>CM073776.1:12699601-13358247 GCA_037158775.1 Hetaerina titia
AGGAAGGAACGGAACTCTTCCGTCCTCTCTGTGCATGTGTGTAAGTATAGCCATGTATACACTACTGCGTTGGTTGGAATACTTTTCAGTATGTAGTTTTCTACCCAAAAACCGTTAATATTATAAAATTAATATATAATTATTTAATGCAATTCGGATGTATATTTTTTGTCTTTATTTTCAGTTCCTTATGAGTTACTGAGGAAAACTGATGACCTTTATTTTTTATTTCTCCATTCGCACCTGTTTTTGGTCGCAGAGTCCCGTATATTTCCATAAATGATTTCTCCATAGCAGATGACTTCGTTAAAAGTTACGGTTGCGGCATCTCCCTCAGTTTCTTGGAATTTGTTTGGTCATTGGTTGTTTTAATCTTGAAACTTAACATTGCACCCACCGTCTGGAGTGTATTGGACACTAAGTTAATAACCACGGTAGGATATTCATAGAGAGGCGTATGTTCATGCTATTTTTTTCTAGGAATTGCTGTATACGAGGGAATTTTGAAAAATTTTCAGGATGGAATAGAAATAAATGAGAAACCACCGCAAAATATTTTCATTTTTTAATGCAGTCTCCCTGTTCACTAATACGCTTGGTCCAGCGATGTTCTGGATCCTGAATGGATGGATGAATGTCTTGATCCCATCTCGAAAATTAGATTCCATCAGGCCTGTAAAATACCCGTCTACTTCGGCAATTAGTTCTTTATTTGAAGAAAATATCCGTCCACTGACAAAACCTTTGAGCTTGGGGAAGAAATGGAAATCTGATGGGACCAAATCTGGCGAATTAGGTGGGTGTGGAAACAATTCGTATCTTAGTTTACGTATTTTTGTAATGACAACGACACTTGTGTGTGGCCGTGCATTGTATTGAAGACAGATGACTTTTTTTCTTGCCAAACCTGGCTTTTTTTCGTATGCCTTTTGCGGCAGTTGGGCCAGAAATTTGGCGTAGTACTTTTTAGTAGTTGCTGAACCAGTGGGAAGATAATCTATCAGCAGAATTTATTTTGCATCCCTGAAAACTGAACCGGCCGACCGTATTGAGTTTACTTTCTTCGATGGTTGGGAATCAATATATTTTTACTGCTTTGACCAATATTTTGCCTCTAAAATAGAGTAATGGATGTAATAGTATGGATGTAATTTTCACCTGTTGTCACAAAGCGGGGCATAAAATCTTTTGGGTTGCTCTAAAAACGAGTCAAACTTTTCGGAAATTTCCATTCTGATGAGTTTGTATACCTGCGTCAAAATTCGTGGCATACTTCTAGCAGAAAATTTTCACATATCCAATTCCACTTTAAAAATATGATATGGCTGTTCAATTGACAACTCTACAACTTCAGCAATTTCTCGCACTTTGAGTCGGTCACCTTTCATGACCGTTTAATGCACTTTTTCAAAAATTATTTTTGGGGTAGTGGCACATTTTAGCCGACCACTACGAAGATCATCATCAATGTTGTCCCGTCCAAACTCAAACTCGTTTGTTCACTCGAAAACCGTTGAATATGAAGAAACAGATTCCATTATGTGTCCTGAAATTTGCTTGAATATCCTTTGCTTTCATACATTTCTTTACGAAGTATTTAATCATTGCTCGAATCTCAATTTTTTTCATATTCACACGGGAACGACAATAGAGACGCGTCCGCACCACAGACCTCTTCCCAGGGCACTGACACGTGACGCATTTACTCGTAAAGGATTAAGTATTACTATACGGGAAACACGGTGCGCTGGCACTTACATCTGGTGGTGATTTCGAGAACTATCTTAAAACATTAGATCTTCAACTTAACATTCCTTCCAAACTATCTACGTAAATGCGAAATTTGGAAGGGAATTTAAAAGCCACGTCAAAGATTAAAACCTTCATAACAATGCATGGCATTAAATCTTATCTTCTTCTTCATCATCTGGTGGTGCTTAAATATGAAAATCATCTCACGTATTTAATGTAAAGGAATCAGCTGACATCTCTAATCAGTAATGTTTGCACGTCAATACTACTACGTAATTCTGTTCTTTACTACAAGTTGTAGTCATTTCATGGCCTTTGTTTCTGTGGGTAATTTTTAAAAGGAAAATATCACCTTGAAAGTCATTTTATTGTGAGCAATACGTACTGCAGGTCAATTTAACTTCGTTTGAAATGAGTGCTCATTCGTTATTTAATCTCAGAAAATCAGAATACCGCGAAGCTGCAGGGGCAACACCGGGAGTGTCAAAAAATAGGCAAGCTTAGTTTTTATCTACACATAAAGATCCTCTGATAAGTATGATATTCCAATCAGTCGTTCCAAGGTTAGATTTTTAATTGAAATAAGGGCTGGTTTTGTGCGAAAAATATGCCATACAGCCTGATATCTTCAGGAGAAAGGAATAGCACTCGCCAAATCATGAGTAGAAGATTGATCTCTATGATATGGATTTGGATTTCTGACAGTCTATGAAATGTCAGCGGATAATGTATACATTTCTTAGGTCAAAATGATACTATTACCCACCTAAAATAACAAACATATGCTGAAAATGTAAACATGTATCAATTTGCTGAATAAGCAAAACGTTGTAATTGTCGCAGTCAATTTCACTGTCGCATGAACTGATTTGAGTAAAAAGCGCATCCGAAATTTGCGAATCCTTCGAGATGGCTCGAATCACGCTCATATTTGTACTATAGTTTCAAAATACCAGTCTAAAAACCAAAATATCACCAATCAACCCCTTTCTACATCTCTTAGCCAATGTCAACTTCGAAACGGTTATTGCATTCGGATGTAATCCCTCCCCGAAGTGGAGCCTTCGACGACATGTGAATACGAGGGGTGCGAGGCCACGTCCTACGGAGAAGAGAGGCTGACCTTCAGACCTTCGCAATCACCCCTCGATCCTTCGCCCTCTCTACCTCTCTTTCCTCTCCCGTCGCGGAAATCACAACCAATGGGGAACATGCATACAATATTTCCTTGTATGCTCAGTAATGTATGTATAATTTACCTACAAATTTGAATATATAAGACATTAGAATATCTGCCAATCAATTAATTATGTCAACCTAATCCTGTTTCCTAATCAAGTATGCCTTAAAATTGTTTTATGCCACATGACACAGCTATTCTTTTCAAGGTTTGATTTTACCCCACCATTAAGATAAGACTCGTAAAAACTCTGATATGGAGCGTAGCTAAATTAGTTTGTTTTTCGCAAAATATTAATGCAAGACCAACTTCCCTCCACAATCGCCACAGATGTCATTGGCTGAATTCAGGATGGCGTCACCCGTTTCGATGCTGGAGAGCGAGCTTAAAATTTTCAACAAATCTTAAGATGTGCAAAAACGACGTTATTTCTTAAGCATCTGTCGTCGCATGTGTCCCGCAGTTCACCTTTGGCCTTCGTTCGCAGTCCTTACGTCCCTGTTTCCTTCAATTATCGTCCTCGGTGCAGTCATTATTATCGTGCCTTAGATCATCCCTCCGAGAAGTCTCCCTATTTTTTCTTGCGTACTCGAATGTTCTCGAAATGCTTCTCTCTTCCCTCATTCGTCCAATGACCCCTTTATTTACTTTGCCAACCCATTTTGTTTTCTTTGTTATTCGGTAGCGCCACGTGCCTCCAATCTTTTTTCTCTCATATCCCCAATTGCATCCTTAGAAAGGACATGGGTTAGTTGCGGGTGGAAATGATACAGTTAGCACATTATTTATTTTCAAAAACCCTCCCGTCTGACAAGAGTCAGGGGACTGTCGGAGGAGCGTTGAGGCGATAAGCAGAGGTCACGACTGGAGACATGAAGGTCGTCGTCTCGTTACCATGGAGACGGGTGCTGGGGTGCGCACCTCGCACTGGCGCGTTCCACAGCGGCGACTGTGGCGACACACGTCTCTAGGGTAAGGCTTGGCGGGGTCGTTAGCGTGAACATCCACTTGGAGGCATCCTCGGCGGCCTCCTTCCATTCAGGGAGTCTCTCATTTTCTGCCTTCGGGTGGGGGAGGCGGTGGGAGTGGGGGAGGCGTGTGCACGCAATGGGGGGGAGCGCAATCCGTGCGTGGTGCGTGGGCGGGAGGGCCACTCTTGCGCACAATCGGATGAAACAGGAGATGAGAATCAGTCGGCCATCTCCACGGCCCACTTGTCCCGTTCTCCTTCCGTGCGGGGGCATTCGTGGCCGCGTTCCACCGCTAAGCCGTCGTGGTCAGCGCGGGGGTGTGCCCCGTACACCATTGGCGCCGCCCCACCCCCCCTTTGGGGCAGGGAAGGGGGTGGCGATGGACAGGAAGACGCGATGCGCTGGGACCTGCCCCCACGGTGACCGTGCCCCCACCGCACGCGCAGTAATGCATGCACGTACGTGGGCGCACTGTGAGCACTGCGCCCAAGATGGATGTAATTGGATGAATGGTGGATGATCTTGGGAGTGGGGTGTGCGTGAGTCTGCGGGGGAATGGGTGGATGAAATTGGATTTGAAGGAGGGCGGCTGGGGGGAGAGAGGCAGCTCGATGGAGTGGAAGAAGGGGGTGTTGGCGTAGTTTAGAGGGTGGAAGAGTGGGAGGCGTAGTGAGGAATTGCGCCTCGGGGGCGGGGGGAGGGGGTCTGGTGTGGGGGTTGTGCCGTGGGAAGGCGAAGTAGTGCGGGGAATGCTTTCCTCGCCTCCCCCGAAGGCGAAGGTGGTTGGCTTTCCGTGGGAGGGAGGAGGAGGAGGAGGTTTGGAGGTGGGAGGGAATCGAGGAGGTCTTGGGGGGGGAGGGAGATGGGGGGGACGAAGTTTAGCAGCGCCGGGAGGAGGAGTGGGGCCTGGGGGAGAGAGCGAAATGCTCCTCACGTCCCTCCGGTTGAAATAGCATCGGACGTGAGGGACAAACTAAAGGCGGGAGGGAAAGAGGCTGCCGGAGGGGTGGGGGATGGATGATGGGGAGGGCGTGCGTTCCACCACCCCCTCGGGGGTGTGTGCGCGCTGGCCTGCAGCGGAAGAAGGGGTCGAAGGGGGGCGGGAGGGGGTCAGCGAAAGTGAACTGGCGGTGGGGGAGGAAAGAGAAAGTGTTGGTTTTTCCGTTCGTTAGACGGGAGGATTCGAAGGGCACCGGGGGGGGGAGGGGGCAAGGGGTGGCTAGGGAGACGAGTGGCGTTAGGAAAGTGATGGTTTTTTTCTTTGAGAGAAGGTTTATTTTGTAATTCCAAATAATTGTTCTCTCTCTCACTTTGGAATATGCTCTGAACTTCTTCTTCCTTAAGGATTTGTGGCACCAACGTAAAATTTTGTATCGATCGCATGTAATATGATTGTCTAATTAAACGATTCAATGTTTCCATAAGTGTTTAAATTTACTTCAAACAAGTTCAACCTTTGCATTTTGATCCATGCGGTGCTTTTGTGGTTTTAATGAAACGAAATCCTATATTGAGTACGACTCTAATCCATCGAGACAAAACTGTCTTCATCAATGGATCAATAAACTACGACTCAGCCTCTTTCTCTTGTGGTTTCACGAGACAAATATCCTTTTCTAGATTAATCAACATCTTTTTCCTTTAAATCCCATTCCTAAAATTCCTGAGTGTAATCTCGTTAGCTTTACTGGCTATAGCACACGGCCTGACATTGAGGGATCCAGGTTTGAATCCCAGTCAAGGCTAATGATTTTTATGCTTTTAAATTTGTTGTATTGAAATAACGAATGTGATCGATTAATTTTTTTGCTTTTTCACCGCACCTAGATCCCTAACTAAGGCGTTTAGATCAATCTACAAGTAGAGAGAGAAATTATCTTAAAATGCAAATTTCACTGCCGAATCACTTTCTATTTGAACGTCACTTTTCTAACCCTCGGTTAGGCGGAGGAGGGCACGTGTAAGTTGCGGAGGAGGGGAGGTGAGAGAGACGGTCCTTATTTCCCCTCCCGCCCTCTCAGAGGGAGAGGGATGGATGGATCGGGGGGAGGGGCCGAGCGATGCGTGTGGAGGGGGAGGGAACGGGAGATGGATCGTGGGGGTGGACCGCCCATGCCTATCGCTGACTGCTGCACCTTTCGTGGGAGGCCACTTCCCTCCTTCCCCGTTCTTCTTGCTCGCGGGAATTTCGGTCAAAAGAGCCGAGGGGATGTGGAATGGCGGCGGGTGATGGACGTTGAAATTTTAAGCAACGCTGAGTTATGCTCTAGACGCAGCACTTCGTGATTGGGAGGGTATGATTGACTAAGGCATTAATCCTGAGGGATGGAGTACTCTTCGACGAAAGCGTAGTGGTAATGCGTACTTGAGAGAGAGAGAGAGAATACTATCTTCTAAGATGTCATCTATAATCCTCCTTTCTTATTGTAACTAGACTAATAGTTTCCTCCGAAGACGTGTGAGCCGTTTTGGACATTAAGCACACCTCAGCATCCGCTTCGCCCTACGACTGGAAAAACTCGTTCAGTCATCTGATGAAAAATCTTTATTACAAACATTCGCTTTTTGATCATTTCAAGTAACTTTGAAGTGATTAAATCCCCAATATGCTCCTTTGCATCCCGCTAAATACGTGGTGACTGGAGATGAAAGATAGAGATATGCTGCTTGCGAGAATTGGTTGCAAATTCATTTGCATGTCAGAACAGTTTTCTAAATGTTTGTCTCACGCATAGTACGTCGCTTTATCAGTTCGTGTGCTGTGCAAGCTTGGTGTGGATACACGCCCCCTGCCACGTACGAGTACCTTCCTGGTGAGTTGCAATGAATTATGTGCAATGCATATTGCACATAGTGCAATGCATACATTATTGCAATGAATATTCTTGTACCCAGGCTGCTATTGTCTACGTTACATTCCTTTTCTCTCTGAATTTGCCCGTCTAATGCCTATATTGTGCGTATTTAAATAAAATAAACAAATAAAATTCAAAGAACCAAGTAAATAGCATAGTGATAAATTTAGCAACAGAGAATGAATGACACATATAAGATTATTTACAAAATGAATATGAAACCAATGGGTCATGATGGTATTAGAATGACTACCTTATTTCAGATCGACTAGTTCTACAAAAATTAATATTAGATATGGTATCATAATAGGAAATTATTTCCCATACAATTATAAAATAACTGATTTATATAAAAAGGATGTACCATTAAGGAAGATTACTAAGTATATAACAAAAAGATGCCATACAAATCAAGATAAAAGAAAATTGGAGGTTACTATTCCTCTAATTTTTAATAAATACCTAAAGATTTAAGAATATTACAGTCATTAAATGCTGTGAAAGGGAGAATAAAAGACTGGCTATTGTACAGATTGGATTTGGGCTTGGGGCAAAACGTGATACAATATATATGTAGCTTGATAATGGCGTACACTTTAAGCTATCATTTTCATTTACGTGGCATTTGCTTTCAAGCCAGAACTGACTGTTTTAGCAGGACCAGAATGAGTATTCCATTTATAAATAGTATTCCATTTATAGCTTTCGGGTGGTCCCTAGTGGCTATTATGGATTACATATGGTTTGGACTTTTGGTTTGCCCTGGATTATTCCCTCCTTCCTGCCTGCATGCGATCACGTCAAAGCCTCTTCCCTCCTTGCTGCTTTTCTCCCCTGGCAATTCCATGTCCAATAAATACGCGAACTGATGCCATAAAAACTTTATTTTGCTAACTTTAGTCTACACTGATTTTGTCCCCTTCAAAGTACTCTCCATTGGTTGCTATGCACTTATTCCATCTTCCTTTCCACTTTTTGAAGCACCCTTGAAAGTCCTCGACAGTTAGGCTTTTTAGTTTTCTCGTCGCTTCTTGCTTTATTGTGTTCACATCTTCCCAGCGATGTCCCCTCATTACATTTTTGCATTTTGGAAATATGAAAAAGTCGCAAGGGGCAAGATCTGGCGAATAAGGATGATGATTAAGGGTGGCGATTGAGCATTATGTCAGAAACTGGCGATGAATCCATCCATCGCCTTGGGTTGGTTAAAATAGAGTACACTGTTGATTTTCCTAAATTCAGTTCATCAGCTATCCTTTGGAAAGTTTTTCGACGATCTGCAACAACAAGGGACCGCACACGATCAATTTTGTCGTCTACACAGGTGGTTGAAGATCGCCCCGGCCTTGCATCATCCGTGGCGTCTTGCCGGCCATCTTTAAAACGTTTATTCACTTGAAAACGGATGTTTTCTTCAGAGAATTATCACCGTAAACAGCTGTCGACATTCCAGCGATCTCTTAATAACGTTTACCGTACTTCACCAAAAACTTGATGTTGATTTGTTGCTCTGTTATTTCGTCCATTTCCATTTTCGACAAACAGTAAAAATAAGGGCAACAGAGAGAACATTCCTAGCACCATACGCACAGCTCGACGATGCGCCAAGCATAGACGGCTCATTGTGTCTGAGGCAACTAGCGCCGCTTGTGGGCGGGGCAATAGTCCGCGGCATATATTCTATTGTTTCAGGCCTCACTTCGTGGAAAGTAGTTTTTACTATAGTCCGTGGAATGGCCGCCAGATCGCACCAGTTCGCGCATTTATCGCGCAGATCACGTATTTATTCGTATGAAGAACATCTCAACTCGTCTCAATATCCCCTCCACTCACTCTTTGTCCCTTTTTCGGGTTTTCCATAGCATTTTGGATCTTCGATCTTCTTTTTTGCTTTTTCTCTCGCTATTCATCTATGAACACATCTCGAAGGCCTCCAATGAACGAACGTCCCTCCCTCGTTCGTGCCTCGAAATCCACGTATTGAAGCCATAATGAGAGAGCGCTCCTACACTCCGCGTTCAGGTGATTATTGCCTCGTGCAAGCTTCTACAACGCCTTTACTTCAAACTTGTACATTCCATCGAATTCCTTCTTTTATTCCGACTCTTAATCCATCCTAAAAACGAAGAAATTCTCTGAGAATCGCTAAAATCAAACGATTCTTTTCTGATAATTTTCATTCTACTACGAGTGAGACAATTTTCTTCGAAAATACATGTACGTCCCAAATACAGAAACTGTTCCACCTTGCCGACTTAGAGGTCACTGGTTCGATTCCCTTTGCGGACGGATTCCACTCTCCAGGGGGGGTGGCAGCTGGGTGCGTTTTGATGGTGGTGCTGTGAAAACGGAGGGCGCCGTGTGCATCGACTGCAGCGTGGTGATTGCCTCGGTGGGCGGGGGAGCGAGGGAGGTGCTCCCTCATTTCACCTGCCCCCGGCACATCGCATGCGGAGGGGGGTTGGAGGGGCCCCCATTGAAAGGAGGCGGAAGGGGAGGGAGAGAAGGGCTGTGAAAAGTTATTAACGAATCAATCAATACTTTTGGGGGCCGGCGTTTGTTCTTTGCGCCTCCTTTTTCCTTTGTTTCCGCGCCGCTCCCCTCCTTTGTTATTTTCTTAATTACATTTCTTCTAAGACGGCTTCCTCCCCCCCCTCCCCACCCAGAGACTTAGGAGCGGCCTTTCCCTCGCCACCCTCCACCCACCCCCCTCCGCCCCCTCCGGCCTGTGCCACGTTCTCCGAAAGGACAGCGGCAGCGGTCGCCTCCGCGTGCCAAGTCACGCGCGAGTGCACCTTTAATCTCGCGGGTGACACTTATATACGGAGGCGTTTTCGTTGCACATCATGCATCCAAGTGTAAAAACAAAATTACGCATAAAGGGATGAAGCTTTTTTGCCGAAAGGAAGGAGTTGATAACAGTGGTAACATGTAAAACTACTGATAAAAAAATTATTTGTGTAAGCTTCGATGTGGAGCACAGTTTTTATATGCTGCTGGATACTTGGTCGTTGTGGGAGCAGGGTGTGAAGGGTGTGAAGGAGGATGGGTAAAGTAAGACGTACGTAGAGGAAAACAAAGGAACACATGATCATCATTATGAGAAAAGAGAGAATGTTTTTTGTGTAAAAGTCAAAGGAATCAGGCAAAAGGTGGACGCGGATCACATTGAGTTGAGATGTGGAGTGTCGAAGAGTACACGTTTTTATGATGGTGGGGAGAATGTTGTAGGAATGTACGAGGAGGAAAAGATTAAAGGTGTTTTTCGGAATAAAGGGAGGGAGAGAGGGTAAGCAGTGTTTTAAAGGGTTTATTTTAATGCAGGGCGTTAAGGGATTTAGGTTATCATCAAGTGAAGCTTAGACGTGTGGTTGTGCTTAATTCGTAAGATCACATAAAAGTACGTTTTTCATTAAGTAAATTAAGTATCATTAAGATCATTAAGTATTTAATGCATTCGGACGTGATCTCCAGTTGTCTCTCAATTTATCAGTAAAATAATTTGAAGTCAAAGCAAAGCTTTGGCACATTACATATGTATTGCCTAAGTTAGGCGTGCGGTGCAAGATTGATTTGTCGTTTGAATATTACCCTCGAGATTATTTTCCGAGCGTTTTGGCATGCGCCCTTGACAAGCGAGCCCTTGAACGCCTTTCACTGCGCAGGGGATTAAAAATATTTTAGTGCCGAGTGCCGATTCCAGAAAATCCCCCAAGAGTGTCCTTGAGAAATCCAATCCCTGGTGTTCATTATTCATTCTCAAAAAGTGTTCCAAGAAGCCGATATAATTGTAGAAGAAAGTAAAGTGCATGGCCTCTTTTGCTCTACCTATTTTGCCTCAATTGTTTACATTTTGCATCAAACGCCTCTAGTTTCGCATCAAATCCTTGCGATTGACGCCCATAAATCCATTTACTCGATCGTTATCCAGGGAAAAAACGTTGCGCGAGTCTGACTCAGGGGAATTTCTTTGGAATTTGAGTATTACGCGAAACTTACTTGGTTATTTTCCAAGAGAAAGCTTGATGAAATGTACTGCTCGCGGTTTCCACTTTATTATTATCAAAAGAGTTCAATTCTCCGCAACCCCCACGATAGGTTGAAGTCTCTTTGGCAATGGCAGGCTAGCGCAAAAAAACGCAATAATTCAATTCAACACAAATCGACAAATATATTCTGTGAAAAAGAACTGGGATGGTACGTTTTGAGAAAATGATCGACTTGCTCAAAGTAGTCTGCTACATATGATTGTATTAGGAATGAAAAGGTCGGCTTCCATACCATCTAGCCGCTCACCATCCATCCCTCTGTTCGCCCCGCTATACTCGCCCCCACACCACCCTCCAGTATCAACATTGCTAGTAGATAAAGAGATACATTTGCCCAGGGAGTACTTTAAAACTAAGTCTAGCTCCACTAGATCTCTCGTCTAAAATTATGGGAAGACGTATGTGTGTTACGAATCGAATCGTGCCATGGGATGGGGTGAAGGTCGCGCTGCCCCTTCAATCATTTGGAATTTAAGTACATATAAAAAGCAGGGGAGGTAAATTACAGGGTGAAAGTAGCGTTTCGGAAGATGTAGTGAGAAGGCATGGGGAATTTACTAAGGAAGGGTAGAATTGTACACTATACAGGAAAGTGAAAGAACTATCGGGAAGCAAGAAGGGAAAATCCGCGCAAACATCCAATGTTTTGTTAGGAAAATTATGAACTGAACCAGGTAAGATTTGAATGATATGAAAGGAATATAGAGAGGAACTATAAGGCATTGGCAATGGGTTAGTAAGTGTATAGGAAAGAGAAAATATATATCGTAGAAGAGGATAGTTTAGGTCCAGACTTGATCGATAATGGGACAGAAAGAGCATTATGAGAATTGACATCAAATAAAGTCAATTAGGGTTCATAACATTCCTGCAGTAATAGATAAGGATTTAGGAAAGTGTGAAAATAACACTCTTTATGTGGAAATTCGTAGAATAAATGAGGGAGGCATTTAGCAAGAAGATTTCGTGAAAACAATGTTAGTTTCTACAGCAAAAAAGAAAGGCTGTGTAATATGAGGAATAGAGAAAAAAAAGGTTGATTTCACGCGCAGATTATGAGGAAGAAGGGTGTAAGAGGATGGAGGAATGGGCAAATGATTATTTAGGGTATGGCCAGTTTGAATTCAGGGAATGAAGAGGCACGAGCGATGCTATAGCAGCAATGAGTTCTTTAATAGAGAAAAACAGAGAATACGTAATCAGGATGTTTATGTTTCGTAGATTTCGAGAGGGCGTTTGATAAAATGAATCGAGTAGAATGTATTTACTTAAAGGTTTAGAAAAATGTGGGAAGAAGATTAATTTATGGACTAATTTGTAGTATTAATGAGAATGGAATTTGACCGGAAGATTTCTTCAGGTCATTGTTAGTTCCTATTCCAAAAAAGGTAAAGGTTTGTGCTTTATGAGGACTACAGAACAATAAGTTTGATTTCCCACGCAGCTAAAGTGGTTCTTAGAAGGGAGAGGCACGCGTGATGCCATTCATTTCTGTAATGAGATCGCTATTAGAAAGGATCATGGAATGCAATTATGACGTACTTGCCTGTTGGGTAGATTTCGAAAATGCGTTTGATAGAGGTAATTGGAGAAAACTAATGAGTATATTTAAAAAAAATAGGAATAGACTTGAGAGACAGGAGACTGATCCCCAACCTGTACTTTTCTCATACTGCTCAGTTGCGAGTGGGGAACGGAGAGTCCGGATGGGCAGTGTTAGGAAGAGGTGTATGGCAGGGCTGCGCACGGTCGGTCGGTATTTGAAAAGGTAAAGGCAAGGGAGGCACGGGAAATGTTGGAGGGAGATATGAAAGGAGGTGGTGAACTTTTCAAGTCACTTACGATGTATTTTCGAATATTAAGGGCCCTTTTCATGTGTTTAAATATTTTTTGGATAACAAAAATAGAGTTCGCATGCAGCGCCATCTATTTATTGTTTCCAAAGGCCCTTAAGTTATTGTTTTGATTCAATTGTCGTTCGCCTGTCGGTGAATGCATTGATAACAATGTCTGCGAATATAGTTGCTCCCGCCAGCTGCGACGTGCGTGCTGCGAATTGATTTTTGGGTAAAAAACGATCATCAATTACGTAAGTTCATCGGGAGTTGTGCCTAGTTATGGACCCACGGTAATTAATGAGTGAAGGAAAGATTAGGCAATGGTATCAAGCCCTTAATAATGGCTTCAAACAGCTTGAAGTGTGCATGATGGAGAGCGGAGTGACAGGCTTAGTGTCCAAATCGAAGAAATACTCCAACAAGTGGACCAATAACTGCGATCTGATTGACGATTGACGGTTAGTGCTCAGATTGAGGAATTGAATATTGTTTGACGCACCCATATTTACACGACTGTCACGGAGAAACTAGTACATCACAAGTTGCGTGCAACAATAACACTTCCGAACCATCACAAAGAGCAATCAATGCATTTTGAGTGGACGAGCCATTTCGGACCGCTATCGACAAGGCGGAGATGACTTGTTTCCCCACGTCGTCACGGGTGATGAGATGTTGAATATCCTACTTATATTTCTCATAGAAGAGATACACCAACGTATAAACAAAACAGCATTCAATGTAGGGGCACTATTCAACTACATCATAACAGAAAACATGCAAGAAATAATCTTATTCGAGTCAAAAAATGATGGCTATTTTGGACTAAACACGAATTTTATCTGTACACATAATCATGTTTCTTTTCATTTTTTCCAACAGATAAAATGGTGAAGTAAGGCTAGCAGATGGAGAGTCGGACTATATTGGGGAATAGAAAAGGCGGTCATGTGTCTTCTTGATGGTAGGAATTTCAGTCATAAAGAATATATCATTCAAGATATATGTGATTGTTGCAGATTAAACCTTTTTCATGAATTGTAAGATGTCTTTAGTGATGATGTTGAAGATTTATTATTAGCCCCACCACTCTACGGTAGGGGATCATGTCAATAAAATTAGAGATATTGAAATACATAGAAATAGATTTAAGAGGACATTTTTTCCACGAACGATAAGGGATCAGAATAAATCCATCCGATCGCGCAGAAGAGAAGGGGAAAATATTTTGTGTCAAAAGTAGTCTGTTGGTTAATCCAATCCTTGCCACGTACCCTATCGGTGGCTTGCAGTGTACCATGTAGTGCTCACGTAATGTAGTATATGTTTAATTACGCGGTGTTTCCGAAAGGTGGTCCATGATGAGAGGTGATGAGCGACGGTTGGAGAATAGAATGGCGGGCGTGGAGAGAGAATCAGCATTGAGGAAGGAAAGGAACACCAACAAAGATGAGAACGGTGAGGGAAGAGAGGATGTTTCCTTCGCAGTGCAATAAGGGAGCAGAAGAAGTGGTGGTGGCTTGGAGACGAGGGAAAGAAGGTTTAAAGTGCCGTAACAAATGTTTATTATTCGAGGGACAGGTCAGAAAATGATTATCATTTAGTCGAGAATTAAAGGAGTTAAGAAGTACGCCTGGTTGAAGAATGTCGTACTTTGTTTGAAAGGATGGCAATGCTTCGTCCTGCTCATGAAAACCTGTGCTACATCTCACCCCGTGAGCAACCAAGGGGCAGTGGCAGGTGATGATAGTTCAGAAACAGTTACATGGTTACTATTCATGATCATTAACATCCCTAATAATTTTATTTTCTGGTAGTTCTGAATGTCTTGCGTGATATTTCTTCCTACGCCGTGTCGCCCAACCTGATCTATGCTGAAGCAACGTGACGCTTACAGTCCTCCTGCCTCGCGATCTCGAATTTTGGTTCTCTGTCCCTCTTGCCCTCGGCCAAAGGGCCCCCGCCAGGTCCCGAAGACGCCGCTTTCGGGCCTGGCGGGAGGGCCCCTTCGTCGCCCGTCGTGCTTTTCCTCCTGCCGATAGGCGGCTCCCGCATCCCCTCCACGACTCATTCCGTCTCCTCTCCGAAGAGAGGGAGGGGAGATACTCTGGAGCGGTTGGGGTGAGGGGAGTAGCGGCGGTGGGGGTGAAACGCGCCCTCCCTCACCTGTGTGACCGGTGCGAAGTTATTGTGGCACACGTTTCTTTGATTTGAATCCGGTATTGCGTTAGGGAAGCTCTTGAAAGGTAGTTCTAAATGCTCGAATTCACTTTCGGCAACAACGGGAGGCAGCACGCGATTAGCGATGCGCCACATTGAAATTTGACTCTCGCCGGAACGGAGAGTCAGCCAAAAGCCCATGTAATGTTTCTGGAGGTTCATGGCATTTCGATTCTTACCTGTAGCAGAGAAGAAGGTTTTAAAAATGTTTGAAGACGGGAGAGACGATTAATTATGACAAGGGACGGTGGCGGTGGTGCTCTAAGTCACTGCTCTCAAAGTAATCACTAACGCCATTGTAAGAGAAGATCGTCGAATAATAAGACAACAGCACCATCATAAATGATGGATATTTAATTGGATGCTACCCACACGGTGAAAGCAAATAAGGCTGTGGGGGTGGACAACATTCCTGTAGAAATGTTGAAATGGTTAGGAAGAGTGGGAAGAAGGCCATATATGGACTGATTCGTAGTATCTATGAGGAAGGAATCTGGCCGGAAGATTTTGTAAGATCGGTGTAAGTTCCTATTCCAAAAAAGTCAAAGGCTTCGTCATGTGAGGATTACAGAACAATAAGTTTGATATCCCACGCAGCTAAAGTTATTCTCAGGATCATCAACAAAAGGATAGAGAGTAAGGCAAATGATTACTTAGGGGATGATCAGTTTGGGTTCAGGAAAGGAAGAGGTACGCGTGATGCCGTTGCAGTAATGAGATCACTAATCGAGAGGAATATAGAATACAATCAGGACGTTTTTGCCTGTTTTGTAGATTTCGAAAAAGCGTTTGATAGAGTGAATTGGGAGAAATTAATGCGTGTATTGCAGAAAATAGGAATGGATTGGAGGGACAGGAGACTGATCCGCAACCTGTACATGTCTCAGACTGCTCAGGCGCGAGTGGGGAATGGAGAGTTCGGATGGGCAGTGTTAGGAAGAGGTGTAAGGTAGGGTTGCCCATTGTCACCGGTACTGTTCAACGTATACTATATATAGAGGAAATGATTAAAGAGGCATGGGAAGAACTGGAGGTAGGAATGAAAGTCGGAGGGGAATTCGTAAAATCGGTTAGGTTTGCTGATGACCAAGCATTAGTTGCTCAGTCAGCCAAGGGGTTGCAAGCATTGCTGAGTGAATTGGAGGTTCAGTGCGATAAATATGGCATGAGAATCAATATTAATAAAACAAAGGTCATGCGATTTTCCAGAAAGAAAAAGGCTAAGCTAAATATTAAAATAGGCGGGGAAAAAATAGAGCAGGTAGAACAGTTTACATATCTCGGAAGTGTTTTGAACCAATACCGTAAAAAAGTGGTAGGGATGTAAGGAGAAGAATGCGCTAGGCAAGGAGGCTTTCTCAAGGAGGAGGGAGTTGATGACGGGGACGTTGAGTAGGGATGTTAAGACAAGACTCGTAAAAACTCTGATATGGAGCGTAGCTATGTACGGCGCGGAAACGTGATCACTGAAGCAGGAGGATAGACGTAGATTGGAGGCTTTTGAAATGTGGGTGTGGAGAAGAATAGAGAAGGTGAAATGGACCGAAAGGAAAACAAATGAGGAAGTACTGGAGATGGTGGGTGAGGAGATGGGTTTGTTGAGAGAAATCCTATGGAGGTAGGAAAAATGGATGAAAGGCGTATTGAGCGGTAGTGGAATGTTGAAGAAGGTAATAGAGGGAAGGATGTTGGGCAAACGAGGAAAGAGTGGGAACAGGATAGGGATGTTGGATGGGATGAAGGGAGGAAAGAAGTACACAGAGATGAAGAGGGACTTGATGTAGTTTAGGTTGCTCGATTGGGTTTTGTGTGGAGTTACAAAATATTTATTTGATAGTTGTGTCCATCCAAAAACCTACCTTAACCGGTAGATTACCAAATAAATAAATACCCACACGGTGATCACAGGAAGGTTTCTCATGAGATGTTCATTTGTTTACGAGACGGCTCATCCCCTAGCAACGGGATGCCGGTTCGTTCGCACCCCATCATGGGTTATAGGGAATATAGGAATAAAAATACCAGATAAATTCATTTTCTGGAATTCACTCTGGCTCCCATTGAATGATTTCCATTATTTATTTATACCACTCGATCTTTTTGGGAAAGTATTATTTTCATGAAATTATTTTTCTCTTCAATTTCAATAAACGTGCAAATACATCTCCTGAGGTCCCCAATTCACGTTTTGCATATTTTCGGAAAGACGTCTATCCGTGCTCAAATTTATACGTGCATTTCATGGAGTGTTTTAGGGTAGGATGAATTATAAACTATGCATTTGTGTGGCAGGGAATTTTTTATTTAACTCTTTTATTTAAAAGAAGAACCGTTTAGATTTTGAACGCAAATATAGCCGTCGGATGTACTCGTATCCAAATTTTTCAACTTGAGAAAGTGATGCCGCCATTTAAAAAGACCGGGAGATCAGGGAACTATATTTATAAAAAATAAAACGATTTTCTGTGAAGCGCCATTTCATTGTTAACATAAAAATACATAGAATACTTTCATTTCTTGCGTAGGTCTTTGATCCGATATACTACGGCTGAAAGAGTACCTTTTCTCATATTGTTCGCTTCCCACAGCATATATTGCCCTAAAAATGTGACTGTTTACTATTTTCACAGCCCTTTTTAATGAGGTTACCTTAGAATCCCCGTTTTTGTTTTAAGAGCACTCTCCCCTCGATTGGGTGCGTCACTAATCCACGCTAACCCCCTCCTGGAAGATAAGAGATTTGTAAGAAAGAACGAATTTAAGGCTAAGTGTAAGATATGATCTTGAGACCCTTCCTTCGCCTTGCAGTGGTTCAAGAATGAGCCTTTAATCGACGTTTGCATTGCAATACGTAAATGACCACCAATGGTCAAATACGACCCTTATCTATGGTCACTAAAAGGGAAACCATAGTGAGGGAATAATGTACTTCTGGTCCCACATAAGGCCATTTATTTTGAATGTGTCATGTGACTTTCACTCCCTTCCTCGTGCCCATCCTCAATCACCAGCTGACCATCATTCTCCTCCCGCCAGGGCCGGCATGGAGCGCGAGGGGTCGCTGGAGGTGGGCACTCGTTGCGGCGTCGACGGTCGCGGCAGGGCCGGCGAGGAGAAGGGAGCTCCATTGGTCGTGGAGGGCTCGTCCATTTGGCGGCGACGGGGGTGCGGATGGGAGTCGGCCGGCCCTGGCGAGGGGTGCACCGCGGAGACATCGGCGGAGGTGAGCCGGACGAAGAGGCGCGACGGGGCCAAGCGGCCCCCCTTGACTGTGCGCCTCTCTCTGAAGGGCAGCGGCGGAGGCGAGGACCAAGCATGGCCGGCAACGGGGCCGGGGGTGGACGGGAGCAGAAGGGCGTGCGGCCGAAGGCATCCCCCGCCACCCCACTCCACCACAGGTAATGGTTCTCTCCCCCGCTCACCCATCTCCTCGTCCGGTCGCCAGGAATTGATGCGTATTTCGCCCTGTTATTACTCCCCATACTCGCGAATTTAGCCATTCTATCCACAGTCGTCGTCCAGTGTCAAGGTAGCTAGTGAATGGACACAGCGGCTACAACTGCCGCGCGCTTCTAAGCCTCGCCTATTAGTGTAATTAATACAGCAACATGTTGAACTACAATCAACCATTCTTCCAATCTAAATTTTTCCTGCCTCTCAACAGGAGCCAGCAGGATTAGGGTTGGGTTTTAATCAACCACGGAGCTACAATCTACTTTGCTCATAAGTCCAACTAACACAACACAAAAAAATCCTTAAACTCTATGCCACAAATTGCAGCAACTCATACTTTAGCTCCACATACTTTTTATCTCCCTTAATTCCGTCCATAGTGACTTCCTTTTTTGTCTCAACTTCGTTCTCCCAACAATCATTTGCCTGTCTTGGCCCTGCCTTCAAACGTCTTCGTTTGTTTTTCTTACCATTCGTTTCACGTTTTCCATCCTCCAGCACTTCATATGCTTAAATAACTCCAATCTCATCCCATCTCCTCGCCTCAGCGGGCATGTTTCCGAGCATTACTACGCTCCTTATCCTAGTTTCAACTTGTTTTAATCTGCTTTATTTTCTTAAGGTCTTCATTCATGTAATTACATTTTTTTCCTCTTCTAAAATACCCAGGTCTTATTTTAATGCCCTCTCCACTATGCCAATATTATATTAATGTTTCCTATATATGTAAAATCTGTTTTCCCGAGTTTAATACCTTAACTAAATTGTTTATCTTTGTCTTTCTTGAGAACAACATTACCTTGCTTGATGAAGTTTTCTCGGGTCTTCCACCGGGTCAGGGGTTCCATATTGGCCGAAGGTCGTTTCGATGGTCGATGGACGGTTCCATATTGTTCGACGGACGATGCACGAGTCGAGCATCGAAACGTACGGAATACGGAAAATCGATACGGAATCACTGATCCGGTCGAAGACCCGAGAAAATTTCATCAAGCAAATACGCTGGGAAAGCACCAGATCCTACTTAACATTACCTTGTATTTCGTTTCATCGACTCAAGTTACATTTGTGTTACACTGTAATGTGCCCAGCAGTGACTGAAGTCCTTCGCTTGACTGGCTAAGTGAAGTTTTATCATTCAAATTGCATTGATGTGATCCCCATCTATTTTCACCCCTGCCTCTAGTTATTACCATTCCTCCCTTGCCATTCACTCCCTTTGTATTCTTATGCGTTGACAACCAAAAGGGCATTTTACGTTGAAATGCAATGGGAATAATGGACAACCTTTTAGCCCCATTGCCAATACTTCCCATTTCCATACTCCTTAAAGACACCCGCCCACTTTTGCAGTTCTACAAGTTTCGAGCAGTTTATTCCAGCCTTGAATATCCCTATTCCTGTTGTACGCAATATGTTCAATAGCTGAATATAATTTTCTCTGTTGAATGCTATTTTGAAACCCACGAAGGGACCGATTACATCCTGATAAAAGTCTTTGTCCATTTCTGTGAAGTCAAGTCTTTACTGCCATGCCCATCGTGTGTATCTCTGCCTCCTTTAAACCCAATCAAATACTCCTTTAAGTAAACGTTCGTCCTTTGGGTTTCATTAATAAAGAGCAGTTAGTGGCCTAAATGTAAGTGGATCAACACCACTTTGAATGAGAAGAGCAAAGGGAGAAGGAGAGCAATGGCTCTGCTCAAGGCGTGTATCCCTCCTCCGACCTGTGGGCATCGAGCGTGCCTGTTACTCAAAAGTGCATCGTGACCGTAAGTTTAGGAATAAAAGAAATACTCTCATAATTTTGTTTGCTGGCTCCCTCTTTGCGTGATTAAAATGTTGATTGCTGCTTCGATGCTGTTAAAGGAGCTGAGGCGACAAAATACGAGTACAGACCACTCCGAAAGACGTAAGGGATTCTAATCACGAACCACGTCAACCGTTCGGAGGAAAACTAACAAAACGTGTGACCAAACTAATCAGGCGCCTAAATAGCTCAAATTTAGGGATGACGCCATCTTGGAGGGTGTCCATACTCGTTGGGCAGCAAGATGGTGACAAATGTAGATACCTATTTCGCCCCTGGATTTCGGATACAAGAAGTATACCTGGTCTGTTCAATAAATACGCGAACTGAGACCATAAAAAAACTTTATTTTGCAAAATTTAGTCTAAATCTATTTTGTTTCCTTCCAAGTACATTCCATTCGTTGCTGTGCACTTATTCCATTTTCTTCTCCACTCTTTAAAGCACCCTTGGAATCCTTCGGCAGTTAGGATTTTTATTTGTCTAGTCGTTTCTTGGTTTATTGTGTCCACATCTTCCCAGTGATGTCCCCTCATCACTCGTATCCGAAATACGATATATATGGCGACCCGAGTGCTGGGAATGTAGCAACCAGCAGAAGGATAATCTCCATGGCGGGAATGTATTATGTATGTGTGTAGGTCACAATAACATTGGTTATTTCTTTGAAAGAGTACTCTTTGCTCGTTGAAAAAAACGAAGAGCTTTATTAGGGCGGTGTGGTAAAAGGAGGAGCTTTTCTCAGGTAAGAGAAATATGGCGTTTTCTAAATGAATGTAGTTTTGATTCGTGCAATAACTTTATTTTATCAAGTTATTGAATACATATATTTTCAATGTAGTGGCAGCTACATATTTCTTCTTTGGTGATTCATTTCATGATAAAGGACATCTTTTTTTAGTTTTTTTTCTATTTTTTCTTCTATTAGCACGTACATATTTTCCCGGGATACCACCGTGATTGCATCCATACCTCGTTCGTGTGCTTGCTGAGTATTTTAACATTACGGAATGTAATCTTCACGAGTAATGTTGTATTTGGAGAGTCTAAGCATTTTAGTAACGCCCTAAGTAAAAATATAACTTTGTACATTAATTCTACTGAGTAAATCATAGGTCGTTTGCCAAACCTTGGCATCGGGATCGAGAAAAACCAAAAAAAGCAATAAACTCAAGCAAACGTAAAAAAGCCGGAAAAACTAATTGTATCATTTAAAGGTAATTGTTAAAAAAAGCTAAACTCAAAACATGTTACCTTTAGTCATAAAACTACGCCTAAATATAAATTAACTACACATGACACAAAATTTATCTTAAAACAATTAATGACCGAACTTTAACCATAGAGTAAAATAATATTTAAGGTAATAAGATAAAGAGTCTAAAATTGTTGATGTGAAATAATATCTGAACTAATAAATGAAAGCAAAATCTAAAAAAAACTAATATCCTTTAAAGGGCAAATATAGTCCGTAAAACGAAAAAAAAAGTACGAAACTGACCCCAAAAATCGCATAAGTTACTAAATTATAAGAAATAAATGCCATATTTTTAAGAAACAACTACCAGATAGATTGTAAAGTGGACACAGAATTTTGCAAAAGCCATGACGTGGTTTTTGCAACATAACAAAATTTTTGCACAAGCTAAATTAAGTGTAAAAATATTTATATTCCGCCATCACCTGTTAATTCCTTATTCTTAGTTACATTGATGGTAGTACTACTGCGAAGGTTGTTCAAACTCGAGCTGCCTTAAAAATAGACACTTAAAAGCACCCTAATGGCTAACTAGTGTGACGAAACGCCGCGCCGGTTCAATTCCAAAAGGGCTGCGGAGAAACTCGCATTTTGAAGGGCCTAAGCGACCGGAGCAGAGTGGCGCAGTGGAAGCGTGCTGGGCCCATAACCCAGAGGTCCGTGGATCGAAACCACGCTCTGCTAAATTTTTTTCAGTTTGGTTTTTTGCGATAAAAGTTTTTCCTTCTAATAGCTTTTCGGACTATTTCAGTGGAGAGCATTTTCCGTATTTTTTTCAAAAATCTAAGCAGACCTTCGCCTCAATTGCGTTCTCAGGTCATCTCACCACTCATAACTTTGCCTAAAGTAATAAAAAGAGACGTTTCTGGCGTGATATGGTGGAATATCATGGTTAATTAAAATTGACAATTTTCCACCAAATAAAATTTAATACGACCGGTTTCAATGCAACTAAATCATCTTCAGGTAACAGTCACGAGATGCCACCTCCATCCGGCCACGAGGTTTTCTCCGGACTGTTTTGTATGCCCCACCCCTTTCTACTCCTCCCCACCTTTTTCTCCTCCCCCACTCACATAGTCACCCACGTGGCCTCCTCTCCCTCTTCCCCCCATTTTCCACTACCCTCCCTTTACTTAAATTTGCCTAAGGTTTTGAAACTCTCCAAATAACTGAATGAACTTCTATTTTCAATGGTGGTGGCAGTACGGAGTGGTATGAATTTTTTTGGCGTACCTTGGAGCATTGTGGCGGCCTACTTTCGCTGACGTGAATATACATTACTCCATCAATCGTATAATGGAATCTGCGCTCTATTACTCCCTTATTGGACCAGAGAAGTCAAAGGAAATATTTGAAACTTACCTATTATTTTAACTCGTAATTTTTACCTCGTATTATTTACCTCATTGTATTTTTCATACCAAATATGATCAGTTATTATTTTCATAAGCACTCTCAATTATGCGCATTAGATATAATCGAGAACTTTGAAAGCCCACGATATCTCTGGAAATACAATGGCTTTAACTGCTACTGAGGTCAATGCTGCCAATAAATACTTGGTGTGCCTGACTTTGTCAAGGAGTCTCTTACAGAAGCAATGCTGTTTGGGAACTATTTAGTTCACTTGTAAAATTGTCGGAGTGACAGGGTAGAATGACCAACTTCTGTAGATTGATGCATTCCAATGTTTCTCCTTTTAAATACCCAACAAACAAATGAGATAACAACGTTCGTCCTCTGTGGCGCACGTTGGAAATGCAGCCAACATGTTTACGCTATTTCTGCATCTTATTGTTGCTTTCTGACGTCATGCTGTTAAACATGGAACATTCATCAAACCATGACAATGGTGATACATTGCCAACGAACAGGACAGTTGGAAACAATTTTTAAATTTTCGTGCAACCTCAAAAGTTTCACTTTCGTATGACAAGATTTTGAAACCCTTAGCAATACCTGCTTATGTGTGATCACCGTATTTATTAGCTCTTATTTGTGGAAAACGAGGGTAAAACGGACCTTTGGGACGATACCTTCGGTAGAAGCTTATATTAGCGTTTCCGCTACTTAGAATATAAAAAATTGGCTTTGAAAATTTATATTTATGTTTATAACTATGTTCATACAAACCTGTAAATTTTACATAGGGTTTGTGGTAGGCATTCTGGTATTTCAATGAGATAAAATACAAAATTCATGAAGTGTAGAAACTTGTTAATATTTCATTACACAAAATTAATAATTGGGTCGCAGTTAACAAGTTTTTATGTTTGAATGAACTTCAAAATTGTATGCATATTGTAGATAGAAATACTTTTTGAACTTCGTATGCTAGTATAAAAACATGCAAACACGATAGCAACAATATATATCGCCAGTTCACTGCTGCACATTATTTCATCATATAAAAAGCGTCGAGGGTTCTATTCAATGGTTCGAAAGAAACTCACTCCTTGGGGGAAGAAATATAGCTACTTATGAAATATGAGACAGATTATTTCTGCAAATCTGTTTCAAGGCAATATTCTCGAAAATCGGTTTTCTTGGTTACTTTATAAGAAAAAATATTAATCCTATTTGGCCTAAAATATATTAATTTCAATCAGAGTTCGGAAAAACCTCCTTGAAAGAAAGAAATACTATAGGAGGAATTTCACGATTTACAGCAATTTATGTCCATTTTAAATTTTCTATTTACATCCTTCCGATGAATGTTTATTGGGATTCAATATTATATATACTTTCAGTGAAATATAAAATTGAACGACGAAGATAACAAAGTGCATGGTAATTTTCCACACTTATATTTATACTATTATTTTCCCGGTTAAGACAGGCTTCGGATGGACACGGACTGCGCAAGGGTACAACGATATATTAAATACGTAGAATCAAAGGTGAAAATGCCATGTTGAACGCCTTGTACTTGCTTTCATCCTAAGCCCGGAGTGGCCTAATAAAATATCCTCATAGGCCATATTACATAAATTCATATGGCTCGTAAACATTACATTAAATAATCTTCGTGTGTAATGTTGTGTTTGGAGAGTGGAAAGCATTAAGAGTTTGGAAAGCTTTTAGTAATAGGAAGTAATGCACTTAGTAAAGATATAGCTGTCAACATGAATCCAACTGGATTAATGGATAGGTCGTTAGCCAAGTATTTCTACAAGAAGTCACCGTTTCACTACGTAATCCCAAAAAATAATAAAACCAACACAAATAAAAAATTTTCGGCAATGACTATATGTAGGATAAAATTGAATTGAGATTAGTTTAACTTGAAAATATGAAATATTTAACAAGAAATTTACGCATGAATATAAATGAACTAAGCATAATTAAAAAAAAATATAGGCAAAGATTAATAACCGAAAAATGGCCCTCGAGTAAAATATCATATAATAAAATAAAAAGCTTAAAATTATTGAGCTGTGATACTACATAAAATAACTGTAATCGTTCATATGGAATTCTATCTGACCTAATAATTAAAGCAAAATATAAAAAACGGATAATTTATGAAGAATTAAATATAGTCCGATAAGGGAAAATGATTACGACACTAGTTACTAAATTTACTAAAACTAATATTATCGCCTAATTTACTAAATCGAAAGAAAGAAATGGAAAACTTTAATAAGAAACTGCCAAATCAATTGTAAAGTGAATTCAGAATCACGCAAAAATCATAACGCGGTTTTGCGACTACACATGAAAGTGTTTTTAATTTTTATTTATACATACCCTGAACACCATCGCTAGGGTGTGTGACATCGTACAAGTTATCTGAAATATCAAAATATTTACATTCGTACATCATCTGTTTACTATTTTCCTTATTCTTACCTACATGGCGGCAATACTACGTTAGATGTCCAAGCTTAAGTCGCCTTGTCATTAGGGGTCGAATATTTAGGCGTCTGAAGGTATGCTATCCTCCCTAATGCATAATCAGTTTGGGCACAACTATAACGGCGCATGCATCTTTGACACATTGGCCAGTTGAATTGTTTTCTTTCGCTTTCCATGTATCGCCCGCCGGTGGTGGCGCCGCAGGCCACTCGCCTTGCCCCGCCGCAGCCCTGCTGGCCGCTCCCTTCTTCTCAGTCAAGGCCATGCGGGTGCCGCCGTCCCCGAAGGCGAAGGGTGGGGCCGGCGCCAGGGGGGGCGCGAGGGCGCCGGAGGGGGCCACCAGGGCGAGCCAGGAGATGCGCTGCCACCGCTACCAAACGCCGCCGCAGCCATTGCTGTGGCGCCACCACCGCCCCAGGAACAGCCACCAGCAGCACGTTGGTGAGGTCAGCGGGCTGATGGTGGCGCCTCCTGGCGGCGGCGGCGTGCGAGCCGACCCTCGCGTCCTCAACTGCTCCCGCATGACCCTGTCGCCCAAGTCCCCGGGGGCCCTCTCCGCCAGAGGCCCCTGGGACGACCTCATCTACTGGGAGGAACACCCACACTGACTTTCGGGTGGGCACTGCCTCGTCCAGTGGACCGCAGGCTCGCCTCGCTGTGAACACTACTTTTGTAATTAATTATACGTGTGGACACGCAATGACTGATCTTGCAAAATAAGTAATGCTCTAGAGAACAAGAGGAGGTCAACGTTGCAGATATCCAAACGGCTATTATTAGTAGCATTATTAACTTGTTCAAATTATTGTATATGAATGGTTACGAGTTAATTAATAATGAAACAAGGTATAACGCCAATATTACCAATGTACCCTTTGCCTTGGTGCCGGCCTCGTGCTCAATTCTGAGAGTAATTTGTAGCACAGAGCTTTGCTTAGAAGCAATTCACTGGAACAGTGTTGTAGGTAGATGGGAGAGCACTGGTATACATATTTGCTTCAAAGGAGGCGTAACGGAAGATCTAATGAAACAGCTATCATTGCACGAGTTGAGAGATGACCAGAGGTCCGCCAACTGCAGAAATGACTTGGGAAAGTGAGCATTCGAAAGAAAAATATCCCTTATCAACCATTACGACATCTGTGATTCGGTTTCATAACATGTTCCAGATACAATTATTCCGTTGCAATCAATTCTGTCACTGTCATCATTATGTCTATCTCCACGGACAAACTTATTTCCTTGTTTCTTTTCCACACTCTTGTATCAGTATTCTTTTTATTGTAATTGGTTATCACCCGGTTTAGTCAGATTTTGGATGGACACAGCCTATACAGCGAATGGTGCAACGATACTTTTACTTGCATCTCCTCGCAAAATACAACCTTCTCTCAAAATACAATACAATCTCCTCTCATCCGACACTATTACAATAAGCCCCCCTTTGATTCTGTTACCTCCCTCCCCCCATTACGTCCAGCATCCCTTTCTTCATGAAGGATTCTCGGGTCTTCCACCGGGTTCCATTTTGACCGACGTTTCGATGCGCAAGTCGGGCATCGAAACGTCGGCCATCATGGAACCCCTGGCCCAGTGGAGGACCCGAGAATCCTTCATGAAGCAATTTCCCTTCCCCATGAAGCATCCCTTTCTTAATTCTAACCCTTCCCCGCTTGCCTAACTTTCTTCCCTCTATCACAACCTTCAACATACCGCCAGTTAAAATTTTCTGAATCAATCTTTCCTGCCTCCTTTGGATTTTTACAGGAAATCCCCGCTCTTCCTCCTCCTTACGTCGCTTTCTCGTTTGTTTTTCTCTCTGTCCACTTCTCCTTCTCCATCCACCTCCACACCCTCACTCTCTCCTCTCCATACTGTCCATTTCATCTTCTCTATCATTCTCCACGCCAACATTCCAAAAATTTCAATTTACGCCTTTCATATTGCTTCGGCCACCATGTTTCAGCACTGAATAAAACCGCGCTCCATTTCAAAGTTTTGACGAGTCGTTTCTTAACTTCCTGACCTAATTACCCAATCATCAATTCCTTTCGCCTTGTGAAAGTTTTTTTGCCTAAAGGAGTTTTTCTTCGAACGCTCCTGCTAATTTAACCAACTTGGTCTGAAACTCTTCCCAAGTAGGTAAACTGTTCCACATTCTACGGCTTAAGAAGTCCTATTATAATATTGAGCCTAACTTTCCTCTTTATCGACAACCGAATAGCCTTTGTATTTATACATATATTCTCATTCAGAACTGGTCTTAAAGGTCATTAGAAGCACCTGTACAGTGCTTATACTGAGCTCACCATTCCCTAAGTAATCATGTGTCCTTTCTCCGACCTCTTATGCGTAGATGATCTTGAGAAGCACCTTAGCTTCGTGCCTGCCTGCCATCTCTTTCCAATATTCCCTGGGTCAATCCAATTTTCCTTTCTTTCCAATATTCCTTACTTATATTTGATTGTTTGCACGAATTTTCTCTTCTTACTTCTTGGCAGGTTTTCACTTTCCTTTAGGCCCACTAATTTCACCCTTTCTATGTTAAGGTTTCACATTTTTGTATTGCGTCTTCCACCACGTTTCTTTTGCTCTTTTTTCCCTCCTAAGTTTATTATTTATTTCTTTATAGATCCTTCCACCTCACCTCTTTCTTTTATCTATCTTATAATCGTATCATCATGTACATGTTTTGCTAGACCTTTTCCTATCAGCTGTCACTATAATTCCGTTTCGGGTTTTCGATATCCCTTTCATGACATGTTCCAGCGATTCTTCTATATTAACTTTTTTCTCACCCATAATTTCCCCTAAAGCTTTCTGATGCACCTCTTTTCTCGTCCCGCTTAATTTCTCTCTTTTTTATTTCCATAGCCAGTTTCCCTGTTTTATCCCTTTGAGTCTGACTTTACACTTCATCTTAACTAAATGATTAGTTAAATCCGCATCCCTTTTCGGGAAACAGTTGATTGCGCTCTTCATAATATGTGCCTAGTCATAAAATCGTACAGTCTAACTAATACCTCTCCGAATTCCCGGCCATTTTCCATGTGTACAATACACCTATTGTCTTGCTGAAAACAAATGTTCCTCATATTTAAGCTCACTCTTCTGCCGAACTCTACATCTTTCTCCCGATGGTGAATCATTTTTTCTAAAACGTAGTCCCTCTCCTCATTGCCATTTCTTCCCTTGCCTGCCTTCGTGTTCCAATCTTTCATCATTATCAAATATTTCCTTTCAGGATCACCAGCAATTATGCCCTCTATCTGATTATATACTTTGCCAATTGCCTCCTTCCCACGATTGAATGAGGACTTGAAAAAGGATCAAGCTTTTTGGTTCACCTTTTACTTCTACTAATATTGTTCCATTAATCGCTTGCTCTTTGTTTACTACGCTTTTTCCTACATTTTTGGGCAATATCATTACCACCCCTCGTTAGGTCTCTTTTTCATCTCTCTATATACGTATTACTTTACCCCTCAATGAATCCCCGTAATCTTTCCATCCTCAATGCTTTAAGGGGTGACCCCGCTGGAAGAGCAGACATTGGACGCAACTACATCTACTTAATACCCCGCAAGCCGCCACAAGGGCATGTGGCGGGGGGTGTTAGGGCACAGTAATTAAGAAAAAACCGCACCAAAAGCCACAAATTTTTACAAGCCACTAGAAAAACATTGTAAACATTCATGTAAAAACCCTTACACCCCACACACATGCAAAACACACAAACTAGCAACTAACACCCACAAATACACCTGATAGCTTTGCAACGTTAAATTTTGTTCCGATTGGTAAATTAAATGTTTTAAATATTTATAAAGTGACTTTGGTTTCTTACTATTATGATTTCTGATTGTCCGAGGAAAGAATGAGTATCTGTATCTATTTGTATTGCAATCTATCTCCCTTATTTTATCTTTGTGGTGTGATTTAGTGAAGTAGTGTGGGGTATTATAATTCCTTTAGTGTCATCGTTAAACTCGCTGGTCCTGAATCTTTCAAAAAGTCTAAGTATCGCTTGTTCCCTTCGTATTTCAAGGGGCTTATAGCCTAAATCCCTTAAAAGAGTTGTCACACTTGTGTTCTTATTTTCACAGTTTTTGCCCAATCTGGCGGATTTTCTCTGAATTTTATCTAATTCTTTTTACCAAATTTTCTCCCAAGGATCCCAAATACTTGCGACATATTCCAAATAAGGTCTAACTAGAGCGAAATTACAGCTTTCTTTAACTTCCTCATTACATCACTATGAGCGCCGCTGTCTCTACTCTCCTCGATTCTTTCCGACGAAGGGGTTGCATCGTACGTTGCAGTCCATTGGTGATAGGACATCTCGTCAACTTATCCCTCCCGCGAATATTCCACTCACCCTGCCCTATTCAACAGTATTTATGTTTCCGGGCCTTCCAGGAGTGGCAGCGTCAGGGAAACCGACTGGAAGCATTGTGATCAAAATTGCATGCTTGATTTTCCAGTCGGAAGCAATGAGTCCCCCTCCCCCCGGAGGGCACGATTTCTCGGTCGGGAAAAATCCCCGCTTACGTCGGCAGATTGTTATGCCTGCACGTATTTGGGGCGATGGTGCCACCGTGGGCCGTACTTTATACCTCATGGAAGTATTTCCTCATTATTATTTTTAGTTTCAACATTAAATCATGGCTAATCATATGACATGATAGGGAGTCAAATGAAAACCGAACAACCGCCATAACACACAGTCCGCGTGAAAGGTGGCAAATTTGCTTTTACATGTTGATACAGGCATCGCTGTGTTAGAAGAACTGTCTGGTGACAACTTACAGGCTCACCCTGTTTGATGGGTGATGTCCTTGTTGATGCGCGGACTGGTCAAGACGTCCAGCTGTACACATGGAATCAAGCAAAGAAGGACGTGGTTCGTTTTTTGGTGGCTGAGGTTGCTGGGGTGGAGAGCTGAAATCCATCGTCCCATGTCTGTGTGTGGTGAACACTCCATGCCCCATGTCCACGTGTTCTACTTTAACAACCCTGTATTTCCATGTGGTCCTTTTTCATTTGACTGTCCTTTCTACAGGTTTATACACATGCACATATACTATATGTTATTAAGTCTCCCTTTGCGTTAATATTTCCTTCCCTGGCTCCTGAGTGAACCGACACAGTAATGGTGAGTCATTATTGTTTTCCTCTTGTTTTATGAGAGAACACGCTCGCAAAAATGTTGTAAATTTTAAGAAATATTTATAAAACTCAAGGGAAAACTTTATTTTTAAAAATCCTTTATTAGCCAAGAAAGTGAGAGAATATTATTGAAAGATATAGCGCTCTCCCTGTGTATCTGTCGATAGAAATCCTCTCGAGTCTTCCCCCAGGTTTAGTGTTTCCATTGCGACGTTTCGTTAACGGACTTGCTCGTTGTTCTCAGGGTTTCGACGAAACGGCATTTAAGAGTCCCTGAAGACGACGACCCAGTCGGTGAACGAAACGTTGGCAACAATGGAAATACTAACCCGGTGGAAGACTCGAGAGAGATTTTCACTCAATGGAATATTGTTGTTGAAAATGCACTAGTGTACCAAAATGAAGAGTATTTTGTGAATAAAACACGTTGGAAAACATGTGAGTGTCCATGTGTAAACCATGCTTGTTCCATATTTAGCTCTATATTTTCAATAATAAATTTGATTCGCTCTTGGGCTACGGCATTGATGTGGTGGAAGAAATTGCGGGTCCCTTTGGACCTCAAGACCTGTACTGGCAGGGTCGATGATTATTACGTCTGTTCGGGTCACCCATACTACGCATTTAGGTCGAATTGTAGGAGCAGGACGAAATGCACTTATCGCCGCGTCTGTCTTCCAGTTAGTTAGCTGCAAAGGCGTCTGACCCCAGTGGGATGGCTTCTTGAGTGATGCTGTCTCGTTAAAAATCCTCTGCAAAGGAAATCAACGTGAAATAACCTCCATTTATTATCCCACAAAGCAATAATGAGCGCAGATTTGAGTATAGATCTTGGGGAAACTACGGCTTTCGGCCAAACGGTCCGTGTGTCCTACCCCGCAGCAGCGGGAATAGCAAGGCTTCCGCGATCGCCATCTAACGAAAGCTTTGCCAATCAAAATCGAAGGCATAGAAGAGGACCGAGATATCTCAATGCAACGATTTCAGAGCGTAAAAATCATTCGCCTTGACCAACATTCTGAAATTGTTGCATTAAAATGAATATTAGCAGATGACCCCGTTAAAAGTTACTGTTGCGGCATCTCCCGCAGTTTCTTGGAGGACCGAAATAGTTAAAATAGGGACCTGAAGAGAAATTGGACATCATAGAGAAGGAAATTTAAAAAAAGTGTAGGTATTGTAGTGCTGTAAAAGGCGAGGTGGAATATGTGGTTCGATAGTTATGGAGTAATGTAATAGGGAAATAGAGCCAAGCGTGGCATTAGCACCGAAGAAAACGTTTAGAAGAAGCCTTGTAAACATAGATCAGGGGAGTGATGGAATATTGTTAGTACAAGTAAAAGCCGAACCAACGAATTTGGTTGTCGTTCAGGCCCACATGTCAACAAGTAATCATAGGGAGGAGAAAATACGATCGATTAGAGAAAATAATTGGTTTTGCCCTGATAGGAAAACTTTGGATAGGGACGTGGGTGGAGGGAGAAATGAGAGCATGGTGGGGTAATATGACTCAAAAACAAGGAATGTCGAGTTGAGAAAGCAATAGAGTTCTTCAGGAGAAATGACGTATTGATGACAAACACTTGTTTTGGAGAAGAAAAGAGACGTAGATATTCGTGAAAATGTCCGGAGCTTCAGAGGGATATCTGTTAAACTGTGATATGGTTAGGCACAGATTTACCTGAGAGGCCTGCCCCAAAAGTAGTATGGCTTATTTTTTTCCGGATGGAAGGACGGGCGGCGGTTTCTCTCGCTCTGTTCGTGGGGGAGGGGAGTCTCAGAAAAGGCTGAAGGTCGGCGATAGTTGGCACACAGCCTTTGCGAAGTGGGGATCGTTCGTTCGCGAAACCTCTACAACGTGACATCTTTACGCTCCGTCATGAATCGGTTATTGGAACAGCTACGCCGTCAAATATAGCGTGAAACTGGGGAAAAAGGAAAAGAGACTCATTAAATGCTCAAGGCAGCTTATGGTGATAACGCCATGGGAGGATCGGGCGTTTTTGAGTGGTGCAAGTTGTTTCTAGAGGGTAGAGAAGATGTTGAAGGCACCGAACGTTCAAGAAGCCCTTCGACCTCCAAAAGTGACGAAAATTTTCCAAGAGTGAAGGCTTTAGTGGATATGTATTCCAGATTAAGTGTTTGCATAGTTTCTGATAGACTTGGCATCCCTAAAATTGATGTGAATCGACTTGTGACCGAAAACATGGGTATGAGAAAGGTGTGTGCGAAGTTGGTGCCGCGAGTCCTCTCCGACTAACACAAGGGAACTCGAACGCGGATCTGCTGAGAGCTTCTCGACCTTGTGAGTGGCTGAATGTTCTCCTTAAGACTTCTTCCCCATCACCCACCTCAAAAAGGACGTCACCTAGGCTTGGTGGTAGTTTTACAAGAGTGCGTGACGATTGAACTTTGGAGCATTCCGGGCGACGCCTTCCAGAAAGCATACGAGGTGTGGAAAACCCGCTGGTAGCAGTGGCAGGATGAACAAGGGTGATACTTCGAAGACTTTTGAGTGAATGTACCAATTATGGCCAAACGTTTTTATTGGACTACTGCTTTTGGGACAGACCTTGTGGGAACAACGAGATCAATTCGCAGGGGCATTAGTCTCAGATTTAGGAAAACGTCATTTTTTGCCATTATCCTGGAAGCTGATGATGATTCGGATCGTAATTTGATGCAGTATGAAAAAAACACAAGAACAATAAGGAAGTAGAATGCAGAGGCATTTGTCAGAACGAAAAGAAAGGCAACGAAAAACATTATGAGTAAGCAGGAGTGGACGAGTTAATTAGAAGAAATATGGAAATACAATATCTCAAGAAATGGGCATCAGAAGTGACAAACGAAACAATAGGAACGTTGGACGGAAAAATGATAAAGAAACCATGGATTACGGATGAGATGATCAAGAAGAGAGAAGAAAATGAAGCAATACCTCCACACATTTTAAAATAAGGCAGTGAAAAGAGTTAAAAACAGAGGCGTGAAACTAATGATACGAGAGAAACATGGTGGAGGGCATTATGTGAAGATACGGGGAGTTTATAGAGGACGACTAAAGGGGTGAAGGAGGGTGAAAGAGGGTGGAGGAGGGTGAAAACGCTCGCTATCGGGTAGTAAAAAGGGAGAGTCCGCACGCACTATCAAATATAAGGCAGGATAATTATTAATTGACCCACGGAAGATCTAGAGAAGATGGAAAAAAGATGATAGTATTTGGAAATGCTATTAGGCCAGCAGGATAAGAGACAGAAAGAGAACATGAAGTAGATAGGACTCTGGCCTAGGCTTGCTTGAATGCGGCAGATGAAGGGCTTAATGGGAATTGCAATCAGGTAAGGTTGATGAGATGGAATATCCAAGGAACGTGTCGGCTTCATTATTGAACAATTGGGATACCGTAAAATCTGTGCACGATGGGTACCACGCCGTCTCACAGACGAGAACGAACAAAACCCTCCTTATTCCCCCGAACTTGCGCTTTGCGATTTTCATTTGTTTTATCAACTCACGAGAGTAACTTCCCCCCTCAAACCTGCGCACGCGTGTTGAGGGGGAATGTTACTTCCACATGCCACCAGAAGTGCTTCTGAAGGTTATTTTTTTGTGGTCTAAAAGGATGTGTGCATTAGTTTTCATCCTATCCTCGTAGAACAATAAATATGATTTCACATTTAGATGAAGTGATACTGAAGAACATAAATGGGAGGTTGGAGCCGAGGGCATATTTGCAGTTATTACTTGGAGCGATAGAAATTAAATAAATTTGATAAATATGGAATGAAGATCAATATAAACACACCAAAGGTTTTGAGGTTTTCGATTATGAGAAAGGCCATTCTTTGGTTTACATAAGGTTTCACAAACTGGGACAGGTAAAAGTGATTACTCCTCTTTGAAATGTTCCGAACCATAACAGATAATGTAGTAGGGATATAAATAGGGGAAATATTAGGCAAAGAAGCTTTCACGTGGAAGAGGGTGAATCTGATGTTCGGGACGCTGAGTAAGGATGTTGAGAGAAGCTTAGTGAAATCTTTTATGTGAAGCGTGATTTTGTGCAGCGTGGTAACATGGTCGTTGAGGTAATATGATAGCCGAAGGTTGGAATCTTTTGAGATGTGGTTGTGGAGAAGGATGGAAGAGTTAAAACGGACAGGGAAACAAAAGAAGGGTAAGCAAGGTGGAGGAGAAAAGAGGATTGTTGTGAGAAATCCAAAGGAGGCAGGAAAGGAGAATGCAGAGAATTTTGATTGAGGATGGGATATTGAAGAGGGGGGAATTTAGAGCAGGCGAGGTAGGGGGAGGAAAAGGATAGGCGTGTTGGACGGAATGAAGTATGGGGGGAAAAGTATTTGGACTTGAAGAAGGGTTAATTGTGATGGGAGTGTGCCTTGCAGTTGAGGATAAGAAACGTGGTGGTGATTATGTTCATCCCAAACCTACCTTAAATGTGAAACTTCCATATCCTGATTATTTTATAGACATTCTATTAATAAAAAAGATGGCGCGAAGGGCAATAGTTTGTGAATGAGATTTAAATATTTTGAGAAATATCCATTAATTAATGACTTGTTGCTTTCCCGTTTAAATGAAAAATGTTGTCAATTATTTTCCAGTCATTCTTTGGCTGCTCAGGTTCGTTTCGGTAGAGTGCTCCTTTCATTACTCTGGTGGCTGGGCATCATCGTCACTCCCTCCATCGGACCTCTCACTCGATTTCCTCGCGTGCTGAGAATGGAGTGTGTCCGGACGCCGCCATTTTCCAGCGAAACCGGAATTGGCATGCACCGATGCCCGATTTATAATGACTAGAATATGATGGTCCATTCGGGCAACGCGGTCTCACCTCCGGGTTTGCCCTAAAAATGCCGGGCAATCAGGAGATACGATCCACGTAAAAAAATATCTCATCAATTTTTAAACAATCGAGGGAAAAATCTGGAAAAAGTGCGTTGTGTTCGTTGGGAAAATCGCGATGAATTCTTTATTGGGAATCCAATAAATTAGTGGGACCCACCCTGTTTATCCTCGCACGCCCCCCGAGCCCAGGCCACCCCTTCCCCTTCTAACCCCCTCCTTCATTCCCTTGCCCCCCTCTCCCACCATTGCCAATGGACAGCGCACGAGCATCCGAAGAATGGCGATGTCACGTGGCTTCGTCCCCCCCTCCTCCGGAGAGCTTTCTTCCTCCTCACGGGGTGGGGTAAGGGGAGGGTGTGGAGGAATCGGGCCCCCGCGTTCTCTCCAGTTCGTGCGTGCGGGTCTCCGATTTCCAGGAAATCCCTCCCGCCCCCCTCCGCCCACTCGCCCCCACAACCGGCCGCCGCACCCACGTCCGCCGCTACAGCGGGGACGGAGGGTGGGGCATATGTGAGCCACGTCCTCTATGGCCCCCCACAGAGCAGAGACCGCCGCGACACCCTTCACAGGACTCAGGGGCGTCCACCACGCTCTACTTTGTTGGCCACACACCGCGTGACCCGCTCTGTCTCCCGAATTTTCGTAATACGGAATCACGGCGACTCTCTCTAAAAATAAACCCGCAAGGAGGGTCTAGTTCCGAGAGAAACGCAAATGTTGCGTACTCCGTCACAAGATGGTTTGTTGAACGTTGAACTGTCCTCTCCCGCGGACAGTAGTACTCCTCTCCGATTTTTCGTATTCCTCCTTTCCTCGGGCCTCCATTACCATCCCCTTCCCGCCGCCCTTCCTCCTCCCCATTCCTCCCCCCCCCAATGGCCTCCTCTCCAATTCCGATCTCTCGTGAGTCCTCTCCCTTTTATGCAGAAGTTGGTCTCAACATAGTGAGGTGATTTTATGAAAAATTGTACTTAAACTTTGTTGATTATTTTAATACCTGTTTTTGGTAATAATAATGATTCCCATCGATTAATTTTCATAGTTGATTACGAGATACATAGTGCATCAAATAATGCGAGTGTGAATATAATGTTTTTACGTAATATGGCCGCCATTTCAGGATTATGTTTCGAGATTTTTCAATAACTGTTTTAGTATTTTGCCGACATAGTTATTACCCTAAAAATGATGTATCCTTCACCGACCCTTCGGACCCTGCGGGCAGCGCTGTGAGCTAGCGTAGGTAACGCGAGAGTCTAGCACCGCGAGCGCCGAGGTCGAGCCCTGCTACATTTGCCGAAATGTAAGACGTTGTACGTAGTGAGTGTATATAGAAATTTAATAAGGCGGAGTGCAATTTCATTCCTTTTTTTAACTAAATGCAACTTGCTTGAATGTGTCCGTAACGGCCGAATATATTTTTTCTCTTCTGTTTTCTCTTTAGAGGGTTTATATGCAAAGTACCGGTAACAATTTCTTTCCGGCATGAAGTGCTGAATTCACACCGTAGGTCAAGTGTATGCATGACCGAAGATCGTATTGGCATTGATAAAATGACAGTGCACACCATCATCAATGAAAATTTGTCGATACAAAAGATCTGTGTTAAACTCGTCCTCCCGAAGGTCTCCTGACGGACGACCAACAGCAGAGTCGAGTATCATCGGGACGATTCCCCAACCAACCCCCTTACAATCCCGACTTGGCAGCAGCACAATATTTCCTATTCGCCAAAATGAAATCCTCCCTCAAAGGACGCCACCATTTCACCTTAAGTGCCGTCAAAGACGCTTGCACGCATACTCTTAAGGGCCTTCCGGAATCCGCCAACCAGGAAGCCTTCGAGTAGTGGAATAGCCGCAAGGGCAAAGTGTGTCGAAGCTCTATATAGCGAAACTTTTCCCGATACTTTTAATTAAAAAAATGTACGTCCTCTTTCCACATTTTGTCTTTACATTTAATCTCCAGCGTTCTAAAAACAATATCAATGTTTCAAAGGCTTTTATTCTTCGCTGATCCACTTTTCCAAGGTTATCAGCTGGCAACCTCAGGTTCTTTGAGGCCAGTAGTTGTCTCTTCTCCATGAACACCTTCTCAGCTTGCCTAATCTTCGCTTCATTTCGGTCGAACGTCTTCCGCCCCAAGTGACGCTGCTGTCGAGGTTGATGAAGGATTCCTTCTTCCACTCGCTCTGGTTATGCTCTTCGGATTGTGATATCTGACTTCAGTTTCCCTCCCTCACGGCTGATTCTCGTATCATATTCCCGAAATACTTGGTCAATATCGTTCAGAGTTACTTGCAGGACTTCTCACGTTACTTCTTCTCGCGATGTTATTTACGAACCGGAGAATGTTATTTTTTTCGCCTTGACTCATTTGATGCCCAATTATTGTTCTGCTTGAATGACCTCTAGTGCTGGTGAGAGGTTGCATCATCGCCTAATTCCTTCGTTTTTTGGATTCTTCAAGCATTTTCTTCCGTTTTTATTTTACATGGTTGTTTCTTGATTCGTGTTGAGTTGATGGGTAAGTCTTCTGTCTCTGTAGCTCATTCTTACCGGTCAAAGTATCTTGTTCCATTCGACGCTGTTCGAAGACCTTCTCCTCGTCCACGAATACTACACAGTTTACATATTCTCTTGTTTATATTTAGAATGTTTTACAACCATTATCCTCAAGCCGAGCGTTTCCTCCCCTGCTCCTTCGTTTTTCCTAAATCTGAATTGGTTTTCCTTGAGGCTTTCTTCTTTCTTGCCTTCTAATCTTTTCCTAATCATACGAATAATGTCAATGCGTGAGACATCAGGCTTTAATGTTCTGTGTTCTTTGCGTTTACGAACATGTTCTCGTATTCTTCGGTATTGAAATCAACACACTCCTCCCGAAGGCATCTATCGGTTTCACGCTATCGTAACCATCTTTGACTTTCTTTGCTTCAAGTCTGTCACAGTACTGTCGAATTAGCCTCTTTGTATTTGCTGGCCCTGTTGGTCCTCTTCTATCAAGATTTCTTCTTTAGTTAAGTTGTATGATAGTAGTTTGGGTCATAGTACTTTATTTATTTTTTTACTTAGTACTCTATTTGAATTTTGACGAGTAATGGTTATGGCGAGGTTCGACAACCCCTCCCCATCAAATGACCTTCCGGAGTCAAGTGCATTCCTAGCATATTTCCAACCTTATCCAACGAAACTAAAAGCTGGATTTTAGTCAACCAACACCTGCAAGAACTTTAGAGTAAATCCAATAATTCGGTTATCTATTAAGTGGCATCGGGCAGCAAAACTGTTGCTACCATTAGCAAAGGTTTTGATTAAGTAAGACGACTAGTGGGAGTAATTTCTTCATCTTGAGTAACGCTTGTGGCTAGGGGGCTTGAAAAAAATTTAATATGCCTGCATTTATATCTACTCAATACCACGCAACCGCCCCAAGGGCGTGTGGAGGGCGTGTTAGGGTACCGTAATTAAGAAAAAAAACCGCATGCAAAATCCACAAATTTATAAAATCCACAAAATAACATAGTATACATTTATGGAAAAAACCGTACAATCCACACACATGCAAACAAACAAACTACCAACTAACATACACATGCACTTACAAATATACCTGATGTCTTTGCAACCCCCTGCTCCTCCTTGCTAGCGCCCTGCTGTTTAACCCTGTTCAGACCCGTAAATAAAATGTTTTTAATATCTCTAAAGTGTCTTGGGTGTCTTAATATTATGATTTTTGATTGTTCGGGGAAATAATGAGTATTTGTAACTATCTGTACTGCAATCTATCTTCCTCATTTTATTTTTATGGTCTGATCTACCTGAGCAGTGTGGGGCCATCATAATTCCTTAAGTGTCATCGTTAAACTAGTTTGTTCTGAACCTTTCTAAAAGTCTAAGTCTCGCCTGATTCTTCGTATCTCAAGTAGCTCCCATCCTAAATCCCCTAAAAGAGTCGTCACACACATGTTCTTATTATAATAATTTTTGACCAATCTGGCGGATTTTCTCTGAATTTTATCCAACTTTTTTTTCCAAAGTTTCCCTCTAGGATCCCAAATACTTGCGGCATACTCCAAATGAGACCTGACTAAAGCGAAATAACACCTTTCTTTAACTTTCTCATTACATATCCCCACCACCCGTTTAATGAAGCCGAGTTTCTGTAAAGCGGATCCGCATATTGTCCTGATATGTGCTCCCCATGAAAGGCGTGGGGTTAAAACTACCCCCAAACATGAGTATACCTGCCTACTATGAGTTGTTTCAATTCTAGCAGAGGCCCAACGAAAGGCAAGCAGGTCTGAAGCTGATTTCAAAGCGATTTTCCATTCTGGATATCCCCGCGTCACTAGATAGGTTTTAAGTGATAAGGGTCGCGAGAGAGTGAATATTCCCCGTGGATGTCAATAAAAACGGGAGTGGCCCTGAGGGGAGAGAACAGGGATCAAGGGTACAAATCCCGGATAGCGTCAGTTAAAAGTTGTCGCTAAAAAACATCCAGAAGGCAACTTTTACCTTAGCCGGGGTTATCAAGCTCGTATATATTATTTTGTGTAACTTAATTGTGTTTTAGTACCACTAATACCTTATCGCTCACACAAATAAATAAATCGTTAAACCAGATGTATCATTGAGGTGACCAAAGGCTTTGGAAATGTAATCATTGGTGTTAAGAATTACTACTGAGGAGCCTTTATCGGCGGAGGTGACAACGATTTTGGGATTGGACCGTAGGGTTTTTAGGGCATAACATTCGTTCGTGGAGAGGCTATTTTTAGGTTTGAGAAATTCTATGAAGTATTTATTGGAGACTTTGTGGAGAAGTAGACGTCTGCAAATTTCAACAGGATGGTTACTTGGAAGGGGTTTTGGTTCATGGGTTGAAGCAGGGCGGAATTTGTCAAGTGCGGGTTTGGCGTTTAATTGACCGGAAGGATTACGTTTTGATTTCCAGAAGGTGCCTCATAGAAGGTTTTGGCATAAATTGAGGGTTCCGGTGAGCATGTTGATGTGGTCGACTTGTGGTGCAGGAGAGAATGACAGGCCTTTTCTTTGAACGGAAATTTCACTGCTAGAAAGGCTGGTATTTGAAAGGTTTACAATGTCATTTTCGTTGGTCTCAATGATACATCTACCTTTAACACTCTCACCAACAACACAACAGCAACTTTCCAAACAGAAATTCGGTCTTTCCTCCTCCAATTTGGACCAGAAGAAGGACTCACCTCCCAAGACATATCCCTACTCTAACCCCCAAACCCCAGAACACTCCAGTTTTATCTCCTCCCGAAAATATACAAACCTAACATCCAATGTCGCCCTGTAGTTTCCAGTTTCAACTCCCACCAAAAGAATCTCCACATTCCTTGACCAGCACCTACAACCTCTTTTACTTTCCTTGCTCTCCTTCACGGAAGACTCATATCACTTCTTCCACCGTCTACATTCTGCCTCCATTCCCTCCACCTTCAACCTACTTATGGCCACCATCGGCGTTTCTTCCCTCTTTACCCCTGTTCCCCATGCAGAAGGCTTATCCTCTTTCCGACATTAAAGTGGGGGCAAGAAGAGAAGAGAAGTGTGGTTCGTTTTCTGGTGGCTGAGGGTGCTGAAGTACGCAAAATCCATCATTCCTCGAATGTCCGTGCTGGTGTATGGTGATCATTGCATTTCCATGATGAGTGTGCACGAGTGACATTGGAGATTCTGAGAAGGGCGCACATAACTGCAAGACGATGCGCGACCAGGGCAGCAGCCCCATCGTGATAGGGCGAATTGATAGCCTTGTCCGGGAAAACCTTCGGGGAGATTGATGATCTAATCCGGGAACACTTCAACATCCCTTCAACATCCATACTTCAACTGCCCGGATCTTTCACCTTGTGATTTTCACATCTTTGGCGACCTAAAGAAAGATATTCGTGGACGTTGGTTTCATTCGGACGAGTAAGTGCGAGAGTGGTTGGGATTGTGGAACCGTCAGCTGCCTACATCTTTCTCCAAAAATGGAATTGATCGTCTTTCAGTGGGATATTTATATCAGCGCCTTTGGTCATTAATTTTGATCAATACCATTCCATGGTCACCTTATAGCGAGTGTTCTGTTTTCATCTTAGGTACTAACCCTCCTCATGCAATTTTCACGCTACCATTGACTCCCACACCTGGTTAGTCTATAATTATATGACGCTTTCTCTTGGGCCATATGGAATTTTGCAAAATGGGCATACCGTATTTGTTTCTTGTCTAAACCTGAAATTAAGTCCACCTGCCGCCGGCGCGTATTTAGAAAGGTCTACCCAAGAAAAAATAACACATCCTTTTCATTCCAACATTAAACCACTGCTCTTTCGATGATCTCTTCAATGCAACTCCGCAGATGCTCCAGCTTGACTGCTCCATTTTACACCACAGTTTAGTGAGGCAATGTTACATCCGAAGCATGTACTTTTTATTTGGGTTACTTTCGATTTCAAAACGGTTTATGTGGTTTGATTCGATTCATCAATGATCCCATTGAGGGACTCGATTTTTTTTAGCGAATGGCAAATCGCAATGCGAGTCAAATCGATTAATTCCTTTTAAGCGGTACGCTGTCTCCGTGCATGGCGCAGGCGCCATAGCCCGCCCGCGCCACCTGTTGCGCTCCCCTCCATTCACCCTCTCCCCTCCCACCCTCACCAGGGCTGCACATGCTCTCGGGACGGAGGCGGGGGCGCTCTGATGGCGCCCCTTTCCGACGGGGGCCTCCTCGCCCACCTCCCCACTCCTCAAAGAGCACGAATTGCCCCAGTACACCCCGCCGAAGCCCCACCCCCTGTCGCCGGCGAAATGTTACGTGAAGGTTGAGGGTGATAGTGACGGGTGGCCGTGAGGGGAGGGCATTTCTGGGGTCGGTGCTGGGGTGCACTGTTACACCCCCAAGCCAATTGCGGTAGGGGAAGGAACTGAGAACCCTTATTCATGGCCAGCCACAAACTTGTGCATTTTTCACGCCGCATAGAGCTCCTTCTTGGCATGAAAAGTGAGTCCTTTCATTTCGCCCATCAATAAGCAAGACCGACCGATTTCCTCCATTAGGGATGGATGGAAGGGTGGAGAGAAACCCGGCGTCGGCATTAGCAAAAGGCGTCGAAAGGGCCAAGGGGTCCGCACAAAGTGCCCTCAACGAAGCATCCCAATTGGAGATTGGGATATCTACCAGTGAAAAATATTTGTTTTCACCAGGATTTGAACCCGGGCCCTCTCGGTGGGAAAACTGTATGTTAGCCACCACACCATCCCGCCATCTAATCTTAAACCTTTCTTCTCTTAAGGTAGTATCTGAGGAACAAAGTTATTAACGTGGTTATTGTCCATAAGATGCTTGATAAAATGGGAAGAAGGATTTCCGTTTTTAAAACAGGCACATAGTGCTCTTCCACAAGTTCACTGAATTTCCTTCTGGGTTGTAAATTGGTGCCTTAACCATATATCGTAAGCTGAAGAGAGAAAGAAAATCTTAAAAGTCCAGCGTGAAGTATGAAAAAAGCTCATAGCAATGACTGTAATAATATAAAAAACCATAAACATAGTAATCAACCCGAAGGTCGGTTTAGTAGGTGATCACACACACCTACCACACACACATCAGGGTAGGGGGGCCAGTTCCTTTCCCTGTGCCGGTTATGGTTTCCCAGGAAGATCTGGTACCCGAAAAATCAACTAGCTTGGGTGGAGCTGCAGGTGCCCAGAGTGCCCGGGAATCGAACCCGGGACCCTCCGGTCAGTAGTCCAACGCTCTACCCACTAGACCACCGCGACCCACTATAATAATATAACAGACGAAAATAAATAAGTTAAATAGCAAGTGGAACCGAATTAAATATCTCAGATCAGTTCTAATGTGACACCGACATTAAATCTTTCATGAGATACACGTCTCGGAAGGTTATGTGGCCCAGTCTTAAGGAATCTAGGATTCGTAGGAAAAGTTGTAGGAAATGTAATTAAAATTTAAAAGAGAGGTATTACTACATCTTACCTAGACCACACTTGCGAAAATGGTTTTCGGATCAATTGTGAAAACGTTAATTATAGAACTACATAAGCGTTGAAGAAAATCCTCCAGGTTTGTTAAAAATTGCTAGGAAGAGTGACGGGTATGCTTACGGAATTGCATTGGGAGTCCCTTGATTCACGAATAGAGCAAGCAAGACAAAAGCTTATAAAAATGCCGCACAATTTGCAGGTATGAACGCATGTATTATTATGGCTTCAAATAATGCCGGTAGATAAGACCAAAGTATTGAGATGAGTGAGACATTTATCCGCTTTAATGCTAAAGCGCTCTCTCTTACCTTGGTCGATAAACTTATGAGATAGTCGAACCCAAGGAGCCAAAGATATTTCATGTTAAGTTTATTTCATTATTTAGTCAGATACACCAATGTACGTATGTAGAAAAATATTTACCTGAGGAGGACACCAAGTCTTATTTTTAACATTTTCATTAAAGGGTAGATGAAACTGGACTTAGATCAAAATTCAACCACCGGAAGTGACATTTTCTGATATTATTTTACATGGGGGGTTAATTGTCGCCACCACTTATACGAGGGTGATACCATAATTACCCGGCCTGACCTAGAGATGGCAGTAGCTGTTTGAAAAATCACCGTATTAGAAAGTACGCGATCTATAAAGCATATGTTTCAAGTATCAAGGCATCATATTGTTTAGTGTTTGTTTGGCAGCCATCAATAGTGAACGTTTTCAGTGAATTTGTGAAAATGGAGAAAATTGGTCATCGTTGTGTGATACAATACTTTTATTTGAAATGCTTCAGCCCAATCAATATAAAAGCTGGATTCTACTCTGGGTGAGCCTGCTCCTTCGTTTACAACAGTAAAATATTGGGTGGCAGAGTTTAAACGAGGCCGTATGAGCTGTCAAGACGAGCATCGCATAGGTCGACCAAATGATGTGGGGACTCCAGAAACGGTGAAGAAAATCCACATGGTGATACTGGATAATCACAGACTGGAAGTGCACAAGCTAGCAGACATAGTAGGAATATCAAAAAGTGCGGCATATCGCATATTAACTGAAAATTTGGACATGAAAAAGCTGTGCGCAAGATGGGTGCCGCGTTTGTACACACTCGAGCAAAACCAGTGTCGTGAAGATGTCTCTATTGAGTGTCTAGCGAATTTTCACCGCAACAAAGTAGAATTTTTCCGCCATTTCATATCCATGGATGAAGCATTCATTACTTCAAAACCGAGACAAAAGGACAATCAAAAAAATGGATTCAAAAGGGAAAACCGGCTCCAAAGAAGGCAAAGACCGTTTCATATATAGGTAAGGTCATGACGTCGGTTTTTTGGGGTGCGCGAGGGATATTTTTCATTGACTATCTTGAAAAAGGAAAACCTATCAACGGTGAGTATTATGCGAACTTGTTGCAACGTTTTATTGAAGAACTCAAGCAAAAACGGCCGCATTTGATGAAAAAGAAAATGTTGTTTCATCAAGAGAATGCACCAGCTCACAAATTCATTATTGCAATGGCCAAAATTCATGAATTAAAGTTTGAATTGCTACCTATCATGCACCCTATTCGCCAGTTTTAGCTCCCACGGATTACTTTCTGTTCGCAAACTTGAAAAAATGGCTCGGTGGCCAAAGGTTTTCCAACCGTGAAGAAGTGATGTCGGCCGTTAATGGCTATTTTGAGGAGCAAGTCAGTTCTTATTATAAAAAGGGTATCGAACATATTGACATCGCTTGGAAAAGTGTATAGAGCTGAAAGGAGATTATGTTGAAAAATAAATTCAATTTTTTCCAAAAAAATTGTTTTTTTTTTGTTGTTAGGTCGGATACTGGGACCACACTCGATTATATACAAAGTTTAAAGCGGGAGATTAAAGAAATATGCTTTTGGGTTGCGAAAATATGATATTTTTGCATTAGAGCAATATAAATTTGGGTCATTGTAGTGAAGATGTGTCCATTACAAGGTGGAGGGGCTAATTTTTAGTCTGAATACCCTTTACCTTACCTTTTATAAATATTTATAAAATATCTTTGAGATGCAATATTTACCTGCTTTCTCGGTTTGGCAGAACGTATTCATCACATAAACCCCAATGCCATTCTCGCGAATTTAGAATACTGAATCTATGCCACCCCGTAAGGAAAGACATCTTGAGGAATCGAAAGTATTTAAAACTAAGGCGCAAGAAACAATTTGGAGACTATTTCTTACTTCTTCTGGAAAAGATGCATAGAAGAATATTTAATAGACCTGATAATTGCACAAATACGAAATCCTCCCCTTAGCTTTGGTCTTCAAAAGGAACTTGATTGAGACAGTAGTGCGTTTCTGGTCTCAAATGAGATATTTTCCTCTATGCAATGGATTGGTATGAATGCCCAAATTGACGGAAAATCCCGAAGAATACATTTGTCCTGTTTCCTTCAAATTTTTCCGAGCAACCCTCCCACCATTCCTACCTTACCTAGTGTGCAAGGATGATTCCCGGCGACTGGATTAGCTAAGGAATGATTATAGATTACAATAGTCGCCAAATCGAACGACCGAAAATAACAAATGAGATTATTTTTCTAATATATATAAGCTTTGATTAAAAAATTCACACACAGAAACAACACTCCACATATCATGTTGACGTTTCAACAGCATGGCCGGCATCACCAGAAAAATCTTTCGATCAAAGTTTATATATATATATATATATATATTAGTTTATCATTTTATATAACATATATATAATGTTTATCATCACCTAGGGAATGATCAGTTTGGGTTTAGAAAGGGAAGAGGTACGCGTGATGCCATTGTAGTAATGAGATCACTAATCGAGAGGAATATAGAATACCATCAGGACGTATTTGCCTGTTTCGTAGATTTCGAAAAAGCGTTTGATAGAGTGAATTGGGAAAAATTAATGCGTGTATTGCCGAAAATAGGAATGGATTTGAGAGACAGGAGACTGACCCGCAACCTGTACATGTCCCGGACTGCTCAGGTGCGAGTGGGGAACGGAGAGTCCGGAAGGGCAGTGTTAGGAAGAGGGGTAAGGCAGGGTTGCCCATTGTCACCGGTGCTGTTAAACGTATATGTGGAGGAAATGGTTAAAGAGGTATGGGAAGAACTCGTAGAAGAGGGGAATTCGTAAAACCGTTTATGTTTGCTGATGACCAAGCATTAGTTTGTCAGTCAGCCAAGGGGTTGCAAGCATTACTGAGAGATTTGGACATTGGGGTGCGGCAGATATGGGATGGGAATCAATATAAACAAAACAAAGGTTATGCGATTTTCCATAAAGACAATGTCTAAGTTAAACATTAAAATAGGAGAGTAAAAACTAGAGCAGGTGGAAGTGTTTTGGATCAAAATGGTCAAGGTAGTATGGACGTAAGGAGAATAATTGCACTAGTCAAAGAGACTTTCTCAAGGAGGAGGGAGTTGATGATAGGGACGTTGAGTAAGAATGTTAAGAAGAGACTTGTTAAAACTTTGATATAGAATGTAGTTATGTTCGGTACGGAAACATCGGCAATGAAGAAGGATGATAGGGGTAAATTGAAGGTTTTTGAAATGCGGTTGTGGAGAAGAATGGAGAAGGTGAAATTGAGCGAAAGGAAAACAAATGAGGAAGTACTAGGAATGGTGGGCGAGGACAGGGGTTTGTTGGGAGGAATCCTATGGAGACAGGAAAAATGGATGAAAGGTGTATTGAGCGGTAGTGGGATGTTGAAGACAGTAATAGAGGGGAGAAGTTTAGGTAAACGAGGAAAGGGCAGGAACAGAATAGGGATGTTGGACGGGAGGAAGAAATTACACAGAAATGAAGAATGACTCGTTGTAGAGTGAGTTACAGGATTGTGTTCTGTTAGGAGCCACAATATATTTATTTGATAGTTGTGTCCATCCAAAACCTACCTTAAATAGTAGATTACCTATTAATAATAATAATATCGGTCTGATCTGAAGGAGGTCTAAGATAAGACCGAAAGTTCAAACTGTCTTAAATGTGGGTGCCCTACCACGTGTTTTCTGTATATATTTTTGCGTTCTCTCATACATAGTATATACAAATCGGAAAGGAAAGGCGGCGGCATATATATATTCAGAGTCTGACCTGAAGAAGGCCTCGGAGTAGGCCGAAAGCTTAAATCATCTACAGTGTGAGTGTCCTTTTACGTGTTATCTGTTTTATTCTGTGTTCTATTGTGCCGTCCAAAAGTTATATATATATATATATATATATTCAAACTTGAAAATCCCGCCATACGGCGCACAAATATTCATTCAAACATAGAAATAGGTATAAGGAAAGGGGATAGGAATATATATGTATATATATATATATATATATATATATATCGATGATGCGGAAGTACTCACGAGAGCAATATAACTTTTGGACGGCACAATAGAACACAGAATAAAACAGATAACACGTAAAAGGACACTCACACTGTAGATGATTTAAGCTTTCGGCCTACTCCGAGGCCTTCTTCAGGTCAGACTCATCTATTTCATCATACATCATATATATATATATATATATATATATATATATATATATATATATATATATATATAAATGTTTATTTGATAGTTGTGTCCATCCAAAAACCTACCTTAACCGGTAGATTACCTAATAAATAGTAAATATATATATACATATATAATATACATAAATATATGTATATATATGTAAATAATATGTATATATAATATGTATAATAATATACATAAATAATAAATAAATATATATGTATACACATATGATATTCCTGCCGCCTTTCCCTTCCGATTGTGCTGTGATGGCTGAGAGTAAAATTCTTTCCGCCCCCGAGGAGCGTTCTCTGTCGCTCCGAGGTCCGATTCCGAGAAGAAAAGCGACGCGTCCACGAAGAGAGGGAGGGAGAGTGGTAGTGAAATGATATTTCGGTGGGTTAAATGGAAAAGGAAGCGTCTCTCCTTTCTTTGTTCTCGTCTCTTCTCTCTCTCGCGGAGGAGGAAGGGGGAAGGGATGGTGGGGGGGAGCGAACGCGCCGTTGACCCCAACCACCACCTTCCCTCATTTCTCTTTTCGTCCACGGGGGGGGAGGCGTGGTCACGTGATCCGACGGATGTACCGGAGGGTGGGGGGTGGGTGAGAGAGAGAGTCGTTGAGTCCGCGGACGGCGATGAATGGGGCGAAGGTGGCAATTAACGAAATAAAAACGGGTCGCGGAATGGGCGGGGTCCGAAAGGTCGCGGTGAATATTTTTTCTTCTCTCCAGGAAGAGAGAAAACAAAGGGCGCACGAATTCCTTTTGCGCTCTTAAATGGCGGGAAGTCGCTCGGTGCGCGCGGACCCCTCGTATCTCGAATTAGCGGCTCACTTGCGGTCGTTCGTTCCTCGTGTTTCAAAGAGGGAAGAAAAAGAATGCCACCCCTTTTGGAGAGCCCTCGAGGGTGCGCGCTCGAGTGGAAGTGGCGGGGGAGGGCACTCGCGGAGGGAATGAATGCCCCACGGGTGCTTGCAAGTACCCGTGCTCATTCTGCTCTAGTCAAGGAACGAGGGGTCATTATCGGATTAATATTATTATGCGTCGTTCGCCGTGCAAGAGCGAGGGTTGCGAGAGGAGGTCCCTGAAATGCAATGCTCAGCGTGGCGGACACCTGGAGAGTTACACGAATGACGCTATCACAATCTATTGTCTCATCTAGACCCATGGAATTCTCTTTTCCTCACGCAGAATTGAAGAAATTTCGCGCAATTTTCCATCTCCACTCGAGTTCAATTCTTTTATCTATATCCCCACGTACCTCGTCTTAATCCAACCCATAAGTACATGTATTCTCAGAGCATCTACGTACATTTAGTCCTACTAGGCGCCACGAAGACGTAGGGTAGAAAGTGTTAGGTCACAAAACATGAGTGGAAAAAAATTTTGTCAATTAATTTAATTTTCGAGACGTCCAAATTTGTGATACGTTATTTTTCCAAATTTGGTCGTCTCGAAATGTTGGAGGGAAAAATTCGACAGACGATATCCCTTAATAATTCCCATCGTGCTCTGCCATACCAATAATATTAGGAGCTGGGATTATTCCCTCCCTCTGTCAACGTTAATGTCGAATGGTTTGCATTCACCAAATAGTTTTAAAACGCTCATGTAATTCGCGTACTCGCAGAATCTCTCAACCCAGACTTTGCAGTAATGATGTTCCATTCTCTCTCTCCTCTTGGAACAATTCTTCACGAAATGGTTCCATGGCGATTGTCGTTCCTCATTGCATCCTGTTTTATTTCGAGATTAGCTCCTTAGGAAAGGTTTCACACACTTCATCACTCAAGGTGGAATCTTAACAACGAACGCGTGATTCTGTACACTCTTCCTATAGTTTTTGGAAACGTGTGTCTTTCAGGAACTTGTTGTTTACATTCGCGTTCCTCTTCACCTCGTGGACTTCTTATTCTCATCGGTGCGAATGGGAGTTACTCGAAGCACATTGCTCCTTCCATGTTTGCTTTTTCGTCCATTATTCTGACTGCCGCCCGACTCTCAATCGGTCCATGGCTATTCTCAAAATTCCAATGTTCTTCATATCGCTGATGTAGTCTTCCATTATATTCTTATTCTGTTTTACACACGTGTGTTCTCATTTCGTCCCAAAATGCTTTTTTGTTAATCGTCTCGGTACTTTCGTTTTTTTGTTAGTAAGGTTAGTTTATCATTCTGAACATATCATATCATCTTATACATTCTCGTACTAGCTTGCATTCACGCGTGCTTATTTGCCCATAGTTTGATATTTTGACATCCTGATATGTTTATTAGATATCACAATTCGAGGGGTGAAACTAGCGTGAGTGGAATTCTTCATCTACCTGGGCAGCAAAATAACATTTGTTCAACTCGACTTCCCCGAAATTGAACCACGTGGTCAGTATGTGCTTGTGTGATTATACATTAACTGATCAAAGTATGTTGTATGGTTATTGAAGATATAGTTTTTAGGAAATATGCTAACAATTATGCGGCGGTTAAAATTTAAGCGTGATTAGCTGGGTAAGATGAGGCCCTATTCTCAATGCAAATCGTTTAGAGAAAGCAAGGCTGGAGGGAGGAAGATGATGATGGAGAACGGGCGGGGGGTGTAAAGGGGGAATGAGGGTGCTTATATGTACATTCTCTTTGTCAGAAGAGGTGGCGTGGAGGGTTTGTTGGGGGCACGGATGCCTCTCTCCATTCCCACCCCTTGACTCGTGTCCCTCGAAAGAATGAGAGAATGAGAGAGGAGCAAGAAGCTTGCGTCGTGGCAGAAGTTAGAGCGCTAATGACGACTTCTCATTCTTTTCCCCTCTTCGTAATTTCCCGCGAAGAATTATCAAAATAACAACAACGATAATTAAAGTAGGGCCGGACGGACGGAGGGCTGGAAGAAAGCGCGGCACAATGAGAGGCCGCCGCCCCTGTTCCCTCCCTTTGTCCCCGCCACCCCTGCGCGCGCACGCGTGCCCTCCGGAGTCGTCGTTTCCTGCTTTCGAAAAATTTATAGAATAAAAGAAGCGACTGGCCGACAGCGACACCCTCGGAGACAATGATAATTATTATTAGTACGCCGGAGGAGGAAGGGCATCAGTGCCTAATGGCGGCGAATGGGAGAAGCGGGGGGAGGGGATAAGGGGGAACGGTTTCTTTCTCTGGTCTCCCTGGAGTTTCCTGTCACCCCCTGCCTCCCTCCCTCAGCGTCAAAAGCTGCTGAACACGAATTGCGGGCGTTCCTGTGCATTTGTGCGAGTTTTGCCTTCAACGGCGACTTATAAAAAATACGGGTGGGCTTAATGTATGCCTGGAACGCGGCAGCCTCGTTCTTTTGTGTCGCGTTGACCACCTTCGTAACTGCTGATGGCCGAGGTTTTTTGAAATTGTCAAAAAAAAACCCCTCTCGCTCCTTCGCGTCGAGAACGGACGTTCTGACCCTCGTTACGGACAAGGTGCTCTCACCCTCGGCCGAGCCACTTGACGGACACTTTGGTGGCACAATTCTCTCGCGGACCCGTCTCGCATTCCGCGCCCTCTCCCGCCCATCCGCAGGCTTCCATTCCCGCCCCCACGCTGTGCGGAAGCCAATCGCCGACTTGAGATCAGGGCCGGGAACCGACACGGGAGCCCGTGCGGCTGCCGATCCAGACAGGCACGCCATCCAGGAAGCATTCAAAATCCAGCGCTGGATTTCGGTGTTGTCGGTGCGGTCTTTGGAGAATTTTGCTGGCGTTGTGAGGAGTGTGGGGTTTGTGATATGCCCATTAGTGGTCTAGACTGCCCCGGAGATTGATTGCCGTCATATTGGATAACTTTATGCATGCCGGCCAGCTATTAGGATTAAAATGAAGAAATTTCAAAGTGTTAAAATCATTTGCCTCGACCAGGATTGAAACGCGGATTCCTCAATGTCCATTCGAATCCCGGTCAAGGCAAATGATTTTAACAATTTGAAATTCATGCATTTAAGGGCACATTAGTGGATGACTCAGTTTAAAGTTACCGTCTTGCCATCTCCATCAGTTCTTTGAATTGGTAGCTATTTGGATATGTTAATGATATTTTGTATTCATCGATGCCGACGAATTCAGATTATGAGATATTCTATATCTCCTTATTCATTTTCCAAAATAAATAAAGAGTAAAGTTCAATCAGCAACGAAAGGACGATGGCGGAATATTGAATTTTGTCTTGTCACCGACGGAATTTATGAAATGCTCAATAATCCAATCGGACCACTCGAATGAACATCCACAACTACATGGTGTCCTGCAAGCTACCGCCTTTGGCTCACTAGTCACCCTTGGATTATCCTAGAAGGAGTAATGTTTGACGTCGAGAGAGGAAGGGAGAGAGAGTAGGTGAGGACGTGGATCCCGATGCGAGCGGAGTCGTCTCAATTCAATGCAGCGCCTTCTCCCGGCGGTTGCTGCTCCCGACTCCGAGGGCAAATCGCTATGGCGCGGAGGGCGTGGTGCTCTCCTGGAGTAGTTTGAGCTCAGATTAGCATTTATTCATCCACGTGATTACATGGGAGGCACTGCTAAAATGTGGCAGGGGGACGTTTGACGTCTGTCACGAACAAGCCACTAGTAGAGCTAAAAAATAGCAGACCATTAAAGTCCACATTAAAGCGATTTTATGCAACTAATTTGTTATTATTCTCAATTGAAAATGACAGAATGACGGTCGATTATCTTAATTTTTATTGGAAATGGATTTACATAAAAATTAGTCGTTTACGTCAATTTTGCGGCTTTTACCGAACACGGCATGGTTCGAGGGGAACTCATTTTGGGACAGTCGAAAACATACAAAAGGTTGTAACCGACCAGCTAATTGCCATTCCAGTATCAGAGTTCCAGCACTGCTTTGAGGAATGGAAGAACCGTCCCCGGCGCTGTGTGGCTTCAGAGGGGAATTATTTTGAGGGTGGAAATTTTAAATTATAATTCTATTTTAATAAAAAAAATTAAAAAATCAGTCTCAGTACTTAATTTACAGACCTCGTATAGCATTGACAATAGTTGGAAAACCTTGAATGTCTAGGAAACAGTATGATTTGATTCACTTGATGACTAGAGCACTTCAGAAACTAGACGTTAACGGCAGGGGATAAGAGAACACTGGAAGAGTTTTTAATGTGATATTTCAGGAGAATGGCTAAAATAAGCTGGGCAGATAAGTTCTGAAACGGAGTCTCGACTAGAATTGTAAATTATGTTCTACTGTTTCAGGTTTCACTTCGTGGAAATATTTATTATCCAACCTAAAAGACTTCGTACTTTTCCACAGACTTTTGCATTTGGCTAAACCCCAACACGACTCTTTGTAACGAGGAATTGTTCCCGTTCCCCTCCTCACTCCTTTTCGAGAAACTAGTCTGGAAATGGTCAAACCAACCCTTCAAAGTACCTGACTGCCTCCACCCCTCTCAGGCCTCTCCACCCCTCCCCATCCCCACTCCGTCCTGAGTGTATATATTCTTGCACTGTTTGCTAGGAAAATTAGTACCTGATCATGCCGCAAGTCGGTGAAACGCGTTGTATATTAATAAAAATCTGTGAAAAAGTGCAAAGTCTTTTTAGTATGGATAGAATTGTAGAGTTGAGTAATACTTTGAATAACAGCCAAATAAATGAATGACGGTCATATAAATGGACACCATGCTCTCTAAAATGGCCTTAATTGGGGGACCAGCACTGGGAAGAAGACAGTGGAACAAGAGGTTCGAGCAAATAATTAAAAATGTGGACGTGAGGTCATATTGAGTGAGGGAAGGGAATAACACGACGGAGGAATGGAGGATTGGCGCTCCGAGTTTAATGAGGAATGACTAACAAGGGATAGGTAGATGGAAATCCGTCCTTATTTTGGGGCGGAATTGAGACATGGACTCTCTTCTATCACCTAATCCTTGGTCACAGATTTACAAGATTAATCGTACAGATAAAATTCACAAATTATGCATAAATAGCAATAAAATGAATACATAGAACAAACACCTTAGCACTAACGTACAGCAACACAATGCATTAATTGCCTAGTTCAATTACGATGAGGCAGTATGTAAAACATACACACATACGATATATAAACATGCTATACATGGAGGGAGGGCTGACGTAAAAGATGGAAAGAAAGAGGAATTAAAAAACCTTTCTTTCTTACTGGAATGCTCAGATTCTGCGAAATCTGATAAAGCAGCCGCTTTGCACAAATGTGACGACGGGCCATACCCAATCTGTGCAGATTCGGGGACAATCACGTGAGACGCGTAATCACCAATCTTCATCACGAACCTAAGCCATCGCTTTTGTTTGAACACGATGAAGAACGAAATCGAGGTTTTCTGTCAATATTCTCGCCTTGAAGCCCGGAACGGGGAGATAGACTCCTGTCATCGTTTCCCTGAGGTGGGGGAGTTGGGTCAAACAGACCACACGCTATGCGCTGCAGAGGGAACACGCAAAAAAAACAGTTCCTTGACCCTTCCCCTCTTCCTCCATCATTATTAATTATAAACGGCGGTTAAGATAGGTACTTGATGAACTCCAAAGGGGCTAAACGCACATCAAAGAAGCGCCTTATATCACACTGAGTACTCCGGCACCATCAATGTATTTATTTATTAAAATTAACCATTTATCAGCTTTACGCCCATCCCAATTCACTTAATTCCGTTAAAAAGTTCAAAATTTCCTCCCTCTAATTCGCTATTCCAACGTTCTTCCCTATATCTATCACATTCTTTGAAATTTCATCGTAATCCAGTAAGTCTTGTATGCATATACCCTGTTTTTTTTAAATTTCCGTATGCTGAATTGCTTCCAAAAACTCTCCCTCCACTTCATATCCACATCGATTTCGCTTCACGTCCATTTCATGAATTACACCCTCCTCCGCACCCAGCATCTTGAAGTACAATTTATGCCTATCGTATTGTCTCAATGATCAAGTTAATGACAGAGTCATGCAAAAACACATACTTTCACTACGAGCAATGATGTCTTCTCATCATTACCTTAATTAATTAGCATTGACTCTTCTCTCTGCAAAAGATATTTTAACCAACGCAATTTTTCTTTTAATGTCCCGATTCCTTCCATCAGCCTTCGAATACAAAACACGAGTCATTCAGATAAAGTTTGCCTGCACTTGTTTATGGTCCACGATTCTAATCTTTTAACTTAGCCTTCCTTCATATTTCTGGAGAAATACAAAACTTAAGTTTACACTGATTCTCATCCCATGCCCATCACCATTCTATTGCTGGACATTCATCCGCAATGATCGCAATCTTTCGTCTGACTAGCTTGCTGTAAAGTAGCAGCACTTGTGCCGAGGCTTACGTAAATGGGAGGGAGGCGGAATCCCGAAAGAAAGAGTCAAGTGCGGCGGGGTGGTTGAAGGGCACTCGAGGGTGTGTGCGTGTGAGGTGGGGGGTGAGCGGGAGGGGTTGAAGTGGCTGCGATCACCCGGAAAGGAGGGTTGGTTCTTTGGGGAAGGTCGGGGCTTTTGTTTCCCCCCTGCACGGGGCCAAGTGGGACGGTAGAGGGGGGACCCGCTCCCCCCCTCCCTCAATCGTAACCACACCCGTGTGTGTGTAAACCCTCAAAGACCCTTCCCCTTTTTCCACTCCCCCCACCCGAAAAAGGTGACGGGGACGGATCGGCGGGAGGGAGGGCGGTGGCCACAGCCCCACCCACCGCACGTGGTTTCCTGGGAGGGACGCCTGCTTTCGAAGTCGCTTCTCTCTCGCCCCAATATTAAAAAAAAACTGCTTCGGATCTGTCTAATCGGGCAAATATACTGGCGACAAATGTTCGTTTTCGAAAAAAGTTTTTTCTTGACTACGTGTCGACACTATCACTCCTAAATATTAATCTTAAAACCTCGTTCAAGACGGAAAGAGCTTGAAGCCTCGTTTTCACGCAACCGTTTTTGCGCCGCAGACAGCGCAGCTAATCAGGACACAGATTGCCACCGCTGAAGTCTCGGCGCCGCTCAAACTGCCCGTCTCTCGACTATTGCGGAGGCGAGCGAAAGCCTACGCTAGTTGTCCGTCATTTGTTCACCTTCCGTCATTCCTATCAAAGAAAATGCGCGATCAAAATTTCATCAAAGGTCACCGGTCATCACCGTCCTCTTGTTTTCCCATATTGTGATATAGAAATGATATTCGGACATACAAAGAGAATACGGCGTAGAAGGGACCCAAGGGAAACATGATTGTCAGATGGAAGTGGAACTAAAGGAATTGAAATCAATTAAGGCCGTAGACAGCGTTCCCGAAGAACTAACTACTCAGGGTTAAGGAAACCGTTTTTATGGCTACATTCGCTTGCGTAAAAGAAATTCCGCCGAAATATTATGTCAGATCAGTGTTAGTTCCCATCCAAAAATAGGGTAAGGCAGCCATATTTAAGGACTGGAATGCAATAAGTTTGATTTCACATGCAGCTAACGTGGTTCTCAGGATCATCAAGTAAAGAATGGAAAGAAGGACAAATGATTGGGTGATCAGTTTGAATTCTGTAAGTGTGGGTGCCATAGCAATTATGAGGTCACTGGTAGCGAGGAATATGGAATAGAATCAGAATGTATTTGTTTGCTTTGTATCTTACGAGAAGGCGTTAGATCGATTGAATTAGGTAGAATGATTGGCTGTATTGCAGAAAACAGAGGAGTAGCTTTGAAGGATTGGAGACTGCTTTTATCTGTAACTTGAACCGGCCACGGACTGACTGCTTAGGTGCGAGTGGTGGATAGTGAGTCTGGATGGGCAGTGCTATGAAGAGGGGTAAGACGGGGAATTCATTATCACACTTGCTTTCCAACGTATATGTGTAAGAATGGTTAAAGTGGCATGGGAGGAACTGGAAATAGAAATGAAAATCGTTGGGGAATACATGTAATCAATTAATCTTGCGGAGTTCAAACTTGAGTTTATGTCGGCCAGCAAATAAAAGGTTACATGCACTGCCGAGAGCTTTGGAAATGTCATTGGCGTAGTATGGAAATTATGTAAGCAAAGCAATTCTTGCAAGGTTTTCGAAGAGTACATCTACATCTATGTAATAAGCTGCCACAAGAGCGTGTGTCGGGGAATGTTAGGGCACCACCCGTAATTAAGAAAAAAACCGCTTGCAGAAGCCACAAATTTTTGCAATCCACAAACAAAACATGGTATAAATTCATGCAAAAACCCTAACAATCGACACATATGCAAAAACACAAACTACCAGCTAACTCACACACGTACCTACAGATACACCTGATATCTTTGCAATGTTTAATTTTGTTTCGACTTGTAAATTTAATGTTTTTAATATATCTAAAGTGACTTCTGTTTATTACTCTTATGATTCCTGATTGTTCGGGGAAAGAATGGGTATTTTTATCTATCTGTACTGGATTCTATCTCCCTAAGGAGTATGGGAAAGTGAAAAATTTTTGGACAAAACTAAAGCATGTGGAAAAGTTTGCCTATCTTGGAATTGTTTTGGCTCAGATTGCTCAAATTGATAGGGATGCAAAAAGAAGAACTGAGTTTGACAAAGAAGCTTTCGCAAAGGAAGAATTAATGAAAGGAACGTTGAGTTAGAATTTAAATGAAGGTCTTGAATGTTTATTTTTGGAATGTGGCTTATTGGGAGTGGAAATGTTTTCGTTGAAGCAAGATTATAGATTGGAAACTTAAGAAATGTGGGTGCGGAGAAGGATGGAAAAGGTGAAACGGACGGAAGGGATAACAAACGAAGGAATCCTATGGATGGTGCAGTGGGAGGAGAAGGGATGTCAGGTGAAATCACTGAGAAGTAGGAAAGGAATGCATAGTATTTTAAAGATTTGAATGGAGGAAAGAGCGTTAAGTAAGCAAGGCGCAGAGGTGGGGTCGAGAAAATGATAGGCATGTTGGATGCAATGGAGGGAGAAATTGTGTTCACGAGATTGAAGAATGGTTTATTCAGCCCGAGTGCGTGTATGAACACGTCACTGGGCGAATTGCGTCGGCAGGGGCTGAAGGGGGGTGTGGAGGGGGTGTGGAGGTGGTGTGGAGGGAGTGTGGAAGTGGTGCGGAGGTGGTTCGGAGGGGGTGTGGAGGGTAGGAAGAGGGGTTATGGAGGGTAGGAGGGAGATGAACGAAGTGGAGAGCGGAGATGAACGGATTGAAGAGGAGGTTGGAGGAGTTTTTGATCGCTCGGACAGGCATTGACTGAAGCGAGGATTCAAGTGTGGGGAGTAAGTGAAACCATTGAAGACTGCTTTCAGGGCCACTGAGTCGGCGAATCTTTAGCGGATTGGACTTAATAGCCCTGAGACTGGGGTCGAATGTGAGTTCGCGGTGAAAGTTTACCTCGCGGTCATTGCCCCGATCTGGTGACAGGGATTTATTTGCCGGTTAATGAGTATAATTCTAAATGAGTCGCAGTTTTTGGGAAGTACAATTACAGGGAAAGTCATAGAAGCTCGTACTAGAAAATGTTCTGGAGAGGTAGTCAGAAGGGTCAGCCTAATGAAAGTGCCCTCGAATCTCCCAAATTTTCCATTGTGAACTTCCCGGAATAGTTGAGCTCTTTGGAGCAGACATTTAAAAAAAGAGACCTGACGACGCCTTTGTCCTTTTCGACCTAGACACGTCATCCTTCATGAGATTCACGTGCCCAAGGGCAAGCTGAGTGCCCTGCTACTCTCATGCCGTCAAATGCGAAAATATTTATCACTTGATACAGTAACACCGACCGAAGAAGCAAAAGTGAAATTCTAAAAAAATAAATCATGCGAAAACAGCTTTCAGAAGTAGTAATAAATATCCAGCATGCGTTAATCTAATCAACACACACCCAAAAAAAATACGAAAACCAAAGACGTTTGTGTGGAGTATTTTTGTTCGAAATCGACATAAATACCCCGCAATTCACAAAAAATGTGTGTGGCAGGGGATGCAAACACAAGGTTGGGAAGGGTAGATGATAAGGGAAGATATGGGAGAGGAAGGGAAAAGGGAATAATATTTAGTAAAAGCCCATCAAATAGCTTGAAAAATTGTTTATATTCTGGAAGAATACTCGATTCCAAACAAGGATTAATTCACCTCATAAGTTAGTTATTTGTTAAACGAGACAATGGAATAAAAATGAACCACAACCATTGATACGACAGACCCCCACCGAAACAAGACAGGTAATGTAGAATTGAAAATTAAGAAGGGGAAATTCTACTATTATTTGGGCATGTTACTCATTGTGTCCACCCCTGAAGACACTGGTAGGGAATGTGACACACCGCTGTAGGCTATGAAAGGGGTGGGGCGTACCCCCCACAGAGAGAGAGAGAGAGGAGGGATGGAAGGAGAAGCTTGAAAACAACAAAGAAAGACGGGCAAAATGGTACCACGCATCATTAAATGGCAGTCCAATGTGGTCATCCCGGAAGGGATAAAGATTTGTTGAGAAGCAGGCGGATAGTATGACTGTTGAACCTATTCCCGGTGTGAAGGCGAACCTTCTGTTTGACTGGAGGGAGAGGGCACATGGATCTTTTCGTAACTCGGAAGAACTGCGATCGCCGTCCTCATTTGTGCGTGGGAAAAATTACTCCAATGATGGCGTTCCGTTCGACAGCCAAGTGCGGCACACACTATATCGTGTTATCACACTTCATCACGTCTTCCCAATGAAGCCCGACTGCTCCTGATAGGACAGCCACAGGGAGGCGATGGGTGATGGCGACTGCGGGGAAGAAGAGGCGCTCGGGCGGACAGGTGCGCACCCATAGTAATGCTCGCCGCCAAGGCAGCACCCATCCACCGCCTCTGCCTCCTCTTTGCGGATTCATACGCTGGTTGCGTGCGTGTGCGTCTATATTATTTTTTGCCCCCTGGAGGCCTCCACGCCAACCCCCCACCCTCCCTCCACCCGAGCAGTGACCCTGTTTATAAGGAGAACTGAAGGATCGCTGCATTATTCATGCGGGGGCGAGCACTCTTGATGCTTGCTCGGGCTGCTATAAGGGGCGAGGGGGCGGGCAGGGGGAAATGGAACTCGCCGGGCCTACCCAAGGGGAGCGGGGGCACATCCTCCGTCTCCCCCGCCCCCCGACAACAACACCATCCCCCTGCCCCCCAAGTGGGCAAGGCGAGGGAAAAAAATTCATTAGCGAATTTAGGGCCGCCGGTAGCCACCCCTTCCACGGGAGATGTAGTCTTCGGGGCTGCTCCTTCCTTCTTCCTGCCTCTCTTCCGCCCCCGATCCTCCCACCTCTCCTTCCCCCTCCCCCGCCACACATTTCCCCATCCCGAACGGTCTCTAGGGAGTGATATAAGTTGTAAAAAGAAGCATAACTGTTTCGCAGGGGGGTTGGGAGAGGAGGCGAAGGAAGAGGACAAGGCCCGCCCCTGACTTTTCGGGCCGTCCTCATTTGAATGACAAAACACGCTCGAAGAGCGAACCACGAAACTTAACCGCGGACGCGTGCCTCTCAGCCCCGCTCCCTTCCCCTGCCCCTCTCTGGCCGAGGCGGCATCGGACCCTTGCCTCCCCCCCCCTTACCTGGCGGTCGCCCCGCTTCGGCCAGCACTGCATCCACAGTACTCCCTCTTCCCGCTCGCCCTCCTCGAGTGAGTGAGACTGCACTGACGACTGGTGGTCATCATCACTCCGACGCTCATCGCTCACCCGTCGTTTCGTGCAAATTCGACTTCATTCTGGAAAATAATGTGTTAGGTTTGCGGAATATCAAAGAGAAAATGCAACGACAAACGCAAGGATTTTCACTGTGGAAAATTTCATTCACCTAGACCTTGTAGTTGAACGCTGATCCGTCGATTTACCTCCGGATTGAACACTGGTCAGTCAGACTGCTGAAACTCCCCGTTCATGTGTTTCCAAGGCTTTTTTTTAAACAACGTTCTGATTGACTACTGCACATGCAGTGTCGGTAAAGTAATGACATTCGTGCGCACTTTGATACAGTTCACGAAGCTAATACTAACTATCAAATGCCAAATGAAATAATACATAGGATAATAATAGGATAACTCGTAATAAACATACTATAGACAATTGAATTATTTTTTTGTTTATTGCTATTTCAATAGTTTACATTAATATCTATATAACTTTACATTAATAAATTTATCAAGTATTTCTTTTTAGAACTTAAATTTATTTTTACAATAATTTTAGAGGGGTAGTCCCCCTGGGAAATTCTTGCAAAAGTACGAGTTCTCTTCCATTTTACACGTTTTATTCCATTTCATATAGTTTAAATGATAGGGCTTTCTTTTGCGATTTGATAAATTTGTCTTAATTCTTGAAATAGTATCTGAAGTGATGCTATGAGGTACCCCTTGTGTCAGGTTTTCCTCCTCGTCTTACCTCCCCCCTGTACATCTAGCCTTCCATATCCATTTTTATCACATCATGAATTTCTGTTACTTTCAAATATTCCTTAATAATTGCAACATAAATTCCATTCATATACGGCTATAAAACGACGGCCCTTCAAGGTTCTCTTAATTTTTTGGAAATAGAAAAAAGTCACACGGAGCCATATCTGGCGAATAACGGAGGCTGGGGCATCGTTGCAGTATTGTTTTTGGCAAAAAATTCGCGAACAAGCAATGAAGTGTGAGCTGGTGCATTATCGTGGTGCAAAAGCCATGAATTGCTTCACGCAAACGGCGTTGAACTTGTAGGTAGTACTTTTTATTGGTCGGTTGACCTGGCGGCAGGAATTCATGATGCACTATGCCATTAAAATCGAAGAACACAGTGAGCATAACCTTCACGTTCGACCGCACTTGTCGAGCCTTTTTCGGTCTTGGCGAGCCAGAACGCGTCCACTGGGATGATTGAGCCCTAGTTTCAACGTCATATCCATTAAACCATGTTTTGTCATCTGTTATAATACGTATCAGTAATTCTGCATCGTGAAGTGACTTCATTTAATGACTCCTGAGCAACTTCCATTCGCTGCCGCTGTTTTTGTTCAAAATTCACCAATTTTGGAACGAATTTTGCTGCCACGCGTTTCATTACCAAAAAATTGGATCAAATGTCATGACATGAGCCAATCGATGTACCAACATCATCAGCAATCTCTCTAATTGTGATTCGGCGATCGTTTCTAACCATTTCTTTCACTTTTTCCACGTTTTCATCGATTGTTGATGTTCTGGGGCGTCCAGGGCGTTCGTAATCTTCAAGGTCTTCACAGCCTTCTCGGAAATGCTTATACCACTCGTATAACTCTTGATTGACTCATGGCAGACTCACCATAGGCCTCTGTTAAAATTTCACACACTTTGTTACACTTTATTTCACTTTTTACGCAAAATTTTATACAAATTCTTTGATCCATTTCTTTTAACAAACGAAAATCGCCGAGTTCATAAAACACGTCTAACCTTAGTGGCTGTCACAGACAAATTTCACAATGAAAACAGCTGAAAGTTTTATCATACTTCAGGGGCATGTGTAGCAACATAATAAAAAAAATTGACAATCGGACTCTCCAAGCCCGCGAAATGAAAAAAATTCTCGTTATGTTTACACCTCTTACATTACCAACTCTCACAACAACGCTCACATGTACCCATGAATGAATCAGATGTCTACGCAGCGTTTAAACTTGTCCTTGCTTGTAATTTGAATGTCTTTACTGTTACTATTATGACTTTGATTTTTAGCTTTTATGATTCCTGTTTGTCTATGTAAAGAACGAATTCTTGTACTGGAAATGACAGAATAGATTGAATGATAGAAAGACGATAGAATAATGCCCAAGGAATAAAATCACTGTGGTGCACACATGTTTTCAACATAATGCTAAAAGAAGATACACACAGAAGATTCCTAGAGATAATATTATGTATCAAATTAATAATGTGTTCTTCTTGAAAGAGAGTTTGATAAACCAAAGGAGGCTGAAGAAGTGACCCTGGAGCGGAATTGGCTGATGGCCACAATTTTGCCATGATGAAATGCCACCTGACAATGAAGAAATTAATTAGTGAAGGGCAAAATAAAAAGCTGCGTGAAGAAGATGAATTAAGGGGGATACATGTGGTGAAGGCGGATAGCCACTATTCAGCTCATCAAATTTGCATATAGAATGTGGGGGAAATATATATTAGCAAAAGTCAAAGAAAAATTATTGAAAAAAGCCAAATCGTCAGCTATAAATATGCATGAATGAGGAAATACTGAAGAAGATGAAGGAAAGTAACTGAAAAAAAGAAGAAGGAAAGGAACTGAAAGGCCAACGGAAATTTTAAAATAAAACATCGATGGCTATATATTCAATCAAAAGAGTAATACTCGTACATGGTTTGTATAAAAAGTATCGGGAAAAGATTCGGAAAAATCGATTTATTTCAGATAATCTCAAAATTCTTCCAGGTGCATCCCTTGAGTGTCGACACACTTTTGTCAGAGCGCCTTTTCCACGACTCGAAGGCTCCCTGATTGGCGGATTCCGTAAGACCCTTGAGGTGCAAGCTTCCTTGACGGCACTTAGGGTGGTGTCCCATGGTGGTGTCCTTTGAAGGAGGATTTAACTTCTGAGAATGGGAAATAGACTGGTGGTGCCAGGTCGGAACTTTAAAGGGGTTGGGGAATCGTCGTAATGACGTCGTAGGTCTTCGCAAGCACTCACTCGACTCTGCTCTTTTGGTCGGCCGTCAAGACTTTCGGGGGGACGAGTTAAGGGCAGATCTTTCGCAGCACCAAATTTTCAGTAATAATTGTGTGCGCACTGTCATCTTATCAATATCAATTGTACGATATCTGCGATCATGCGCTCACTTCACTGAATTCAGCACTTCACGCAAACGTAAGGAAAACATTGTTATCGTTAATTGTTATAAAAACAAACCTTGTATATAGTATAAATCACAAATGTAATAATTTGGAGCAAGATATAATGGATGCTTGGAAGGAACTTCATTGGAAACCGAAAGGCCAGAGTGAGTGGAATTAAAGGCCAAAATGGACAAATATTGTTCGACAAAGAAAAAATAGCAAATACACGTGAAGATTACGTTAAGAGGTTAAATCAAAGTAGATGACTGGACAAGAATGTCATAGGAAAGCACAACAGAGTAAAGTTGGAAAAAATAAGATACAGATAACTAAGATCAGCTTTTGAATATGAAATCAAAGGAATAAAAAATAAGAAAACTTTAGCAGTAGATACGCGAGACGGAGAAGTATGTTGAACTTCTTTCGGGCACTGGGTAGAGATAATGAATATGCTGAAAATCAGATTTATAGTATACAACTCTGTATCATGTATGTGTTTAAATGGTTCATGCTTTTCATTTCACGAATCTCTGTCACGTAAACTTGCGAGTGTACCTCTTCGATAGAGGGAATAAGGTGGGAATGATCGCTGGTCATTTAATTGTGTCGATTCTCAAGGTAATATCTCCTCTTTGAATCACTCCCCTGCACTGAAGAAGCAAGGGCTGTTGCCAAGGCGAGAGGGCGACCCGTCTCTCTCTCTATCTTCGTCACCGCCGTTTCATCGCTCCCCGGCGACAATTCGCTCGACAGAACCCCCCCCCACGAGTCCTTTCAACTGCGGCGCTATCGCAACACTAGCCCTCCCCCCCACCCGTCCGTCGCTCGTTGCCCGGCCGCTCTTACCCTCCCCGCGCCCCCACGACCTTTTCCCACACTTTTCAAGGAACGGGAGCTTGTTTATATCACGGCCGCCCCCCCTCCCACGCCACCTGGCCCCCCACCAGAGGGTCCAGTTCCCCGAACTCTCTTCCCCCACTCCTCCAGATCCCCACCTCCCCCACGGATTTGCTCTCGACCCCAATGGAAGGAAGGGATGAGGAGGGAGATAGCTGGGGATGGGGGTTGTAGCTCCCACCCTCCCCCCACCCGATTCCTCCTTTTTAATGAAGCCAATCGCTCCCCTGGACGCGCCTAATGAATTGAATAATTAACGGCGATGTCCGAGGACGTGACTCCGCTGCAATCAGCGCACTGCATCTACGCCCCGGACTGCGGCGACACCGAAAACCCGACGGCTGGATCAGATGGGGGCGGGCCGTCGGATGAACCGGTGGGGAGGGGGCGCCGGTGGGGCGTCGCTCGCTGTCTCCTTCCCACGCCCGGCCGCGTCGAACTCTCCGAATGTCCTCCTCGCGGTTGGTGCGAGGGTAGTCGGTAAATGGGCCAGGGGCCACTCACTCTAGGAGTGCACTGAATGGTAAAGTGTGATTTGAAAAGGTGTCAGTACGTGGTAGCACCATCCAGCCTCATATTTTAATAAAGATAGCAGTCATTATTCAGCAAACGCACTCATGTGCGGCTAAGTTTCACTGCTGCCAGTATATGGGATACTCGCGAAGTTGGATTAATTGCCGAATTGGATCCCGTGCAGCGTAGAGGAGCTAGATTTTTAAAACGTTGTTGTGATAAACTTAGTAGCGTATCCAAGATATTTGAGCAGCTAGCCTGGGAATCACTCAATGGAGCGAAGGTTAAATTACAGATTGGAGCTCTTGAATAAATTGGAAGGACGTCTCTTGAGCAGTGATATTGTAAAAATGTATTACTATCCCCATCGTACTGTGGTAGGAGAAATCATATTAATAAAATTAGAGAGATTAAGTGTAGTACAGGTAGATTTAAGGTGTCATTTTTTCCATCGACGTCAAGAACCGATGACAACGTGCAACGTGTGCATTAAGTTCAGAATTCAGACAGTCGGTTAATTGATATTTGATATTTTAGTACCCTGCAAGCCACTGCTAGTGTGTGTGCTAAGTGGAGAGTACACACCAGACTAATTTTTACCCGGATATGACCCTACCGCGGTCGGACAATGTTATTCTGATCCCTTACCGTTCCTGGCAAAAATGACACCTTAAATCTGCGCATGATCGCAGATTGTATTGGCATTGATAAGATGAATTATATGATTTATTTATTCTTGTACCTCTACCTATTTATTCTTGTGGCAGGGGGTGAATGTTTACCCGAAATTGTCTCTACCGCGGTCGGACACTGTTATTATGATCCCTTGTGAAAAAATGACATCTTAAATCCAGCTGTTATACAACTGATCTCTCTAATTTTATTGACATGATCTCTTCTACCGTAGATTGGAGTAATAATACATTCCAACATCATTACTAAGGAGACGTCCTTCCAATTAATGCAAGAGGTTTAATCTGTAATTCCCCCTCCTCTTCGTGAGTGATTCACAGCCTAGTTCCTCAAAAACTTTGGATACGCTACTGAGTTTATCATAACCACGTTTTGCAAATATAGCTCCTCTACGCTGCACGCGATCCAATTCGATAGTTAATCCAACTTTGTGAGGACCCCATATCCTAGCAGTATATTCTATACATGAGGCCTAACTAGGGAAAGATAAAATTTGTCTTTTGACGTTTTCATCATATTTACTCAGTACTCTTCCGATATCCTAATTATTTATCAGCTTGTCCACATTTTCCCCCTAGTATGTGTTTCACCAAGGAGAGATCGTGAGAAAATACTACTGCTACTCATACCTTAACGACTAAAGGAGAGGACAAATTCGAATGATTGTAATCGTATTCAAAAGTTTCAAATGCTCTGTTGCATTTAGTTTGATACACGTATTCCTCTTCGCGTTTGAGGCAAGCTGCTCTCGGAAGGTGCAATGATTTAAGTTACCGATAGAATGCGGGCGCCGCGAGGCTGTGTTCCACGCATTACAGTCACTAAGTCCCCTCTGTTGAATGCGCAAGGTGGCATTTCCTCACCTTCAGCCTTCCATTCACAGACGTGATTTATGTGTAATTCTTCAGCCCGGCGTCGATCTCTGACCCTGCCGTGGTCGATGGATGATCGCCCTCGATGGAAATGGCCACTGATGATGATTTCGGCTTTTCTCACCATGAAGGAGAAGTCAGCCAACCAGCTACATCGCCGCTCCTCAACTCTAACGGGCACACGCGGGGAACCATCGCGCCAGGGGCGAGCATTGAGGCATTGCGATCGCCTAATGGAGTTTCTAATCTCTGCGAAAACTTCGTTTATCTTGAACACGTCCCGATATCGGATTAGAAAAACTACCGGTCGTGAGTACACGGAAAATGAACCATCTGTTCGGTGTTCAATTTATCGTCAGACTTTTAGTCCGAGTTCGACTCTTGAATGCAGTATTGTTAACTTTTCCCTATCTACAATGCATCTACCCTTTAGATATGCCTCAGATAAACGTGAAGCCAAACTTTAAGAATAACTAAGAAAAACTCATCACGGAACTAACTGTATAGTATTCAAATCACAAGTCCTGCACCGTATGCTAACATCAGCAGATTCCATGTATGCAAATCAAAACGGCTTTCAAAACGTACTCGCTGCTTTGAGAAACGGACCCCTTATGGCTGCTGTTGAGTCCCAAGTGCTTGACGTGGCCGCTTTACTTACCCCTTGCCTACTTGCTCTTACAATACAGCACAATCCCATCTATTCTCCCTGACACTTTCCCTCCCGAACACCTATTATACAGATATACATACAGAAAACCAAAATGAAAGTTAAGAACTTTCTTTAATTAAATGCTTAGACGTTACCCTCATTCAAGACCTCTCCTGGGTGAAACACAAACTGGGAATATGAGGACATGCTAACAAAAAAATAGCATTTATTAGAATATTATTGGGGAAATGCGATGAAAAGGTGAAATCACGTCATTTTAAGTGACCGCTGAAATTTGAGCGGGGTAGTCATTCGCAGATCGGAGCGTTAAAAACCAGGCATTGGGAGGTAATTCCCTTGCGGTTTCTCGCGTAAACATGTACATCATGCAAGTCGATATAAGGGCATGTGGTAGAGTGTAATAGGTCATTAATCATTAATAAATTTGAAGCAATTAACTGGAGTAATTGATGATCAAGAAATATTTCCTCCTATTGTGTCCACGAGCTGAACGACGGAAAGAAGATTTCTTACATGCCGTTCTATTTCTCAGTAAATCTCCCTAAACTTATCTCGTGGTTGTCTCGACTGACAATGCCATTCAGGACTAAAACTATAGCCTTGAGTCAGCATTTAACTCAAATGATTTATCGAACAGTTTAAGTCGTGCGTGTAATCTTCCCATTCAGAGTGTTTCCCAATCAACACAATACAATTACAATTGGTCTCTTTTACTCCATTTGAAACGAATCTTCGCTGAATGAATGAGTTCTTCTCGGAATCTACTTCCAAAATAGTTGGCGCAATTTCAACTTATGTAAAGTTTCAGATTGTTGCACCGCAGGCAGAAAATAACAACACAACACACAATATTCGGTTATATTTCAGAGAGCAGTTCACACCTACTCCACATATGCATCCTTTTTTTTATCAATTTGAGCTCCGTCTTGTAATGTTTTTTTGAAGTTACTGCTAACGTATTAAAACGCTAAAGAACATCCTTGAGCACTATCACTTCTTGGTGGTATTGATAATGAGTTTGGAAGGGCAGGGGAGGCGTGGGGGAAGGAAATCGGTGGAAAGGGAGAGTGGGGCGAGGGGAGCGAGACACTCGACATCGGACTCCCGTTCAACGAGGAAGGAAACGCCGACGATCCGACGTCATCATCTCTCTCCCACTCACTCCCCTCCCCCTCCTCTTCCCGGCATGCACCGCCAAAGGAAGGAGCGATGGATTCCTCAAAACCGTGGAATGGGAAGATGAAAGTGGGAGTGTAAGTTGGCTCTCTTTTTCCCTCTTCCGGCGAAACCCCATTGGCGAATGAAATACGAACCGAATTCGCGCCGTCCGGCTGCCTTTGGGGCGGGGGAGAGGGAGAGCTGCGGACGGACGCCCCACCCTCCGGCGGAATAATCGTGGCCATCACAGCTGCTTCGCCTCCATGAATACACAAAAGTGATAAAAAAATAATGACAAGTTACTACTTGTTCTTTGTTTACATAGGCAGGCATGATTTCCTTAGGGTTTTAGTCTCCTTGGAGGAAATTGCTGTAAGGTGAGCTAGCTATTCTTGTACATTCTAAGACAAAAAACTGGTCTAAGGAATTTGAAGTCATGGATGAAGTTATGAAACTACGGTTTTTTGCGTGCGAGAAAGCGGATTGGTTATGGCTTTACCTAAGAATAACCCATTGCCGAGAAATATCAGAACTCGTTGACATTTTTTGTTTTTCGATTTTTGTTAAATAGATAAATATCATCGTTGTGATATTGATTAATGATTGCGTTCTGTGGCTTATATTAGGAAATGAACAAAATTTCGTTTCTAAACATCTTCTTTACTGTATTGATTCGTATTTATCTCTAATCCGTCTTACATAATTACTTCAATGATTTAGACTTTTTTACAATCTGTGAATAGGATTGTAATGCATAAAATTTAAAATAAAGTATAGAAAAAACATTAAATTTTCCACTTGGTCACTCTCTACAGAAAAGAACACGATATTTCTTGGGCCTTTTACATTTAAAAATATAATCATTCGCAAGTCAACTTGTGGTCCGACTGACACGTGGAAAATTACTTTCTCAGGCGATAGCATAGGCTGTTCATTTGTGGTAGTATACTCTCTAAGTAGCGATAGAGGTCGAGGAGTGCCTTCGATGAATAATTTCAATCGAAAGTTAAAAATATGAGAGATCATTTGACGATAATCCTGCCTTGCCACGATGCTCGTATTTACTCTCATGGAACATTAACTCCCCGTTTTTATCCACATCCTTGGAAATCAAGAGGGGTCTCTTTAAAGTAAATGCAATGTTAAAATTTTACATCATCTATGTATAAAGCTGTATGGGATTTCTGACACAATACATTCATACGTCCACCACTTTCAGACGAACCATAAAGCTGAAATGTTAGAAGGTTACTCACGGGTCATATTAAAACAAACAAAAACATCGAAAACCACAAGCAAGTAGCCCGGGTTTGACTCCAGGTACTGTTATATTTCCCGACGCGATAAAACATGGAAAACTACAGAAATTTCCGGGTACGCCAAATTCCATTTGCACTATGAGGTATGTTGAAACCAAAATATAAATTTTTGTGTTACATTTGTACTCCGAATATATTTTTTTCCGCTAATCATCAGTTAATGTCGTTGAATTCAATAGGTTTCGCGGATATCAGTTTTCTATATAATATTTGTTTTCAACTCAGAAATGCTCGCATTTATCAACCAGTCTACGTAAGTGAAGTTCCGAAGTTTTATTCTCCAGTTCATGTTACGATGTGAAGGAGCTTGGCGGTAAAATAACATATCTCAAATATAGAAACGCAAGGTATCATGCTATCGTCGTTGACTATATTTTAGCAGAAGAAAGCGTGCCAAACGGCTGGAAGGTAGCTTCGGTAACACCCATATTTAAAAACGGAGACAGGGAGGACCCCAGTAATTATAGGCCAATATCGCTGACTTCCATTTCCTGTAAGATTCTTGAACACATCATTGTTAGTTCCATGATGAGGCACCTCGATAGCCAAGATTTATTAATTAATAACCAACACAGCTTCCGTAAGGGTAGATCCTGCGAAACTCAACTCGCACTTTTTGTACATGATGTATTAAACTCCGGTGAAAGTAATATTCCAGTTGATGCGATATTCCTAGATTTTAAGAAAGCTTTCGATAAAGTCCCTCATTGCAAATTACTGGCGAAATTGGAAACCTATGGAATACACGAAAGTATTATTAACTGGATTAAACAATTTTTAAGTGATCGTGTCCAAACAGTCGTCCTGGACGGTGTATCATCCGATACTGTCAAGGTCACGTCGGGGGTACCACAAGGAAGTGTCATAGGCCCCCTCCTTTTCCTTATTTACATAAATGACCTCAGTACCGTAGTTAATAGCAAGCTCCGTCTTTTCGCCGATGATGCAGTAATTTATGGGGACATCCGAAGTCACGAAGACAGAGTCGTGTTAGCCAACGACCTAGATGCAATTCAAAATTGGTGCGATACATGGCAATTGGAATTGAATTTTAAAAAATGCGTAGTAATACATTTTTGGGAAAAGAGTAATTCCCTCCCTTATAGTTACAAAGTGAAACAAACCAAAATCGCGAGGGTAGATTCCTTTAAATACTTGGGTGTAACAATTACTCACGATCTGTCCTGGGGAAAACACATACGAGAAATATGCGGTCGTGCTAATAAAAAATTGGGATTTGTGAAAAGAGTGCTAGGTAAATGCGACGAAAAGGTGAAAGAACGATGTTTCCTTGCCTTGGTCAGGCCCCACCTAGAGTATGCTGCCAGTATATGGGATCCTCATAACATAAATTTGGTTTCGGAATTAGATCGAGTTCAGCGGAGGGGGGCTAGATTTGTCAAACATTGTTATGACCAACTCAGCAGCGTATCCACTTTGCTAGACAATTTAGGTTGGGATTCTCTTACACAGCGGCGTTTCCAATATAGATTAAACTTATTAAAACATTTAAAGATGGGCCCTTTTCCGATGACATCAAGGATATAATACGAACCCCAACGTATTACGGTCGAAGGGATCACGAATATAAGACTAGAGAGATAGACTGCAAGACTGACAGGTTTAAAATGTCATTTTTTCCAAGAACGATAAGGGAACAGAATGCTCGTAGTCGAAATTCCCCAGGACTTCGTTCATTACAATAATTATTAACGTACAGGTTAGGGACTTCGCGAGGATGTGTATACATGTGTGTATGTATGTATGTATATATATATGTATGTGTGTATATATATATATGTATATATATTTTTTTCCTACAGGTTCCCCCCACCTTTCCTCACCTAACTCCCAACCCCCTCAACCCTTACCCTTCCCTCATGGTGCTACACCCCCTGCCACACGCCTTTTTGGTGGCTCGCAGGGTACTTATGTAGATGTAGATGTAGATGTATATTATATTAAGTATTGATAATATATTGTAATGCCTGTGAATACTTACTTACAATATATTCAAAATATATATAAAGCATACGCATTTTATATCCTTTTTTTACTCTGAATGGATGTTTTGAATGTTTCGAATTATAAATGCACATTTCCTTTAGCTTTAAATGGAATATTTGGCGGAAAATATTCAACGCGGATAATTATTTCGAAGTCAAAGACGCTTGCATTCGACGGAAATTTGGCTCGGCTACTACCTGCTGCTTCTGGAGTAGAAGATCTTTCAAGGTCCATCCATTTCTTTAATCTTAAAATGGTCTCATGCTTCACCCAAACATGAAATGAGGTCATGCTCAAGATGGGATGCTCAATATTGCATAGTTATGGCCAATGTAAACTTCATCGAGATATTAATAATAATGACACTTTCCAGCCATCTGGAAAAGATGACGTGATTGAACGAGTACGTTAATTTGTAGATCCGACACCACTAGCGCTGAAGAAAGTTGTTCATTCGCTGTCCTTTCTTCGTCTTAAGGAATCAGCAGGAAATATACCTTTTTTTATGATACCATTTATTTTTTAGTTTTACAGTTACCGTGAATAAATGGATTGAGAAATTATTGCGTTGACATTTTTCTCATCATTAAACGAAACTTTTTGCGATCTTCAAAAAGAAATATCTCTCTCTCTTTTTCTCTCCATGAGAGAGAGGATGAGTCCACCATGGCTGCATCTTCCACGTTCTCCTCGGAGAGAGATGCTTCGGAATCATTGAAGGTTGATTCACGCATCACGATCCTCCAGAAACTAACTCTCTTTGAAGCGTCACAGAGTGTTACGTTGATGTGACGTGATTCATTGGAATTTTTTAATCGACCATTTCGAGGCGCTGAGATCCGTTCCGCATTCCACGGAGATTATGAAATGTTTCCTTGTTTAAGGTTACTAACTTCTAGCTAATAAGTGACGTCTCTTGACCTCTTTATTATTCATTATGTTCGATTTCCAAAAAATCTGAAACTACTCATTTTTTTCCTTTTCTTAATTTTCTGCCTGCTATCCTATTCCTGCATACTTCTTTCTTTCTGTGTCACCTGTGGCCATGCTTCGTACTTCTCTGTTTCTGTGACTTTTAATATCTCTCATGTCTTGTGATTCTCTTCGATCACCTTCACCCATGGCTTTCTCAATCTACAACATACTCTCAAATCTTCGGCTCTCATTTCGTATTTTTCATAATCAGGACGGTTTTCCCCATCCCACCCGATTCAATTTCACATCATCCACAAGAGTGCATTCAAATCGCAATTCTTAATTTTTAGTGTTTTTAGGTTCCCACCTGCCTACTTCATGCTTACAACTTCCAGAATTATCGATTGGGTCATTTAAATCTCCAGGATTATTTCATCATTAACTTCATTTGGAGAAATTATGTTCATGAAATCCTTTCACTCAATAATTCTTCGGTGTTGAATATAAATATGTAAATATCTTCATGTCGAAACTTTACCCCACCGCACGCTCTTGTGGCAGCTTGCGGGGTATCATGCAGATGTAGATGACACTCAAACTAAAGTGGCGAGGCAGGTATTTTAGAAACAGCTGCAGGACAAACACTGGGCAATTTCGCTTAAGATTTATTTTGCAACAGTCCCAGGTTTCGCCTGAAACCTCTTCGTCAGGTTATAACTTCAAAGCCTAAGCAGTCTTGCTTGATAAATAATGTTTCAAATATACGATTGCTCTTACTTCATTTCATGATAAAAAATATATTTTCACAGCAAGCACCGATACTCGATTAGTCCGGGATAATATATTTAGATATTTTTCACATCATTTGCCAATTTAACAGCGGAGGTAACATAGGTCGGGAGTCATTTTAAAGGATGTGTTGTGGTTAGTAATGTGAGTATACTGGGAGGCACGTACACAGAAGAAAAACAAATTAATTTAGTCTAAAATGATAAAATAATAATAAATTGGCCATCTACTGAAGCACAATATTCTCTGGAGTGTGACCCTAGGGGATTCATAGCTGTGGATTGTTTGGTCATACTAATTTTTGTCGATTATTCACGAGGTACAACATTTCAATTTGATGCGAAGACTTTTTTTAAGCGAGGGAAGTCGAGAAGAGTCACTGAAACGATAATCGGGAGGTCATCGATGTTTTCTTCAAAATTCATACTAGTTTGTGGGATGATTGCGACTACCTTTCCACTCGGAATCTCTCGGCGAAGCGGATTCGTGGAGCGGCAGATACATGAATGACCTCCCCGCCCCCCTCCCTCCCACCCCCCCCCCACTTCGCTCCCTCTTCTTTGACCATTATAATGAGACACGACGATCCCTGGTGCCAGTAACGAGGTTGGGGCACTCCCAGAGTTCTTGGAAATGTTTCCTAGCCACTTCCGGCCTGCGGAATGTGCTCGCCTATTTTAAGTCATAGGAGCGAGAGATCCAAACGCCTGATAATGGCGGACTCGTGTAAGTTTTTTTAGCCTTTTTTTCGTCGAATTTTTTTTCATTTGGATGTTACGGATTTTCCCGCAGTTTCTCCGCCCTCCTTCTCGCACCCCTCCCCCTGTCCTACCACAGGAACTACCTCTCCTCCACACCCACCTCTTCCTATCTAATTCCCTCCCTCCCCACTCCCCCCCTCCCCCAAGCTCCCCTTGAAGGAATTCGAGCGGCGGAAGTGGCGGCGAAGGCGGGGGTTATAAGCAAGCAACGTAGTAATGATAGTGGGAGGGCGAGAGTGTGTGTTTGCGGAGGGGGAGTCGGGAGGGTGGGTATCAATGGGATTGAATTGGAGGGGAGGTCGCCGGAGAAGGACTAGGGCTCCAGGATGCCAGGGGTGTGCGTGGTGGGGACTAGAACTGGAGCCTCCAGGGTGATTGATCCTTTTCTGTCCGGTGCGACGTCGTGGACGACGAGGCTGAAGCCTCTACGTGATCTACTTGATGTACTTACTCTATAGTGAGCCACCGGGATAGTTTATTCAAGAGAAGAGAATTCGAAGGGTTGTGGCCACGTACGCCCGTAGTTATAAAAAATTTCTATCTCATATGTAAATGAAAATTTGCAAGTGTCATTCCCGGACAATAAACCATCAAATGACTTGTTAAGGCAAGAAAAACGAGCGTCAACTTCGCAAATGAAAAAAGAAAATACCGCCACCCTTTGAAAACAGGTAATGAATACTATATGTACGTACCAGAGTAGTTTATAGTAGTAGTCATCGTAGGTGCTCGAAAGAGAGAGAGAGAAAGAAAACTAAAAAGGACAGCCGATACTTCCTAATGTTACTATTTATTTCCATTTTGATTTCGTTCGTAGAGGTTTCTTTCGCTTATTATTCTTGGAGATAAAATCTTAAACCTATCCTTTTTACATCATAAATCTACATCTACATGATAGCCCGCAAGCCGCCGCAAGGGCACACGGAGGGGGAAGTTAGATCGCCACCCATGAAAGAAAAATATAACCCCAAGCAAAACCAACACATTCATACAAAGCCACATCCACAGAGGAGTATATGCACGTATACATATTCATGCAAAAACCTTCTCAACCCACACCCATGCAAATATATACCATCAACCAACATGCACACACAAATTTAGTAAAAATTTATCCAATAACGTAGGAATTAGAATTTAAAAGACAGAAGTGGAAACTCTACTATCACATGGATATGCTACATACAATGATTTCCGCCCCCAAAGACAAGTAGGGAATGCGAGACACCAGAGCAGGCAGGTAGCGGAGGTGTCCCGCCACAGGGAGAGAGAGACGAGGGGTGGAAGGAGAAACATGAAAAAAAATAAAGCAGGGTAAGCAATACTGTAACGAGTCCCACATTACTTAATGACATTCCAATGCGGTGTTGCGGGAAGGGTATTGACAACAAAACACACGAGATTAGTGAAAGTGAATGCAATTGAGTAGAACTAATTATTCCCTAGACGCTGGGGGTGGGAATTGGAATTTTTGCTATCTATAACCCTACAGTTGCCATCCCGTATTTTCCGTGGGAAGAAGGAGTCTTTGAGTCTGCTAGTTCTGCTTTTATTTATGTCTCGAATTTGGTATACATGATCAAAGCGACCAATGTACGAGGAATAATTTGCGAGACCTCGGCGCTGAAACATGCGGATCTGAATTAATTTAGTAAATTCAATCTAGCATTGAATGGTCTTTCTTCTAATGATTCCCACCCTAACTCAACATGCATTTCTGTGAGTACAACACCGTAATATTAAATAAATAGCCTTGCCTTTTATAATACAAGGTGGAGCAGAATAGGATCTCTGATTGGACGGGTGAATTTTAGAAAACCAAACAAGATAATTAAGAAAGGTTTTTATTTCTGAAAATAATGTTTAATACCATTTTGGATTACGTCCACCTTGGTGAGCAATATACATGTTGAGTCGTTCAAATAAGTTTTCTAAAACTCTTCTCAGGATATCTTTCGTTATTCCAGCGATGACATCTGTAATTGCCTCCTTAAGAGCTTCCAAGGTCCTTGGTCGAACTTAGGAAAGCTCGGCTTTGCGATATCTTCAAAGAAAAAAAATCACATGGGCTCAAATCCGGGGAGCGAGGGGTCCATGGAAAATCCCCTCGGATCAGGAGATCAGGCGGTCGGGATATTGTTGTTGCAGGAACGTTTTGCGTAAACGACCGGCGATATGAGCTGTGGCAACATCCTGTTGAAACCGAAAGGCTTCTGTGTCATATTCTTCACCATAATTTTCCATTTTGGGGAGTGAAAAGTTCTTCAGCATCTCACAATAGCTCACAGAGTTCACAGTAACAGTTGTACCTCGAGATTCAAAATATAAGACCCAATAATGCGTATGGAGTACACAGCGCACCAAAATGTCACTTTGAGGCTATAAAGAGGTGTTGGGTGAAGTTCGCGAGGGTTGTCAGTGGCCCAATAACGAAAACGTTGCCATCCATACTAAAAAGAAAGACTTGTATTTTTCCACAGATTTTATTGTATGGTACAACGCGTTTCGCGCAAGTCGGTGAAACGCGTTGTACCATATAATCAAAATCTGTAGAAAAATACAATTCTTTATATTTAGAATGGATATTAAATACTTCCAAGAAGTGAAGCCTGAAACAATAAAATGAAAACGTTGCCTATTAACTGAACTGGGGAGATGAAAATGCGCTTCATCACTAAACCACAGAATAGTGTCGGCTTGCACAGAGGTCAAGATTGCATTGCATGCATCTGTACGTTTCACCCCGTCTTCTGAACTCAATTCTTGAACAACCATGTTGGGGTGTAAGTGAAGGTCAGAAAGTAAAATTCACAAAGCACGACGGTGACTGTTCAATGGACGCTCTCACTGCCAAGATGTTTTCAAGTGTCCGCACACTTTTAGGTCGCTCAGCTGGTTTTCAAGGAATCGCAGATCCTGTCACCCGTATACTAGTAATCCATTTTCTAATGGTTTTAGCATCAGGAACCCTGTCATGACGAGTCAAACCAAACCGCCTATGAAAATCCCTCTGGGTTACTAATTACTAAAAATGGCGTTATTTTTCCCAGCTACCGCCACTACTTCTACTCCGCTAATTTACCTTCGCGCTCTTCAGTGATTATTTTAAAACTAGGGAATCCATTCTGTTTCACCCTGTACAATGAAGTTTTCGATGAGCTGGACGTCTTTTGAAGTTGATATTTTGGATTTACTTGAGAGAGTCAGTCGGCAAACTAATCTCCAGGTTGGGAGTTGCTCACAGCCTAATTCCGCTAACCGTTTCATCGGATTGCTGTGTGTGCAGCTCATTTTCAACACCCTATCCTGATGTGCGAATTTTACGCTCCGTCGGGCTGTGTATTGAGTGAACTCTACCGGCACCTGCCAAACCGACCTTTTTGGAGATCCTGAAATCTGTCACACTTATTGATGCTGTTACGTGAAGTACACTATTGAGGAAGTGAAACAACTGTCAACGACTCGCACAAATGGCTTCATTTTAAAGTGAGTCAATTAAGCAATCATCACATTAAACTTTTGACGAAAGAAGTATAATACAAGTCTTACTAATAGTGCCATAATTCCTTCGAGGCTTTAAGGTTGCAGATTTCATTCAATTTTATTCATGAAATTGATGGCTTGAGGCTCTTCTTTGTCAAAATTCATAAGTCATCAGGACCTGATGATGTCAATCCCTAGATGCAATGTCCAATGTCCCTAGATGCAATTCAAAATTGGTGCGATGCATGGCCATTGGAATTGAATTTTAAAAAATGCGTAGTAATACATTTTTGGGAAAAGAGTAATTCCCTCCCTTATAGTTACAAAGTGAAACAAACCAATATCGAGAGCGTAGATTCCTTTAAATACTTGGGTGTAACAATTACTCACGATCTGTCCTGGGGAAAACACATACGAGAAATATGCGGTCGTGCTAATAAAAAATTGGGATTTGTGAAAAGAGTGCTAGGTAAATGCGACGAAAAGGTGAAAGAACGATGTTTCCTTGCCTTGGTCAGGCCCCACCTAGAGTATGCTGCCAGTATATGGGATCCTCATAACATAAATTTGGTTTCGGAATTAGATCGAGTTCAGCGGAGGGGGGCTAGATTTGTCAAACATTGTTATGACCAACTCAGCAGCGTATCCACTTTGCTAGACAATTTAGGTTGGGATTCTCTTACACAGCGGCGTTTCCAATATAGATTAAACTTATTAAAAACATTTAAAGATGGGCCCTTTTCCGATGACATCAAGGATGTAATACGAACCCCAACGTATTACGGTCGAAGGGATCACGAATATAAGACTAGAGAGATAGACTGCAAGACTGACAGGTTTAAAATGTCATTTTTTCCAAGAACGATAAGGGACCAGAATGCTCGTAGTCGAAATTCCCCAGGACTTAGTTCATTACAATAAGTATTAACGTACAGGTTAGGGACTTCGCGAGGATGTGTATACATGTGTGTATGTATGTATATATATGTATGTGTGTATATATATATATATATTTTTTTTTTCCTTACAGGTTCCCCCCACCTTTCCTCACCTAACTCCCAACCCCCTCAACCCTTACCCTTCCCTCATGGTGCTACACCCCCTGCCACACACCTTTTTGGTAGCTCGCAGGGTACTTATGTAGATGTAGATGTAGATGTCGCCTATGCGTCGAAACCGGTATTATTATAAAGTTTTGTGTGTGAGAAAATACCAAGTTTATTAATTCAGTAATGTTATTCATAATTTGGGAATGTCGTATTCTTATGATAGCAAATGTTGTTTGTTGAAATTCCATATAATTTAGTTTTCGGGAAGTCCTAATTTCGCAAATTCTGTTTCTCACTCTTTTTAAAATTCACTAATTCGCGAATTTTACGAACTGAACGAGATAAACGTGGATTCATAACATCGATCTACTTGGCAATTCGTTTTCTTCAAATTCGCCTTATTGGCTACTTCTCACCCCTTCCACCGCAACCCCCCTGTCCACCCCCTTGGGCATTTCAGTGCCACGAGCTGTGGTCTTGTCTTCCAGACCATCTCTCTCTCTCTCTCTCTCTCTCTCTCTCTCTCTCTCTCTCTCCTTCTCTCTGGATATCGGGGGGGGGGGGGGAGGGGGTACGTGTGTGGACATTCCGACTTCTTTCCCCCCTTCCCGGTGCGGGAGCAATAATTCACGGCCAATGAAGTGAGGTGGGTGGGCGGGGAGGGAGGGAAGGAGCTTTGGACGGAAGGCCCGGCCGTGCCCCGTCCGGTTGACCTCGTCGAGGTTTTTGGGGAGAAACTGCGCAATGGGGAGTGGGGGCGGGGGAGGGGGGCTCCTCTTCCAAGAAGCGAGCCGCTCCTTCTCCCGCTTTTCGACGTCGCTTGCCGAATCGCACTCTCTCTCTCTCTCTCGCTTCCAATCAAAAGATCTTACTGATCGCAGGTCTAAACCAACTCTGGGTCCGCAAGGACGTCCATAAATTACCAGCCTCTCATTGAAAAACACCATCAATTACTAAAAAAACAGTTCTTTAGATACTTCTATCATCAAAATAATGCCTAATTCTAACTAAATAATATATATGCATGTGGGTATGAATGTATATATATAAATGTATACATATGTATATTATATACATCATTTGGACGGCACAATAGAACACGAAAATCTAGTGCTATTTCAACGCGAGTGAAACAGCGTGCTGTTATCGTATTTTTAATTGCTGAAAAGTGACTCCTACTGGGATTCATCTTTGTTTAAAGGCTATTTATTATGACGATGCTGTTAATAGGTCTACTGTGAATCGATGGGTAGTATAATTTCGTGGTTGCGAGCCTGGAAAAGCCATTATTTTTTTATGAAACACGCGGCGGACGTCCGTTCACTGCCACAGACGATAAACATCTCAAACTCGTCGAAGATTTTATTCAAAATGACCGGCGAATCACTCAAAAGCGTGTCGCAAACCATATTGGAATATCCAAGAAACGTGTCGGCTTCATTATTGAGCATTTGGGATACCGTAAAATATATGCACGATGTGTACCACGTCGTCTCACCACACACCTCGCTCGCAACCGATTCCACACCCTCCTTATTCCCCCGATCTTGCGCCTTGCGATTGTTTAATTTTTCCCTCAACTCAAGAGACACCTCTAGGGTAATCATTACACCTCGGACGATGAGGTGAAGGCAAAAATTCGATAACAGCACACTGTTTAACTCGTGTTGATATAATACTAGAAACGTCTCCATACCTCCGCTCCTCAAAATACACAGGATGAGTGTAAAAACCTCAAACCTGCGCATGCGTGTTGAGGGGGAATGTTATTTTCATATGTCACTAGGAATGCTTATGAAGGTCATTTTGATTGTGGTACACAAACATGTGTGCATTGACTTTCCGCCTACCCTCGTACTTTCTCAAAATTTGGTAGGCTAGAGTGTTACAGGAGGCATCGAAGTCTTGTAGACACGTTAAGGTGGACCATGTTCGAGAAAAGGATCGGAAGCACTTTTCAGGGACGACAACAATGTCGTGCGGTGGGGTGGAGGCGGAACAGGACATCTTGATGGGAGGGAAGACGCGCGCGAACAGCAATAATGCGAAATAGGGGAAGGGAATAACACTGAGAGGGAGAGGGACGAGCCTGCTTTCTTGATTCACTTCCTTTCCTGCCGCCGTGATCTCTCGACCGGAGAAACCCGGAATTATTCACTTTCTTCAAAAATCCTCGATTGAACTGTGGAACACAACAATTTGATTCGGGTCGATAATTAAAAATGAGAATAGATAAATACTCGATCAGAAAGAATTCTATTCGATCTCCATTACACCCTAAAAGCCACCAAGGAAGGTGTAAGTTTTATCGTGCATGAACATTTTCAGTAAGTGCAATAGATGATATTTGGCCATGTGCGCTCTAGTTTTGTTTTTAGGAATTTCAAATCGTCTCGTTGTTTTCCTCTGTAACAATTATGATTGAGTGAGGTGACACCAGTGCCATCCGCTGGCAAACCATAGTAACGCTGTCAGCAAAATACACTTCCCTCTTTGGATGACCTTCTGTACTTAGACTCGCTCGCTCCATATTCTATTTCTCCTCTCTTGTCAAATTATAGTGCACGAGCACTGCATAAAGAATCATAAGTACCAACAACTTGTCTAATCCACCGTATAGAGTCTTGAAAGGTTGTGTAATTTTTAAATTAGACGGGAATTTCATGATAGATATTAATTACAATTAATATTAGATGAATTTAAGGCCATTTAAATACTTTCACAAATAGAATTTTCAAATTCTGATGTAGTAAGGGTTTAAAGTGTAGTCTGTCAATTGAAATACTTTTCGATTCAAATTAACTTCTGACAAAAAATCGAGAGCGCATTCGGTACGTCAGCCTGTTGGTTAAACACTCTCCATGATAATTTCCTTTCAACGACTAGAAGATTAAGTTAAAAATGTGAATATAATATGGCAAAAACCAATTAGTCTCCGACCTCCGCGTAAATGACAAACTCAAAGCACGTATGTGCGTTCGCAAGCCCATGTCAAACATCAGGGATAACCAGAGGGTGTGATCTGAGAGAATGGTTTTCATTTTATCGTTACGTCTGTTGATCCCAATCATCGCCGAGCAATTCGTTCACACACAATTCTCATCAAACTCATAAGTATAGGCACATATTCAGTCTCTCTTCTATATTCGAGGCAGTCTGAAGATAGTTTAAATGAAAAATATAATTCATGAGGTCTGTTCCATAGTTTGAACTCAAGGCATTCCTAATTAAATAAAATGAGCCTAAAACTCTTGTTTCAGCATTTTCGGAACTAACTCTTGGGGCTTTATGATGAGTAATAGTAATTAATGAATGGGACATGATCATTAGATGGTGCGTTCATCCGAATCTTGAAACATCCAAAATCCTCCCGAAGATTATGGCAGAGATAGCGGGTGATCTCGCGACTTCAAATCGTCACCATGGCGACCATCGCATTGTTTTCTGCGACCTGATTTCAATTAATCACTTCAAAGGAAAACTAAAATGCCGCGCGCCATCTTCAAGTGAGGAGGGAGTGATTGCTTGGGGTTCTGTGTGTGCGTGTGACGAAGCCTTTGAGATGAATGGCCAACGACGGTAGGGTTTTGTTTCTCCCCTCTCGTTGTTCGAGGGGTCCTGACCCACCGTGGGCGGATCCGGGCTTCCTTCAAAGGGGGTATAATTACAAATATGATGCACGAATTAAATTGTAAGACAATTCTTAGTCCAAATATCTACTGATGCAACTACGTCAAGGTGCCACAAAATAACTATGGAAACTAGTGTCAACACGAATTCCTGTGGAACTACTAAAAGGTTTAGGAAAGTGTGGGAGAAAGACTCTATATGGACTTATTCGTAGTATCTATGAGGAAGGAATCGGCCCGAAAAACTTTATTAGATGTGTTGATTTCTATTCCGAAAAAGGTAAAGGCTACGTCATGTGAGGACTACAGAACAATAAGTTTGATTTCCCACGCAGCTAAAGTTGTTCTCAGAATCATCAACAAAATGATAGAGAGTAAGAAAAATGATTACTTAGGGGATGATCAGTTTGGGTTCAGGAAAGGAAGAGGTACGCGTGATGCCATTGCAGTAATGAGATCACTGATCGAGAGGAATAGAGAATACAATCAGGACGTTTTTGCCTGTTTTGTAGATTTCGAAAAAGCGTTTGATAGAGTGAATTGGGAAAAATTAATGCGTGTATTGCATAAAATAAGAATGGATTGGAAGGACAGGAGACTGATCCGCAACCTGTACATGTCTCAGACTCCTGAGGTGCGAGTGGGGAACGGAGAGTCCGGATGGGCAGTGTTAGGAAGAGGTGTAAGGCAGGGTTGCCCATTGCCACCGGTGCTGTTCAACGTATATGTGGAGGAAATGATTAAAGAGGCATGAGAAGAACTGGAGGTAGGAATGAAAATCGGAGGGGAATTCATAAAATCGGTTAGGTTTGCTGATGACCAAGCATTAGTTGCTCAGTCAGCCAAGGGGTTGCAAGCATTGTTGAGTGAATTTGAGGTTCCGTGCGATAGATATGGGATTAGAATCAATATTAATAAAACAAAGGTTATACGATTTTCAAGAAAGAAAAAGGTTAATTTAACATTAAAATAGGAGGAGGAAAAATAGAGCAGGTAGAACGGTTTACATATCTCGGAAGTGTTTTGCAGCAAAATGGTCAGAGTATTAGGGACGTAAGGATTGCGCTAGGCAAGGAGGCTTTCTCAAGGAGGGAGCTGATGACAGGGTCGTTGATTGTGGGTGTTAAGAAAATACTCGTTAAAACTTTGATTGGAGTGTAGTTATATACGGCGCGGAAACATGGTCACTGAAACAGGATGATAGAAGCATATTGAAATCTTTTGAAATGTGAGTCTGGAGGATGGGCAAGGTGAAATCGTCAAAAATAAACAAGGAAACAAACGAGGAAGAGCTAATCATGGTTTGGGCGAGGAGAGGGGCTTGTTGGGAGAAATTAAAAAGAGGCAGGAAAAATGGATGAAGGGCAAATTCATCGGCAGTGGGATGTTGAAGATTGTAATAGAGGGAAGAATGTTAGACAAATGGGGAAAGGGAAGGAACAGGATGGGGCTGTTGGACGTAAAGAAGGGAGGAAGGAAGTGTGCGGAAATGAAATTGGGCTTTTTGTAGAGTGTAGGATTTTGGATTGTTGTTCTGTTTGCAGAGAAAAGATATGATGAGAGTAGAGTTGTATCTTGTCGTAGTCATATGGTACTTTTATTCATCCAAAACCTGCCTTAACCGGTAGATTACGTATAATAATTCAACGATTCTAAGCACCAACTTAACCGCGTTTGGAATGTAACATCTTGTCCTGTACTGATGCTCTTCCTTGGATATGAATCAATAAAGATAAAAAAATAATGTTCACATTCCTAGATCATATATACATGCTATAAATGAGGCATTTAAATGTTTTCTTCCATGTTTTCCAATGACCACGAGGAATCCTTCAAGAGTTTCATAAATACGTGTATATTGTCAATTATGAAAGCAATGCGCATTAGTTTATTGCGACGTGACTATGTATGCATGGCATCGCGCTAGAAACGGTCGGAAAATGTGGCGTGAAGCCCGTCCTTCCAATGTAACCGGTCGCCAGTTTGCTCCGAGCAGCTTGAGCGGAAAGACGTGCTTCCGTGTGAAGTGGACTTTTACGACTTTGCAACACGATGGACCGTTTGCTTGCACAGCGATACGCCATCAAGTTTTGTGCTCAGCTTGGAAATAATGCAACGGATACTTTCCAGATGCTTCAATGGGCCTTCAAGGACGACTGAATTTGAAGATCCTAGTCCGGGAGAAGGCACAAGGCGTTCAAGATGGGTCATGAGGAGGTCAACGGCCAGAACCACGTTCTGAACGCCCAACAACGGCCAGAACCGACGAAATGTGTATTGTGTGTTGCGATTCGCCGTCGATTGAGCGTCCAGCAACTTGCTGGCATTCTACACGTCCAAATGTACCAGGAGGTGCTTAAGAGATTGAAACGCCGGGTCGCGCGCATGAGGGCTGACATCAAAAACACGGTCAAGCTCCACCACGACAATGCCTCCAGCCACACGTTCTTCATCGTTACCAGATATCGTACTTATGGAGAATAAAAGCAACTGGTAAGTAAAAACCCTGTACGAATAAATAAAATGGTAATCTGTCAAATAGTATTCTAGGGAGGAATAAGAATACCAGACCCCATTGAATCCGCCCATGTTTCCCAAGTCCCATGGACGAGCACGTCGTGATCCTTTCGAGCGGTTATTGTTTCAGACCTTCTTGTTTCCTGGCAATCGGTTTTGGATTCCCAGTAGTCAGAAAAATTTCAGAAACCGGAAGAGAGAGAGAGATTCGCCGGATTCCATTATGAAAATGATGCGTTTGCATTGCCGTCGGGTGTTTGAAGCACTACGGCCGTCTAGTATCTCTCTATAGCGGAGCGAGGACTTTCCTTGAAGATACTGACTTCATCGATAATTAATACCAACTTTGTTCTAGGCCCATGATATCACTCGTTCATTTAAACACATTTGAACATCATGGCCGATTCTTAATTATCAATTGTAGAGAGTCCATATTGCGAAACTAAAAGCAAAAGATTGTACTTTCGTTTAGTGGTTTATATTTTAATGGTACCATTACTATTTGAATTATTATTGGTAGCCTACTTTTTCAGATAGATTTTGATGGAAACAGATTGATCATTGACACATTTACAGCTACGTCCGTAAAAACACCTTGGCACCGCATACTACGTTAACCTGTTCGTCAATTTCGAATACTGTCTATCTCCCTTAATTCCTTCCAATTTTCCTAACCTTGTCCTGCCACTACTTCGCTTGTCTAACTTTCTCCCATCTTTTGCATCCTTTAGCATTCCATCGCCAATTAAAATGATCCGCTCTAACTTTCTATCTCCTTTGGACTTCTACCAACAACCTTCTCTCCTCCCCCATCATGCCTAATACTTGTTCGTTGGTTTTCCTTTCCGTCCTCTTTTACCCTTTCCATGCTTTGGCGGCCTTATTTAATTTAATATTTAAATTAGCTTCCCTATTTCTTGAAAATATCACAGCTGTTCTTTTGTTTAGATTAGTTATCACTCCATGCGTATCACAATTATTTTATGGAACCCTCAGCAACGCTTGAACCCTCTTCCTTGGCTGACCGGAAAAAATAGGAATACTGGTGGGGGTATTAGGAGAAGAATTGTAGAAGGGGTATTTTCAAGAAGGAGAAAATTAATGATGGTACAAAAAACTTCATCATCATCATCAGTATTTCAATCCTAAGATTGGTTTACTGTAGCCCTCCAATCTTCCCATTTGGTGTTAATTCCCTCACCCTCTGATAGATTACCTGTTTACGTCCTTCTTAATGTGCCCTAGGTACAGGACGAGTATGTACCTGTATGTGTCTCTGGGCCATCGTCGCGGGGTCTTTCCTTCAATTTTTCCTCCTATCATGTTTCCAACTAATCCATTATGCCTCAAGATATGTCCAATCCATCTAGTTCTTCTTTGCCGTAGAGCTCTCCATATGGTCCTTTCCTCTTCTGCTCTTCTATATACTCATCGTTCCTCACTTTGTCTGTCCATTTAATCTTCAGCATTCTCCTCCATATACAAATGCTTCGTTGTTCCACTTTTCCAATATTCCATGTCTCCGATCCGTAGAGTGCCATGCTCCACACGAACGTTTTGAAAAACTACTTCCTTAATTACAATCTTATGTTCCTTGAGCATAGTAATTGCCTCTTCTTCATTAAAGCGTTCTTTGCTTGGGCTATTCTTCGCTTGATGTCGGTCGAGCTTCTTCCATCCCAAATTTTACTGCTGCCCAAGTAGATGAAGGATTTCACCCGACGAATTCGAACAAAAAACCTATCTGCCCATAAATAGAAAGAATACCCTCGACGACAAGTCAGAAGGTCAGATCTATGTGCCTTTCGAGGGACGCGAAGGAACCGCACGAAGCGGCCTGGTGTCGGCGTCCCTTCGTTGATGTAGTCAAGAAGCGAATCCAAACAATCGCCAACCAGATAATTTTTGCATTTCCAAGAAATAAATGCCACTAATTATTCCTTGTGAGAGTGAATTGCCTTGTGGTTTGCAATTGCGACAATAATACGTGGGTTCCTCCAATAACTACGGCTTTATTCCAAGGAGACGACCATTTCCGGGGAGGTTGCTGACCCAGCGTGGGGGGAAGGGGTGCTCGCGGTGCCCATCTGTTCGCTCTCGTGGCGCCGCCGATCCGATCGCTATTCACCGATCAATTGGGGCCCCGCCCCACTCTCTCCCGCTTTTGCAGTCAGGAGGGGTCTCCCCTTTGCAGATGGACCCACGCTTACTCTTTCCTCGTTCGTATTTCAGCGAAAACCAAGGTGGGGGAGGTGGAGGGGGGGAGGTGAGAGGAGGGCCCCACGTGGAGGAACGATTCCTCCACGTGGAGTTGCCTCTGGAGTGAAGCCACTGGGAAAGGACGAGCCATGGGCACTCAACATATGTACGCTTGACCGAAAATATGTACACGTTAAATCAACTGAATCAATCCTTTTTCAACACTCATCATATTTGATGGGTCACATTTGAAATCGGTACGTGGTTTTAATCTCACCCTGCACAAATGCAGATGCGGAATGGAGAATCAGAGTTGTCAGTGATGGTGGAGGGGGGGAGGGCGCGATGGAGGGTCGTACCCTCCCTATCGCCCGTGCACTTCGACGGGGAACCGCTTTGGGAGGAAAGAAGTTGTATTTAAATGGGGAAAGAGGTTTGGAATTATGGAATGTTTGACTGTTCAAGCTTTAGTCAATCAGTTAGCCATAAAACTCCAGTAATTGCAGAGCACATTACAACATCAGGGCTATATACGAGGCAGGCTGTATACCTATGTACCAGTCAGTATGTATAATGTATAAAATAATTAAACAAGCCTGAATTTTTCCTCTTTGAATGTTTATTCGAAATTTTATATACTTATCGTTTCGGTTGGCTAAGTTGAAAGCAATCTGAGTAATGATGTTGGTTTTCAAAGAAATTTTTTATCTTCTAAAATAACGTGTATATATTATTATTGGGTAATCTACCGGTTAAGGTAGGTTTTTGGAAGGACACAACTATCAAATAAACATTTTGTGACTCCCCACCTAGCAACCTAATCTACATCAGCTCCCTCTTCATCTCTGTGTACTTCTTTCCTCCCTTCATCCCGTCCAACATCCCTATCCTGTTCCTGCCCTTACCTCGCTTGCCCAACATTCTCCCCTCTATTACCCTCTTCAACATTCCACTACCGCTCAAGACGCCTTTCATCCATTTTTCCTGCCTCCATAGGATTTCTCTCAACAAACCCCTCTCCTCCCCCACCATTTCTAGTACTTTCTCATTTGTTTTCCTTTCGGTCCATTTTACCTTCTCCATCCTTCTCCACACCCACACTTCAAAAGCCTCCAATCAACGTCTATCCGCCTGCTTCAATGACCACGTTTCCGCGCCGTACATAGCTCTACGCTCCATATCAGAGTTTTTACGAGTCTTGCCTTAACATCCCTACTCAACGAGAATAACGTGTATTGAAGAAATATTTTAAACGAAATTAAATTTTTCATAGGGAAAGATAAAATAAATGTTTTTCAGAGAGTAACATATTTTAACCGAAATTATTTAAGTATTATTTTCTCTAGGAACCAACAAATACGTATTACTCTCCTCTACTGATAGGTGGCGAGGATTTCTCTTTTAGGTCAGTCTATGGCGTGCTTAAAGCAATTCTTTTGGATTGGATTGGAGATCTTCGAGGTTAATTGTTTTCCTCGTAACAACTATGAAATTAGTTACTCCGCTTCTCACAGTGACCTCATCGACCTGAAAATGCATCTTATAGCTGATGCCGATCATTCATTCCTTTCAGGTTAACCTACGTATCAAATATAGGTTTTGGACAACCATTAGCAACCCTCATGGCCCACCTTTCGCGTGAACCTCTCTACGCCGTATTCTGCTAGCCGTTCCAAGAGGCATTTGATGTTAATGAATTACATTGATAAGTTTTTCTAGATATGTTATTCGCATTCGAAGCACTCGGTGAAATATCCCCATCTCATTCAACAAACTAGTGCTGTGCAATGCATGGCATCACGCATTTGTGTTTCTAGGATCCCGATAAATTGTTTGACTCAACTTTCTAGCCTTCCATTTCGCACATTCATTTATTTATTTATTTTAAAATATTATTCACAAACAGAAGTAGCACCAATTTACAGTGAAAAATATAAGTAAAACATGAAAGAGGACAAAATACGATAAGAGCATAACAATAAACAACGAGAACCGAACATGGGCAGGGGAAATGTTTAATTTGTTGACAGGTGGGATAATAAAGCTTGGGTGGTGAAATTGTTACGTGATAAATAAAAAGGATGGACAGTGTGAGGCAGTGAATAATTTAGAAGGGAGGAGAGGCGAAATAATAGTGAGCGCTTAGTGAGAGCTATCTTAGGAATAGGCAAATGGATTAGGATGCGGGTGGATCGAGTTGGTATCCTGAAGTTGGAGAGAGAGAGAGCAGTTCAGGGCATTCAATAGCCGATTTTAGGGTGTTGTGGTGTTATGGCAAACGTTTATCCGACAATTTGTAATCTGGATTTCTCATGTCTCCGCATGCATTGTTTTATCACCAAGTGTCCCTGGCAAATAAATAACGAATGACTGATTCTCGTACGAATGCTCATATCTTACACAGAAACCAATAAATTGAATTATTTTTTGAGCCTTCCACTGCAATTATATTTAACAAGAAGAGCAGAATTTACTAATGGTATTGACACGCACACTCAACTCATTTGTTTCTTAAAACACATGACTACATTCCGTTATTAATATTTATACAAATAATTAGTACTAATGAAATACGTTATAAATAAACTGCCAAAATCAAACCGCGGAATTGAACCTGTTTTACTGAAACATAAATGTTCAATCTACTTATCTTCCATATCTCGAAAGTCAGCAAACCTGTAATCGGTATAGCTTAGAAACCTGACAAAATACTTTTCGATATCCAAGCCTGCGTTTGTTCAGTAAAAATATTTGAAAGACTCGGGAATGAAATCAAATACCGGAACAAAATTATCGATTATATCCATAATCGGGGAAAAAGTTCGATGAAATAATTATAAAATGAATATTATTGATACATATTGGTGTACATCGCGTCGAATTGAGGGCAGGATATGGGATGTATGTGTTCATGCATTCATGTCCCACCCTCTTCCCTTCTAATTCCTCCGCCCTCTGGGATATAATTCGACGGACACGCACGCAACGTCAGCGCCACCGCGTCCTTGGCGAGCACGAAAGCAAAATCCGACGGAATACACTCACACAGAGCACTCGCATGCGTGACACACCCTAAGAGCCACGTGGGGGCAAAAAAGCCAAATGAGAGGGCACGCGAGGAACCGTGCATTTTCATTTTAAATCCGTTATTAATTTGAATATAATCGCCCCCTTGAGGTCCTTATTTGCGTGCTCCCATTAGCAGCGCCTACCCCCCCCTCTCCCCCCCCGAGTGTCTGCTCGCGAGCTTTCTCGTTCGCAGATTGGAACGACGCGTGCCAAGAACGAGGTGGAGAGGGGGGGGGGGTCAGGACACACGCCACGCTGTGCCTTCCGTGCGAGGGGGGGGGCGTGTGGCAGAGGCTATCGATAAAGAGATTTCAATTTGTTTTATTTAAACAGTCTTACTCTACATATATTGGCGACTGTTTGCGTACCATTTAAGTTTCCAAGTGGCATTCATTTGGCTGCTCAATCTTTTGGTTGCCAAGTGACGTTTTCACGCACGGCTGTGTGTGAAAGCATAAGCGACTGATTTGAAACAGCCGTCCTTCCACCGTGGACATTTTGCTATTAAATTAAACGAACGGGGATAGGATGAGCAGTGTATTATTTTTTTACTTTTCACTCAGCATTTTTCTTCACTATACACCGGCTTAAAATTTTTCATAAGTATTTCAAATATGTTCTTGGACAATTAGGCATATCAAAACGCCTACTCTAATAGATTCAATGTCAAAATTTCTTGAATTACTCATTTTTAGTTCTAATTTTCTAAGAAATTCAGCCATATTAAAAGATTTTGTACATTTTCACAGACTTTACAATCTTTAAAATTTACGTAAAGTCTGTGAACAAGTACAATCTCTTTTAATAATGACATCACTTACTTCCAGAAAATGAAGCCTGAAACCGTCAACTATATATCCAAATAAGTTATTTTACCAAGCTTTTTTCTTTTCATTTGTTCATACTAATATCGTATAATGAATCATTTTGCATAAAACTCTCTAGGAAAGAATTTTAACTGAATAAATACTGTTACATGTTAATACAACGAATAATTTTAATGTTGATTACTAAAATAAATATTTTTGAAAACCGCTGTTCAAATTATCAATCCAAAAATCTTGCCTTCGTGTCGATGGGCAATCTTTACATTTCGTGTATAGAACTCTCACTTCGCGAGTAGTTACTGAAATAGACAACACAGATTACTTTGATTTTTAAATTGGAGATTCACCGAAATCAGGGACTGAAGATGACCTAACGAGAAGAAGCCGATGATGTAATACGAGTATGTTAAGGGATGGCAAAGATTGAAGAGGCCTGCAGGATGGAACTGTAGTATGTAGGTTGGAGAGCCGGAGAGACAAATGCTAAACTTCCCAAAACTTTGTTCCCCTTTCGACTAACTTGCATATTCTCTGTTCCTCCCTCTAACTTGTAAAATTCTCCCCTCTGTAACAGCCTTCCACCTAAATACACCCTACACTATCTCTTCATGCCTTCTTTCATTGTCTCCCAGAAACCTTCACTTTTTCTAAACGATGACTAGGACTTATTCATTATTTAACCATAGTGTGGGTACTTTTTATTTAATTATTCGATTCTTCTCCACAAGCTCCGTGATATAGTCGATATAAGGACTAACGGGAGAGAGCACATCGCTAGAGTATTTGCTAATTAGTGTGTGTATCGACAACATTTTTGAGGCGGAAGTGCAATATGGAATATGGTTTCCTCCGCTTCGATGGGCGAAGGCATCGCGCCCGTGGAGACGTTGTACTCACCTGAACACCTGCCTTTTTATCTCTTTCAAGGAGCGAGACAGGTGTGCTGGGGGTTAGAAGTTCCGATGATAGCAAATAGCATCACAGGATACCAATAATTTTCAATTGCTCCAAAGGATTCAACATTTTTTCGAGGCACTCAATATGATTTCGAAGTATTACATTACGCAGCCATTCTTTAAAAATTTTTCCAGGAGTAGCGCTCGGTGAATGAAATCAATGAAAAAGAACCAAGTTTTTACCAGCATCAACTACACTGACCATCAATCACGTAACACTCTCTGAGATAATCGTTTTTCCATTTAATATAAACATGTAATGGTTTGTGTTAAGTGTAATGCTCAATTTGAAGTAACCTCAACCCTCCCAGGAATCGACTTCATTTTTTAAGGAATAATGAAAAATTATTCGCTAGAATAATATAACCGCATCCTCAAACAATGTTTCCATTTCTACGTAACTCTGGGTTCGACAACAGATTGGACGGCTTTTTCTTTGGAACAGTAAATATGAAGTGGAGGCGTGGTATGATAAAAAAAGTGGCAGTGGCTATAATTTCCCTCTTAAGCATCTCATTGGGTCGTCTCAGAGGTGGTCTCCTTGCCTTGTAACTTTAAGGTCGCAAGTTCGATTCCTGCCTAGGTGGATTTTACTTAACTTAGGGCTTGGAAATTTGGGGTTGTCGTTTTTCTTGTATCATGTTTATAGTTCAATATACACTTTGGCTGTTTTCGATTAGTACTAAATAGATGACCTACTCCCATACCTAGACTTTGTTGTGTCCGAGGATCTCCGCTTCTCTTCTCTTTCACTTCCTAATTGGAAGCAGAGCGCCTGCGGTGCAGAGGCCGTGGGAGGGGGTGGAAGAGAATGGGAGAATGTCTGTAGCCTCCCATTCATTATCGGAGATAGCAGGAAGAGACGTCCGTTTCAGCGATATGTTGGAGGCAAAAGAAACAAATGACACAATCCATACGATTGACAAACATGGTTTATATAAAAAATATCGGGAAATGTTTCGGAAATTTAGAGTTATTACAGATATTGCTCGTTCAATAACTCAAAATTCTTCAAAGTACATCCCTTGAGTGTCGACACACTTTTACCCTTGCGGCTTTACCACGACTCTAAGGATCCTTGGTAGGCGGATTCCGGAAGGTATTTAAGGGTACGCGTGAAAGATTCTTTGACAGCACTTAGGGTCCCATGGTGGTGTCTTTTGAGCGAGGATTTCACTTTTATAGGGAATAGGAAATAGTCTGCTGGTGCCAAGTCGGTACTGTTAAGTAGTTGGGGAATCGTCGAGATGTCGTCGCAGAAGGTCTTCTCAAGCAAATGCTTGACTCTGCTCTTGGTCGTCCGTCCAAACTCCTTCGGGACGAGTTTAGCTAATGCAGATCTTTCGCATTACCAAATTCTTAGTGATAATGGTGTGTGTACTGTCAGCTTATCAATGCCAATAATACGATCTGCGATCATGCGTACACTTAACCGAAGATCTGCATTCAGCACTTCACGCACACGCGAGTTAAAAATTGTTACCGATATTTGCATACAAACCTTATAATTACTGTTAGGGATAATCATCCCTAATCTTCTCTAGTAATACTTGGATGTGATTGAACGACAGCATTTTTTAAATTTTGCCTCCTTTTACATTTACTCTGCATTTTTTTATTTTTAGAACTTTTAAGCCCAATTTTACGATTTCTTCACATAACTTGCGTCGCTATGTGGAATAACATAATTGACCACGTATTTTAACATAAATTCCACCAGAAGGTTTGTAGATGCCATATTAGCTGAACAATAAATACAGTATTTGTGAGAAAACGCTCATACTAATGTAGTTAACATAATTCAGTTAAACCAAATAGGTGTTATCAACTGACTAATTCAAGTTCACCTTTTAACAGAACTGTGTAATTTAATACATTACTCACGGCTTTCCGATTGCCTCTTTTTAGTGCCATGAGGGTCGCTTCCGATTACAAGAAATGCGATCTAGTATGTGGTTGGGCATCAGGGCGGCTCCACTCTCGGGTATTCGCGCGGAGGTGAGTCTACCGGCCGGTCCCTGCGCAATGCACTTCCTCCCTCGACTCGCCCCAAGTCTCGGCAGAGTTGGAAAGGGCGATTTGGAGGCACTAGGCGATACCACAACAAGAAGTGATCAAGAGACGTTTACTGCCACGGTAGCTCCAATAGCAACGTCCCAAACATGAACAAGAAGTAACGAAACCCTGTGCCACGCGGAGGAATCGTCGCGCCCGACGCCGGTGAACTGTCACCTATTCTTCCCATTAACTCGTTTCCTCGTCTTACCATTATGCCTCTGTTCAGCGCCTTCATAGTGACGGTGTCGTCCCTTCCCCTTTTGACGTATCCCAAATCTAATTCCCTCAGATCCCCTATTGTATAATCGTAAAGGTAAGCGAAGCATGACTGTCGGAAATGCTATGAGTGAAAAGTGCACCCACCTGATTTCCTGGGGGTACTAATTGAATCTTCTAACCTTGAACCTGCGGCAGTTGATCCGTGCGATACATTTCAATTAATCGCTCTGGGTACCCTCGATGAAATTCGGAAGGCTAATTGGGCAGACAAATGTTCGTTCCCTCGCGCGTGACGAAGAAGACACGGTGGTCATTTCCGTTGAGGGAAGAACGAGGGTGTATCACCAAGACAACCGTTCCAGTGCATTCGGCATGCGGCCCTCGCCTTTGCAGCTGGCGCATCGGTGCGTGGACTTTCTGGGCAGACGCAGGGGAGAGCGTAATGGGATTTTAGTGTGGCAGGGGGTGGTAAGTCACTAGTCATTCTACATATATTTCCTCTTTCCTTATGTGCATGGCACCCCGCGATCCACCCAAAGGCCGCATGGAAAATGGGGCGACCGAACGCCATTCAAGTAACATGCCTGCACATATTACGAGTATTACATAGTTAGCAGCCATTCCTATGCCCACACAAAGAGGACATGAAAGTACATTAAAATATTGCAGGCGCTCCTGCAATTCAGACACTTATTACCAGTTAGTAGTCCACTCATTCCGGACGGATATTTCACAAATGCATTAGACTTTATGTACTCGCACATTAGCCTACAACCCTACCTGGCACGAGGGCGCACGGTGGGGGGCGTTAGGACGCTAGACTTGGAGAGTGTTTTGTGGGCATTTAATCTTTCATACCCCTATTTTCGACAACGCGTACCTATTAATTTCTAAGGTGCTCTCCTTTTTATTATTGTCGCAAAAAGTGCGCGAGAAAAGAGAATACTTGAAACTATCAGTTCGATAGTCTGTTATTTGGTGACAATTTTCCGCCCGGCCAATGCAATTAGAGGGTTTAATTACATCTCTAATGTCGGATTCAAACCACCAAATAAGTAATCAAGGAGATAATGGGTGTTTAGTATGATGTAATTGTGAATAATGTATTAATGAACGATAATTTTGCCAGTTCGGTCTTCCTGTTTTGGATTACATCCAACAATAATGACTGAAATATTGAACTGAAAGAGCGAAATTATTCTTGAAGGAAGTAAAGTAAATGTCGAATCTAATTCCCCATATACGTTTTTTTGGTTCCATGGCAAGATTTGACTTTGCGACCAAGGATTGCATTCCCGGAGGAATTATGCAATCGTGGGAACGCGGGATTGTGACTCCCTCATCCCGGATTCCCAGGTTTTAAGAAAATAAAACTTTAAACATATGTGTAGAAAAATTTGGAAAAATAAACTATTTTATAACTTACATAGGTATGAAAACCTAGGCGTCCTTTTGCGTACACTCCGATCTTGTTTTTTGGGGATTGAAGCTACGAGATGTTTCCGAGCTCCCTCACCGGCAGCCGCGATGCCCTTCGTATGCGAAGTTAAATACACATTTTATCAGTAATTGTGTTTGGTTTTAGCGAATATTTTAGGCAAACACGAACCTGCCGCGGGAATCCTCAGCACGGAGGGCACAATACGATAGAAACAACGAAGGTAAAAGTCATTCACCCAAATCGGAACTCTCAAAGATACTACATTAAATGTGCCGAAATTACTAGCGCCAAGTTTTATCAAGCAACTGAAATGACAATCCGGAAACCCTGGGACTTTTATCTGCCCAGTCCCGGGTTCGGGATTCCAGGATTCCAAGGGTGCCAGCCCTATTTGCGACTAGTGGTATATTTATCAACTTATCTCTCTCAATCTACATGACCGAAAAGTAATCCATGATTCATTCCCATGAGATAATTCTTTGGAGATCAGCTTAATCCCTTTTTTAGTTTTAATGGTTTAAATTCTGCCTGTATTCAAATTTTCTTTTTTAAGAAAAGTGGTCTGATAAATGCATGCATTAGTGTTGTGGGTCAGTGGCGAGGCTTAGAAGAGCAGCGGTGATTAGATCTGGTGTCCATCAAAAATTTCCAATGGACGATTATATTGTAAACAAAAAATACCGAGACCGTAAACTTTACGTTTACCGTCCCGGTATTTTTTTTACTTTACTTTAAGTTTACGGTCCCAGTATTTTTTGTTAACATTGATTCACGACCGTAGCTACGTTCCTTGTATATTTAAAGACGATTATATTGACAGAAATAAACAAAAATCAACATCGTGTCATTGATTGGTCACCATCTTGATTATGTCGAATCGAGAGTCGAAATGGAATATCGCACGGCCATGATCGATTACTCGCTCATGCATCATGAATGTGTGTGTACCCAAAGGGGAGTGGTGCGTGCGTGGTGAGTAGCGGGCATTGTTAACATCCCGCCCCCTGGTCGTGCGGGAGGGGGGCGGAAGGGGATGAGGGGTTGGAAACTCGTTCACCTTCGCAAACTTGACTCTCACCCTCCTCCCCCCCCACGTGTGGTCCACGTCCCCCGGCACACACGCACGGCCCCCGCCCCTCTGTCCCCGGATGGGCCCCTCCCGCCGGGGGGCATGCGCCCCACCGCGCCCTCCGCTGAGCTCGGGGCGTGTGGCCCACGTGCGCTAACACTCTCCGCCGCGTCCAATATAAACAGGATGGAGATGCGAGCACGGATGTGGGGAAAATGAATGGCTTTAAAAATGAATGCGAAATAATGTCTTCATCACCGTCATCATCACGGCCCCTGTTTCAATCTTAGAATTGTTTGACCGCTACCGCCCTCCGCCAATCCCTTTCCTCTCTCGAGCGCCACCGACTGAGATGCATCATCCACCTTTGATGATGATGACACCTCGACCCCTCTCACGCACATCGTGCACAGTGTGTCGCCTCACCATTAAGTTCAAATATGCATCAACCCGAAGGTGGGATAGGATACGGCCTGTGAACATGTGCACGTTATATAACTGTGTATTGATAACTGCGGCATTTTTCTGTGTCATCAGTGGCTTCCCAGGACCACCAGATGTAACTCTGTCTCCAACTTAGAAATGGAACAGGAAGGTTATAAGAGCGCATTTCCTGGAGAAATGGGAACGGGAAACATTAGAAAAGGGGGAAACAACCAAGCAACCTAGCGTGAAGGGAAGAATGAAGATCAACTTTAAAACTTACAAAGAAATCAAGCAAATTTGAACAGGACACGGGGAGTTTAGATCATACCTCAAGAAAAGTGGGAAAGAAAAGGAGGGGACGTGTAAATACACGATGGAGGAGGATACGGCAATACATCTCTTTACTTTGTTGCCCAATTTATGCCGAGGAAAGACGCGAACTGGAAGCTATCCTTGGATATTTGCATAACGTCCAACAAATTGGGAAATATTTAAACGAGGAACAGATTAAGAAAATATTGGATAGATTTATCAACAAAAAATAAATTGGGAACGGGGAGAACAACGGAAAGGAATACCATGGAACTCATATTTTGTAAAAAAATAAAGAAATTGTATTAGGTGTCTAAAAATAAGGTATCCCAAAAAATTGAAACAATAAATTGCCCGATTCTTATCGAATGGGGCAATTTATTATTAATTTTCACCTTCCTTGTAACTTCGTCGTCAAAACCTACATTTATTGGGTGAATTCCGTCATGAATGGAAATAGTTCTAAAAACATAGCATCGAAGGTTCACGTAGAGTATCATTGAACCATTTACGTTTGTCGGTCTGGACCATCGGAAGAAAGGGAGGAAAAGATAAGAGACCTCAGAAATGCGGCACTGGGGTGTATCAGATTAGAATGACGAATATCCTATTGAAAGGATAGCAAAAGTGAAAAATGAAGAGAATTTAAAGCGTGAGTGATAGAAGAAGGTTATGAAACGCCCTATAAGATAAAGAATAGGAAATTTGATTGGCCATATTTTCAGACACTATAAGTTTACCACCATTTATTGGGAGAAACTAGATAGAGGAACGAGGATAGAGAGAGCAATGTGGAAAAACTTCGAGGAGATTATGATGGAGGTTTTTGAAGCATAATCCACCATCGAACGATTGGAATAGTAAATAACAAATAGGAAGAAAGCAGGAGTGAAGCCATTGGTACCAAAGAATGATAAAATGGGCGTTCAGAAGAAAATACTCTTCGATTTTTATTTCCAGCTTTAAAATCTTCTCCGGGACTTAAAGTAATTAAAAGGAATTCTCACTGAATAAATGACTTGGTATTTTTTTACACAAAAAAATTAAAAAAAAAGAAATGATTCTTGTTATGGTTATCTTTTGGTAAATTAAATTGTAATACCAGGACAATTACGGAGAACAAGAACAATGCATTTGGGAATCTTGGTGTTTCCTAAGCGAGTCTCTCTGCCAGGGCTTGCTCTCGGCATAATATGCACTTTTGATTTAGCTTCTAAGGGAGTTGGAGCAAGAGGCGGGAACTCCAAAATAGTCGACACTCGAAGGCGTTTATCCAATCACATCGTTGGGTGCAATTGCCGCGCCACATCTCCCCCCAAATGGCGATGACGTCTGCTTTCCGCTTCACTCGCGTAGCTCTGCGCTGGACCGTCGAGTTAGTGTCCTCCCCCCCCGGTCATCGTACCTCTCTCTCTCTCTTCCTCCGTGGCCCTAAGGAGGTGCGGGGGGTTGGAAATCGGGAGCGGGGGCGTGGGAGCAGCGGAGGAATAATTTAAACCGGAGGGCGGGGTAGGTTTTCGCGTGGGAAGGCGTCGGAGGAATGAGGGTCGAGAGGAGCGGGGGCCCGTGGGGGGGTGCTGGGGGTGGGAAGGGGTTGTTGCGGTACGAGGGAAGGGGAGGAGACGGTGCGGCGGGGGTGGATGGTTGGGTGTGGCGGAGGGGTTTTGGCTGGGGGAGTAGGGGTTGGCCTGGGAGCCGATTCCTTGATTGATTTATGCTATTGTTGGCCGAGGAGGGCCGAAGTTTTGGGAGTTAAATTCCGTTTTGAGAGGTTGGGCGGGGCAGGAAGTTGCGCGGAGGGGGAGGATTTGCATGCATGATACAGCGGGTCCGATTTCTGGTTGGGGGTGCGGGCGAGTCCTCTCCCGCTCTGAGGAAAGAAAGAGAGAGGGAGAAGAGTGCATTTTAGAGCGAGCGTCGCCTCCCCCTCGGAGTGGGGGGGAAGCACGGGGATGAACCCCCCCCTCTCTCTGCTCTCTCTCCCTCCCCTCTCACCCTCTCCGCGCACCCTCCTCTTATTAAATCGTCTTCCTTCACCAACCATCCTCGCCACTCGGCCATATATTTTTTATCCGCCGGAACTTTTAATTGCGTTTTGCGTTTTTGGATTGTTCTCCACTTGGTAATCCTCTCCCCCCCCCCCTCTCTCTTTTCCCATCTGGCCCACCCATAATTCTCGCCCCACGTTCCTTCCTTGCGCCTCCAGGGGTGCTGCGGACACCTACTCCGTGGTGTCGTCGCTACTCCGGTGCACCTTTTACGTATTTCAATTAAACATAGATACATGTTACAACTTGCAGACCGGTGTGAGAGCGTATTGCAGGGAGTGTTAGGATACCAGAAATTGCGTGAAAATAGTCCAGGATGGAAGATTATCAAACATGAAGAGAACATTGAATTTTTCCGGTGATTATTATTTTTAAAATTCTCTTAAACATTTTAAAATAAAGCTACTCGTTTTCTGTAGTGTGCCCTCAATGAGTATACCCCATATGTTTATATATTTCATTGAAAATATTCAATTAACAAAAATTTGCGAGTTTTGCCATATTTATGGCAATAATATTAATGGCTCTCCCTCATGTGATCTTTGGCTGGGTAGGGGAAGCTTGCGCATGCGCGTGAAATGTGTTGCTACACCACCACACCTTCCACTCTTCATGGTGGCACTTTCGCTCTGGCTCTCGCTCTTCGTGCCCAGCGTAATTTTCTACGCATTTCACAATTTGATTAAAGTGCAGATTACTTGAACCGTAAGCTTCTGGGCCAGGAGAAATTGATATAAGATTTTTGAGGTGATAATCAAATTCCAGGGACATTCGAAATCGTAGAAGAAAACATATAGAACTTATCAGTAGCATGGTGAAACATTTGACTCCCTGGAAGGCTGTAGAAGAAATGTATAATAATTATCAGTAACCTAGGCAATAACATAATAAATAATAAATACTTCTTGCTCATTCTGTGCCATCTTTATTTTATCCAACTTAATTTTTATCTTAAAACCTAAGTCAATTTCTCCAACTTCGATTTACCTTTCAAATAAAAAATTAGGACGATTGAAATGCGTACTATTTGGGACTTTTAAAGAAGTTTTCCTTCTCCAAGAAAGTTTGGCATAGATTTCCAATGCTCGTTCTTCATCGATGTACTGAAATCGATACATCTTCTGACCACTTAAAATTGTTTACTTATACGTTTTTCCTTTTATTTTTATGTAGTCTATTTTTTTAGTTCACATATTTTTCTTTATTTCTTCGTCATGCACCAAAATTGTTTTAAGTCATAAACACTTTTAAAGTTCACATGGTTACATTTCTTGCTTCAATGCATATTATAGAATCCTTTTTTTCTTAATTCTGTCCGTACTCAAATAAAATAACTTATCAAGTTTTCTTCTTTTTGCTTAATTTTTCCTTCATATTCCAATGATTTATTTTCTAGCAAAGATTATTTTTCGTCTAAGTATTCAAATGTTTACCTAGATTCCAAAGTTTTCTAATTAAAACAGTTTTTGTAATCAAATCCTACCAATTCACCTTGAAAGACACCGCGGATAAAAATGGCTGTGGGAACCGTCTTCTTTCTAGAGCAAAAATGGATAGCGATCGTTCCCTCATAAATAATTGTGCACTGACGGGATAATGTTTGCAGCAGGACTAAATCGACCAATTTGCTAAGCTAATCGTGGAGTTTTCACCGGTGAAAGTAGTGAATAATTTTTTCCCTGTTCTTCAATAAAACTATATGAAAATATTGGATAAAGTTAGATAAAATTAGTTCTCTCCTGTTAATGTGTGCCCTAGGACTGCCCCATTTGTGTTCGTGGGCGTTAAAATCACCAAGTAAGATTCATGGTTCGGCAGCTGTCGTCTGACTGCTTCCAAGCTGTGCACGAAAACTGATGCACCCTTCGGTGGGAACACTTAAAACAGCGTGTGATCCTATCAGGGAAATGAGCGGTCATCGCCACCGCTTGAAATGAGCTGTTGATGTGACTTCCCCGCCCCTAACTTTCCTTCCCTTCGGATAGCTGTCACCGCACTCGGACGTCGAGTGACCTCCCGTGCCCTCTCACATACGGAGTGGGCCTGCGGAATTCTACAGTAAATCGTAAAAGACAAGGCCTCAGAAAGTGATAATTAATCGTTGCTGCTGACGCCTTTATCTCACAGAATAGCTTGAATTTAGCAAAAAGTTGAATATTTTATAGAATGCTAATAAAAATTTATATATACCTTGAAAGTACTTAGACCAAGAAGTTTAGACATAAAAAAAGGAACACAACTTAGAGGAAGCTAGCTTAGGTCCAGACACACTCGAAGATGAGATGTAAAGGGCATAAAGGGATGTGAAACCAAATAAGGCCGTAGGGGTAGACAACATTCCTGTGGAACTGTCGAAATATTTAGGAAAATGTGGGAGGAAGGCTCCATATGGACTCGTTCGTAGTATCTATGAAGAAGGAATCTGACCGGAAGACTGTGAGATAGTGTTAGTTCCTATTCTGAAAAAGGTAAAGGCTACAGCATATCAGGATTACAGAACAATAAGTTTGATATCCAACGGAGCTAAAGTTGTTCTCAAGAAGGAAGGGGAGAGTTACGCGTGATACCATTGCAGTAATGAAATCACTAATCGAGAGGAATATAGAATAAATCAGGACGTATTTGCCTGTTTCGTAGATTTTGAAAAGGCGTTTGATAGAGTAAATTGAGAAAAACTAATGAGTATATTGAAGAAAATAGGAATAGATTGGAGGGACAGGAGGCTTATCCGCAGAACGGGATGAAGGGAGGAAGGAAGTACACAGAGATGAAGAGAGATTTAATATAGAGTAGGTTGCTGTATTGTGTTTTGTTAAGAGTCACAAAATATTTATTTGGTAGTTGTGTCCATCCGAAACCAACCTCAACCTGTAGATTACCTAAATATAATATGCCTTGAACACTGAAAATGCCAGCCAAAATCTATCACAAATGACCTAATGGGCAAATTCGCGACTCGTGATATTTTGTACAGAAGTGTAAAATAAAACTTGATATCTCGGTTATCATTGCTACTGTACCGGTTGAGATAGGTTTTTAATGGACAAAGCCTAAAACAGCTGCACAAAAATTCATTAACTCGTATCTCCTAGCATACATGACACAACCTGAAATCGGGTATCATAGTAAGCCCTCTTCAATTTTGTGAAATACAAAATATGGAAAGCAAACTTTTCATTTTGTTTTAGATAATGCTCCGAATTCCTGGGAGTAATTAAATGAGTACGATTAGAAAGATAATAATTTTGAAACTTTTGGTAAACTCAAGGATTATAAGCGGTAACTTTTATTGATATCCTTGCAGTACGTGCTCTATTATTATGATTTCATTAACATTTTTCATCAGTGATCATGGCATAGAAAGACACAAAACCAACGCCCCAGATATTAATTATACTTTTAATTTTATGATCAGCCCCACTGCATTCAGTACCCGCTGTTGAATTCAATTTAAATTCTCGATTCGATGGCATACATAGAGAATTAATTCACTCAAATAGCGTTCGTGTTTATCACCGGCGGCTATGGACTTTCTAATTTGTTTCATTTTAATTTGGTAGGGGTGCAATCCGTACCTTATGCGTACTTGGTGAAAATGTCTTCCCAGTATGCGTGATTTGGCACGTAGGTGAATCATGGGCAGGAGAAGCACCAGACAAAAGGAGACTAGAGGTGTTTGAAGTTTGTTATTATATAAAAATATTAAGAATAAATTTCGTTATAATTACTAAAACGAATTAATTTTCTAAAATAGACTTAAACTGGCACCTTTGTATGCGGCAGCGGCCCACTGCTTTTCTCTACATCGTAGCGGACTCGACTACATTGATCCGAGTATGCTGCTGAGCGGTGTAAACGAGTCCCGCCCCTGCCAAGTGCGGGGAACATCAAAGTTTGCAGTGATGTCAACGACTTCCACTAAGCCGCCAAGCACGATCTTAATATTATCCCCCCATTGATGGCAATAATAAATTCATTCTCGCCAATGTTTTTGTAAATCTTTAACGTTTGTCAATTATATTTTGACCTCGTTTCAAGTTTTCTGGCCACCTAAACAACAGGATATGGTAAGCCACCCCGGAGGGATGTGAGGGCAAGGGGGGGGGGGAGCGGACCCCTTTGCCCCCTGGTGGCGTCTTTCTTAATCACGATTGGTACGAGGGGCGAGCAGAGGTGCGACTGTCCTCACATGGGTAGGGTGACCAGAGATCTGGAAAGCAATAGATATGCTCTGCAATTGAAACTAAGTACATCTCGGCAACCTGAAGAGAATTACCAAACATTCTTAAATGTCATCCTCTTTGAAGATTTGAAACATTTATTAGTTTAAAAGTTTCATGCAGCATCGATAATACCATTCAAACTGTTTGAATTTCCCGCACTTGGTTCAATGTAGAGGTGCGAGAACGTCGCCCTGCGTTATAACAGCAAGCAATCGAGGGATTCGCCGGTCGCTCTGTTTGAAGTTTGCAGCGCACGTTAGCGATCAATATGTCGAAGAGAACGTGCAATATCCGCGACCGCTTAGTCAATATGGGTTCAAATTTTAAAGAAGGGAGATGAGAATATGATTGTATGCCTGAGTGTTTATTTTGAGGCAACGCAGATATAGAAATCGAACATAGAATAGAAAACGATTGAAAATGGTTCTTGTGAGTCTCGTCTAGAGGGATCAAAATCAGCGCTTCGGAGTGCGGAAAATATTACAAAAAATCACAATCCATTGAAAATGCAAACAAGGAAAAATGTTAATTTACACAGATATACACATCCTAAAGAAAAAACACTGACACCGATAGCAATGCAAAATTGAAAAACGCAAATCCTTCGTTGTCATTTGACATTTCTCTCCACCCTCCATTTCCGCAAAGCATCGGTCGTTTGCGGGTCGGAGTGGAGGCTGCTCCGTGTTGCGGAGGCTGTGGAGGGAACGTTTCCCTCCTTCATTCCGACCCAATGCTCCTCATTCGTATTCCTCGCCCCTTCCCCGTGGAGAAAAAGAACCAGGGGTCAAAAGGTAAGGTGAAGGAGGAAAAAAGTTGGAGCGCATGGAGAGAAGAGAGGGGAGAACAGCTTAATCTCTTCAACCCCTGCCCGACTCTCCGGGAGGGGGGGGGGGCAGCTTTTTGGGCGTGGGGGTGGGGGAGTGCGTTTTGGGCGTGCTGACCCCTTCCCCCGCGCATTCCGCTCTGCTGCCTTTGCATGCCGACCTCGCCCTTCTTCCACTACCCCCCGCGACCCCCTGGCCTCTTCCGCCGCCTTCCTCTTCGGATTGAACGCATAGCATAGCCGACCTCGTTAAAGAACTCCTTTCCTTAAAATTATGTAATCGCAATCTTTCTATCGATAAGTTAACCGATAATTCTGAAAAGGCCCCGTGCCTTAATCCTTAAATCCTTAATAAATCCTTGACGGGGCTAATTTAAATCTCGTTCCTTTAAATTTCATGGGAGTGGGTCGCTTTCCCTTTTCATTTCTTAAAATGCTCAGTTCGTGGGTGCCTTCCTCCTCTGTCCACATGGCGGCGGCGTCCATGCCCCACCCCCTTGGCGGGAGAGGGAAGGGGGGTGCGCCCCCTGACCCCCTCCCATTGACTCGTGTCTCATGGTTACAAGACTCCGCCTTTTGGCAGATTGGACCTTCTCTTTATTTTGCGAATGCACTATATTGTCTCGTTTCGCACTTTACTTCGAGTTGTTATCAGTTCCTACATATGTGTAAAATGTAGAGCCATTCGGCGGTACACCGAATGAGTTGAGAGCAACAGATCAGTTGACAAGAAAACAGAGGAGACCATACAAACTGACTTTTAAGTATAGTGATAAAAGGGACAAAGTTAGTGGATGAAATTCGAAGAGGTCTGAAGGAGTGGGCGGAGAAGATATAGGGGGGAAGTAGGGGGCAAAGGGCTTTCTAGAGGAGGAGGCAGGTAAGCCAGAGTTGAGGAAGGGAGAAGTGAGAGGAGATGGATTGTTAAGGCCTTAATTGCCCGCATTTCTGCAGGTAGAAGGAACGAACCACTGACGAAGGGGGTGGCATGGAGGACGGGATAGCTCAGGATGAATGAATTAAGCGGAAAAAATATATTATGGTTTTTGAGAATTGAACCCAATCTACCTTTAACCAATAGAGATCACTGATGAGGCTTATGAGTTCCTAATGAATGTAAAGGAGAAAGAAAGTCTTTATTTTCAGCAAATGTTGTTTGAATTGCGATGGTTTCTATTTTCAGAGAAATTGCTCTATCCTAAGATTATACTCCCCATTTTGGCATATATTAATTCTGTGTACAGACGAGAATGTTTTGTTTACTGCATGTAGCTCCTTTGGAAAGACTCTTCTCGATTATCGAAACCTTTCTACATCAACATAGTACCCCGCAAGCCGCCGCAAGGAGGTAACCGTAAAACAGAATAAAACCGCATGAAAAAATTACAAATGCATGCCAAACTTCACCCAAATATAATATATATTCATAAAAAAACTTTGTAACTTACACGTAATCAATTACATATACTGTCAACTAACATACACATGCACTAACACGTGTAACTTATTTCTACGCAACATTTAACGTTGTTTTGACTAGTAAACTGAATGTCTTAAAATTCCCTTGGTGACTTTGGTTTCTTACAATTGTGATTCCTGACTGTACCGGGAAAGAACGAGTACTTGTATCTATCTGTACTGGAATCTACCTCACTTATCTTTGTGGTCTGATCCACCGAAGTAGTATGGGACCATAATAATTCCTTTATTGTCATCGTTAAACTCGTTGGCTCTCAACCTTTCTGAAAGCCTTGCTTGTTCTCTTCGTATCTCAAGTGGCTCCCAGCCTGAATCCACTGATATACCCGTCACACTTTTGTACTTATTACGATGTAACAATTTTTAACGAATCTATTGGATTTTCTCTGGACTTTACCTAGTTCTTTTTGCCAGATTTTCTCCCAAGGATCCCAAATACTTGCGGCATATTCCAAATGTGGTCTAACTAGAGCAAAATAACACCTCTCTTTAACTTTCTCATTACATTTCCCCACCAGCCGTTTGATGAAGCCGAGTCTCTTTAAAGCGGATTCCCATATTGTCCTGATTGGAATTCCCCATGAAAGGCGTGGTATTCGACCAACCCCCAAATATTTAACTTGTTTGGCCGTAGTTAGTACTGAACCCTCTATTTCGTAGTTTATGTCCTGTTCGCCACTTCCTTTGCTCCAAAATTTCAAAACTGTGCATTTGCTTATGTTAAGTACTAATCCCCATCCCTTGCACCTTTCCGAGATTGAGTCTAAGTCTGTAGAGAGTAGCTAGCAATCTGATGGGCCCTTTACTTCCCTGTGTACCACCATTTAGTCAGCAAATAATGACCTTTAAAAGTGTTCCTTCCTAAAAAATAACGTTAAAGCGCATTATAAGAGCCCCGTCTCGTATAGTTATGACCTCTGCTCCACGGAAGTGACACGAGCAATCTGATTACGGAGATCCTAACACTGCAGATGCGGTTTGATCCTTCATTCACTTTGCCTTTCTCACGCGAGGTTAAGATATAGCTCCGTGAGATACGATTCTGTTGATAACAGAGGCTTCCGGACATCTCACATTTATTGATACCTCTTGCGAACCGTCTGCGATGTTGAGTACTCAACTGAACGCGAGGCTGTATGTATCATGCATTCATTCAATTTTAAATTATAAATACCAGAGGTCAGATAATTTAAAATTCAAACTATTTTAAATTATCGGTTCCAGAGGTCAGCTTTAGTTATTCCGCCAACGTCGTCGTAGTTATCTAGTGATTCTACGGTTTGACATTTGCCCTCTTTCTCCTCAGCTTAATACTGAAATAGATTGAATAAATTTAGCCCCGCAATCGATAGGTGAGAGCTCCAGGAGAAATAAAGGGAAAGCGATTTCCGGGCACACCTTTTAATTTTAAGAAATCAAAATCAGAAATCTTGTAGACCATGTAAATCATTTTGCACGAGTGACTGAACGCGAAAGTTGGTTAATTCATCTTTGGAGTCTGTATCGGTAATATTCACGATATAATAACGGACATACTAATCGATTGTAATCTCTGTGTAACCCCCCCCCTAGCACCGCGAATGGCCAAAAATACAAAACAGTGACCTTGTGAACAATTTAATTAGAATCGGATTTGGTCACATGCAAGAGTACAGGCCCACTGGGGAAATATTCTATAAAATCATCAACATCTCAAATATCAACAGTTTAATACATATAATTCCACATTGGGTTGAAAAAAATATTTTGAGCGAAACATACGGTGTGCTTACATTGGTCAGTTTAAGGGAATGGAAAGGTTTACTAATTGACTGGTCATATTTGATAGCCATGCCATTGTGAAAGATGCAAAATTAACGCTTACTGTGTACGTGCAAGAAGATCCGCAAGCATCAGGGAACAGGAGTGACTGAAGATCTTGGCAATGCAGGGAAAATAAAAACGAAGGTGTAATGGCAAAGAATTATTATTTGGCAGTCTACGGTTTAAGGTGAGTTTTGGATGGACGCAGGCGGAACACGCCTACATTTCTTAACCTCGGCTGACAAGACGAAACCTGACATCCCTCACTAAAATAAATGATATTGGAAATAAAAGGATAATTAAGGAGAGAAGCGTGTCTGAATCTAAGGAAGAGCCAGCTAAGGTTTAGTGTTTGGATGGTTTTAAGCACACAGACGACGAGGAAACGTCGCAAGAGAGAGGGAGTGGAAGGAGAAAGAAAAACGATATGTAAGGACTTTGAGTACGGAAGAGAGCGTTCGGTTTTAAGTGTTCAGAAGGCAGGATTTGGAACGAAGAGGTTTTGATGCCAGTGGGGGGGAGGTTGTTGAAAACCACTGGAGGCAGGAAGAAGTAGAAGATCGGACACACAGGGTGCATTCCAAAATAATACAATTCTCATTTTTTTTAGTAATTTATTGAACAGATTTGCACAAACACTTAAAATTCTTCAAAGTACTGCCTTTGAGCCTCTACGAATTTTTTCTAGCGACTCTGCCATGATCCGTTCGCGTCCTGGAAGGCGTCTTCTGGGACCTCTCACAAGGTCTTCGTCGTTGATCTTCACCGTTCATTGGCGGCCCATACGGGCACACATACACCGTCCCGGTGAGCGAAAACCCACCCTAACCGGTCATTTAACATACAAGATAAAACCATGACATTCCGAAAAACCTTGGATCTCTTTTATGGACGAAAAAACGGGTTCCTTTCAGGGTTGCCTCAATCCAAGGGAACAAAAAGAAATCTGCTGGGGTGACATCAGAACTATAGGTGGGGCAGCGTTGGCACCTGGTGTTTGCCCAGGAACTTGCGGACTCATAGCACGTTGAGGCAAGGCGTGTTGTCGTGATGGAGTTGCCAGGTAGCGGAGATGTCTTTTCTTGTCCCAATGACCCTTTTTCGGAGTCTTTCCAGCACATCCACGTAGTATGCAGCGTTAACTGTCTGTCCATGTGGAAAAAACTCCTTATGGAGCACTCCTTAACTTTTGAAAAAGACAATGAGCAATGTTTTCACTTTTCATTTGTTCATTCTTGTCTTTTTGGGTTTGGAGGACTGGTCGGTGTGCCACTCAGAGCTTTGGAGTTTTGTTTCTGGGACGTATTAAAAAAATTAAGGTTTCATCACCATAATAGCGGGTAAATTATTTTGGTGTCTATTCACCCCCTGCCACACACCCTGGCGTTGGCTTGCAGGGTATAGATAAATAAAATAAAATAAAAAATAAGCAACGGGATCATGATGGAAAATATTAGTGTTAAATATATATCCTTGTCAGCCAAACAAAATTATGTTTAAAATCCGAAACAATAATGGTATTAGAAAGAAAATTTACGCAGTAATATCATAGTTGACCTTCTTAATTGACTTATATCTTTCGCGGATTTAGGCAAAGCGAAATATGTCAATGTTTTTGCTATTCGGACGCCCCTGTATGGTCGGTGCGCCCCCTGGGATCCCGAGAGATTACGTCGTGTCTAACCATCATCAGATGTATCCCAGGTACCAAATCATCGGATTTGACACAATTCCCATGCCCGAGGCGGGACTCGCACTCGCAACCTTTGGGTTAGCAAGGGATTGCGCTACTCTCCTGTCAAGCTCTACTGGTCAGTCGTGTTTTTAAAGGTTCGTTGAAACGCTGTAATCGCGAATACCCGCATTCAGTTAGCTGTAGTTACTTTTCCTGTTTTACTCAACCGCTAAAAGTTACATTATATCAATTATGACGAAAGCTATATTTGATATCAATTATTAATTTCAAATAGATCATTGTTTTACGAAAAATCCCTTCTTCAAATGTTGGAATATTGTGTACTTGGGCAATGACCAAAAATCGAGACTCTAGGCAACGGTTGCAATATAGACAAAGAAAGAAGAAAATTAAATTTGCTTTTTAAATATAATGAACTTTATACGTATGTTAGAAACCTGTTTGCTGATATTTATTTGTGCCCGTGACACGAAGTGCCGCTCACGGTTTGCGTATTCTTAAGTCCGCTCATTGAAGTTTCGCAACATTTTATAATGCTGTAATGGACGAAATTTAATCAAATGATTCTTATTTCTAATAATCCATTTTCTTGTTAAATGCAAAAAACTTCAAATCATATTGGAAACATAACAAATAAAAAAATAAATAACAACTGTTAAGTGCTCTTTCTAGGAAGAAAGAGCGCTTAGCAATTGTTAACTAGGGCTATTGGAATATTAAAAAACACTGTTTTGGTTCGTTGTACACACGCGTTCTGGTTTATACGTGTCAGTGCATTTCAGTACAAAACAAAATTTTCGTTCGGAAATGATTCCTTAATGCTTCCACATTTACATAATATCTCATGAACAACATCAGGAACCCCAGAAATATGATCCATGGCTGTATATAATGACCATGCATACGGTGACGGCACCATGTTTTCTTTCGGTTTGGTGCTGAAAGCTTATAGTTCAAAATTCGCTATGTTTCAAACATGTTTTCTAATGTCAAATTAGGCATTGAGAATTGTAGCAAGCGTTTTGATATCTATTGCTTCATTTAATATTAATAAAAGAAGGGATGTTAGCACACTGGTGCCTCCTGTCAAAATGACAATGGAAATAACAGTCAGGTAATACGAGTAAGTTGTCCACGTGAGTTGCAAGGACTCGAGAGCTGACTCGGTGTCCGGTTCCCTTTTTGTTGGGAACATGGAGTGTCCTCTGGTGAGAGCATGCAAAGGCAAAGAGAGGTGTTTTTTCACGTTGAGCACTCAAGTGGCGAAGGCATTAAATGTCCCCCTACCCTCCATCCGAGGCACACCGATTATGAATATTGGCTCTCCCCTCTGCATTCGTGACTACAGCAAATAACTTTCAAAGGAACGTTTCCTTTTTCCACAACGACTAATTATTGAATTTTTTTATGATAAATTATTTAAGAGGAATTAATATGCATACTTAAAAGAAACAGTTTTCTGCTTGACTCGGAAACTTCGTCGTTGAGGAAGGATATTAAGCAGAGAATGAGGATTTACAGCAATAACGTGGACGTAATAGGTAAACAAATGAATAAGAAGCAGGCGTGCAGGGGAAAGAGGAAGGTGGTTGTGCGAAATGGGAGGCGACAGAAAGGTGGATGCTGCAGGCCACACTCTTTGTTGAAGACGCACATGCATTGGGGGAGGAGTTGGTGTTGGGTAATCGGGGTGGGGGGGAGGGACGAAAAAGATTTGCTAGGTTGGACGGGACGTAAGGGGCGGATTACATGCCGATTTGTGCAGTGGTGGTTTGTTTTAGTGTGGGGCCTTGCCATGTTTATTCGTGTGAAAAGAGACTGCCCAATCAAAAACCCACTTCGACGGAACGGGAAAATTAATGAAAAAAAGATGGCAGGCTTTTGCGGATCCAGTTTGTGTTTGCAACATTACGCAATGAGAGCGCCAATCTAAAGGTGAACCGACTCGGCTACGTAATATTCGGTACTCGTGAAAAGCTCGTGGAAAGTTGTGCATGGAGTGGGGGTGAGTGGGTGGGTCTGTCGGGGGCTGCCCTGCGGATTTCCGTGTCGTGTGGGGAGAGAGACTTGTTTGGGGGGATGGAGGGTGGTGTTGGTATGGCCGAGGTGGTGTGCGGGGGTGGGGGGGAGGATTAAGGGCGGGGGGGCGCCGGCGAGGGAGCGATGATCATTGAGATAAGGCCTTTCTCTCTCCTTCGGACTTCGGCCGCCGCAGCCGTGGGCTCTCATTTGGGTTTTTGGGGGGCTTTCGGGGAAACACGCAAAGAGAATTCCACACTCCGCTCCCTCTCTCTCTCTTCTTTCAGACACACGCTCGCACACACGAAATGTATCCACGGGAACACGCACACGTGTACGGAGAACAGCACAATCCGCCGCCGGGCCAGTAATAATTCTGCGGCAGGGAATGAAGTGGAAGGAGGACTAAGGAGGAGGCAATAAAGAGACGGAGAAGCAGTCTGCGAGAGCAATAATGGGCCGGCGGATCTGCTGCCGTGTTTCAGTTCCGTTCAGACGTCTTTGTTGTAACGCCTTCTTTCATCGTCGAAAAAAAAACCCTGGCGTCTAACTAAATGAACTTTTCTTTAAGCTTTCAATAGTTCCAAACGCTGATGCTGATTTAAGAAGACATAAATATCCTAGTTAAAAACACCGTTTCCGCCATCTGTTCACCACGAATGGATATTGTGAGAGATGCGTATTCGATCAAATTTCGAAGGCATGACAGATCCCATACTCGATAATCCTTCCAAAAATTTGCGGAGCCCCATACCCTAAAACGTCCACTCAGAGCTCGTGTTCGAAAGTCTGTCGTGGTGGTTGAACAGTAAGGGAATTATTTCGTAGCACAGTGACAGGCAATTTCAAATTCTAGACAAAACATCGCAGAGATGTTGTATTTACATGAATGGAAAAGATTTTATGACAATTGGACGTCGAGAGAGAGTGCTATTGATTGCAAATTATGGTCGACGCAATTTTTGAGCAATTGGATCAAATGTTGGGGTTAAAAGGGGATGGGAAAGGAGTGTTTTTTTTAGTTAAATGACTTACAGGTTTGCAAGAAAGGGAATGGGAAACAAGCCATTGGGGAAGATAATAGAAGATTTAAAATGTTGTCACAGCTAAAACCATAAACCTATGTCAGAAAATAAGCAAGAGGCTGATGAATGGCGCAATGGGGCAAAGAAAGCAATGTCTGGGGCGAGGTTTTGTCCGGAATGCACGGGAAGTAGGTGCTCCAGGTAATAGGAGACTAGAGGCGGTTGAGGTTGTCGTTACAGTAAAATTTTTAGAGTAAACTTACAGTCGTTGAGTGAATTTTTGGGCATCATAGACAATATGAATATTAAAATGGTGCAGCATATTTAAACACGCAAGAAAAACATCAACGAAGATCACATAGCTATAAAGTCCGGTTTTGTAATGTCTGATGCAACTCATCGTCAATTTTAAAAGGTCGGTTACACCAAAAGAAATAGGAATTACTTAAATACGGCGTGAATAAAATATCCTTAGGTCGTGAAGTATTTCCAAGAAAAATCGTATCAATAACTTAAAGAAGTGACCTAAAGATATTAATCCTTTCGACGTCGCCATATATTAGCATGAGAAAAATCAACCAACTACCTCCATTAAGCATTTTCAATAGCAGGATGGACGTGATTTTGCTGTGCCCTCTGGTGGTGGCGCGCAATCGCTCCCCGATCGTCGCGTGTCCAATCTCCATCCGCAGTGCACTCTCTCTCTCTCTCTCTCTCTAACCCTAAATCCACCTCACACCACCTCCGGCACCACCTACCACCCACAAAAAAAATACCGGTTGCTTTCCCCTGTGCCGCCGCTCTTGCTTTCGATTCCTTCGTCGTGATATCACTGTAATGATCGAGGGAACTTTTTCACCGTTTTATTTATATTCTGCGTGTCGTCGTGTTTGGGGTGTATGTGTGTGTGTGTAGGTGTATAAAAAACTCGGGTGGAAATTGTTTCCGATGAAGCGCAGTGGATATACGCAATATTTCCTCACTGCCTCTCTCCCGACCCGACTGAGAAAAAAAGAGACCTCTTTGAACAACGCTGAAGGGAATCAATTCGTACCTGTCTCCCCCAATCTATTACTCTGTCCTCTCTTACTCAATCTTCTGTTATTTACGCCTACCTCCATTTCTACGACCTGCACACGCACACACACATTATTAGGTTTAAAAAAATTTTAAAGCATCTTTCGCTGGTAGAGAGAGAGTTTAAATTTCTTACGGCATGGCATTGTTGGTAGGCGATGGCTTGGCGAGAAATTTAATGGGTATTGGCTTCTCAACAGGCTGATACATGCGGTAATTCTTTCCCTCTGACATGATTCGTGGCCACAACAAAAAGAGAAGCGAAAATTCCAACCTCCCGAAAAAGGTTGACCAAATAAAGCATCCTATCTCGCGCCCCCCTTGTAGTTTGAAGGGTAATTTGCCGATGTAGACGCATATTCCCCCTTACGTATTTTTGCGCTTATGTCCAGGTGTCTCTTCCACTAAGTGGGATCGACCCTGTGGTGACTGGCCCTACTGGATGTAGACGGCTCTCAAACGGAACAATCCTGAAATGCGGTCTAGAGAGGAAGATCGGCCTACAAGGTTGAAATAAAAAGTATCGGGAAAAGTTTCGGAAAACTCTCTAAAAGATATTGCTATAATGCCTCAAAATTCTTCAAAGTACGTCGTCGTCACACTTTGCGAGCGGCTTTTCCACGACTCCCTGGTAGGCGGATTCCGGAAGGTTCTTAAAGGTACACGCGCAAGCTTCTTTGAAGGCTTGACTTAGGTTCCCATGGTGGTGTCCTTTGAGGGAATATTTCACGTTCATGGTGCCAAGTCGGGAATAGGAGGATGTTGGGGTGTCGTCGCGATGGCGTTACAGAAGGTCTTTGCAAGCAGACATTCTCGACTCTGCTCTTTTGGTCGTCCGTCCAAAGACCTTCGGGACTAGTTTAACGCAGATCTTTCGCACCGCCAGGTTTTCAATGATAATGGTGTGTGCACCTGCATTTTATGAATGCCAATACGATACCTACGATCATGCGCACACTTTAACAACGGTCTGAATTCAGCACTTCACGCACACATCAGGAAGAAATTGTCACCGATACTTTTTTTACAAACCTCGTATGAGGTAAGGTCAGAAACGATTAATCGTACATTTTTTATTATTTATTAGTTATTGCAAAAATATTATTGCTTATTGTAAAAATTAACTTAATGTATATGTGGCTTAATGTATTATATGTAAAGGTACAAATTTCTTAGATTTTACTCCAGTAATATTCAGTCGCGAGAAATGTAAGTCGAAGTTGCCAAGCAACCTCCGAAAACTATATGCATAGGTAATAGGCATTAGTTGTAATTAATTGAAAGAGCAATTGTCGATAGTCAATTGTAAATTTCTGAAGTCAATATTTTCAAAATAGCCATAAATATTTTCAAACTGCCCAAACCACTAAATTTTTTCTAGCTGGATGTATTTTCAATGAGGTGGGTTGAGTTGTGACTTGAGTTTAGTCATTGGATCCAATTATTTCCAAGCTATAATTTATTGAAAAGCAGAAATGTCATGTAGCAAACTAGAAATAACAAAAATGACATCGCAAGCGGAGGAGGTCATGACACTGTGACCAACATTTTATTTGTGGTCAACAAGTGACGCCATAGAAGCCGATAAGAGCCGCAGAAGCCACAACTGTGAAATACTTCTTAGAAAATCAGATACGATTTTGAAAGTCGGCAAAGTCGGCTCTGAATCAAGGCAACCAGGTTGTCGATCGTTTCGATGATATAAATGCTGATTCCTGATCCTGAAATCTGTCAAACTCTCGCCCAAAAAAGTACTTTCACTTCGGATATGCCCTACCCACGGACAAACAGGAATTTTTTACGCTCCAAGTTCCTTAAGCAAATGTGCAAATAGCCATTTTGGCGAAAATCCCTGAACCCTGTTTGAATTAAGTTGGACGGCAGACGAAAGTCGCTGCAAATATTGAAGCGTCGGACTTGCGCGGGGAGCCACTCTTACAACCCACGCACCAGACACAACGCCCCTCAACGTTGATCCTTTTAACTTCGTGCGTATTGCCCAGAGACTCCAATTATTCCGATCGTCAGCAGTTTGACTTGGGCCCGTGATTGGCGCTCAACCCCACTCCCTCGGTCTTTCAACCTTCCCAGTTCTGCGTTATACGATACGATAGAGTCTGTTCAAAATCGAAGTCTACATAAGGCGGAAGCTATTACAAGTCGAGAAAACCGTAATATTAATGCATTCGTAGTGGTCGCCTTATTATAACTCGATCTCCTCTGAGAGACGGAACCTGTAAGACGCCGGCGGAGGGGATTATTCGCTGATAGTAGCATGCGAATATTTGAGAATATTAAAGGGCGGCGAATTTTATTCAGGCACAATTTTTTTAGCTTTTCTATTAGCGCTTGAAGTTGTTAAAACACAGAAATTCATCCGGCGATCTAATGACCACTTTTATTTGAAATATTTGAATTCAAATTCTCGACTCTGAATTTTGGAAGCCATTGATGGAAATAATTTTATCCTATATTTTGCGTATTTAAATACGTGGAAAAACATCTGTGGCCATTGTTTTAACTCTTAAAAGGGGTACATCTTGATATTTCCTGAAATATGGCGCTCTTTCAATCTTACAATCTGATTACATTTTAGAGTGATTAATTATAACGTAGTTTGTTAATGTTAAATCTCAATAATTTAGTTAAAGTAGTTTAAAATGAATCCAAACTTAAAGTTTATTTATTAACAGGCAAAAAGGATCCGACTATCATCCCAGTTTTGTCAGCCTTCCTGGTTTTTCTCTTAAAATACGCCTTTTTGCAGAATGTGAAAACCTTGGGATGGCGTGTGTCTCGAAAATGCCATTGCATACAGTTTTCAGATAATATTTCATCTGTTAAATTTATATTTCAATTGACTTTCTTCCTATAGTATAAAGTTTACGTTAATTACTTAGTCATTTGCTGCATGCATTGGAAGAAAATTATATTTATTTCACAAGAGCGCCATGGCCTACGTGAGAGATAACGCAGTTGCCGATGTTTGCGATAATTTTATTGTACTTGTAAAAATATGAAAACATCGAGTCACAGACGTGGGTCTTAGGCTGAAATATGGCTAAAGATTGATACTTATTATTTTTTTCAACTTTATCACATCTTGCACGGCATATTCTGAAGGCTGGGTTTCAAAGGAGAATTATGAGGTATTTATTTCATCGTTTTCTTTACTTTGGTCACCACAAAATATTGTGCCTGCATAGAAAAGGATAGAAACTTGATAAGTAGTTAGTTCAGCCGAGGATGAATTCAGATGAGCTAAAATTCTATACGGAGGGCATTTTGATCTTTTTAACCTCGAATTATTTATAACTCATTCATTTCTAAGCAAATTTTTCAGCTTTTTCAAAGTAGTCAATATCTTTTTATTCGGAAATCCCAAATTATTCAAATGATTTCGCTAAATACTTCGAGTTTTAGAAATTCGGAATTCTCTCCAAATGGCATTTTATAGCTCATCTAAATGTAATCTTGGTTCATCTCCTGACCTCAACTCTTATTAATAGTCTTCCTCGTTACTTTACTTTCATTTAATGCGGTTATTTTTATAATTTTCGACGCGGCGATGTATCTTTATATTATTAACAGCCGTCCAACCGTAGTCTGACCTAGGTTAGTTGATCTTTCAAGAAACTGCGGGAGATACCGCAACAGTAACTTTTAACGGAGTCATCCGCTATGTGCATTATAATGTAACAATTTCAGAGAGTAAAAATCATTCGCCTTGACCGGGATCCGGGTTCGAATCCCGGTCAAGGCGAATGATTTTTACTCTCTGAAATTGTTACATTAGGTTAGTTGAGGTAAGGTTTTGAGGGACAAAGAAGATTATCACAGCTATACCTCGGCTGAGCCCAACCTAGCATGAGCCTTATTGCTCCAAAATCACACATTGTAGCTAGGCGTTCTTCTAATTCACTCGTACTACCCAACTCCTTTCATTCAACCCCAAAACCTTTTCCTCCCTCTCACTCGCTCTTAACAAAATTTTCCCCTCCATCATTTTCAACTTTTCTACGGCCTACGGCCACCCTTCCCGCCTTCTTAGAACTTTTCTTTATGACAATCTCTCTCCCCTATTATTCCGAGCACTTCATTGTTTGTTTTCATTCTCCAATCCTCCCCACAACCACAGCTAAAAGAAACTTCCAAACAACGTTTATACTTAAGTCTCAACTGCCAAATTTTCAAAGCACGAGTATTCAAAATTATGCACGTAAACAAAAGTTCTCAGTCGTCTTTTCTCTACGAATTTTATTACGCATAACATATAGTAAAATATCACTAATATAAGCATTGTCGATGATCTATTGCTTGGAACAGAGTTTTTCACCCGAGAGTAGATCTAATAGATGAGAGAGTGGAGTTCACCAGCATTTCGCACATATAAGCGTATAAAATGGCAGGACCTAATTACAGGCATCTTATTCCAGTGGAAATCCATTCCTCGTGACATTTCTTCATCTGCCAAAGTATCCCCAACCATCTTCGTTGTCTTCGAACCCAATTTTCTGGATCTTAAAAAAATGTATCACGTTTCCTTGCTCCATAGAACTAGGCATAGTAAATTTAACGCGACCCTCGAACAGGGGTCCAGTCCAGCAGCAATCAGCACAGTATAACGACCCGCAGAGAACTAACGCGGATCGCGGTATTCCCAGGACAACCAACCACCTTTACAGCCACAAGTTGTCCCACTTCCGCGTCGGCGGGAAAAATCATTCTACCTACATGTATTTTTGGGGCAAAGCCTTTAGTACCATTCTCAGCCAACTGCGGCTATCCGGAGAGTTTGAGTACTAAGAAAATCCCACAGGTTAACTAGGAAACATTCATGGGTATCCATATAATTTGGAGAGAGGACTCTCCTGTTACTTAATACTATCCCACCGCAGTTATTTCATCTGAGAGTTTTAATGAAAATCTCTCTGTAAATTATCTTGAAGGCGTGTATTTTAAGAGTCGATTGAGAAATATTAGATTCAACCAAGATTAGGTTGAGCATAAGAGTAAGGAAGGAATTATGGCCGCTGCTACGTGTTGTATGATTGTAATTCATTCACGTTTTAAGAAATATGTATAGGAGTCCTAACTAATCTTCTGAGGAAGACGGAGCTCAATTCCGTCGAAATTATCAAGAAATAACATGTGAGTATTCCTTTTATGTGTTCTCATATTGTGTGCTGCTGTCAAAGTTTTTTATTTAGCACTTCCGTGTTACTTCGAAGAAATCATGAGAAAGAAGAATCAGAATCATCATCAGAAAGAAGAATACATATATATATTTTTAAACATATACATATATATATATATCGTACTCGTATATTCACACAAAATAAGTGAATAATCTACCGGTTAAAGTACGTTGTTACCTAGAAAAAAACACAATCCAGCGAAGTGCTCTACATCAGGTCCCTCTTCATCTCAGTGCAATTCCTTCCTCCCTTCATCACATCCAACATTCCTATCCTGTTCCTAACCTTTCCTCCATTGCCTAACATTTTCCCTCTATTACAATCTTCAACATCCCACTGCCAATCAATACGCCCTTCATCCATTCATTTTTCCTGCCCCCATAAGATAAGGCATAAGGCAGGGTTCAAATCCCAGTGGCGTCGAAAAATTTTCAATAGAGTCTCGCTGCCTACTTAAGGTGCTTTGTGGAGGGCACTTTGAATGAGTGCGTCCGTCGGATGGGACGTTAAGCTGCGGATCCCTTGGTGCCTTTCGTTAAGAGCAGGCCAATGCCGTCGCCGGGTTTCTCTCCACCCTTCATCCTTTCCCGTCCATGCATTAGCACAAATGATCTTAGCTGTCGGTTGCCTCCCCGAAATACTACTCCTACTTTTCTTACCGTCCTTGCTCAACGTCCCTATCATCAACTCCTTCCACCTTCTGAAAGCCTCTTTACCTAGCGCAATTCTTTGCTCTACTACTGAAGCAACGGATGTTACCAGTGGGATGAATATTGAAATTTAAACGCATGACCACTACTTACTAAGCTCATGGAACTTCAGATGAAAGAAAAAGCATTTTCAATGATTTTACTGTGTGAAACATTTTCCTATGTTTACAGAAATCAGGCAAATGGTACTGAAATTCAGGTCTCACGAAATCCCTTCTAGCTTATAGCGCCTTTCTCAGCATAAGCGGTGCGGAGCGAGACTACTAGGCATCCGCGTGGGAGCAGGGAGGAGACAGGGGTTGCATATGTACCCCCCGCCCCCTGCTCGTTGCTCCTACCCATTCCCTCCCTGGCACGCTGGGTCCCCACCTCCCTCTCTCTCTGAGTGCCCACCCGTAGTAAAATCTGAGTTGGGAAGGGCGCCCCTTTTAGGCCTTGTCGACACTCTTGGGGACGGGTGACTGCACCCGAGGGGGTGCGGGGACGGGGTATGGGTAGCGGAAATTGGGAGCGAATGTTCCCCCGGGGGACGGTTGTCGTCCCGTGAGGAGCCTGATATTTTGGCTCCGTTCATCCTTTATGTCTCGAATGTTGAGGAAAGTATATATTTCTAAATTACGATGGGAGTCATTTTAGTATTTTTCCTCCCTGATTCTTTCTATATGGGTAGCAAAAAAATGAAAAAGACTTGCATTAGGAAAAAACACCAGTATTTTAGGAGTATGAGCATCTTCTCAGCAGTATTAGTAGTACCGTTATCAATAAATAATTGTAGTTTCATGAATTGTAAAAAGGACAACGACAAGAAAACCATGAAATAGAGAGGAAGGACTCGGAAGGTAAACGAGAGAAGAAAATGGAAGAATATACCGAGCTAGAAAGAAGAAAGTAATAAGAATTTTAAAATGTAGGCGGGAAATTAGTAGAGCGAAAGATACGTGGTGGAAGACGCGTTGTAAGGACAGAAATTTTATCAATGAAATATAAAATTAGTGTGTCATACGAGAAGGCGAAACCACGGGATGTCTGGAGGTGAATAGGGAAAATCAGTGTAAATAGTCAAGGAAAAGTGAGAAACATTACTCATAGATCCAAAGATAAGTTGAAAGGAATATTTATATGAGTATTGAGCAATAATATGGTATATACATGTCGCGCAAAGCTAGGCATTTAATGAAAAGCTTATTTATTTATTTAGCATTAATCCGAAAACATCACTTTGGCCTCAATGTTGAAAAAAATATGACGTTGATGAGGAGGCATACTTAATAAAAGAATGGGAAAGGCAATAAAGGACTTTAAATCTAATGTGAATGTAGACGTAGGCAATATTGCGCGGAACCACTTAGAGGTTTAGGAAAAGGTGGGAGGAAGAGTTTTTATGGACTTGTTAGTACCAATAATGAGGGAGGGATTTGGCGGAAATATTTCGTCAAATTAATGCTAGTTCCCTCCTCAAAACACATAAAGGCAATGTAAATGTAGAAATACGGAAAAATAAGTTTGATTTTTCAAACTTATTTTTCTTCTTATTCTTAAACAAGTGGTTCTCAGGTTACCAACAAGACGCTGGAGAGCAGGGTGAATGATTACTCATTCGATGTTCAGTTTGCGTTCAGGAAGGAGATAGGTAGAAGGAGAGGAGCATAGAATGCAATCAAGTTGTACGTGTATGCCTGTTTCGTAGATTTCGGAAAGGTGTTTGATAGAGTGAATTGAGAAAAAAATTAATGCATTGCAGAAAATAGGAATGGATTGGAGGGGCAGGAGGCTAATCCGCAACCTGTACATCATCTCAGACTACTCAGGTGCGAGTGAAGGACGGAGAATCCGAATGGGGAGTGCTAGGAAGATGTGTCAGGCAAGATTGTCCATTCTCATTTGTACTGTTCAACGTAAATGTATCTAGAAGAAGTGATTACAGAGGAATGGGAAGAACTGGAGGTAGGAATGAAAGTCGGATTGGGATTCATAAAACTAGTTAAATTTGCTGATGACCAACCACTAGTTTGTCAGTCGGCCAAGGGGTTGCAAGACTTGCTGGGAGCATTGAAAATTCAGTGCAAAAGATATGGGATGAGAATCGATATTAATAAAAAAGTATGCGTTTTTCCAGAAAGAAAAAGGCTGAACATGAAAATAGGAGAGTAAAAACTAGAGCTGGTGGAACAATTTACTTATCTCGGAAGTATTTTGGGCCAAAATGGTGTAAGTAATAGGGATGTAAGGAGAAAAATTGCGCTAGCCAAAGAAACTTTCACAAAGGGGAGGCAATGAATGACAAAAATGTAGATTAAGGATGTTAAGAAAAGAATCAAAACTCATCAAAACTTTGTGATGGAGTGTTGTTTTGTATGGCGCGGAAATATGGTCGTTGAAGGAAGATGATAGGCTTAGATTGGAGGCTTTTGAAATGTGGGTTTGGAGAAGAATGGAGAAGGTGAAATGGACCGAAATAAAAATAAACGAGGAAGAGGCAGTCGTGGTGGGGGAGGAGAGTAGGTTGTTGGTAGAAATCCAAAAGAGGCAGGCAAGATGGATAGTGTGATAGAGGAGAGAATGTTAAGTAAACGAGGAAACGGCTGGAAGAGAATAGGAATGTTGGACGGGATGAAGGGAGGAAAGAAGTACACAGAGATGAAGAAGGGTTTGTTGTGGAGTAGGATCTTGGGTTGTGTTTTGTTAGAAGAGGAAAGTAAATGTGTCGTTGTACAGTGGTACACTTTTAGTCCAGCCAAAATCTGCGTCGATTATCCTCATTATATTATATTATCTTTACATTATATTTCAGTATGCCATTCGCATTTGAGATTCGTATGGTTTACACGTGACAAACAAGGGTAAAAATATGCTCCGGTAAACGAAACAGGGCGAGTAAATTTTTAAAGGAAATGAGATTTGAGTCACTGACAGCCAAAAGTGCAAAATGAATTTTTTTTCATTATGAGGGTAGGCTGATTTAGACGCCGGATTTCTCTCCATTCTCCCTTCATTCCCAGAGGAAATAATGCCACCCAAATACTGGTATTCACACCTATTTCTAATAGCACCCATGGTTTCACTATTGAGTGAAATCTTCTAGAGGAATAATTTAGATGTGCTTTAAACATGGATTCTTTTTACATTATAAAATGATGAATTTGCTTAAAATAGATAGAGTTCCTTTCTTTTTGGATTTTGTTCACGTGTAAAGGTTTGGATATTCCGAAACCTCATTAGTATATTGAGAATAATATAAGGAATTAAGGGATGAAATTCGATTTTTTCTAATGGAGCCAGCTGAGGATTGGTGCACGTTTTTTTGTGATGAGAAGAATTGTTTGTTATTAGGTATGTTATGTCAGTAGCTTGTATGAGCTCGTACTCTTGGAGAAAGTTTAGATCCCTTTAGAAATTCGTTGTAATTTTTCTGGGACTACAGAATGATCTGATGACAAATAATGGGTATGATTATTGGCGGTAAAAGACACAGGGATAGTGTTTAATTGGAAGGGGATGTCATGCAACGTGCCATCAAATGAGAAAAATACGATGGATTCGAAACAATACCCATTGGTTTTCCTCTTCGTGCACCCTACATACTATCAAACATTATAGGAAGTAATTAAATAATAAATATGATGGCTAATATTTCTTCATTAATCCAATACGCCAAAAAACTGAGACCACTTAGTTATTGGCCATCGGTTTGGGCATATTGCGTCTAATTGAAGATGCCTCTAATTGGTCAGTACTATGAATCACTATCAGCGTAAGTATCTTCTACTTAGTTCATTCATTTTGTATGTAAAATTGCGTTTGTATGCGTAAATATTCATTCACATATATTCGTACCCTTTACACCATTACTTATTTAGACAATGCCAAATGTGACATTCCTTCTTCCTTTTGCTAATTTTCTTCATACTGCTATGCCCTTACGCAATCTGGAGGCGCACTGAATACAAGGGGGGACGAGTACGAATCTCGGACGATGGAGACTTGAATGCGCGTGTCTCTAAAACGGGCCGCCAACGCCCGTCCCTCTTCCGAGAAGCTCCTCCGCCATACTTTGTTTCAAATCTGCATTTCACCGATCTAAAAAAGAAGGAAAAAGTGAATTGATAACGAAAGTCAAAATGGGGAAAAGTCAAAATAGGGAAAGATTACTTTAACAACTGAAAAACTCTGTAACCTAAGTGTCTGATATTTTATTGGTAGAAAGTTGATTAGATGATGTTGAATTTTTCATTTTATTTACGGCAGTGGAAAATCTTTTACAGCCTTCAACCTTAGAGCCAACCAACCAAGAATTCCATTCGACAAGTATACTGCGTGTGTATATATATACATGTATTGCCTGAATTCACGGACTCAGGCTCTTGCAAATGCAGTATTTGGAAATTTTACGCAGTAATTTTGATATTCAACGCGTTTAGTAGCATAAGCGATGTAAGGAGTTACTCTTTCTCTCGTGCCAAAACGAGGAGGATGTGAAAGACCGCACATTAATTTCTTTGTCTTGCGAGGCTTACTCGAGGGAGTAGCTGTGCACTCAACCTCTTCTCCACACTCCTCAACACACCCGGACCTTCTCTCTTCCCCGAAAGAGGAGCGCTCGCAATGAATACACCGCTACGCACCGAGGGTCTCATTAAGTGTGGGGGGGGAGCGGCAGTGGACGGGGTGGTAACATAAGACAACACTTAGCAGTTCCGTCTCGCGGTTTCGAGGGAGGTGTGCTGTGGGGGAGAAATGCTGCTGCCCCTCATCTGTCGATCAAAGGTCCCTTCAATAGTAAACCCATTGTCATATTCTTGTTCTTTTCCGTTGACTCATTAAAAAATACACGTCGTATTACTGTAGAGAGTTAAGACCAATATTTTGGCGATTTCTATTTTAAGGTTATTATTTTAAGATTTCCATTGGGGAGTCGTAGTCCACTGGGTAGAAAGCTGATCGACTTCCTGGAGGACTCGGCTTCGATTCCGGGTGAAGTCTCTGGGCACACGTAACTACTCTCAAGCAGTGAGATTTTCCCAGATACCTTCAGTTCTTCCAAGGAAATACGAGGGATCAGCAATTGTTCCCCCTTACCATTTCAACGAAACGTAATAAACGTTTAAACAAAACGTAACGAAAGTCTATATATTTCTGAAATTATTAAGATATTATTTTTATTATTATTATTCTACCGTTAAGACATTTTTGGGATGGACACTCGCTGAGCAATTATAAATTGGTTTGCCTTTTTAAAAAAATAACACAGGCTGACATCCAACGCTACAACAACCCCATCTCCAAATCCGCATACTTCCTCCATCTCTTCATTCCGTCCAACATGCCTATTCTACTCGTATTCCCTCCCAAGAATATAAAATAAAATATATAATATTGAATTACAAAATTCCTCTCTGTATCTTACCTTGATGTTAAGATGTCTTAACCCTAATGATCCTCTCTGCATTATTAAAATCCCTTTAAATCTTTCCTGGTTCAATGAACAATTTTGCAGGCGTATCTTTGCCAGTTTTCGCGAATTTCCCCTTATTTATTTGCAGTGCTTTCATATTCTTGGTCAGTTCACCAGTTTCATCCTTCCTTTGTGAAATTTTACATATCCTCGCAGTGCGTCTTCCACCACGTTTATTTTGCCCTCATTTGCCGGCCACATTTTAGTATTCAACTCTTATTACTTTCTTGTATCTAATTCTGAGTTTAGAGTCCTCCATTTCCTTCTCTCGTCTATCTTTACAGGGTTCGTCCTGAAGATAAGTGTACTGAGCTCAGGAAAAAAAATTTATTACACTTTTACATATCTTAAGCTAATATTCCTCAAAATAGGACCCTTGTGAGTCGATACACTTGTTCCAGCGGCGTTCCCATTCCTGGAACGCTCCCGCGAAGGCATCATCGGGAAACTCTCGAAGACACGTCGTCACGGCCTCTTTGACGGCGTCCAAAGTCCCGTATCGCGTTCCTTTCAAACTCCTCTTTATCTTCGGGAACAGAAAGAAGTCCGGTGGGGTGTGGATCATTTTTGCAGATTTCCAAACGATTGAGTCTTTGATCATCACTGAGCACTTTCGGTACCAACTTTGCACAAATTTTTCGCATCTGTAATTGGTCCCTAATAATCTCGTGCACTATTGTTTTTGGCACATTACACTGCTCTGCTATCATCCGAAAACTAAGACGACGATCAGAGTTCACTACATCGCGAACTTTTCGCACATTTTCGTCGGTGAGTGTCGTTGATGGGCGTCCAGGCCGTGGTTCGTCGTCGACCTCTTCTCTGCCCTCCACGAACATCTTGTGCCACCGAAAGATCATGTTTCTGGACATGGCTGACTCCCCGTAAGCCTGGTTAATCATACCGACAGTTTCGGTAGACGATTTCCCAAGCTTTACCGCAAATTTGATGGAATAACGCTGCTCCAAAAACTTCGGCATCGCGTTCCGTGACGTGGTTCGAGCGTGGAGGTTCGCGTTAACAGAGCTCCTCACTACACCACAGCTCAGAGCCGACTGCCTTTTTCAGCGTCGCTTGCCAACATACCCCCCTTCAACCGCAGCCCCTCAGAGCGGTGCTGGGTGCGCCTGGAGTGGCGGGAAAAAATCAGTACAATTATTTTCCGGACGAACCATGTATAATCATCTTGCCCAGTATCCAAGGTTTCCTTGGTCATTTCATATTTACTGTCCCGCTAATTCCGTTCACTATTTCCAACATCCCTTTTTTGATATGTTTACTCCCTCTTCTATTTTACACGCCTCTCTCTCCTCACTCACTCACATATGTGTCTCCACTACCGCCTGGTACTCTTTTAATTTTGACCCAATTTATGCTTTTACATCCAAGTCATTAAAATTATTTTTGTCCTCTCCCTCAGTATGTACTCTCTCTGTTATTCTAATGGTCAAGATCGAATAATATTTTCGGACAACTGCTGCTTTCCTGTTGACTAATGTTCCCCATTATAGACGCTTTTTCCCCAAAAAGTAGTTTGCCACTCAAAGTTGTAAATTCATCGTGAAAGCTTCCCAGAAGAAAGTGACCTCCACGTCGATTTAAAGGTTTAGGATGGACCGAGGGACTGGGCATAGTAACATTTGTAAGGACTACCAAACAGGCACTGAATAAATGCTTGAACCACCTCAATTGCAATTAGCTATTTTTAAACTTCACATTCCGTCCGACATATCGAACGCACCTTATATCTCTCCCTACCTCCCCGACCCTAAATTCTCCTCCCTCCCATTATCTTCGAAACTCCATTGCCATTCATCCCTGCAATAATCCATTTTCCCTGGCTCCTTCGATTTTCCATCAACCACCTTTCATACTACCCCGTGATGGTCATGCCTTGAAACTTCTTTTGTTTCTCTTCCTGTCAATTTAACTTATTTCGTCTTTTTTTCAAAATTATTTCTAAAAAACCTCCAATCTACTCTTTTTATCTCGCCTCAAGAGCTATTTCCTCAACTTCCATAATTACTCCACATCTTTGTGTTCACGTGTCTATTCTTTACATCGCATTCTTGCTATCAATTCTCTTCTCTTCGTGAAAGCGTTAATTGTTTGAGGAAGATCCGAGTGTTCCACCCTCGTCAATTTGTGAAACCTGACCAAAAGGCGGGCTGGGAGAGAAGAAGTGGGTTTAGTGAGGTGGGGCTTGTCGTCGGAGGGTTGGCGGCACTGAGTGAGGGTGAACGGAAGGGGCGGGAGGGGGATGGCTTGCCTTTTCGACCGCGCCATTTCAACTGGGGAGGCATTCTTCGGATGGGGCGATTTTCTTTCGCCCGAGCGCAGGAAGGAGGGAGCGACATCTGTACGGCGCGGCGGTGCGCGAGGGGCGGGGGGCGGGCGTTGCCTCTCACACCCGTGCTTTGGAAGTGTGTGACGCCGGGAGAGGGGATTGGTGGTCTTCTTTGTTGCTGCTCTGTCCGGCTGTATGCAGAACACTGCCACTCAATCTCACTCCTTCCAGTTGCCGTATTGTAGTCCTTATCTACCTGATAACTCTCTATCCTCGGTTAATATGTGTGGCAGGGGGTATTTCTATGCAAGGTTTGAATATTCGTTTATAAGTACGTCTTTTTTACGGCACCAGAGCATATGAAAAGGAAGAATGCTTCATATAAAAATTGTTAAATACACGTCCCTATTTGAGTGGTCGAAATTTTCTTCATTCTTGTTTAAACACAATAAGATTCATGTAATGTGAAATCTGTTATTTGCATCTCTAATTTCAGTGGAAACGTTTGTGCAAACGGTGTTATAAAATACTCCACCATACATAGTTTGAATTAAAAGTATCAGTAAAAGTTTTGGAAAATATATTTATTTCAGATATTACTACAATGCGTCAAGATTCTTCAAGTTACATCTCTTGAGCGTCGAAACATTTGTCCGCGCCTTCTCCACTACTCGAAGACTCCCTGGTAGGCGGATTCCGTAAGGTCCTTAAGGGTGCGCGTGCAAGTTTCCTTGACGGCACTTAAGGTCCCATAGTGGTGGTGTCCTTTGATGGATGGTGGAATTCACTTTTGGGAATAGGAGATAGTCTGATGGTGCCAAAGTGGGACTGTAAGGGAGTTGGGGAATCTTCGCGAGCGCGCCTCCCGCAGCTTTACGTTGGAGTACTGTCACTAAGGGTATTCTTAAGATCGCTCATGAAGTAAGTGTCTCTCAACCTCATGCCGTTGATCTAGATTCAAATGCCTTTGGATATTCCACCTCGAAGCAAAAGTTCCCTAATCTTAGACCCTTAATCTGAAAAATGGGCGCTTCGTATAGGTAGCTCATGAAGTACGAGGTCACTTAGTCGGTTATGCTCTTGTTTCAAACAACAGACGTTTCACGTTCCTCTCAATGACGGGGAGTTGTGCGTCAGGATTTTCCATTTGTCAAGTTCAGGGTCACATGGACTATTCCTGGCTCTGTGGTGCTTCCAGAGAGGTTTTCGAAATAATTGAGAAAGTGACCTACTGAATTATAAATTTCTTATCCCACCGCAAGCAAAGGGTATTAATCGATACAGTTGGCATAAAACAGAGGAAGTTACTTGCGGAAATCTGCCCGGAAGTGTTTTCAAACTCCTCCTTTTACCTTATCTGTTAGTTATGTATTGGTTCATTCGTTTGATGTGACTCTCAGTTTTTTGCGTCACGTCCAATCCCGTCGCCTGTGCAATCGATTTTCCTATTTAAACCATGGACTCGTTTTGGCGAGCGTTCAAATCTCCGACGAAATTGATGTCTGTTACTCGCGATAAGATTTTCCATAAAGGAACTCCCAGAAAATTTGCATCATAAATGACAGCTAAGCCATTTGAACCTTGTTCAGTTGCTCATGATAAAACTTTACCAAAAATCTTAAGTACCGCCTAGTTGCCATTCTTGGATGATATAAGAACTAAATAAAGCTAAGTGAGTAGCAGTACTCGTGTTTTTTTAATGGTTTCAATGCAATCTATCAGGTATTTGCTGCCCTCATACCATACACCTATATATAGAGAGAGACAGGGCTTTGTTTGCACTTTCTTTTTCTGATATCACGTTATAATTGCTGTTATTTACGAACGATTGAAGGCATTAGTGGCAATAATTACACATGTATTCAAAGGACTGTGGTTCAAAGAACCGCGACAGTAACCTTTAACGGCGTCATCCGCTAATACGCATTGGATTACAGAAACTTTGAAAGTGTAAAACTCATTAGCCCGGGATCTCGGGAAAGGCGCTATGTTCGGTATTTTGCGTACTTCCAGTCATCTTTTTATACTGTTCCATTTAAAATTTTATCCGTGTGAAATAATTGCTGCAAAGCTGCCTCTTACCTTCATTAGTTGTTTTATAGAAGGATTTTATATATACTGAACGGTTTCTATATGAAAAACGCTTAATAAAATCCGTTTTTATGATACATTTTTAGTGAACGGGAGCAGTTTAATGAAATGAGAGTGGATGATTTTGCGGTATTTTAGAAAAACTTTCTGTCGTAAACAGAAGGTATACAAAATGTTGGGCTTGGCGTGTGGGGTGGTGTTGCCGAGTTTTCTTTCGCTCCCTTCTTTTTCTCCGTCGGGTGAGGGTGGCGGGGCGGAGGGTGCTGGGTTAGGGGCGGCGTGTGCGTGGGTGGGACGAGAGAGGTCGTTGACCTCACCACTTCGACACCCCCTCTTCCCGGGAATCCTCTCCTCCATGGCGCAAAAATAAATGGCCATGGGGCTGTTCTCTCGGGCAAAGGGAGGACCCACAGGGGGAGGGAGGGGTGTCGTCGGGGGGGGGGTCGAGGGGAGAGTGGGTAATGACCATTTTGGGATGTGTGCAGGTGGCGGCAGAGGGATGGTGCCGCCCGGAGGGACATCTGGGGCCCGTTTCTGAAAGCTACAAGTCAGCTTACGGATCTTTGGAAAGAAGCTGTGTCCTAAACAAAGGGTGGCCAAGTGGCCCAAGTGTGCATGCACTCTTGTAAGAAGATCTTTCAATTTCTCATTGTCTTCTTCCTGTGCCGACAATGGTCCTTGGCTCCGTCAATCTACTACTCTGATTACGTTGTAGTAGTTGAAATTAATCACTCAATCTGGTGTTTTATCGGAATATCATTTTTGGGTTTCTGGAAATTAGTCTAACATTTTCCCCATAACAGGACTTCTCAATAAAAAAAATTAATTTGTAATTTTTTACATCGCCTTTCTTTGAGTTTCAAATTACATTTTTCTATTGCGAGCAGCACCTAAAGTTCTATTAATTTACACGATTGACTTGCCATTGTTATCAAATGTTAATTATTAATTCATTTCACTTGCCAACATACTTTTATGCATTGCTTTTAATCGTTTAATTTTATTTCTTAAATTCTAATCAGTTTCGGAATTTCTTTACAATTTCTTTTTTTCGTTCGCCCAGTATTTTTCTTGGCGTTATTTTCGATATATATGTTATCAATATTCAATTCCTTACATGCCATCCTTGCATTTGAAATATAATTATATATCCCGTTTTCAAAGGCATTTCTTGAATCTTTTTCCTTACAACTTACCCTCTCCTTACTCGCCTTCATTACGAGGAAGCTTAGAAATCATTAAGGGCCCTCCGAATGGAGCACACAGTGGAATTCCAGACAATGCCTGGAATATTATCCGTTCCCAGATCGCTTCCCTTTCAAGATGGCCTCGAACGTTAGGAGAAGTGAGTGGAATAGCGTTCATCTCCTGCGCTCTCCTCACCAAAGGGCCCTCCCTTCTCAGAGACCCTAACATTTTGGACACCTTTCGCGAGATGGTAGAATACTCCGGAAGACCTTCAAGGGCGCACTGATATCGTCCGGGACACGGCTTTAAATGCCATGAAAATTTTTGAAATTCACTTACCTTGTAATGCAGGAATGCAAAAATGTTCTCCGCCATTCGTAGTAATCAAAAATCAGGAAATTCCGCGTGTGAACATTAAAAGGACTCTCAAAATACCTTGTACCCTTGAGAGGAAACCGCTACACTGGTTGGATGAGGAACTAGCGGATGTTTAGTGCAATGGCGACGGAGGCGGACTGATGCAGGACGGGTGCGTAATGAGCGCGTCCCCGTGACCTGACACCTATAGTACAACATGGTCAGTTTAACTGTTAATGGGCTTCTGAGCAGAGAGCCCGGATTCGAAAGGTTTTCGCCTCTTTGTCACCTTCAGTTTCACTCATTCAGTGTAATTTTTCAGATATCAGTTATTTATTGGGAATGAAAGGCGACTCTAGTAACGAAACTGGCCTCATACCCGAATGTTTGATATTTGCGCGCCTCTATATGGCTCAGAGTTAGGTGACTACCCTCAGTCATCAAAAAGAACAGGCCAACCTTAGGGAACACCTTTCTCACGCTCTCCCTCCTGCTCCAAAAAACTTCTCATGTCCACCAAATATTATTCAACATTTTTCTTATTCTGGCATTTTCTACATTATTTAATGTTAAATGTTCTGAATCAATTCATACCCGAAGCATAGCAAAAATATATAGCTGTTCTCTGCCCACTCTCACCTGCAGGCAATGATTTGGGACTATTGCGTAGAAAAACAGGCAAAAAAGGAGCTATTAATGTCAGAAAATTTTTAATTTAATTTCCAAATTGTTGTTAAACTATACAGTTAATTTCGGAAACGAAATTGGAGCACACTTTTCATGTTTGTGAATTATAATCCGGAGATAATTACAAAAGTGGGCATAACTGAGGTAGCAACAACTGCAAAGCAATACGTATAACTGACAACGATTATTAAGTCCGTTAGGGTGATAAAAAGAGACGTTAAAGCGAATCTATACAATAAAGGTAACTTTAATGGGATTTGGGAGAAATCAAAATCCGGACTGCTATCATTCAAGTCGGAAACTCGCAGCATTGGCACTGAACACATTTGGAAACTTTATTTAAATTATTATAACTGCTAAAATATGGAAGTTTGGTGGATACAAACGCAAATACAATAATAAGGAATCATGATGGTACAAATGAGAATTGAGGTCGACCTTGAAACGGAAAGGAAAAACTCATTTCAATGCTTAAATTAGTTTAAAAAGTAGCAACGAAATGAGGACGTGAGGAAGTGATGATGACATCAATTTGTAAACACGCCAAGGAAAAACGGAAAAGAACGTGTGGAAGGCTCGCCGTACCGTCAAAATATTATATCCCAAAAACCCAAATTCATTTTTTTCTTAAGAGAGAGGTGTTGTTTTGCTTTAGCTAAGCCATGTTTGAAATATGCAGCAAATATTTTAAATCCAGAAAACTTTATTTCAAGAATTGAACAAATTTCAGGGAAACTCCGCCAAATTTGCAAAAAAAAATGCAACGACAAGCCCATAAACCTGACGAGTATTTTGAAAGAATCGGTCGGAAGGCCCTCTATTCACGAAGAGAACATCCAACATTTAAGGCTTGCAGAAAGTACAGGACACGTGGGTTTTCTTGCGAAACCGAGGGGACTTCTGTGGCACCAAATGGCATTGGTAAATTCGATTAAATCAGAGGAACGGACTGATTAAAGCTCTCTTACTCTGACATTTCCATTAAAAATCATAACCTAAGCACCCAAAAGCACAGGAGCGTTTAATAATTATGTCAATTATCGCACGATATATGTAGATGCTTTTGATATTGATATTTTGTTATTTTAGTTACCTGGAAACCACTGCTAGGGTGTGTAACATGTAGTGAATACATACCAGACTGATAATAGAATAGAATAGAATAACATTTTCCGACCCTACCGCGGTCGGAAAATGTTATTCTAATCTTTTATCGTTCGTGGGAAAAATGACATCTCAAATCCATCTATCCTGCACTTAATCCTTCTGATTTTATTAGCATGATCTCTCCTACCGTTTTACGATGGGGGTAATAATATATATTCAACATAAATACCGAAGAGACATCCTTCCAATTTGTGCAAGATATTTAACCTGTATTATAACCTTTTCTCCATGAGTGATTCCCAGAATAGCTCCTCTAATATTTTGAATACGCTAGTAAGTTTATCATATCAACGTTTTACAAATCTAGCTCCTCTACGCTGCACATGATCCGATTCGACAATTGATCCAACTTCTTGAGTATCCCATATACTTGCGGAATATACTAAATGAGACCTAAGCCGCGAAAGACAACATTTCTGCGCTTGCATGTGTTTGAGAGTGTTGAATTGAATGAATTCAATTGCAATCATGAACTAATATTTGTGGATGTACTCGTATGGCGGGTGACCAATCCACACACCCCGCCGCACGCCCCTGAGGCTACTTGCGAAGGATGTGTACGTGTACATAGACGTGCGAAGTAAAAGAGTTATTAAGCATCGTAAAGGTTAGCACAGTAATCGATCTAATTTATTTGTGACCCTCTTGGTTTATGATATAGCGATGACCGTCGAGTGCTGTCCACCATTTCGCGGCTTTTCGTTTATTATTTCACTTTCCAACACGGTGTTCGTGTCCTTCCCTACGTACTTGCATCCGAGGACCATCCGGATTTTATAATCAGTTTACTATGATATATCGGATTTGTCACTCGTTAATGCGTGGACTTTGGGACCAAGTCGGACCACTTCCCGCTTGAAAATTGCACGCTCCACATCGAGCTGGGCCACAGCAGATGGCTTGCGTGAATTCTCCCCGCTGATCCAATTTATTGTACTCCGGAACTGACGCATGTAACATGTGAGACTCAATTTGATTGGGAGTTATTGCGAGGGTTATAAATTGCGAGGATATAATGAATGGTTTATTTGCAATATATAAATGCAGTACCGTCCTGGGCGGGGCTTAGAAGTGTGGAAGAGTTTATGCTTAGAGTCCAATAACAGTCCACACTTACCGGTGGTCTCCTCTCAATAATAATAATAATATTTGGAATTATTTGCGGAAGTGAGCCTCCCTTCCCTCTCAGAAAACCGCCGTCCGCCTCCCTCGCCCCTCTCACTGCGCGTGCGCAATCGCAGTGGACTGTGGTTGGGGATCCTACATATCATAGGGAGGGGAGGTCGCTCGGGAGAGTGAGAGTGAAAGGGTGGCGCCGGCCCTAATTGAAATAGTTTCCCCGACTCGATTACCATCTCGCTTCGATCTCTCGATCGGAACTCGCCAGAGCGTGCGCTTCTTAGTTTCGCTGAAATAATGAGAAGAGACGGAGGGCTGTTGTGTCGGCGTCGGCCCTTTCGGAACGAAAGGCGCCGGCCGGCGCCTCGGGCGAGTCTTCGTATTCGACGACTCCAAGTCACGTCGACACCGACTTTGCGAACAATCACCAATCATCAGCGGGTTTCTAACATCTATTACCTTCCCTAAGTGCGACGTAAGAAAATAACCAAGGGAAATTTTCTCAAACCGGTATTTATTAATTAAAAATCAACTTATTCCAGAGATGATTCTTTGTCTTTTCTTTTCATTTCCAGGTAACAGCTTTGCGTTCGTTAGTGATCCCCCATTCCCAGCAAACCGTACTCTAGAAAACAAGCAAGCGGAGTAGAAAACTTAAAAAGAAAACTCAAATGAAATAAAAGAAAACGCAAAAGCAAGCACAGTAGATTGATGCAATAAACATAAATCAATTTAGAAAAAATCTTAAACAAGTGAAACTTGTGCGCAACTAATTTCGATTTATTGGAAGAGTGCAAGGTAAATGTGATGGAAAGGTCGACGAGAAATTTATCTCTCGTTGGTTAGGCCTCATTTAGAATATGCTACTACTAATAATGGGATTCTCACCAAGTCGGATTAATTACCCAATTGAATCGTGTGCAGCGTAGAGGAACTTGAGTTGTAAAACGTTGTAATGGTAAACTTAGTAGCGTATCCAAAACATTAGAGCAGCTAGGCTGGGAATCACTCAGGGAGCGAAGGTTAAAGTATATATTAAATCTCTTGCATAAATTGGAAGGAGGGCTCTTTAGCAGTGATTTTGAAAATGTATTATTACCCCCATTGTAAGTACTACGGTAGGAGAGATCATTCTAATAAAATTAGAGAGATTAAGTGTAGAACAAATAGATTTGTTTCCGCGCAAGATAAGGCATTGAAATAACATTGTCCGACCACGTTAGCGTAAGATTCTGGTCAAAATTTTATTATGTAAATTCATCTCTTGCCACACACCCTAGCATTAGCTTGCAGGGCCAAATTTTTTATTTATATTGCAAATCAAGCGTCTCACGTTGAATCCGGATTACCTGCGATCAGCCCCACTCTCAATGGATCAATTTCTTCAGGGAATAAACATTGAGGAAACTTTCTCCCCCGAGGAAACAGGATTTGAAGTCAGATGTCGTTTTACTTTGAATGGAATTTATGTATGTGGAATCTCTTTCAAAGGACCGCCCTCTACGGTACACTCATAATACGTGTGGCATCTAACTTTCAGTGAAGGACATTTTTTATTCCCCTGGCTGCATCCCTGGGATGATTATAAAACTGAAACCTCTAAATTAAGAACAATCTTTAAAACGGATACAGACGCCACTCGGAATTCTTTGCTATTTTCCTTTAGGGTAAAGCGTGCTTTCAAAATTTTCTAACTCGTTAATATAACCTCGTACTCAGTTTGCTGAGGCTTCAACAATATCTTGGGAGTTACTTCAGTAAAAGACTCTAATAATTGCAATACGAACGGGACTTAACCATTTCAAGACCTCAAACGGGTGTAGGGCATTGTGTCAAGCTTTGCTATGTGTAACCTGACGATGTGGGGCAGTCAAAACCTTTAGAGTTAAATTAATCCAGAAATAAAAAATGTTTGAATTTTAAAGTTTCCTTCTGGAGGGTAGGATAGGAGTAAGGATAAGAGTAAATCATAGGAAACACCGAGTATTTCTTTTCAGATATTTTATATTGGCAAAAGCAAGACGAGAAGTTAAAGGGGAAAATTTACTCACTACTTTCTTTGTTTCGCTATTCCCATTAATTGCCACTACTTATTTTATGCCGCGCAGAGGACGTTATCTCTCCGTTCAATTATGTTTCTATGCATTTGTTCATTTATGAATTATTAAAATAAGAACCAACGATACCCTTTTACGTTTGAAACAGAACTGCGAGAATTTAGCAAAAATATATAATCAAAACGAAGGGAGATGGAACATAACAAAAAACAGAATCGGAAACACCAATCAGTGAGACGCACAAGGCACACCGCGCACTCAGAGTTCGCGATGTGTGAAATGCGGTCGCGACTGGGGGGGGGGTAGGAATGGGCAAGGGGGTGAAACAGGGAGGGATGAATTGAGGGAGCAGTGAGGGGAGGCGAGTGATTGGAGTGTTTTCGGGAGTCGGTGTAGCAAGAGTGGCAGTGGGCGGAGGCGACGTCGGGATGGCTGTTAGATCGCAAGTTGCCGTTGGTGGCTGATTGGAGGAATTTAAGGAGTCGTGATTTGTTGCGTGGGTGGGTGCATGGGAAAACAACCCGCGTGTGGACTTGACTACGTCACTGGGCGAATTACGTTTGCCGGGTAGGGGGAATGAATGGGGGGTGGTCCTCCTTCAATCAAACGGCACCATTTTCCGTTTAAGACGTCTTTGTGTCACTTGCCGACCTGGTTGCCTGGTTGGCCCGAGATCGCTCTCAGGCGCTGGCTTAAGTCCTGTCTGCGCTCCACGGTGGCCACGTTTGCATCTTCATGGTTCACTCTGCAATGCATAATAAATTGAAATCATAGGCAGATATGAATCCCGAAGTCATACCCTCCAACCAATAATCACTGAGATGCGGGGAGTGAAATTCAAAGGCATAACGTGGCGAGTGGCAAAAAAGGACAGTAGGTTGAATTTTCCGTCACCGACCGCAGGATTCCGAGTTCAGATTTGGGTGAAGCCTAACTAACACTCTCGGTGGAAATGAGTGGAATTTTTCGGAAAAAGAGAATGGAACAAGGAAGGGATACACGTTTCATATGAATTACTATTTTAATGAATGAATTTTGCGATTAGAGGTTCTATTATATTCTGACCTCGCCATAAAACATCTCGTATTTCAAACCTCCATGAGAAGGGTCGTGTGTCAGGCAATTTTAGGAATCCATCTGATGTATTGTTTCCCATGAAGATATCTTCACAATTTATGGCCGTTTAAAAAAATTAGATCCTTCGAACATTGAAGTCAGCGCACTTGAAGTTGTTTCAGCTGCAATCGTGAGTTTCTCAAGATGTAAGAAATTGAATGAGTGTATGCATATTTGTCGGAGTCTATTCCTCTTATTTATACGCCTGCTTTCAATATAGGGCTGTAATACGGGCCCCCAACGATTCTCTCATCGGAGGCACAAACACTCTTCTTATGTCCCTTACTCTGCAGGATCTCTTGATAATCAATGGTCAGAAACCAACAATTGTCGGACGCAGCCCACATTTTTGTCAGTTTTGCTGGTTGACGGCCGCCTGGAGCATTGTTCGTCGTGAACCTCTTCCCGGCCCTCCTAAAAAGCCTTTAACCACCCCAAATCTTGTGAGTAGGACAGAGCAGAGTCCTCGTAAGCCTCACGAATAATTTTTTAATTCTCCTCAAGAGATTTTTTCAGTTAAGCACAAAACGTAGTAATCGCGTAACGTTGCTCGATCGTCGATTCCATTTTTTTCGTGACACGGTCGGCGCGCAGAGGATTACAATATCTTACGTCCAGCCGCTTTCACAGCTTGGAGAGCACTGAGACCAGTTTGCAACAAAGTTTAGCGTCCCCTCCCCACCTACTTCAAGTTGTTTGATCCCACTCCGACCAATAGGAGCGGTGCGGGAAATTCAATTGCATTTCTTTCGGAACGCACCCTGTAATAGCCTAAATCCTCATTGCTCTCTTCCAGTTTGGAGGTAATAACTTCTAAATTTTTTAAGAAAAATGTTCTCCTATGGACCGTAACTACTTCCCGCTGATTCCGTATGTGGCCTCAGGAAGCTAAATTAACTGCTCTCAACTATTTTCTCATTACATCGTCCCCCATCTAGTGAAATCGAGTCTGCCGTATAGGAAAATAGATCCATTCTCCAGTGAACCACTTACCACGTGGATGGTTGTTTTCTGTCGGGGCTAAAAGGAACACGAATGGGCAAAGTAATCAATTTCCGGCCGCGGTCCAGCGGATGCACTCAGCGTTGAACTGCTTGTGTATTGGCCGAAGCCTTCGCTGACACGAATGGCTCATTTCGAGTGGACCCCTCGTTAGAATCTGGGGCTCCCAACATTTTAGTCCTCCCCCGCCCGTGAAGGACGACGGAGAAATAGTTGGGAGGCGGGAAGAACCTATTATAAATATTTTTGCGAAGCTGACGCGAGCCAGGGATTTTAGGTCACCCTGCCACTAGAAAATAGAGAAATTCATGACATCTGCCATTCCCCTTAGTTTTCATTACGGGAAGTCCCGGAAGTGCGTGAAGCATCTTACTGATTCGGTCAGGTATTTTTCCGAGAGAAAAGTGTTCATAATGTATCGGCACCAAGTTTTCTCAAACTCTTGCCTACGCCTTCACCTACCAATTTAATGCTGGGCTAAAGCCATCCAATTTGTCTCAGCTTGAATGGTTTGTACTCACCTGACAGTTTAAGTCGTCCATGCAATCTCTTCGCGTTTTCTGTGGCACTCAACCCACGCTATACAACAGTAATTATGCTGCGCTTTTTTTTTTATTCACAACGATATTTCACCAAACGGGCGCCCTCTCTCTGTATCCCGTTTCATCATGAAATCGGCTTCCTTTGCGCTGGATCCCAAAATGCTCAACGCGGATTCAAAGTGAGGGCAGAGCAATGCAAATGGAGGTTTGAAGAATTCTGCATGTCCGGGTTTTCACCGCGTTGTTGTTTGAAGCCGACAACAGTTTCGCCGAAGTTTCATCCGGCGTCTTCAGGTCGAAGATGAGGATTCAGATTTTGGCCGTCCTTAGATAGGTGGTCCCGTCTGGGTGCTGCTCTCTGATTGGTCCTTTTTCGGAGGACTCTCTTCCACGCGTTATGGAGATGGTAGCCTTCATCTCTATTGAAATTCGCCGGGTTTTTGGCTATCTCAATGGCTTCTCTGATTAGGCGTGGGTAATATCTACTTTCTTTACTTATGATTGTAGCGTCATGGAATAGAATATCATGGCCGGGTTCACTCCATTTATGCTCGGAGATGGCCGAGAGGTGAAACTGTTTGTTCGTAGTAGCCCGGAGGTGTTCTTTCATCCTAACTTTCATAGCTCGGCATGTTTCCCCGATGTAGGCTTTCCCACATGAACACGGTACTTGATATACCCCTTCGTATAGGTCTTTCGAGATTTTGTCCTTCGGTCCGGGGAGCGCGTCCGCTATTTTCTTGGTGCAGTTGAACCTTGTCACCACGTCGTGCTTTTTAAGGATTCTGGCTATCTTCTCGGATGTTCCCGATACGAAGGGGATAGTCGCGTATGCCTTTGGGTCCGGTTCCGTCTGCTAGGCAGCCATATGCAAATGGAGGTGTTAACTCCATTTGTGATCGGAATTGGCTCAGTGTATTTCATTTATTTATTTATGTACCCTGAAAGCCACCGCTAGGATGTATGGCAGGGGATGAATACAAACCAATAAATGTACACCTGCAAAAATCCGCAGGAAGAAATACAGATGACTTGTACTTTACGGCACGTAGAGAGATTATTTTTTGATCTCATGCAGCCCTTAAAATTTATTCCGACTCCGTCGCATCCACAAAAAATTTCAAAATTCAACAAAAATTCATATCACTGAAGTTTATGCAAGAGCTGTGGCAGTTAAGCGACGCAAACATACCCAGTTTTCTGAAACGAGTATTTAAGAAAAAAATTTAGAGAAGAGATTTGAAACTTTCTTTAGGAATTTTACGAAAAAAATTGAAATTAGTTTATTACTGGCAGTAGTACAGGGGCCAGATGCATGGGGTTTAGATACATCCTGAAAACTAAAACCAATGTCCAATGACCGCCCTAATTCACACCTTAATCCTATTAACTATAGGGTAATCACATCTTGATCATTGCCTTTATATTCCTCTTCAGTAAGAAACTCAATGCGTTCGATTAAATTATTATGAGGCACTAATACTGTATATTAACATTCATATCTGGAACGGAGGAGTAGTCCATGGGTAGAGCGTTGGATTACTGACCAGAGGGCCCGGTTTCAGATTCCGGGTTCGCCTCTGAGCACCCTGAACTCCACCCAGTCTGTGCCATTTTTTCAGAAGCCAGAACTTCCTGGGAAACCATAATCGGCCCAGGGGAAAGATCCGGTCCCCTTATACCCTGATATGTGAATTTCACACGGTGTATAGGGCTTCGTATTGGGTGAAACCTACCGAAACCTACAAAACCGACCTTCGGGTTGATAGTTTTGTTTATGGTTTTTTATATTTATATCGCCACGGGCATTTTAGAGGAACCGACATGTGAAATAAAGACTAATAAATATCCTCGATATGTCTCTCATATTTAACATTTCAACGGCTTCACTCTTTACGGCGAAAAGGGTGACATATATAGAAGTTGATGAAGAATACGAGGGTAGGCTGAAAATTAATGCACACATGTTTGTAGACCACAAACAAAAACAAATAGCAAAAAGTACAAACAAACAAAAGCAAGGGCATAAGTACAATCAAGTAGAATTCTTAAGTTTCAAAATCATACATTATTTTTCAACATAATCACAGTTAAGACGAACACATTTCTCCCAACGTGTAACAAGTTTTTTCATTCCGTCACTGAAAAACTTTTCCGACTTTTCTCGAATTGATAGCTTTCTTTGCTTCATCGTCCGAGGTGTAATGATTACCCTTGAGGTGTTTCTTGGGTTGAGAAAATAAATAAAAATCGCAAGGCGTAAGATCGGGGGAATAAGGAGGGTTTTGTTTGTTCTCGTCTGTGAGACGGCGTTGTACCCATCGTGCACAGATTTTACGGTATCCCAATTGTTCAATAATGAAGCCGACATGTTCCTTGGATATTCCAATATGGTTTGCGATACGCTTTTGAGTGATTCGCCGGCCATTTTGAATCAAATCTTTGAAGAGTTTGCGATGTGTATCGTCTGTAGCAGTCAGTGATCGGACGTCCACTGCGTGTTTCATCCACAATTATAGCTTTTCCAGACTCGCAACCACAAAATTATACTACCCACCCTTTTACAGTATGTAGACCTATCAACAGCATCGTCACCATAAACAGCCATTAAACAACGATGAATCTCAGTAGGAGTCACTTTTTCAGCAGTTAAAAATTCCATAACAGCTCACTGTTTAACTCGCGTTGACATGGCACTAGAACACGTCTCCATACTTCCGCTTCTCGAAATAAACTGGATGAATTTAACGATCTCAAACCTGCGCATGCGTGTTGAGGGGGAATGTTACTTCCACATGTCACCAGGAGTGCTTCTGAAGGTCAATTTGTTTGTTGTCTGCTAGCATGTGTGAATTAGTTTTCAGCCTACCCTCGTACTATGGCCCCCTTTGTATCTCAGATATGTGATGGAACGTCGGTTATACATATGCTATCTGGGCGAAATGACTGATAGTAAAACGCCTACACACGTTAACATATACATAAAGAATCGCGGTTTCAGGGTTGATACTTTTGTGGGAATATGTAAGATACGGTTGCACTTTTCCGCATTCAAAACATTGACGTGTCGTGTTTTCCAGCCAAATGAGGCATCCAGAGGTACAAGATAGCAAAATGTGCAAGACGAGATAAAGTGAACGGAGATGAGCGTCTGTGTTGGCCTGCGGTGGTGGTGCGCCTCGAGAGAGCACCACTCTGCTCAGGGTGTTGAGGCGCACATTGGGGAGAGGGGTGCGGGGGGGCGAGGGAAGTGGGCTATCATTTGGAGAGGTGAGGCGAGAAGGGGAGTATGGGTAATGGAGCATACGCCATATTGTTAAACTTTCAATCGTTCGTAATTATCCACCCTGGGAAGTTTTTTCCCCTAAGGGTTTTCCTCTAAGCAAATATTTATTTACCCCCTCAACGTATTTACCAATTCTCGTTTATCTGCAATTCTTGTCATCCCGAATTGACGTCCAACCGATGCAACACTTCCCGTCATCGCGTTTAGTTCCTCCTCGGCCTCTGTCGTCAATACCTGATCGTCGGTGTATGCATTTGTCCCGTTCTTTCATTCTCCTCCAAGTATCTCCCATCTCCATTATTGTCGTCTTCGCCTCATATTTGGCGTACGCTTCTGAGCGTGGCGGGGGAGTCGGAGCGATCGCCGGAATCAGGGGTGCCGAGAGACTCTGCCCCCTCCGCCTCCCCTGGTCTTCTTTCATCTTCGCTCCGCGCCCCCTCCCCTCTCGGGGCCACAACAATTAACGAAGTGTCCGCCCCTCCCTCCGCCCCCTTCTCCACCCGCACAGCCTTAAATCTTTTAGCGGTTAACCGGGAGATACGGGTGGCGGTGGGGTCGAAGCGGTACGAGTTCGGAGACCGCATTGGGTGGGGGTTTAAAGCGGAGGTGGGCTCGAGAGGGGTTGGAAGGAGAGGGGTGCGATGTTAAATGGCTCCCTCGGTTTACCAGTGGTGGGTGGGGGCCGTCTGTTTTCATCGGAAGGGGATGATGATTCCAGCGACGGTACCTTTCCCCTTTGGGACGTGCGCGCGAGGGCCGAAGGGTTCTCCTTCTCCCTCCATCTAGACACTGCTGCGTCAGAAAACGGCCCGAGAAGGCCCTCTTCTTCGTCCGGTGCTTGAGGCGGACGGCAGCCACGCCTCGCTCGACTGCGCCAAACTGATAAGAGGGCTTGCTTGCTCCTGTTGCTGCAGCGTTGGGCCAACCTCTTTCGTGTTACCTTCGGTGACAACGAGATGGTAAATGCAAGAGCGTGGGGACGAGTGCATGCTCTCGGTCCAAGCGAGGGAGAACTTCAAAGGAGTGCTTGTTTGATCGAACCATTTCACGGATTAGCGGACCTAAGAGGGATTAGTAATCGTAAGGAGCCACAGGTGGCCGCCGTATTAAGCCCACATACTCTGAATTGTGGGTAATACATTTTGACTAAAGGTGAACTAGATAGTAAAGGGACAAAAATCTTCAAAAGGAAGAGGTCTTCCAAATTGAAGCGTACCTGTGGTCTTTATTTTTTTTTAAGTGTTTAGGTTTTGGCTTACCACCCGGGTATATTTAATCATATTATTTTTTTCATTTGGAATTTAATCTGAATATAATTATTGTTTTACTCTATAGTTTGGGCTCATGTTATGTTTAAAAATGACTCTACAGGTATATTCATTTGTACTGAAATCTTGTTTCCACATTAAGGTTTCAACGAGATATTGTCATCATCATGTGACCTCTATTTCCGTATGTTCATGTTTGACTGAAACCAGGTCGTCTAATAATAAAGATTTCAGTACACATGGATATAAAGTCATTTTTACACAAAATTCGTAATTTCCATCAAATGGCGAGCGGGTTGGTTGATAACATCACATATGTATATATGCTAACTCAAAGGATACGACTGTCCCACGATGAATCCCGAGTTGGCCAGCCGAGGACGTTTGAAAAGATACAGGAGAGAGGGCCGGGAGTGTTTGTGGTTCCGTAAGAGAAAGATTTAAAACCTCCCAGTTGACTGAAATGAATGGAAGCCGGCCTCCATCGCAGAGTAGTAGGAAGATAAAGCCGGTCGAGCTGATTTGAATTTAAGTGATTGCTCTCCGTTTCCTATGATCGACGGTGCGAGGAATGGATTAAGGCGTCCATTACAAGGATGATGACGATTGCTGAGAGAATGGTCCCTCCAGATGGAGCAGCGCTGCCCACGGAAATGGGGTGGGCGGCATTTCATTATTACGCAGTTGGAGGGAAGCGAATATTGCAGTTAATTAGCGTGTGTACATTAATATGCTCGAAACCGAAGGAATAAGTGACGACGATGCCTGAGCCGTTTAGCGGGAATGTACATTCCCATCACCATCCCAAGCGACGAAAAGCAATAAGGGGAAATATGGACCGAAGTCTGGGAAACGTTAGACATCCTACGTGGGAATACTGCTTGCTAACACGCATGGAAACCAAAGACAGGAACGATATACACGCATCCTGTGGTTATCTATTGCAAAGTTAATGCACGGACAATAACCATAGAAGTACGGGATACTTTTCTGAATTAGGGAAACACGTAAAGTGGACGGCAGTTTCATTTGCCTCAGGCGCGCGCACCTCGAACACTCGTTCCTGCGGAATTTACGTGAAATTTAATTCATCGCTTGGGACTTCCACGAAACCGCCAACCGCAATATCTCTCACCGGTTATCTTTTTCGGGAATTCGCAAAGGCGAGGATAAGAAGAGACCACGGGCTCACGAAGTGGTTAGCGGGGGAATTACGTCGAGTAATCGAGGCTGCCTCGGCTGATTCCTATTCCGAGTAATTCGGTTTTTTTCAATCTTCTCGGGAGTGCGAATTAAAAACGTCCTGCCGTATTTTGCGTCAAAGTCATTGCTTCCGTAGAAGAGCGGTCTTCCTCGATGCGATGAAACGAACTCTTCAGCACCGCTGCGTCGCGATGGGCGCCGACGTTGGTGTCCTGAGGGAGAGAGCTAGATATTTTTATTTAGGTGTTTTTGGTATCTTAGTGCCCTGCGAGCCAACGCTAGGGTGTGTGATATGGATTGAATACACACAAGACTAATTTTGAACCGAATACTATTGCCCCTACCGCGGTCGGACAATGTTACTCTCATCTCTTATCGCTCGTGGAAAAATTGACATCTTAAATCTGTCTGTATTCCACATTTAATCTCTCTAATTTTATTGACATGATTTCTCCTGCCGTAGTACGATCGGGATAATAATACTCTTTCAATATCACTGCTAAAGAGACGTCCTTCTAATTTGTGCTAGAGGTTTTATCTCTAATTTAACCTTCGCTCCGTGAGTGATTCCCAGCCTAGCTCCTCTAATATTTTGGTTACGCTACTAAGTTTATCATAACAACGTTTTACAAATTTAGCTCCTCTGCGCGGCACGCGATTCAACTCGGAAATTAATCCAAAATCATAAGGACCCCATAAACTTCTATTTATTATCTTGTCCACATATTCCTCGTGTGTGTTTCACCCAGGAGAGGTCGTGAGTGAGGGTAACGCCTAGGTATATAATCGTGTCCATACATTCTATTTTGGTGTTCCCGATGCAGTAGGCATTCTGGAGGGAGTTGCTCTTTTCCAAAAGTTTATGACTGCGCACTGTTTTAAGTTTAACTCTAATTGCCAAGTGTCGCAAAAAGCATTGTATGGCATTAAGGTCATCTGATAAATTACTGTGTCCTTAGGATTACGGATATCATGGTGAACCACTGCATCGTCGGTAAATAGACGCTTATCTGAAGAAATCCTCGTCGTGGTTCGTCGAGGAAAAAATAATGGAAAATTCGTTTCCATTCGATTATAAGTGCTTCCTTGTGATGTTCCGCGTCCGGAGTTGAAATGAGAAATATATCACGGCACGACTGGTTTCATGTGGTACCGTCGCATCGACTGACGAGTATATTTTTCGTGAGTTGAATATTTTTTCATGTTTTACACAATATCAGTGTTCACAGTTTGACCCTGAACCCAGTTAAACACTTACAGCGTTACGAAAAAGTTTTATTGAATAATGAAGGAGATAAAATAATACAAAACGTCATTTCGTATTGAGTATATCATCCGATTTGTTTGAAGTCTTTTAACATTCTGATGCCTTTTCCACCGAGCCCATGCCGCTTATTTTTTCACACATAAATCTGAATTCCTGCGGAAGAGAAGGAAACGAGAGTGAACCTAATGACGCCGACCTCCTTCGCTAGTCGGCCTCACCACCTCCCCCTTCCCCTCCCTCCCTCCCGCCATCCACCCACTCCACCCTCCCGTCGGACGTATCAGCTGAGTGAATAAGTGGCGCCACTCGATAGGCGGCGGCCTCCTTTATAACTAATAACCATATCCTCCACTTCATCGCGCGCCCGTTAAAATATCTCTCTCTCTCTCTCTCTCTTGGCTGATGGCGCTGGCCCATGCGGCTAACCGTTTGATCTCCAAATTTCTTCGGATGATTTTTTTAAGGGAGAGAGAGAGAGAGAAATCGAAAAAGACGAAGACGAGAAGTTTTTACTTTGATTCTTCCGTTCGTGCCCCTTCCCCCTTCCAATCGATTTGGGGCGAAGATAAAGCCGCCGTTCGGACGGAGAGGGCGCATCCTACACCCACATCCTGTTTCCAGCGATAATGAAGGCGCTGTGGCAGGGAAGGAAATTTCAAACAAACACGCATCGAATGAATTATTAAAATTTTTCGATGCAACGGGCAATTATGCTAAGGATTCGGACACGCCTTTGTGAATGAATAACTTACTGGAAAACATAAATTTATGAAATATAACTCATATTTTCTCTTTCATCCGTCCAACACGTTCTCGATATTGAGATTAAAAGTCTCCATTGGTTGGTGAGCAGAACGTCGAATGAAACAAACCGCAAATCATACCCCTGACTATGTTTTTGTTTGGAATTTCAACGCATAGAGTGCGGAATTAACGTGGTGTGTAAATAGAAAAAAATACTACCTATACAGTATATTGCACTCTCTTTTAAACGAATAGATTTTTTGGAGAAATTTTAACACCGGTTAAATTAACCCAATACACGGTAACCTAATATCGATCAATTTCACCAGACTACGGGCAGGTTTGTGTATCTTAATACGGTATGCATCGATTCCGATTTTGTTGGCTCAATGACCCCGTGGAAATTATAGCGTTTTGTTTCTTCTCACCCAATAAAACACATTCACGGTTAACGACAAAGGGTTCGAATTGAGTCAGCTTTGAAGAGGGATTTTCTCGGGGTCTGTGCGTCTCTGGTCCTGCCGCCGACAGTGTTGGGACCTCTTACGCTCGTCTTGGCGCGCATGATGGGTCCTTTGTTTGAGGAGTTGAAGGAGGACCGACTCTGTGGGCTGACGGACGTCGTGGGCGTTCGGTCGCCGCCGCGAAGGACGGGGGAGGTGAGCTCCACACACACACACACCCTGCCCCTCTCGCGGTGTCCCCTCTCCCTTGGAACGAGTGCCACCGTGTCCTTCCGGTGATCCCGGGCGGCCTTGGTTCCCTTGGTCCACGCCGCGGGGTCGGGGTGGAGCGGGGGCGTAGGACGGTGGAGGCGGGGGGGCAAGCCTCCGAGGTTCCCGCTCGCTCCGCATAATTTTCCGCCAAAAAACCTCCCTTTTTCAAGTTTTCCGAGTAAAAAATCAAGGGGGTGAGGGGATATGAGATAACATTTTTTAGCAGTAGTTCGCCGGGTTAGGGCACGTTTTTAATCGACCCGAGGGCTACAGATTACTCCTAATCCATGTTTGACAGCAGGACGCCATTTATTTTAAAACCCTACAACAACTCGTTATTTTGCTCTACACATGAGTTGTTAAAGGGTAACGATTCGCCGTCGATATCTATTTCGCATGGATACCTAATGTCGTGTTGACATTCAGTGGGGCATCGACACTTTTAAATCTCTCTGTCTCTTATCTGTTTAATTGGCCCGTTAAACCCAACGCAGAAGAATTTAACTGCGAACACCTCGAATGGGGTGACTAGAGGAACTCAACACAACATCATTATTTCCCCGGTGTGAGATCGAACGGAGAAAACAACTCTTTAAAAACCAATCACGTGCCATATTTCTGTAATATTCCGTTAACCTTTGTCATAGTTTGCAAATATACTAGCAGCCATATTTGACACACGTGTAATCTCTCGGCCCTTGTGCGCCGTAATGCGCAAATATGCTGCAAATATATTTCCAAAAAATATCAAGGCTATTGTTTCCTTCTCGTATTTATTAAATGCTTCGTAACAGAAGAGCTGTCCATGCCAAAGACCACATGTATATCACCGATCCATACGTCGATGTATCCATATGGATGCATCGACGATCGATATAAACATCGACTTCAATATTGTCCTCGATATCAAAGTCGCCCACTATGTGTCGACGACACCTCAAGTTAGTATCGACGGGTCGACATCGAAGATTCCACTTGACAAGACTCGGTGGTAAATTCCTTCAAAAGAGCAACGGGATTTGATTATAAATTGACTGTGGTTGAAGTTGTTGATGCTGTGAAATACCTAGGCGTAATAATCACTGAAGACTTAACCTGGAAGACCCACATTCGTAAAGTCTGCGGGCAAGCATATAAAAAATTGGTATTTATTAGACGCATTGTCTGAAGAGCAATCAGGGATCATAATAGGAAGAAACCGAAGTAATTTTAGAAACATTAAACACATAATGTTCGTATGTATAATTATTATTAGGTAATCCACCGGTCAAGGTAGGTTTTTAGATGGACACAACTATCAGATAAACATTTTGTGACTCCCCACCTAGCAAACTAATCTATATCAGGTCCCTCTTCATCTCGGTGTACTTCTTTCCTCCCTTCATCCCGTCCAACATCCCTATCCTGTTCCTACCCTTACCTCGCTTGCCCAACATTCTCCCCTCTATTACCCTCTTCAACATTCCACTACCGCTCAATACGCCTTTCATCCATTTTTCCTGCCTCCATAGGATTTCTCTCAACAAACCCCTCTCCTCCCCCACCATTTCTAGTACTTCCTCATTTGTTTTCCTTTCGGTCCATTTCACCTTCTCCATTCTTCTCCACACTCACATTTCAAAAGCCTCCAATCTACGTCTATCCTCCTGCTTCAGCGACCACGTTTCCGCGCCGTACATAGCTACGCTCCATATCAGAGTTTTTACGAGTCTTGTCTTAACATCTCTACTCAACGTCCCCGTCATCAACTCCCTCCTCCTTGAGAAAGCCTCCTTGCCTAGCGCAATTCTTCTCCTTACGTCCCTACCACTTTGACCGTATTGGTCCAAAACACTTCCGAGATGTGTAAACTGCTCTACCTGCTCTATTCTTTCCCCGCCTATTTTAATATATAGCTTAGTCTTTTTCTTTCTGGAAAATCGCATAACCTTTGTTTTATTAATATTGATTCTCATACCATATTTATCGCACTGAACCTCCAATTCACGCAACAATGCTTGCAACCCCTTGGCTAACTGAGCAACTAATGCATGGTCATCAGCAAACCTAACCGATTTTACGAATTCCCCTCCGACTTTCATTCCTACCTCCAGTTCTTCCTATGCCTCTACATATACGTTGAAAAGTACCGGTGACAATGGGCAACCCTGCCTTACACCTCTTCCTAACACTGCCCATCCGGACTCTCCGTTCCCCACTCGCACCTGAGCAGTCTGAGACATGTACACGTATGTATTAGTCGGAAGAAAATTAAAGATTGCAAATATATCAAGTATATTTATAGGTGTATGTGTATGTTAGTTGGTAGCTTGAGTGTTTGCATGTGTGTGGGTTGTAAGGGTTTTTGCATGAATGTATACAATGTTTTTTTGTGGATTGTATATACATATTTATTGCCTTTGAATGCGATTTTTGCTTAATTACGGGTGGTGCCCTAACACCCCCCGCCACACGCCCTTGTGGGATATTGCGGGGTATAGTAGATATAGAGGAAGATGACATATCCAAGTTTCGCACAGCTCTATTCACTTTCCCAACATTTTTCTTGCCTCTTTATCCCTATCTGCAGCATCCCATTGCCCCTCCGTAACTCTTCAATCTACTTGTCCAGCTATCTTCTGATTTCTCCCATTCCACTATCTGCCTCGGCCCCCCCATGCCAAGTGCGTCTACATTGCTTTCTGCTTCCTTCCATTTACATTTTCCACGGCCACACCTCGAAAGAAGAAGTTTTACTAAAATTTATGCGATCAATAATGACTAGCATCTCCTTTTCTCTCAACGGTGTTCTCCCGCTCGTCGGCCACACACAACCGTCCTCCGCTCTGCGGACGGCCATCCCCTTCCTCGGGCACCGTCGACGGCCCTGCCGAGGGGACTGCATGCGAGGGCAGTTCGAAAATGACGGCACTTGGCATATTCCTCCCATCAGCAGTGACATGCGGCGATTCAGCTCACTTACCCTCCGACCGCAGCAGCAGCCTCAATGACACTCCCCATCTCTTTCATATGCACCGCTGCGATCTTTGGAACGCCTACGAATAGCCGTTATATCGTTCCTCTTCGACGGCTCGGTCCTTTCGACCACGTCGAACGAGCAGCCGAATCCATTGACTTGACATAAACTGCTGGATAGTGGGAGGATTTATCAGTGGTTTTTGGTTGCCAGTAGCAGTAAGGACCTTATGCCAAAACTACTAGCTGCATTTAAGTTTCATTCCAGCAGTGTCCCCGCTGGCATCCTTCAATAATGGACAATAGCAAAATAAACGAGGATAAAACCACTGGAATAAGAACAAAGGTGATTTGCATCAGGATCCGTTTTTTAATTCTGCTGGAAAATAAATGAAATATGATGGCGCACGAAGGATGTGAATGACCGCCTTTTCATTGGAAACGTCGTACGATCACGTTATAATTGCAAATATGTTTGAGTGCGCAACCTGTTTCACGCCCAAAAATGTACAGAAACTAAAGTAGTTGAATAATTTGGATGATGCTTCAGCGAATTTTAATTGATAAAATGTCGCTTGAAGCATTTATGAAGTAAAAAAAATTACGCAAATATAAATAATTAGAAATACCATCTGGAACTATTGCAGTAAGCAACGTTGTTGTACGCATTTAAACGCTTGAGCACGTATGATTTAAAAACAGTGACATAAAAATCAGAGCAGTGAATCAAATATGGTGGCTGTTTAGACGAATTATAAATTTTGGGATCTTCTGCTTCGGAGGAATTTCTAAGGAAATGGTCTTCGCTATTCTGATAGCCCAAAATTGACTCCATTGAAGCCTTTCCTCTAGGGACAGTTGGACACGCGAACGGCACGTGGGGGTAGCTCGTCCTCCACTCCATCCAGACTTCCCCTGCCCAACTCCCGCCCGTCTTTCTAGTACGGGAAACTTGATCCTACCATAATTTTGTACATCGCCTCAGTTGTCGGAAAGTCTAATTGAAACTAATTGTTCAATGCAGCATATCCTCTTAAACTTACAGATCATAATCGTTGGTGAGACTCATTTTCGCGTACCCATCCCCTCACCAATTCGGAAAGTTAAATGTCCAGTTTTGTTTTCCATTTCGGAGTCGATCCGACGGAGCTGTATGAATTTTGTTGGTCAACGGTGGCTTTTGAAGGGTGCAGGAAAAAACGCACGCATTAGATTTAAAGAAACACCCGCATGTATAGAGAGTATTAGAAGCCCATATTACCCGACCAAATGAAGATTTTCAATTAGGGAAAACTTCCAAAAAAACCTTAGTAACACTCAAAACAAACTGAAAGAAGTAAACGAATAGAAGTATGATGCAATGGGGATATCACGAATGGGAAATCCATAAAAAAATTGTATCGCTTTAAATTTGTTTATTCATAATATAAAGTGGAGCATTTCAATGCAAAAGACATTTACAGTCAATCACCATCATATAAAACAGTAGTTTGAATGGAATACTTGTTATGGTCCTGCTAATTCACTCAGTTCCGGCTTGACAGTAGGTGCCACAATAACAATTAGAGTGTTGCAGTCATAAACCTACATATATTCTGTGTCAAGTTTTGTTCCAAGTCCTAGTCCCTTTCAAGTCTTCTTTTCTCCATCTCACAGCATTAATTGACTGAAGTATTCTTAAATTCTTTGGCATTTAATTAAAATTAGAGGAACAGTAACTTTACAGTAAATTTTCTTCTACCCTTATTTGTATGGCATTTTTTATAAAATACTTTTTATTGTTTTTTATGGTAATTCCTTTTTATTTAAATCAGGTATTTTATATTTATCATAAAAATAGTTTTCTAAAATAATGACATCTATAGAGCTTGTCAACAGGTAGAATTCCCAACTGTTGAAAGATATCTCTTCTACCTAGAATACTTGTTTTCTTTGATCTAGCCTCAGATTTTCTCTCTAGAAAATTTCGCTGATTATTTTTTAGTATATTAATTTTTGTAGAACCTGTGGATCCCCAGACGGTTATGCTTTTTCTTAAAATACTCTCAACCAATGCAAAATACACAATGCCAGAAAACATGCATAGAATGATATAAATAGGAAATTACTTCTGAATATGGGGCCACTTTTAGGTTCTGAGTACTCATTAAACATCTTGGAGCATTGGGCCATTACTTGGGAATCTAGTTAACTGGAGCGGTTGGAACAGCAAAATTCATGTAATTGTTCTGTTAATTCAAGTAACGAGGTGATTTAGCTTTGATAGAACGTGAGTTATCTGGCAAGGGTTGGCAAGGATTCCAAGGTATTTCACGTGTTCCAAGCGACTTAATTCATCTCCTCTATGATGTATGGTATCTAAGATAAACTTCCTTTTACTTCAAAAGTTTGATCAGTATGATTCGTCCCGACAAACTACGAAAAAGCTTGCCACCTGTCAGAAAATTTACGCGAATGAAAAGTCCGCACAATTTTACTGGCTTCGTAGATTATCCGTTTGAATACGCCCAGAAGATGAAAGGGACTAGGTTTTACTTTGATAAAAAATGAATTTGCTGAAAATTCGAAGGTTGTGCTCGCCTCTCTGATCGGTGTTCTTGCGCAAAAACAGTGTATGGGATTATATATTTTTGTGATAATATTGGCGATAATTCAATTTCAAGATAGCTTCTATAATAATTTAAAGCATCACACTCTCTTTGATTTCCCCCAGTTTTATCACTGAGAGGTGATAAGGGCTGCGAAGATGTTGGACTGGTTCTAAATAATGCATGTAAATCTGCAAAGGAAAATGTGTACCACGCCATTGTTATTTCAAACCAGTGGCCGGTCACATAGCGATCGGATTTCGCACATGAAATGGAGGCGGAAAGAACGTTTCTCCTTTCAGAGCAGCCGAATATAGGTTGCAGGAGGAGTAAGAACCGTAGGAAGTCTGTATTATCGCATTATTTTGACGTAATAAAAGAAAAAAAAACATAATCATATACTCTCTCACCAAGAATGAATTTATGACTTTATATATTAATATTTGCTCCCTGATTCTCACTGTCCCATGTGGTCTAGTGGCTAGGATATCTGGCTTTCACCCAGAAGGCCCGGGTTCGATTCCCGGCATGGGAACATTTTTGCTACTCTTTTTCCTCCTAATCTTTTTCTTTGTCATTGCTATTATAAAAAATTTTACCCGCACCGCATTTTGTCTATTTTTTGTAGAAAAATTTAAATTTATAATTTTTACCTTAAAATGATCTCCGCACTTTTTTGGCTCTTGCTGGTACTGTAAAAATCATACTTACAGCATTAGTGATTTCATCTACATCTACTTACTTAATACCCACGTAACCCGCAGTAAGGGCGTGTGGCGGGGTGTGTTAGGGCACCACCAGTAATTAAGGAATAAACCGCTTGCAAAAGCCACAAATTAATACAACCCACAAGCAAAACATGGTATACATTCATGAAAAAGCCGTTAAAACCCACACACATGCAAACACACAAACTACCAACCAACATACACATGCCACTGCAAATATAGCTGATATCTTTGCAATGTTTAATTTTGTTCCGACTTGTAAATTAAATGTTTTTAAAATTTCTATCATGATTTTGGTATCTTACTATTATGATTCCTGATGGTCCTGAGAAAGGAGGAGTATTTGCATCTATCTGTGCACTGGAATCTATCTCCCTAATTTTATGTTTGTAGTCTGGTCTACCTAAATACTGTGTGGCCATTATAATCCCTTTAGTGTCACTGTTAAACTCGCTGGTTCTTAACCTTTCTAAAAGTCTCGCTTGTTCTCTTCGTATCTCAAGTGGCTCCCAGCCTAAATCCCCTAAGAGACCTGTCACACTTGTGTTCTTATTATAACAAAAGTAATTTGAACTAGGAGATGGCTTTGTTGTGTATAATCTTTCAGGAAACCAGCCAATAATCTTTTTCAAGCGCCTATTTGGTCACGTGCTTCCTGAAATTCTTAAGGAAGTGATTCTCCTCGGCATTTTGCGAGTGCATGCAACGCCAATGTTTTTTTCCTTCGAGTTTTTATGTTATCCCGACTTTTCCTGTGCTTTTGGTGCTCTGTGTGCGTGACACTTCAAACGGAATTAACATTTTGAGATTACGCAAAGTGGGGCGAAAGAGTGAGCGAAGGGATTATTTCGGCATTTTTGGGCGTTGCTTGTCGAGCAGTGGGCGCGATCGCGGACCAGATTGACTGAAACCCGGGCTGGGTTTATGTCGTCCGAATTGCGCGCAAAAGGAGGAGAGAGACGCTTTCGGTGTATAGAGTGGTTCGCCAAAGCGAAGAAATTCCCCAGAGCTGACGCTTTGGCGTATGGCAGAGGGTGTCAGGCAACCACGCTTCCAAATTTCGACGGTAGGAAAATAAGATAATCGAAAATAGTGTGTGTTTGAAAAAATCGAACAAAAAATTCTGCGCGTTTTATACTTTGGTGGTATTTTTAGAGGAGTAAGATCGCGTAAAATATATTTATACACGTGGACTAGGTTTTCTGATTGTGCTGTAGGTGTCTTCGCCTCAGAACTTTTATCACTTTCTCACGCATCATGTGCCATTTACATGCGATGCATTCAGGCTTAATTTTGTGGAAATACAGCATCACTGATGTAAAAAAACGAAATTTTTTAACAAGAAGGGTGATGGTGGAATTTTGCGGAAAAATGTATGTATTATTTTGGTTTTTTTTCAGTTTTGCGCCATTACTCAAATAGCTTAGGCATTTCTGGCGCTATAAGCCAAATGTATTCAACCAGAGTGTTGGTAATTATTTCAATGTTAACTCGACGCTCTATAAAATTGGCGCGCGTGACGCTCCCGTCAGATTTTTGTTCCTTTCCAAACCAGGATTCTTCTCCGACTGACGATCCTGGTCCCGTGATCATGTAGAAAGAAGGAGGTGATTGCATGATGAAAATTTGAACGCATGAAAACACAAATGCCTCAAATAATACGTATGTTATCCTCAAATTAATGCCTCAAATATATATTATCGCCGAGGTATCAGCCCAGTTTTCAAGTCAGAGGTCGCGGGTTCGATAACCACTTAGTTAGATTTTTCTTTACCCAGCACTTGGGTGTTTGTAATTGCTTCTTTTGTTATATCATTGTTCAAAATCCGATGTAAGGGCAAAAATACTTCTTTTCGGATTAATTTTAAATGAATCCAATGGGTTTTCATCCCAGTTGAAAGGAGTCCATCGTTATTATTGCATGGATGAATATTTTCGTCAAAGTTGGTATGATAGAGAAATGATACTAAGAACAAATTCCACCAGCTTGCTTGACTGCTTGATTTTCCTCTTTGCTTTGAAGTATCGAATATAGAAGGAACGTCAGTACGTAGTTTATTTAATTGTATTTATTTTATTTTGTGTGATTGGCGGGCCGCTGGTGTGGGGAGAAATCTCGTAAGCCCTGTGTGTGCGAATACTTACACTGGGTGAGGCTCAATGCTATCTAGTACACCTTAGCTAGAGTGCGTTTTGTTATCGTATGTTGGTTTAATCGTTTGTTCCGTCCTAACCGACTATCATTTTTTAGTTTAATTTTATTTTGATATTTTTTCCCCTGAATATTCCCCCACCATATCCTTTGCCCCCCATTAAGAGCACGGCTTGGGTTTATCTTTTTCATAATAAACGTCAGTAGCATTTCATGCGCTGACCTTGGGCTCTCCAAGTGGTTTCATAGCGAGAACGGTGGGTATACATATATATAAATATATTTTTTTTTAGGTAATCTACCGGTTAAGGTAGGTTTTTGGATGGATACCACTATCAAATAAACATTTTGTGACTCCCCACCTAGCAAACTAATCTATATCAGGTCCCTCTTCATCTCGGTGTACTTCTTTCCTCCCTTCATCCCGTCCAACATCCCTATCCTGTTCCTACCCTTACCTCGCTTGCCCAACCTTCTCCCCTCTACTACCCTCTTCAACATTCCACTACCGCTCAATACTCCTTTCATCCATTTTTCCTGCCTCCATAGGATTTCTCTCAACAAACCCCTCTCCTCCCCCACCATTTCTAGTACTTCATCATTTGTTTTCCTTTCGGTCCATTTCACCTTCTCCATTCTTCTCCACACCCACATTTCAAAAGCCTCCAATCTACGTCTATCCTCCTGCTTCAGCGACCACGTTTCCGCGCCGTACATAGCTACGCTCCATATCAGAGTTTTTACGAGTCTTGTCTTAACATCCCTACTCAACGTCCCCGTCATCAACTCCCTCCTCCTTGAGAAAGCCTCCTTGCCTAGCGCAATTCTTCTCCTTACGTCCCTACCACTTTGACCGTGTAGTTTATATATAGTATATTGTATTATATATATAAAATATATATATATATATATATATATTATATATATATATATATATATATATATACTACCTTGATCAAAAGGTTCCCGGAATTTATTCAGAAAATTAAAAATTCAAGTTTATTCATCTAAATCTATATTATCCCCTTCAAAGTAATCCCCATCGACTGCAACACACTTATGCCAGCGCTTGATCCAATCCTCGAAACATTTTTTACTATATATTCTATAGTACCGGTGACAATGGGCAACCCTGCCTTACACCTCTTCCTAACACTGCCCATCCGGTCTCTCCGGTCCCCACTCGCACCTGAGCAGTCTGAGACATATACAGGTTGCGGATCAGTCTCCTGTCCCTCCAATCCATTCCTATTTTCTGCAATACACACATTAATTTTTCCCAATTCACTCTATCAAACGCTTTTTCGAAATCTACGAAACAAGCAAATACGTCCTGATTGTATTCTATATTCCTCTCGATTAGTGATCTAATTACTGCAATGGCATCACGCGTACCTCTTCCTTTCCTGAACCCAAACTGATCATCCCCTAAGTAATCATTTGCCTTACTCTCTATCCTTTTGTTGATGATCCTGAGAATAACTTTAGCTGCGTGGGATATCAAACTTATTGTTCTGTAATCCTCACATGACGAAGCCTTTGCCTTTTTTGGAATAGGAACTAACACCGATCTCACAAAATCTTCCGGCCAGATTCCTTCCTCATAGATACTACGAATCAGTCCATATATGGCCTTCTTCCCACCTTCCCCTAACCATTTCAACATTTCTACAGGAATATTGTCCACCCCCACAGCCTTATTGGCTTTCATCTCCTTTAATGCCCTTTCTATTTCATCGTCGAGTATGCCTGGACCTAAGCTATCTTCTTCTACGTCATGTTCCTTTTCTATGTCTAACCTTGTCGGCCTTAGTTCTTTACCATACAGTGTTTCTATATATTCCTTCCATCTCTCCTGGATTTTTCCTGGTTCAACTATTATCTTACCCCATTTATCTTTAACTGTTAGCACAGATCTTGCCTTCTTACTTCCCGATAATAACTTAACCTTGCTGTATAGAGCACCAATTTCACCCTTCTTCTGTAAACTTTCCATATCCTCGCATTGCGTTTTCCACCATTCTTCTTTTGCTTTATTTGTGGCCCTTCTCAATTTATTGTTTAACTCTTTGTACTTCATTTTGCCTAACTCTGTATTTACATTTTTCCATCTTCTTCTCTCATCCATCTTTGCAATCATCTCATCCGTTACCCATGGTTTCCTTATCCTTTTCCCCTTAACGGTTCCTATAGTGTCCTTAGCGGCTTCCAATATCCCTTTCTTGATACATTCCCATTTTTCTTCGATAGCACTCAGTTCTTTACCGTCATCCATCATTTTCTCTACAGCCTCCTGATACTCCTTCCTCGTTAATTCATTTAATGCTTCTAAATTCCATTTTTTAACCCGCCGCCCTTGCCTTATCTTCTTGAAACGAACATTACATTTCATAACAACTAAATTGTGGTCAGAGTCCGCATCCGCTCCTGGGAAACTGTGCGAATTTATCACACTGTTCCTAAACCTGTGCCTAACCATAATATAATCTAACTGATGCCTTTCTGAGTCACCTGGCATTTTCCATGTATACCTACGCCTTTTGTGGTGTCTAAACCATGTGTTAGTGATGACTAACCCCTGTCTCCTGCAGAATCCAATTGCTTTCTCCCCGCGTTCATTCCTCGTGCCTAACCCATAGTCCCCCACCTCACCACCATCTCTTCCTTCGCCTACCGTCGCATTCCAATCCCCCATCACTATCAAATATACATATATATATATATATATATATATATATATATATATATATATATATATATATATATATATATATATATATATTACATCTTATCCTTCCATCGACTACGCCGCCGAGTGTCCGGAAGACCAAAGAGAGTTTCTTAATCCGTGGCATTTCCTTCACCTGTGGCGGCGGTCTGTGAGGAGGATGTCATATCCACTTGCCCATTCCCCACCGGGTTAGAGAGACACGATTGTGGGTGGCTGGATTCCCTGGAATCGTTGACGCACTGGAGGGGGACGGGGGGGAGTCGCTTCCGCTCCCGGATTCACTCCTCGCGGCACGATGATGCAAAACGGCGGAAAAAAATAAGAGAGGCCAAGGGAGAGGGAGAAGAGGGCGATAACGCGCCCACGCGCGTTTCGTTTCATGGGAACGGCGCTTCGTCGCCGCGGTGGTCCCGAGTCTCTTGCGTTCCAGGGCGTAGGGCAGAGGGGGGTGGGGGTGGGCGAGAGAGATAGGATGGAGAGAGAAGGGAAGGAGGAGCAGGAGTACGTTGCGATGGAAGTAGATTTGTCGAACTTAAACATTTAATTATATCCCTTCGTTTCTCCCTAAAATAATATTTAATTTCACTGCCAGGTTACGTTCATCATTATTGGGATTATTTCTTTCGACGCTGCCACGATACCTGTTGGTGAAATTTATTTTACATTTGAAATTTGAGTTGCCCTACCGCCATAACAATCATGAAGGAGTTCCACAAAGTCGAGGGGGAGATAGTTTCTCCTCCACGTCACCCGCAGCGACCAATGAAGCGCGGAGCCGAAAGGAAGCAGGGAGCACCATCTCACGCTGCTGCGCACCCAACCGGATGCGGAGTTTGTGAGACTCAGCCAATGGCGAGAGGGAGTACCCCTGGGTGGCCCACATAAACTTGTAATTATTAGCGAAAGGATTGGGGTGGATTTTCGATGGAGCTACGCATTTTAACTCTTCCTAACCCTATCCTAACGCACGACACTCTATATACCAAAACATACCCTAAATTTAACAATTCTCCAACTCCGCTCAATTTCGGCTTCCCTTCATTCGGCCCATGGCTCCATTATTTCCTCCGATTCGCTCACCCAGCATTCCCCTCTCAGTATAACAACGCCTTCTTCAACATTCCACTGCCACTTAGTCTCTCTCTTGTCCATCCATTTTTCACCTCTTGCTTGAATTCCCCCAACAACATCCCCTCTCTTCGGCTTCTGCGCAGACCGTATCGCTCCTTTTATTTGAAGCGAACACCTCATTTTCCAGATTATTCCCCACGCCCACACATCAGAAGCCTGTGACCTACAGTTATCTTATTGCTTCGACAGCCAAGTATTCCGCGCCCGACCGTTTGCCCTTTTACGAATCACGTGGCTGAAGTGCTGGCAGAAGCCGAGGCGGTCACAGCAGTCAGTCTTTGTTGTGTCCGCGTTTGTCAATATTTATAAGTATGTATATGCATCGTCTTGGATTTGGCATTTAACCCCACTTGAACCCAACATTCTTTAATCATAATTTACATCTCCTACTGTATTTTAGAATTTAATTTCATGGCTTCCACGTCTCGTAAATATTGATTGTAGTTTTTGATTAAAGCAATACGAAAAACGCAACAGTAACCTCCTTAAAAAATATAGTTATTTGTCAATTTTCTTCTTAAAAATGAGGGTTACATTTTTTTCTGAATACAATTGTGCATCGATACCATTCGAAGGTGGTGATCATGTGCCATTCTTGCATTCTTAAAGTAAATAATGGAGGGACAGGAACACACACAAAGGAAAGAGAGTAAAACAAATTTTATCCTTAAAGCGGCCGTTTTTGCTTGCTCACAGGCTGTCAGTTGGGTCGTCAGACTAGCATGGTCCAAGAAACCGTGTTTATAAGGAACATTCTTCGCCATATCTCATTCAAATGACAAATCCCATAAATATCTTGAAATGGATAAGGAAAGCCGGTAATCGTCACTCGTATTTGAAGATTCGATTTACTTGCAGATATGCAGATTACTTGCTTATAAATCCCGGTCTTTCGCCGACAAATACATACACAGGTCTTGCTCCCCTAAAGTCGTACACTCTTTTTTCATCAAATTTTTCGTAGAGAAGATTACAATTTAATTGATTTTTTGTCCGCGAAGAGAAAATGTTCATTAAATGTATCTTGGAATCCCAACCCTCTTGATTCTGTCTTCAAAATTCTATTAATTCGACAATAATTGTCAACAAAATAGATATGTATCAAGTGTATTCCCAATAAGCGATTTTTCGCACCTATTTATTGTATGATTGGCAAAACCAACTTCCTATCTATGAAGGATGGGAGATCATTGAGTTCCTTTTCACGTCATCTTCAAATATCCTCTGTCTAATGACAGTTATATAAACGACTGATGGCGTTCCAATACCCGGCTCAGCTGCGATTTTTGGGGGAGTCCGGTTACCTTAACCCTGCAACGGCGCCGCCCTTCCTCTCCGAGGCATTGCTAATTTCGATGGATTGCTGAGTGATACATTGTATTTGTATCGAAAAATTCTAAGAATTTAGGAAACCATGAAAGGAAAAGAAAATTATTTGTTTGTCGCGTGTTCATGTTTTTCTAAATTATGATTTTTATCAGTAGCGGTTATAAAAATATAAAATTAAAGGTAGCGTATTTTCATCTACTAACAAAAATAATTTTACATCCTTTCTTCCACCAAGTAAAGTGAAACTCGTATCGAATTTTTGAATTATTATGAATGTTCCAAGACAACGCGGGAGATGCCTCGGCAGAAACTTTTAATGGAGTCATCCGTTACATGTATATCACAATTCAACAATTACAGAGTGTAAAAATCATAAGAGGACGCCTCGGTAGCTTAACAGGCGAAAGTACTCGGCCGGACATCGAGGGATCCGAGTTCGAATCCCGGCGTATGAATTTTACACTCTGAAATTGTTGCATTGATTTTGGAGGTATTTTAACTAGTACTAAAGGAAATACGTGTAAATCGGTTTTATTAATTTTTAACATTATTTGAACCAAAAATATTGCCCAAGGGGTTCAAATGGCTCCTCCCTTGCATCTGCCGCTGCATGGTACTCTTATTATAAATGGTTACACTGCTGTTTAATCGAGTTATTGATTAATACGTATGACTTATGCATTTAATCTTGGTTGGATATTATTGTTGTCTCTAGTCAAGGTGAACCTTTTCGTTATTGTTTGGGCTTTCGTAAAAATGATGTAATTACTTAGTTTTATAGTTGTTTTCTTTCGCGCGTCAAAACTATGGAGCGCATGATTTGAATAATTAGTTCCGTTTCGCGAGTTGATGTCCCGGTAGCAATGCGACGGGGTAATGATTGCACTCAGCGCTCACGCGTTGCTTTGAGGGAGCCGCGGTGTATTCATGTGCATAATATGTTCGAGTGACATCTCCGCAATTTGGACGTAAGTTTGACGATCGGCGTGCGCACGTTTTTGAAGCTGTTCAACCAAATGGCCCAATGAATTCGAGTGGAGTACGTGAATTAGCTCGACCTTATGTATATAAACAAAGCAGGCCTATCGATACAAAATTAAATCACCTAACGTAACTTAAATCTCCAACGTCGTCGTGAGTAACGGCCCGCCAAACTAAGGAGGGGGCGTTTTCCAGGCCTCGCAAATTCGAGTGTCCTCCGCTTGGCGTCCTTCGCGGAGGGCGTCGTCCTTCCCGCCGCTCTCCCAAGAAGCGTTCGTTAATTTCGTCTTCGTTCGTTTTCCTCTCCTTACTCTCGAGTTGCGATGATCACGTGGTAGATTGGAAGGGGGAGGGGCCGACCCAGTGCCGCGGGATAAAAAAACTACGAGGGAGGGAGGAGGGGCGGGGAGGGGGAAATGCCGCTCGTAATAATAATAAAAGGGAATGGTTTTATGGTCGTAATTGCATGCAGCGCGCGCTCTCGCCAATTTCAGTTCGCGCACAAGGCCTTTTATTTTTCGAAGGCGACGCGGTAGGGGGCTGTGAACAGACGGTGAAATGTGAAGGGGATGATAAAGAATCACTCGAGCCTACGCGCCTCCGCCCCCTCTCCGCCCTCCGCCCCCTCTCATCCCCTGCGCTACCTCGATTGCCGCGAGACGACCGACTGTCTTTTGTTTTCGGCCAGATATTCGGCGATTGCGAGATGAGATAACAACAGCGCCGCCGTGGCAAGGTCTGAACTTGGGAGAACCACCGTGGGACCCCACCAAGAGGGGTCCCCAGAGGTCTGGCTGGCTTCTCACCTACCAGGGCCCTACCGAATCGAGGTCTTTGGGGCATGATGCCGGAAGGTTTCCCAATGGATATCCCCAAACAAACCAATCCATTCAGAAATGAATATTTTCCCACAGATAGACCCCACTGAAGGCTCAGAGCCGATCTTTCCACAGTCACCAACTCGAAGGTTGATTTCACGAGTGAGGGCAGCGAGGCCTCCCTACTCCTTTAAGTCCTTAACTAAGACGTGTGGAGTTCAAACATTACGATGGTCAAGAGGACAAGCTCCTTATTTCCTTTGTGGTTTCCCAGGATGATCTGGTGTAAATAAACCAGATGGAAGAGTTTCCGTATCTCGGAAGTGTTTTGGACTAAAATAGTCAAAGTAGGAGGGAGGTAGAGAGAAGAATTGCCCGGTCAAAGAGGCTTTCACAGGGAGGAGGGAGTTTATGATAGGAACGCTGAATAATGATGTTAAGAAAAGACTCGTCAAAACTTTGAAACGGAGTGTAGTTATGTATGATGCGGAAACGTGGTCGCTGAAGCAGGAGGATAGACGTAGATTGGACGCTTTTGAAATGTGGGTGTGGAGAAGAATGGAGAAGGTGAAATGGACCGAAAGGAAAACGAATGAGGAAGTGCTAGTTACGGTGGGGGAAGAGAAGGGATTTCTGGGAGAAGTCACAAGGAGGAAGGAAAAATGGATGAAAGGCGTATTGAGTGGCAATGGGACGTTGAAGGCTGTGATAGATAGGAGAAGGTTGGGAAAACGAGGAAGGGGTAGGAAGATTATAGGAATGTTGGACGGGAAGAAGGTGGGAAGGAAGTACACAGAGATAAAGATAGAAGGATTTGTAGAGTAGGATGATGCGTTTTGTTTTGTAAGCATAGACAAGATATACATATTTGGCAGTTGTGTGTTTATATATATATATATATATATATATATATATATATATATATATATATATATATATATATATATATATATATATATATATATATATTAGGTAATCTACCGGTTAAGGTAGGTTTTTGGATGGACACAACTATCAAATAAACATTTTGTGACTCCCCACCTAGCAAACTAATCTATATCAGGTCCCTCTTCATCTCGGTGTACTTCTTTCCTCCCTTCATCCCGTCCAACATCCCTATCCTGTTCCTGCCCTTACCTCGCTTGCCCAACATTCTCCCCTCTATTACCCTCTTCAACATTCCACTACCGCTCAATACGCCTTTCATCCATTTTTCCTGCCTCCATAGGATTTCTCTCAACAAACCCCTCTCCTCCCCCACCATTTCTAGTACTTCCTCATTTGTTTTCCTTTCGGTCCATTTCACCTTCTCCATTCTTCTCCACACTCACATTTCAAAAGCCTCCAATCTACGTCTATCCTCCTGCTTCAGCGACCACGTTTCCGCGCCGTACATAGCTACGCTCCATATCAGAGTTTTTACGAGTCTTGTCTTAACATCCCTACTCAACGTCCCCGTCATCAACTCCCTCCTCCTTGAGAAAGCCTCCTTGCCTAGCGCAATTCTTCTCCTTAAGTCCCTACCTCTTTGACCGTATTGGTCAGTTCTATTCCTAATTCCTCTTGAGAAAGGTGGTTGGACCACCGAAAATTCGAGAACCAGTGAGTCCCTCTTTTGTGTGTTTTGGTTTCTGTGTTTTTTATGACTATCAGTGAATTTATATATATATATATATATATATATATATATATATATATATATATATATATATATATATATATATATATATATATATATATATATATATATATATATATTGTTCCTGATGTGATTCGTAATCCCTAGACGACATACTCGTATATCCCTCCAATCAAAACATTTGAACTGTGTCAACGGAGGGGAAGTGGGAGGGACGAAATGATCCTGCCTTGCCTGCGAACTGTTTCTCTTCGTCGCTGCTTGCCCTTCTACGCACGATCGCAGCGCTCGCGGAGACCTCGATCAGAAACAGTATTTTCTGTTCATGAACTCTTTTATATGATTGGTGCACCAGTAGCACCTCTTAAAGGGAGATCTTAACCATGGTCCATCAGGCTGGGCACTCTCACGGGAGCATTAGTCGCCGCTCGTACACATTTCATGGTTTGGAACCGCATCGCCAAGATTCACGGTTGCGAATACGACCCCCCCCCCTCATTCCTGGCGATGACATCTGCTCATTACGGCTGTCGTCATCGAGTGAGTGGGTGCGATTAATCCCGTACGCACTCGGGGGGGCGGGGTTGAGACCGTGCGCGCTGCTGCGGGTGGAGGAGGGCGCGAGAATGGATTGTGGGGCCCTTTTTCCTTCTTCAGGGGTGGCGCAGGTGTCCCGGTTCCTCGGCAGGGGAGGGGGGTGCATTGCCTCTCGCGTGGATGAGAGCCGCGTTGGCCATTGTTGGCGGCAGTCGACGCTGGCGTGGTGACTGAGGATGGAGGGGAGGAAGGAAGAATGGACCGCCGCCGATTGCTCTTGGGAAAGTGTTGTCGGGGAGGCATTCCAAATTGCAGAGAAACGCGCAGTGTGAGTGTGTCTTTGTGTGTGTGTGTGAGTGTAGTGTTCTCATGAGTGTTCCGTTCCTCCAATCAGCGGAAGCCGCCCCTTTCCCATACTTCCGCCAAAACACCCGCAAATCACACCCCTCCTCCCCCTCCCCCCCTCCGCGCCGTCACACTTCGTCTTCTCCCCACGAATTGGTGGGCGAACAATCCGCTTTTATGTATCGCCGAACCTCATCCTTCCCCCGCCCCTACCACCCGCCTTTCCTCCTCCCCCTTCCCATCCTATTCCGCCCCCCTCTCCCCTCCGGCAATCCTAGCCTCTCGTTGCATCGCCTCCTCATCTGTCGTTGTTAAAAACCATTTGTGGACGACCCACTGTGGAAAAAATAAGAAATATGCCAACCTTTCCCCTCTCCAGCTCCAAGGAGATTACCATGCTTTAATGTTCCACCTTCATGTTCGACATACTGTTGCGTCACATAAGTTTACTTTAAAATTTAGAGAAACTCGGTTTCATAAGCGATGATCGGTTGATCAATTCGTACGCACCGTTTCGTGGAGTTCATAAAAGCGATGCGGAGTTTGTAATTAATCTGTTCCTTCTTCTGACGCGTCGAAGCCCGTGGGCGGCCCTTGCCTGCCTCCAAAGCTGCGTCCAAACTACTTAGGCATTAGGACGTGCATTCGTTTAGTTGCCTAAATATTCAGCGCCTAATAAAAAGGCCGCTTGAAGTTGGACACCCTACGCAGTATTACTGCCATCAATGTAGCTAAGAATGAGGAATTAACAGATTATGTCCGAATGTAAATATTTTGGAATTTCAGATAGCTTATGCAAACATATATGTGTAGTTGCAAAACCGCGTAATAGGATTTGCGTGACTCTAAAATCACTTCCCATAGCATTCGGTAATTTTTAATTGAGTTTTTTTTTTGTTTTTTTCTTACAATTTAGTGAATTGAGCGACTTTTGGTGCTGGTGTCGTATTCATTTTCTCTTATCGTACTACATTTAACTCTTTCTCGGTTGCCCGTTGTTTTATATTTTTACTTTGATTGTTTGGTCAGTTAGTGTTAAATTTCTATAATTTCAGAACTTTTAGTCCATGACCTCGCTTTTTCCTCCAGGGTAGTGTTTTGGCGCTTAATCCTTGTCAATAATTGCTTTATATCGTATTGAAAGATATACTTTGTATCGTGTGTAGCTCATTTATTTTTATGCGTACTTCCCTTGCTAAATGTTTTATATTTATAAGTTAACCTTAGTATTAATTTAATAACCATTCCAACAATTAGACTATGTCGGCACTTTTTCATTTTTGTTGGTTTTATAACTTTGTGGCTCCTCGTAGTGAAATGTTGACTCTTTTTGCAAATGTTTGGCGAACGATCTATTTTGACAGACAAATTGGGAAATTTCAACGCGAGGAATCTATTAGGAAAATATTGTATATTATTTACTTTTAGGTAATACATCGGTTAAGGTAGCTATTTGGATGGACACAACTATCAAATAAATATTTTGTAACTCCACACAAAACCCAATCCAGCAACGTAATCTACATCAGGTCCCTCTCCATCTCTGTGTACTTCTTTCCTCCCTTCATCCCGTCCAACATCCCTATCCTGTTCCTGCCCTTACCTCGCTTGCCCAAAATTCTCCCCTCTATTACCTTCTTCAACATCCCACTGCCGCTCAATACGCCTTTCATCCATCTTTCCTGCCTCCATAGGATTTCTCTCAACAAACCCCTCTCTTCACCCACAATCTCCAGTACTTCCTCATTTGCTTTCCTTTCGGTCCATTTCACCTTCTCCATTCTTCTCTACACCCACATTTCAAAAGCCTCCAGTCTACGTCTATCCTCCTGCTTCAGCGACCACGTTTCCGCGCCGTACATAGCCACGCTCCATATCAGAGTTTTTACGAGTCTTGTCTTAACCTCCCTACCCAATGTCCCTTTCAATCTCCCTCCTCCTTTAGAAAGCCTCCTTGCCCAGCGCAATTCTTCTCCGAACATCCCTACTACTTTGACCGCGTTGGTCCAAAACACTTCCGAGATATGTAAACTGCTCTACCTGCTCTATTTTTCCACGCCTATTTTATTGTTTAGCTTAACCTTCTTCTTTCTGGAAAATCGCATAACCTTTGTTTTATTAATATTTATTCTCATCCCATATCTATCGCACTGAACCTCCAATTCATTCAACAATGCTCGCAACCCCTTGGCTGACTGAGCAACTAATGCTCGGTCATCAGCAAACCTAACCGATTTTACAAATTCCCCTCCGATTTTCACTCCTACCTCCAGTTCTTCCCATGCCTCTTTAATCATTTCCTCTACATATACGTTGAACAGCACCAGTGAAAAAGGGCAACCCTGCCTTACCCCTCTTCCTAACACTGCCCATCCGGAGTCTCCGTTCCCCACTCGGACCTGAGCAGTCTGAGACATGTGCAGGTTGCGGGTCAGTCTCCTGTCCCTCCAATCCATTCCTATTCTCTGCAATACACGCAATAATTTTTCCCAATTCACTCTATCAAACGCTTTTTCGAAATCTACGAAACAAGCAAATACGTCCTGATTGTATTCTATATTCCTCTCGATTAGTGATCTAATTACTGCAATGGCTTCACGCGTACCTCTTCCTTTCCTAAATCCAAATTGATCATCCCCTAAGTAATCATTTGCCTTACTCTCTATCCTTTTGTTGATGATCCTCAGAATAACTTTAGCTGCGTGGGATATCAAACTCATTGTTCTGTAATCCTCACATGAGGAAGCCTTTACCTTTTTCGAAATGGGAACTAACATCTTATCTTATCAACTAACATCTAACACTTATCTTTAGCTGTTGGCGCAGATCTTGCCTTCTTACTTCCCGATAGTAATTTAACCTTGCTGTCTAGCGCACCAATGTCACCCTCCTTCTGTAAACTTTCCATATCCTCGCATTGCATTTTCCACCATTCTTCTTTTGCTTTATTTGTGGCCCTTCTCAATTTATTGTTTAACTCTTTGTACTTCATTTTACCTAACTCAGTGTTTACATTCTTCCATCTTCTTCTCTCATCCATCTTTGCAATCATCTCATCCGTTACCCATGGTTTCCTTATCCTTTTCCCGTTAACGGTTCCTATAGTGTCCTTAGCGGCATCCAATATCCCTTTTTTGATACATTCCCATTTTTCTTCAATAGTACTTAGCTCTTTATCCTCATCCATCATTTTCTCTAGAGCCTGCTGATACTCTTTCCTCGTGAATTCATTTAATGCTTCTAAATTCCATTTCCTAACCCGCCGCCCTTGCCTTATCTTTTTGAAACGAACATTACATTTCATAACAACTAAATTGTGGTCAGAGTCCGCATCCGCTCCTGGGAAACTGTGCGAATTTTTCACACTGTTCCTAAACCTGTGTCTAACCATAATATAACCTAGCTGATACCTTTCTGAGTCATTTGGCGTTTTCCATGTATACCTACTCCTTTTGTGGTGTCTAAAGCATGTGTTGGTGATGACTAACCCCTGTCTCCTGCAGAATTTAATTGCTTTCTCCCCGCGTTCGTTCCTCGTGCCTAACCCATAGTCCCCCACCTCAGCACCATCTCTTCCTTCGCCTACCGTCGCATTCCAATCCCACATCACAATCAAGTATTTCCCTGCAGGAACACACGCGATTATATCCTCTAACCCATCGTACATCCTATCGACTTCTTCCTCCTTGTGGTTGCTTGGTGGCATGTATACCTGAACAATGACCAAGTTCGTCGGCTCTGCTTAATCTCTACGAGTAAGATTCTATCAGTTGCTTGCTCTATGTTGACTACGCTTCTTCCTACCCCTTTATTTAATATTACGGCAACCCCTCGTTGGCTCTCGTCCCCGCCGCTGTGCATTATTTTATAATTATAATTAATAATAATAAGTGATAATTATCACTCCAGTAATCCCCGCTATCCTTCCATCTCACCTCGGATAGGCCTAAAACATCTATATTACCTCATTCCATCTCTTGCTTAATATTCTCTAATTTGCCTGTCCTCAACATTGTCCTGACGTTCCATGTTCCTATTCTCGTAACTACTTTCGTCTTCTTCTGCGTCTTCTGTCCTGCTGCTGTTATTTCTCCCGCGCAAGGTTTTCGTGGGATGACGATTGCGGGAGCCCTTCCTCAATAGTGCTTTTAACGTGACACCATCACTTAATGGCCGCCCCACTGGGGTCAGACGCCTTTGCAGCCGCCTCACTGAGGAACTGACGCTGCGTGGACTAACTTTCGTCTGGCTCCTAACCTTCGACCTTTCTGGCATGGGTGACCCTACCAGGAGCAATAATTATTACCCCCGCCAGCACAACTCTAGGGGTCATCGGAACATAGTGGATAGATTTATCAAAAAATGATAGGGTGGGAATGGGGAAAACGACGGAAAGGAAGGGCATGTAACTCATTTTGTAAATAATTAATTAAATTTGTATTGTGAGTTTAAGAATAAGGTACCCCAAAAAATTGGAACAACAAATTGGCCGATTATAATCGAGTGGACCAAATTATTATTATTATTATTTTTACCATGGATTCATGCAGACAGCTTTATTTTTACTTAGGGAATTACTAAATGCTTACACTCTCCAAACACAACATTTCGCACGAAGATTAATTTCCGTAATGTTTATACGTGCATACCAAAATAACATTTAGCAAGCACAAAAACGAGGCATAGGTACCAAAACGATGACTACGACGATGTTTTTAGTGTTGCAATGACGCACCAAACAAAGAAATATGTTCTTATCTCTACTTTTTCAAAAATCTGTTTCCAATTACTTGATAAATGAAGTTTTTACAAGAATTAACATACATTCATGCCGAAGACGCGAAAATTCTCTTGCTTTCTTGGAAAGCTGTGCCTTCTCTCACCTCGCTTTAGTAAAGCACTTCGTTTTTTCAACGAGTAAAAGTGTACTCTCACAAAGAAATAACCAATATTAGTTATTGTGATCAACTTACACCACACACTCCCACCATGGCAATTATTCTTCGACTAGTTTTCTTGGTTTTATCTCTTGGAATTATGGAGTCGCAATATGACAGTATGTACGATACACAGCTTATGTTATAAACCATTGAGCCCGAATAGGTGCCTAAATTTGCGCCCCATTGCTGCCTATCGAGTGTGGACACCCTTTAACATGGCGTCCACGCTAATTCTGAGCGATTTAGGCGCCTAAATGAGGAGTCTGGACGCAGGTCGTAAGTGCACCCACTCCCCACCCTCCATCTCCCCTCCCTCGCTTTCCCCACCCCCCTCTCTCTCCTTTCCTGCTCTCGATCTGCATCCTCGTCTCCTTCCCATTCCTCATTGAATCCCTCCATTTGCTTGCTTTTGCCCCTGATTGGCTGTTGGGCATCTTCATCTCAAGTACCCTAAATGGCTTCTCCCAATGGATTCAATGAATCACAATAGGTCCCAGTCATGGAGAATTTCATTTTTTACTTTATTATTCCTTATTCGCCAGAGTTTGTTTGTCCTTACACGTACGTATTACCTTCGCCTAATTTCTCTCTCCAGTGTTCTCCTCAGTTCACTCGTCTCTGGACACTCGGTGTCCTATTTCCTGTCATTTGTTAGTATTGAGTTAATACTTTTGAAGTGTTGTCATGTGTTATCCATGGTTATGAAACGGCTCAAAAATCCTGCTTTGTTGCTGTGAAACTTTGCTAAACACTCAATTGGAACATCTTCACGATACTGGTTTTGCTCCAGTGTGAGCAAACGGAGCACCCATCTTGCACACAACTTTTTCATATCCAAAGTTTCAGTTAATATGCGATGGACCGCACTTTTTGATATGCCTACTGCTGTCTGCTAGCTCGTGCACTTTCAGTCGAAGATCATCCAGTATCAATTTGTGGATTTTCTTCTCAGTTTCTGGAGTCGTCACCTAACTTGGTCGACCAATGCGACGCTCGTCTTGACAGCTCGTATGGCCTCGTTTTAACTCTGCTACCCAATATGTTGCTGTTATAAACAAAGGAGCTGGCTCACCCAGAGTAGAATCCAGTTCAGCTTTTATATTGGCTGGACTGAGGCTTTTCAAATAAAAGAATTGTATCACATAACGGTGAACAATTTTCTCCATTTTCAAAAATTCACGGAAAACGCTCACTATTGATAGCTGCCAAACAAATACTAAACAACGCAGCGTCTCCAAACTTGAAATATATGTTTTATAGACTGCGTAATTTCTAATACAATGGTATTTATTAAAAAACAACTCCATCTCTAGGTCAGACCGGGTACTTCTGGGACCAGTCTCGTGCTCTGCAAAAGGATTCTAAAAAGCAGATATAAAACATTCTGTTTTCGAATGACGGATGAGGGCGTTTCGAGTGAGGTTTTCCTTTGTTACATATTGAAATATGCATCTTGGGACTAAGGGACTAATATGTTTAGATCGCGGTGAAGGGAATAGAGTTGATTTCAATTAGTCATTACATTAGGTATTCAGATAAGATTAGATTCCATCTGAAAGCGTTGAAAATGCAATTACAATCGCAAGGAAGAAACCTATTTTGATAGGGCTACACTTAATCTATGCTAAATTTATTTTAAGTACATCTTGAACTCAGCAATTATAATTGACAAGTTCAAATTATGGTATCGCAATAGAACGGACGACCATGGGGAGACGCCCGAAGACTTTACAATAAATTGAAAATTCAAAGTGGAAAAGAGGGAGTTAAATTAGACTACTTATGTTGTTAGCCCTATTGGCTCTCATGCAAATATAGATATTACTCTATTCACGGAAACGATTGGTGAGTAGAGCTGAGAAATAACTAATCTATCAATGAGTAATCATGGACTCATATTAATGGATAAAAAAAGGATAACCGAACCCTGTAACTGATAAAATCCCACCAATTACAACATAAGGAAAGAAAATTGGAAAAAAATTCCGTCTGCAAAAAGTGAGAGAAAGTTTAGGGAGTTAAAAACATTATATACAGCGATTGAGGTCATGGATTCGGACAACAAGACATTTGGGAAGGCTCTTTCCTGAGGTAAGATTGAAATAAGACATGTGAAAAGCACATGGCTTTGGTGACGTAAAATACCGTAAAGTCCAATGGTGGAGAGAGGAAGTGTGACTCGGCCGAGAAGTGAAAGGAAAAGAAAGACGGACGTGAGGCAAAGATAAAGGAGAATCGGGAAAATGAATATTTGAGATAGACTTCAGGAGGACAAGGGATTCATATATGTCAAAGGAATGAGAGAGCTAAGGAAAGATCTAGGTGAACAACTAAGTGAAGAGAAAGCGCCTTGAAAGAAAGGTCCTTGGGGAAAGCTTATAAAATGTCAAGCCAGAAAACAGTGTTCAGATGCTTAAAAAAAGAATGATAATGACTTCACTACACATTCAAAGGAAACAGTAAATGTACTTCACACGCTGCCACCAAGTGATGAGATGATAGTATGAGAATCAGGAAAGAAGTGTCTAGCCTTGGCAGATGTCAATGCGTGAGGGAAGAAATCCTTCCGAAGAAGAGTTTACTAAAGTGTTGATGTAAGCGAAGAACGAGTAGTCACCTGGAGACGATGGCAGAAATCAGAAACCATTAAAAGACATTGCGCGAGTATTAGAGGATCATTGTTAATATAGATGGATGATACGGTTGAAAGAAGGCATGTTTCCGGGTGCCTGAGAACGAGTCACGTTGAAAGTATTTTAAAAGGCGTTGAGGAAAACTCAGAACTACCAAAATCGTATAGACTCGTAACCTTGCTACGAGTGTAGGGAAATATTGTACAGAGAATACTCTGCAAAAAATGACGTAGCATCTGAGTGAAAATTTTGTTTATTTCAGCCTAAGACAAACTTCCTGGATGGACTTGGGGCCATGGACGCCTTTGAAGCAATGACTCAAGCTGTTGAAAAATACATGCGCAAAATATGCACTGGCTCTATATTTGAACATTACCGTAGCTTATGATAGCGTATGGTAGCCTTTTAGGTAAGAAGAATGAGGGATTGAAAGGTGCCCAAGAAACCTGTTCTGATTACAAGGGACTATTATTAAAATATACCATCGAAACTGGAAGTGGAGGTTGTCACGGCAAGAAAGAAACTTAGCAACCGATGCCGAAAAGGCTCTGGTCTTGGTCGAGGTCTTGGGACAGGTCTTGGTCCATGTTATTGAAATAACCTGCTTAACGACTTAATATGAGTCTGGAGAGCAAAGTCCGATGTGTGGCCAATGTAGGTAATGGATTGATATAAGTCAAGGGATATAATAGAAAATAATCAGAATGAAGAGACGCCTCGATTTATGCATTGGTTAAAGCACTCGACCGAACATGGAGGGATCCGGGATCGAATCCCGGTCAAGGCGAATGACTTTTACTTTTTTATAATGTTACATTTTAATGCATATTAGGGGATGACTTTGTTGAAAGTTGTTTCCGTGGTATATCTCGCAGTTCTTTGAATGTGTGTAAGGTTTGTCTTTAACCTCATCTCAGTTTAAACTTTTAGAGCCTCCCAAAATTTCAGAGTGAAAGAGGACGCCTTCATAGCTTAACTGGCTAAAGCACTCGGCCGGACATGGTTGGAACTCGGTTCCAATCCCAGAAAAGGCGAATGATTTTTACATTCTCACATTGTGGCAAATCAAGGCTCTAGAGATACTAAATAGAGTAAATGAATGGAGAAAAACAAGAAAAATTGGATTTGGAGCTAAAAAAATATGTGTAATAATAATCACGTTGAAGAGAAAATTCAAGAGAAATTCGAAGTTTAATGTAAACAAAAGTACATAAAGTGTAAAAATCAAATCATTGAATGTCTGGCGAATGTGATTTAGGGGTATCATAGTGCCGATAATATGTACTTAATGGTTGTGAGGTGCGGGGGTATGAAATCGAAGAGAGAATGAAAAGCAGAGAACATATATTAAGAGCTCAGCGAACAGAATTGCTTAAAAAATTACGAGAATATTCGGCCAAAAGTAATAGAAGAGTGTCAACAGAAACACTGCTAGTTCTATCAGTATTCCCTCTAAGATATATTAAGATCTGTAGCGTTCGGTAATAAGGGAAAAGTTTTTCAAGCACGTAGTAAGAAAGAAAATATTAGAGAGTTGTGTGAGATGATAGTTAAGTTGATGAAATGGGAGAGAGGAAGTATTAGAATATTTTCCAAGGCAGCGATTTGCATTAATAACACAGGCGAAGAATTGATTTGTGTTATTATATTAAGTTTTATTTGCCTTAAATCAGAGAGAAGAAAGCGGATGTGAAATGACGCACGTTGTGTGGAACAAATTCGGCATGGCTCGTAATCCCGGAATGGTCAACCTTTTCGGCATTAAGAGGATTAACGAGCGAGAAGTTAGGGGCAGAGAACTTAGAATAGACCAGAAAGGACATCATTCGTGACCCAATATGGAGACACTTCACGGGCATGGTGGCTCAAGGTCATAGAAGAAGACTATGTGAGTTGTCTGAACCATGGTAACCTAAGCGTTACCCTCAATCACGATCTCTCCTGGGTGAAACAGGCACGAGGAATAAGTGATCGAGTTAACAAAAAATAAGGATTTATTAGAAGAGCACTTGGTAAATGTGATGAAAAGTTCAAAGAGAAAAGTTTTCTGTCGTTGGTTAGGCCTAATTTAGAATATGCTGCAAGTAATAATATATGGGATTCTCACTAAGTCGGGTAATTGGCGAATTGCATCGCCTGTAGCGTAGAGGAGCTAGATTTGTAAAACGTTGTTATGACACACTTAGTGGGGTATCCAAAATATTACAGCAGCTAGGCTATGAATCACTCACGGGGTGAAGGGTAAATTACAGATTGAAGCCCTTGCATATGAATTGGAAGGAGGTCTATTTAGCAGTGATGTTGAAAATGTATTAATGCCCTCATCGCACTACGGTAAGAGAGACCATGTCAATAAAATTGGAGAGACCTAATGTAGAACAGATAGATTTAAGATGTGATTTTTTCCACGAATGACAGGGGATCATAAGAACATTGTTCGACTGCGGTAAGGTCATGTTCGGGTAAAAATTATTTTGGGATGTATTCACCTCTTGCCACACACCCTGGCGGTAGCTTGCAGAGTATACATATAAATAAATAAATAAGTCCTCGTTAGAGTCGTAACATTACATGAACGCCAATGAAAACGAATAGGTCTATCCTTTTAGGAAGATCAATAATGTTTTCAGCCTTGCTCCCCTTTCACTTTCATTGTTCTAAGAGTGACCATTTGTTTACTCTTAATTTCTCGCAAATAATTCGAAAATTGTTATGATTCGGCCACTTCAGGAGCACCTTTTCTTTATTACTAATGTTCTTTCACGGTGCCAAGTGTAAAATTATGTACTCTGTATAAACCGATGTATACTTATGCACGACATAACTTATGCATATTTACACACAATTTACAGAGAAATTAGCTGAAAATTGAGTGTACATTGGGAATCATGTGATGGTTTGCCGATCTTAGATGAAGGCACACCGCGGGTTCAAAACACCGTCCGTCGGGTGGGCCTCCTTGGAATTGAGCGAAGGCTCGCCGAAAACGCTTCCCCCATCCCCCCGCCCTCTGTCGTCCTTGGCTCTCGCGCTCTAATTACCCATCATGCCTCTTGAGTGGTGCCTCCCCGCCTCGCCCACGACAGCCACCGCCATAAATCATATCGGCGGCGATTTTTACGTCCGACGCCGCATCGGAAGTACAAGGTGGTCGTTGCCGGGGCGACCGCACTTATAAAACACCGTCTGCGGCGGGTGGAGGAACTACGTAACTACCCACACACAAACACACACACCCTCTTTCTTTCTCCTCTTTTCAACTCTTCTCCGAAAACCTCCCCCAACCCTCCCAACCCCACCCTTCCCCACCCGCTCCCTCTCCACCCTCCCCCCTCCGCCGCCTCCTCCACCCTGTAATTGTTGTCGGATCTCTTTCCTGTGCTCTCCTCTCCCATCGCACGTGCTGCCATCTGCGGGCCGTGGACTCAATCCCCGCATAAACAACTTTTGGCGAACGTAACAAGAGGCGCCTCGACTCGACTCGGGGTGGCGCTCCCGTCTCGATTGCACGTCCGTCCGTCCCGCCGATATTCCCCCCCCCCCGAAGAGACACACCTCAAGAGCATGAAAAACTACGCCGATGTGCCAAGACTCAAAATGTGTGTGATGTTTCCTTTCCCAAACGCGCCCTCCCAAGGAATCTGAACTCCTTGAAGCCCTCTGGGTTTCAAATTTCAGTTGAATCTCTTCAACTACGCAGAGGACCGTCTGGAAAACTCCAAGAACCGAAAGTGTGTGGGAGGGTGGTTTGAGGGGAGGTGAAACTGGTGTCCTCCATTATTTACATGCTATGGACATCATTAGAGAAGAAGTTTTATTGAAAGCGGTTAAAAGATTGCGTCGTATTGCGTCGCGTAATGTTGAATGGTCGAGGCAGTTGAGTGCTGGCATTGAAAGAGTTAATATTTTAGCATCCTGCAAGCCACCCCTAGGGTGTGTGGCAGGGGGTGAATACACACCAGAATAATTTTGACCCGAACATGACCCTACCGCGGTCGGACAATGTAATTTGCCGGTCCCGGTGGCAGCGGAGTAACATCCTCGTCTGCGAACCAAGAGGTCACGGTTTCGATTCCCGCCTAGGTGGTTTTTCATTGAGCCTTGGGTGTATGTGATTGCCAAATGGTTATATCAATGCTCAAAGTCCGATGTAAAGGTCGAATTGCTCTTTTCGGATTAATTCAAAATAAATAAAGAAATTCTGAACCCTTAGCGTTCGTGGACAAAAATACATCTTAAAAATGTTCTGCACTAAATGAGGTTAATAATGATGGCTATATTTTGATGGTGAAGATTTTTACAGTAATGCGAAATGCTTCAAAGAAGCAAAGGTGGATTAATTCCGCATTCGTCTCCTCCGAATGTAAAATGAAAATGAAATGAAAAAAATATCCATTCGAAAAATTATTCTCAAAAATTCCGATTCGGATTCATCGATGCTTTGGAGAGCACACGCAGGCGAAGTTATGCACCGTCGAGGCGGGAGAAGCACTGGGAGTGAGTGAGGAGACAATGAGCGACGCACCTCTTCATTCAACGAAATATGATCATAAGTGGACTGCATTAAGTGAAAAACACTTTCCTATCGAAGAGATTCTTTCCTCTTTTTTAATCCAGTAGGTATATAACGTGCATCCGGTGGAAATCTTAAGACTGGAAATCACTCACGGAGCGAAGGTTAAATTACAGCTTGAAGCTCTTGCATGAATTGGATGGACGTCTCTTCAGCAGTGATGTTGAAAATGTATTATTGCCCCCATTGTACTACGGTAGGAGAGATCTGGTCAATAAAATTAGAGAGATTAAGTGTAGTGCAGGTAGATTTAAGGTGTCATTTGTTCCACAAACGATAGGGGATCATAATAACATTGTTCGACCGCGATAGGGTGTCATGTTCGGGTAAAACTATTCTGGTGTGTGTTCACCCCCTGACACACACCCTAGCGGTGGCTTGCAGGGTATATGTATGCTATATGACTAAATAAATACCTCTCTTATTATCACTGCCGATCCCGACTCTCCATCCCTCGCTCACACCTTAGCAATCTGAGGCATGCACGGGTTGCGGAGAAGTCGCCAGTACACTCTCATTTTCTGTATTACATTCAGGCATTTGAAGTAACATTTTATATTCCTAAATTTTGAGATGCGTACCTATGAAATGTCTGAATGGCAAGTCATAGGAATAATAAGATGCTGGAATAAGAGATTATGATATTAGCTTGCTCGAAAATCGTTGTGTGTTATTAGGCAGAGGGAGTGTGTAGAGTGGATGTCGGATACGGAAGTGAACATATTGGAATACATGCCTAATTGACCTTACAATGACAAAGAAATGAAGTACACTTGATGCGGAAATCCGAAAGCGCCATTTTTGGTACCAAAACGAAATGGCACTATTCGGCCAGAGAGGGTTGGTTTTAGAGGTTAAGGGTAGAGGGTCACCCGAATATTCGTTCTGAGTCCTAAACGACGCACGAAATCCACACATTTAAACAAATGTATTGATGAGGGGGTTCGGTTCCACACTCCCTCCGAGTCGCCTTCTGTTCCTAGAGATAATCTGTGCTTATATCCGCAAAATCACCCCGCTTGGGTAAAGCTGGACGTTCTCCAGAGGCTCCGTCTGGAATCGAACCCGGGGTCTCTGGCCATCAGTCAACAAACATTCTGCCCGCTGCTCATTAGCACCCCCCCCTCAATCGACGGTAGAACGGTGCGAAATTCTATGTCGACCTGACGTCAGAGGAGAGATGAATTCTGCGAGGAAGGGGCGTGCGCCAAGGGAATCCGTTCGTCCCCAACCCGGCCCTGAAACGGCGAGGAATGGGGAACGCTCGGCGCTTATCCACTATTGCCGTATTGTTCGCGGTGGTACGGGCTTGACCACAAGATACGGTGTTGCCACGAATACTCTCTTCGTTGACCTCAAGTCCATCGCGTTGTAACTGATTCATCATAACGAATTGTTAAAAATTTTTATTTCAGATTAACGAATTTACCTAATATTCCTTAGAGGGAATTCATAAAATACGATCTAATGTATGGCGTATTTTGGAAAGAGACGCCGTTTTTTATCGTCCTACGTTTGAATAGAAAAACTAATCCCAAAATGAAAAACAATAAAAATCCCCATTTTCGGAAGAAATGCCAGCAAAAACACAAATCAATTTTCTGAAGACACCGCATCTAATTTCAAAACAATTTTTAACAAGTTATCAATAGAACGCTAAGGACCTTGTGATTCAAATGTAGCTCGTATTATTCTCGTCTGCGCACAAAGACCGGCAGTTATTACAGACTCACACGCTTGCGGCGGCATGCGGTGTGCGCATCGTGTAGTTGCAGATATTTGGTGGCAAGATCTCATAATCTAAACGTGGTCTACCGGCGAAAGTGGGCTTTTCAGGGGAACTGCGAACTGCTACACTTTCAAGTTCCGCTTAACTCGCTGCTGCAAAAACTACGAAATGATATTTGAAAATTCATTTTAATGGAAGCATTAGTTCTTCAGGGGTATACCAAGCATTCATCCACCAATTTCATAATCTAGAACTAATATTCACATTTTGTGGGCGTGATAAAAACGTTCTCGATTGCTAATCAGCAGGTTGTTGGTTCGATTTTTGGCTGCGTGGGTTTTCTTCCTCATCTTGGTGCTTGGTTGCTTGCGATCTTCCTTGTTCTTATCTCGAACGTAAAATAATGCAATGGAAAAGGGAAACTACTGTTCATTTTTTTATCAAGAGCGAAGCAAAAATGAAATATTTATTACGTGACACTCAATGAGCTCTCGCTCGTAATTTCGCCCGCTCCACAACCACCCCTCCGCCCTTAAACTCCCTCCACCCCTCACCCCCTGCCATTCACTCCTGTTGATGGGGGAGGGGGTGGGGGGTTACGGCGGCGGCTTCTTTCTCTCTCGCTGCCTGCCCCCCTCCTCCTCCGCGTTTTTTAAGAGCCCTCTTCCGAGAAGTCGCAGCGACGCGAGAGCGAAACGTTTTGCAATTCCCGAGGCGGCGCGCACCCCGGGTGGCCCTGGCCGAAATCAACGCTGGGCAATAAAAGCCGGGAGAAGGGGGGAGGGAACAAGAGAGGGGAAACGATTTTAAAAAAGGCATAAATAAATTCACTCCTCTCACCCCCCCCCCCCCGCCCCCGTTGCCCTCAGCGGCGGCCTCGGCGAAGAGAATGATGAGGAAACATCTGTGAGAGACGCTTTTGGGGCGAGTTGCGCCCCCCCCCTCCCTCCCTCCAAGGAGTGGGACGCTCTTCGGTGAAGCGCTCGGCGATGTTAGGCGCCATTCACGGGATCTTCAAGGGGACCGAAGAATAACAGGAAGTTCCAATGCCATGGAAAGAGAGAGTCCTATGGAATAATACGTGGTCTGTTCAATAAATGCACGAACTGGTGCAATCTGACAAAGACGGCAAAAGGGCAAAAAAGGGCAAAGACGCAGACTATAACCAGACCAGACCATACGCCCAACTAGCGGCGCTAGTTGCCTGAGTCCCAATGAGCCGTCTGTGCTTGGCGGATCGTCGAGCTGTGCGTATGGTGCCAGTTATGTAAGTTTATGCTGTCCTTTTTTTACCGTTTTTCGAAAACGGAAGATAAGTAAATCACGGATAAAAGACTCAACATCAAGTTTTTAATGAAAAACTGTAAAAGTTATCAAGAAATTACTGAAATGTTGACAGCTGTTTACGGTGATAATGCTCTGAAGAAAATATCTGTTTTCAAGCGGACTAAGCGTTTTAAAGATGACCGACAAGACGCCACGGGTGATGCATGAAAATCAAAGTCATGCTCCTGGTTTTTTTGATGTCGAAGGTTTTCTTCATCATGAATTTCTTCCTGAAGGACAAACAGTGAATGCTGAGTTCTACCTTACAGTTATCAAGCGTTTGAGAGATCACTTGCGTCGTGTGCGACCAAATTTGGCTCAAGGCGATGAATGGATCCTTCACCATGATAATGCTTCTGCACATTCAGCATTGATTGTCCGCCAGTTTCTGGCAAAAAATTCAATCGCCATTCTTGATCATCCTCCTTATTCGCCAGATCTCGCCCCTTGCGACTTTTTCCTATTCCCAAAATGCAAAAATGTGATGAGGGGACATCATTGGGAAGATGTGGACACAAAAAAGCAAGAAACGACGAGAAAACTAAAAAGCTTAACTGCCGATGACGTCCAAAGGTGCTTTAAACAGAGGAAGAGAAGATGGAATACGTGCATAGCAACCAATGGAGAGTACTTTGAAGGGGACAATATCATAGTAGACTAAATTTTCTGATTGAAGCAACTAAAGATTCTGATGGAAGCAACCGTAAGTAATGTTTCCACTCATCATAGCAAAGGCCGCGCACTCAAATTTGGAACAATGGTTTATATCTAATGTGATTTTATCTAAGCATAATAAAAAACAGTAAACCATACTTGAAATGGTTGAGACGAGACGAAATGTATTCTGTGACTGAGAGGGAAATTACCCACGCGAGTCCATGCGACCAATCAGCTGACCCACGATGATTAGACACGTATTACGTCACATTGTCCCGCGGGTTGTCGAACGTTTGAGGGAATGAGTCACTTTTCGACACTTTCAACTTCTTACGGTAAAAAAGAACAAATAGACTGAATGTGACGATGGAACGAATAGTCTCCAGTATCACTCAGGACTCATTTAGTTATTGTCAGTTACGAATAACGAGCTGTTGAACTTATTATTTGGCGCCGTTATGACGTGGAAAAACAAACAACACTTATCAAATTCTATGAAAATCAAGATGTGTTAGCAAAAATAAAAACTAAGATGAAATAAAATATCGTACTTTGAAGGAAAGCGTTAGTAAAATTTCAGAAAAATGACTAAACGGTTGTCGTAAAAGTATTGAAAAGCCATGTTACTCATCATCAGCCACGCATGGGGATGTGAAAGCTGAAATAAATTGCTTTAGAAAGTTTTTCCGGGGAGATAAGATGATTCCAGTGGCAGTATTCCACTGAACACAAACATTTTATTGCCTATTTTCATGCGAAACGTTCTGTCAATGGGAGGGTAACTTTATGTCCTAAATATTTATACTGATCAACACTCGGCCTTTGGACGTCCTCTGCAATCATTTGATAAAGTGGTGCAACCAGAAAAGCGTCGTTCTCCGCCACTCGATGCCGCAAAAATGATTCTACGACGCCCATAGAGATCAAATCCACGAGTACCACTGTAATTGACATGCATTCAAGATTGCTTTCGGGGAAGTAAGTTTGCGTGGAATTCCGTCGTTAAAGTACGTTATGATCGTGGTACATTTCCGCTGATTCATGGGTCACAAAATACAGTAATGGTGGCGGGCAATGCCCGAAAGCAATGGTTTTTGTTTTCAATCATTTATTCTCGTGCAACGAAAACATACGTTTGTGATGGGAGATGGCTATTGCTTTTGCGTTTAGAGGTAAAACTTAGTTTATATTTTGGTGTGCCGCAGGATAACATATCTCAGCGTTTCAATAAGCTTGCGAATATTCGCAAACATCCTACATTCTGGCGCCCCGCATTATTGACTCTGTCCACTGTACTTGTTGCCAAGTGATGTAGTTTTATCACTTCGCAACATTCAAATGACGCTGCTCCCTTACTGACTGGAAATATTCGGAATATATTCGGAAATGTAAGTGTTCTGCTGAGTTTACTATTTCTCTAAATGCTACGCTATGTCGCATTTCGTTGATTTCGGTAATTGTTCTACAGTTTGAAATGATGTATTATCTGAAAGTGGCAGTTTAATTTCCTTCATGCCCCCCCAAACCAATGGGTTTACCTTTTTCGTATTTATTTCGAAAACAGATTCCCCATCATAAGAAACCATCGAGGAAGGCGATATATTTATCCTTTCTAAGATTCACATTGTTGAATATTGATATGCTTTCCAATCGGCAATACGAAATATCTCAGGGGAAAAATCTGATCTTGCTAAAAAAATTAAGTTGCTCTTGTACAAATCCTGATATGCTAAAAGAAACTGATGGGTCCCGACTCTCGTTTCAAATGAACAATTGCTTCCCTTGTTGGATGAGAAGGCAATCGAGAGACACCCCTCAATATAAGGGAGGAAGGAGACTTGTCGCCGTCGTTTCAATTATTGCTTACGCTTCTAAATCTTCAGAACCCGATCTTTTGTTAAAGTGTTGCAAAGTTTCCGTCATTTTGATTTCACACGCTAGGTGTCCATTCACCTAAAACACTTAGACAGATCTATTCAAATCAAGTTAACTCTTAGGGAAAAACGCTGTGTGTGCCGTAGAAAATAGCTCGTACTTTCTACGAGTATATACTTTTAGTATGAAACATTAACTTGTTCTCGAAATTCCACTCAAAACAGTTTTGTGACCGAGAATCATCCAAGACTTTCTCTGCCATTTGCCTAGACCAAAAAAACACAGCAATCATGTCTGAGACGGGTGCTGATGTTTGATTGACTCGAGATGAAGCCTTACGGTTCGCTATTTGTGGAACAGGTGTGTGTCAGCTTTCCGCCGCGGTCAAGAAAGAAAGCCGAAGTGAGCAACGACACATGCCAAGAACAATAACCGGCGGTTCAAATAATATTCCCGGAAAAAGGTGGCGTGGCTAATGACTTCTTGGAGTTCGGCAAACCCTTATCAAGAGCACGGTGGGCAGCCGTTGACATTCGGGCTGTAGTTGGAGATTACGGAGTCAAGGCAGTGTAGATGATCGAAGCTGTTGGCTCAGACATGCGCCGCACTTTCGCGAATGGAAGACTGGCGTCGACTATCAAACTCTTTTTTTATGTGTCCATAAATATATCTGATTTCTCCACCCAAGAGGGGGGATGAGCGAAAAGGTAAGGATTATGAATTGCAATCTCGAGTTTAATTTTTAAATATGATCCGCTGATTGTAGTCCATCATGCAATCATAATTTCTCGTTCGCAAATTTTATGGTTTGGATACCCTCTTTTTTACCTTTCAACTCATAATTAGAGTCAGCATGAAAACATAAGGCTTTCAGGAGAGACATACGTACATCGAATCGCTCTCATCTGAGATGAGAAAGCATTAAATAAAATATTGCGAGAAACATTCTCACATAGTTTGATATATTATGAATGTGGGCGGGCCACGTCATGTGCGGACTACTTCGGTCGGTTTTTCCAGAGGTCTGCGAAGCCTAAAAGGAGGCATACGTTTCGGCTAACTGTGAAAACATTTGCTGTCTTCCTAGGAGAGTATACGTATATACATTCATTGAATTCCTAGAATTTCGAGTTTCCCGGAAAATTCAGACGATGAGCGAAGAAATAAATAAGAGAGGTCAGAGCAGTCATAAGCGGAGTTCCCTTGCTTTGATTTCATTGTATTTCAATAAATGCACCATTCAATGGCGGATTCAAGTGCCAGAAGCGATAACCGGTCGTTCCATTTCCACGGCGAGGCGGACACAGGGGCGGAGGGGAGGGGGGGCTTCCCCACGAAGCAGGCGGCCCTGCATCACCGCTAAGTGGATGGGCCGCTCGCTGCCTGCTGACTGTACGTTGAAAAACGGCAGACTCGTGTGCATTAATCAAGTCCCGATTTACTGAGGTCTACTACTATTACCCAAAGTTTATCTTTTTGCGGATAGTTTATCCATGCGACCTATAATTTTAGCTATGGATGCTCGCAGCGCGATAAACCCGGGTGCCAAGTGAACTCCGGAAGTGAGAATTAAGAAATAGAGAAGGGAAAAACATGGGACGGCTGAAATATAAAAGAAATATTTTCTTTTTGGCAGTATTATTATAAAAAACTCCGTTTTGGTAAATATATTGGTATGTATTACATTGGCGAGGCAATTGATAATTTATTATTTGTGATGATTTGTTCGAATAGAACCACCGCCTTTCATAGCAGCTGAATGTTTGAAAATCCGAGGTGACATCGGTCGATTATTTTGATTAATGGAAAATTACTCCGTTCACAAAATCACAAAGTCGACGTAAAATTGTTTTTCTGCTTAAATTAAGTTCCAATTCCTCCATCTTCCATTCAAACGAACGTGTCAATTTGTATTCTTCGACGTCCCTTTCATCGTATAAGGTATCTTAATCTGCACAGTTTGTAAAATTTGAACTGGAATACCAATACTTGTAATTCGAGACTTGTAGTTCTAGACTTCATATCGGTAGTAATACAGGAATTAGAGTCAAAAAATACGCCCACTGTCCAAGCTGCACTTGTGATTTGTTGTCTCAGGCGTAACCTAATGTAATTTACATAACATATTGAAATTAAATAAGTCACTTTTTAATTCCAAACATACACTTAATGTAGAACATGACCTAGGTTTCGACGTTGGACGTCATTATCAGGTGTTGATGTCCAACCTAGGTCGTGTTCTAAATAAAATGTTGGTGTGCGTGGAATGATGAAGTTACTTATTTCATTTCAATTAGAATTGCTATTGTTTTCTCCTTGTTTCGAATGATTTTTCGGTAAAAACCGAGCAGAAGGTTTCGACGATACTCGAAGTAGATGATATACAATATATGTAATAGTGAGTATAGAGAGAGGGAGAGCAATTTGTATTCGAACGAGCGTCAGTTAACGCTTTTATTTTCCGAGTGTCTTGTGATGGATCCACGGCTTAGCCACTGCACCACATCTCAGTCCTTACAAACACGAAAATAAACACCGTAAAACCCTACACTATCATAAACTCCACTGCCTACCTGCTTTCACTCCATCCAATCTTCCTGTTCTACGCTCCTCCTTTATGGGAATCGGGATGGTGCCGTGGCTAACTTACTGACTTCCCACCCAGAGGGCCTAGGTTCGAAACCCGACGACGACAGATAAATATTTTTCTGTGGTATCCCGAACCCTGCTTGAGGTGCTTCGTGGAGGGCACTTTAAGGGAGTACGCCGTCCGTCGGATGGCACGTTGAGCTGCGGATCCCTTGGCGCCTTTCGTTAAGAGCATTCTAATAGCGACCCCAGGTTTCTCACAGGGGTGCTTCATCCTTTCTCGCTCATCCTTAATGGCGTCTCAGTTGTCGGTCGCTTCCCATAAAAAACTACAGCTACTGCCACTCCTCCCTTTTCTATCACTCTCCTCTCTCTCTTTCTATATATATGCATTAGCGAACACAGACATAAGCACACAAAAAATAAAAGAAACTCACTAGTTTTTGAATGTTCGGTGGTAAAAGCCACCTTTCTCAAGGAAGAGAAGGAAGGAACCTTTCTTGAGAATGGTGACTTGTGCCACCGAAAATTCGAAAACTAGTGAATCTCTTTTCCTTTTTGTGTGTTTTTGTCTGTGCTTGCTAGTGCTAACTTCATATTTTATATATTTTTTTATTAGGTAAACTACCGGTTAAGGTAGGTTTTTGGATGGACACAACTATCAAATAAATATTTTCTAACTCCAAACAAAACCCAACCCAGCGACCTAATCTACATCAGGTCCCTCTTCATCTCTGTCTACTTCTTTCCTCCCTTCATCCCGTCCAACATCCCTATCCTATTCCTGCCATTTCCTCGCTTGCCCAACATTCTCCCCTCTATTACCATCTTCAACATTCCACTACCATTCAATACACCATTTTATATATATAACGTAAATTAATTAACTAGTCGACAAACACAGAAACTGCTTTCGGGCCCTCCTCTGCCTCAGTTCTGTTCCTAATTCCTCTTGAGAAAGGTGGTTGCACCACCGAAAATTCGAGAAACGGTGAGTCCCTCTTTTATATGTTTTAGTTTCTGTGTTTGTCGACTAGTTAGTGAATTTACATTATTGTGCACGTTCGTCGGTTTTTCAAGAAAGTGACTTTATATATATACCAGAGGGTCCCGGGTTCGATTCCCGGGCAAGGCACTTTGGGCACCTGCAGCTCCACCCAAGCTAGTTGATTTTTCGGGTACCAGATCTTCCTGGGAAACTATAACCGGCACAGGGAAAGGAACTGGCCCCCCTACCCTGATGTGTGAATATTCACACGCCGTCGGGCTTGGTACATGGGTGAGCTCTACCATCACCTACTAAACCGACCTTCGGGTTGATTACTGTGTTATATATATATATATATATATATATATATATATATATATATATATATATATATATATATATATATATATATATTCATATAATTAAAAGTATTATATATATGCAAAAAATATCTAACTTTTCTACATTCCATCGCCACTCAATACGCTACTCATTTCCACTTCTCCTCCCTTCTTCTTTGAATTTAATCCCAACAAACCACCCTTTTTTCCTACCATGCTTAGCACTTCTTTTGTTTTCACATTTGAACATTTTACGTACATATATTTCCCATCAATCTCCCAGCCCATATACCAAAAAACTTCAATGTATGCTTATTCTCCTGCCTTAACGACCACGTTTTCCAAGAAGGGTTTCCAGCAAAAATCTGGTACCGATGGCAAGGCATGGGAGGGGGCAGATGGGGTGCCCACGGGCGCATTCGCTCGAATTCAACCTCGGGCCCTGTGGGCAGTTGCCCAGCAATCCAACCACCGGTCTACCACGGCCGCACATTTTACGTAACGGTCCCCGACTCAAAATTACCTCTTTCATCCTTAAAAAAATCTTTCCTCGACCGTGATGGCGATCTACGTGTCTTGCCTACGGGAATATATCAATATAAAGAACTGATTTTGCGATAACATATTCACCAATGAGTGACGTGCCAGGGTCACTCCTCACCCTATAAAAGGGAGAAATCGAGGGGCTTCATTTGTTAAATGAGTGTCAGGTCAACCACAAGTGCATTCCCATGACATTCTGTTTTTGAGGGTTTCTTTAATTTTATTAAGTTTTCATTTTACTTTCTTAAATTAACCGTTGCATGAATAATACATGGCATAGCAAATGCATAGATAGATAGATAAACGTCTTTATTCGGGCGAAATTAGAACCATAAGGTCCCTTCTTCCATTTAACCCTTCGTCAAGTACATAACAGTAATAATAATAGCAAAAGCAAATATAAAGCGATTTAAAATTTAAAAAAATAGAAAACTTACCAGTGGGTGCTGAAGAATCTGGACCAGGGCTTAAGGAAAGAGAGGGATAGTAGAGGGATAAGGGGCACGTCACCCCATGGGTGATGTAATGAAAACATTCTGACAAAATTTGCAAATAAAAAAAATAATTCCAAGTGACCTGATGTCAATTTATATATAGAATATACACAATTTTAAATCGGCAAGGCACTTTTGGGGAGTTAAGTTCACCAAACTCTCGGAAATTATTTTCGACAGATTTTCTTTCGTACGCGTATTCCAAATGTGTACAGAAATAATTTTTTTCAACTTCTCTCTTTTCATGTGGCCATTACCAATTTGATCTAATTATCTTTTATTTATTTTAGAAAATTAACTTTTATTTACAAGTGTTAATGGGTAGTCTCCAAGTGAATCAGCAGTGGGCATTTAGATAAAGTATGCCATTCAATTTTCTTATTCTCTTTGTGTGTTTCGGGTGCTGCTCCGTGAATCCGTCCCTCATTCCCTCGCCTATATCTCGCGTCTCGCCCTGGTCTCGACTCAAAGAACAGCGAAAAAAATTATTACTCCAGTCCGGAATTCGAACCTGGAACCATTTTTCGTCCTAGTTCCAAGGCTAGCAGGCCTACAGCACGGAACTGCAGTTTAAAACCTCTGGTGCGAATCCTGGTCGAGGCAAAAGACTTTCGTCTCTAAAGATTCTCGTACTACTCCAACTCCACTGAGTCTGACCTGAAGAAGGCCTCGGAGTAGGCCGAAAGCTCAAATCATCTACAGTGTGAGTGTCCTTTTACGTGTTATCTGTTTTATTCTGTGTAATATTGTGCCGTCCAAAAGTTATATTGCTCTCCTGAGTACTTCCGCATCATCGATATATGAAGTAAATGACAGTGCAGAAAGAGAAAAATAAAATAAGGACAGTCTAAGCAAGCAATGAGACTTGTTGGAAAAGCTATTGAGAGCGTGGAATTGCTCACCTAGTAAAAACCCACGCAGGATGGAAAAGGTGGACAGAAAGGAAAACAAGCGAGGAAGTGTTAGGCTAGGTGGGGTAGGAGAGGGGATTTTTGGTAGAAATCAATAAATCATAAGCAGATAAGAAAAGTGGATGCACAGCAGATTTCTATTGGCAATGGGGTGGTGAAGGCTGTGAAAGAGGGGAGGACGAGAGGCAGACGGGTAATAGGCGGCAGGAATGGATAGGAATGTTGGACGGTTTGAAGGGCGGAAAGCAGTACATAAATATTTTATTTTTAATTATTTAAATTGCATTTGATGCTCCACTTTTTTAATTGAGATTGGTATATGATTTGTATTACAATGTTCATCATGGATTGCCTACAATTGATACAATCTTGGTATTACCAAACGGTGTAATGAGATATCTTTCATAATATTAAAATAGGATTTAAATAATCCCAAATTCACTCATTTCCACAGACGCTTGTCTTGCGAGTGGATACGTCGTAATTGGAAGCGCGTTTCCCCTTTATTATGCCGCTGCGAAACTTTTGAGCTCCCCTTCGCTTCTGGCCGCCCCACCACCACCCGACCGCCACACCCCCTCCCCCATGCCTCCCCGCAATTCTCGGCTGCGGGAAGGGGAAGGGCGCCTGCGGCCGAATCGGGGTCTCTGGTGTCGGGGTGAGAGGGCGGACGGCGGTTTCGGAGGGGGCGGGGGCGTCGGCGGGGATGAGGCCACCCCCCTCCCCCGCACCCTCAGCGCTTCGTCTTGCCGCGCGAATCCCACGAATTTCATCCGATTTCACTTCTTTGAAGTAAAAACGAGTGGATGAGGAGGGGTCGATGCGATCGTCCGGGGGCGATTTGCACCATCGCCGATGGAATTCTTATCAACGCCACAGGAAGCAACTTGAGGCCCATGGGAGGAGATATTTGATGACGCGTCGAATGAACGCAAATATTCCCGAACCGATTGTATAAAAAGTATCGGTAACAATGTTTCCCTCACATGTCCGTGAAGTGCTTAATTCAGACCGTCGGCTAAGTGTGCGCATTATCGCATATCATTTTATTGGCCAAAGACCCTAGCGGTGGCTTGCAGCTCACTAAAGTATCTAATATCAATATTTTAAATTAGAGAGAGTGAGTGCACAATAGATACATTGAAGATATTACTTTTTCCACGAACGATAGGGAATCTTAGTAACATTGTTCGACCGCGGTAGCATCATGTCCGGGTAAATTTATCCTTATGTGTATATACCCCCTGCCACCCACCCTGGCGGTGGCTTGCAGGATATATATGTAGAAATATATGTATAAACACAGTATTCAACCCGAAGTTTGGTTTGGTAGGTGATGATAGAGCTCACCCAGTACTAAGCCGGACGGCGTTTGAATATTCACACATCAGAGTAGGGGGGCCAGTTCCTTTCCCTGTGCCGGTTATGATTTGATCTGGTACCCGAAAAATCACATAGCTTGGGTGGAGCTATAGGTGCCCAGAGTGCCTTGTCCGGTAATCAAACCCGGGACCCTCCGGTCAGTAGTCCAACGCTCTACCCCCTGGACTGCCGCGACCCACACACACACACACACACACACATATAAATAATATTATATTATTTTATTTAAAAAATGGATATGTATTTATAAAAATTTTTATATCTTTTCTATAATATGATTTCTTCGAAGTAACACGGAGGTGTTGAATAAAAAACTTTGACAGCAACACACAATATAAGAACGCATAAATGGAATACTCACACGTTATTTCTTGATAATTCCAACGGAATTGAGCCTCGTCTTCATCAGAAGGTTCGCTAGGACTTGATAGTCATCCCCAACGTTGTGCCCCCGATGTGTTCTTATATTGTGTGTTGCTGTCAAAGTTTATACATATTATTTAAAAAAACATAGGGATAAAAAATATTCAACACACAGAAACTTAAAGCAAGGACACTCACAGTACGTATTGACGTTTCGACGATCGAGCCGTCGAAACGTCAATACGTACTGTGAGTGTCCTTTCTATATGTTTCTGCGGGTTGAATATTTTGTATCCGTGTGTTTGTGCGGCGTCGCCGGAGAGCATCAATTTCAAAGATATATAACTAAAAGGTGTGGAAGGCTATTCGTCGGCTAACATGCTGTGTAACAGGCACCTGTAATAGATTTAAGTGAAACTATCAGAACTTCAGTGTTTTGCGTTAGTGTTTGTATTTCAGTGTTTAGAAAGTAACCCCGAGGTGCCATCAACTCTTGCATCCCCAACTGTGTGAGTTCATTAATACAAACAAATGCATGGAAAGATTTTCTCCGGCTGCCTTTCTTTTGAGCGGGAATTAAAAGGAGGGACTCCGATGGTGTCAGGAATCATACTTTTTCGCTCCCCTGCAAATCTAAGGATCGCTCCGCCGCGGTGCTCGTATTCGTGCTAGATGGAGGTCGGCGGTGCCCCGCGCACCTCGACGAAGCGTCACCGCCAGTTGTGTGTTCTCGGGGGCTTCGCCCTTAATATGTAATCGGTGGTCCGACCAGGGAGAGGGGTGCGCACAATCTAATGGATTGCTACCCCTGCGGGCTCTTGCGTACGCTCGGTCACGGCCGCCGTCGGATCAGGCATTCAGGGGCGGCGGCTGTTATTGTTTAGCGTCGTCCCCCGGATCAGCGAGGCGCGCTGGAATCTCCAGAGGTTCCAGATTATTGTCCGCAAATGACGTTTACGGCAGATTTCCGCGAGGAGGCTCCACTGTAGGTGCGCTCTCAGGGCCCGCCCGATTAAGCCTTCCCCGGGAGGGGAGAATATTTACGCGCCCGCGGACCCTTTTCTCCGAGGCCTCCGGCCCTGAATGTTTCACGCCAATTTGGCGAGGGGAAGAGTGGTGGCGGGGCGATCGTAAAATGTAGTCGGGCCTAATGCGGTAGAGGGCGAAAGCGTGGACACTGCGTCCCCTTCCCCACATTTTCGAATGAGTCCTACTGGACCTGCCGGCCCTGATAGGAGCAATTACCAGTGTCCTGTGTGCTCAGTTGACATGAGTAAACTCTGGCCATTAATAAGGAGTTTGAGTTGACGCCCCCACACCTCTTTTCCTTGCCAACGAGAGAGAGAGGAAAACGGGTCATTCATTACCACCCCCGCCCCTCACATAGAATTGCTTAATAGTTGAAGAAAAAATTGATCATTGAAGTTAAATGTGCTGGGGCTTTTATTTTATAGCGGAACACATTTTTAGAGAATTGAATATCTAGTATTTATACTGCCAATTTCTTTCTTTCGTTATTATACAGATAAATATGTAACCCTTGCTGAATTACTTAAGGGTTCTAGAAAATGTGGAAGGAAATGCTCCCACGACCACAACCGTGGACTAAAAGAGGGATGAGACTGTTAGTTGAGAGACTTCGTAAGATATGAAACCCCAAAATAGTTTGATAGCATCCATCTTTCTAAAACCTCCCTTAACCGGTAGGTTATCTAATAATAAAATAATATGTTTTTTATAGTGACACTGACTCAAGTGAAAAAAAAGTCAAAACGGTCACTTCCGGCGGTTGAGTATCGGATAAGATTTTATAAACAAATCCTCCGTTAATAATTATTTATTAAATATCATGGCGATCAGGGTTTCGAGTTATCGTGTTAAAAAAATAACAATCTCATCCACACTTATAAATATCATTCGGAAAATGGTCGAAACATGTTGGGAATGCTTGAAACAATTTATTTTCGTTTAAATCCTGATCTCGAATTAAATCGTTAGGGCAGTAGTTTCACATATACTATTTATTTAGATGGTAAAAATTTAGTGGCAGGAGAAAGCCCTCATTGCCCTTGGAGACGTGAAGCCGCGGGAAGGTGAGGTCTAGAGAAACGAAGTGTAAAAGGAGAAAGACTTTCGGATTTTTTCACGGAAATGAATTGGAATCTGTTGAGGAAAATGAAATATTATCCAGCTAATTACTGGAGATATGAATTCAGATGATGCGTCGGGACAAATTTGGATAAATCCCAGCTGTGTCGCTCATGTTTTGTGCGTCAGATATTCCTGGGAAAGTGAAGGTGGCACAGAGAATAGGACACTGTGTTAACACACAAAATGTACTCCACGCGATATACAGGACTTAGCACAATGATGTAACATACTCCCCTGTCAACAGACTATGCAAAATTTTATTATTTTTACGGCCAACAGACCAGACCAACCAGACCAGACCAACTGGCCGCTGTGTGCTCGTGGGTCGCAAAAAAAAAATTTGTGATCAATAAGATATTGGTGAATTTGAATAATTTTACTATATAGTATTAATACGTTTATGAAATTGAAAATGAGCACATATAATATTTAAATGCAAGTAAATACTAAGTTTATTATTTTTTCAAAGTAAAGAAGAAATTTCAATGCAAAAATTTAAGAAAAATTTTGTTTTCACAAAATCAACATCAGCGTTCGTGAACGAATTAAAAAAGCAGTGGCCTGTCGCGCATCAATCCCTGCGAACATGAGCTGATCAAACCGCTGCAAACCATCCTGTGTGTTCATAATTTTTTGTAATTTTGTATTTTAGAGAACCTGTAAGCCACCGCTAGGGTGTGTGGCAGGGGGTGAATACACAACCAGAATAATTTTCACTCGAATATGACCCTACCGCGGTCGGACTATGTTATTATGATCCCTTATCGTTCGTGCAGAAAAAATGCATTTTAAATATAACTGTTGCACACTTAATCTCTCTAACTTTATGGGCATGATTTCTCCTACCGTAGTACGAAGGAGTAGTAATGTATTTTCAACGTCACTGTTAAAGAGTTCCAATTCATATGCAGAGAGAGCTTCAATCTGTTATTTAACCTTCGCTCCGTTAGTGATTCCCAGCCTAGCTCCTCGAATATTTTTGACACGTTACAAAGTTTATCAGAGCGACGTTTTACAATTCTAGATCCTCTACGCTGATCCAATTCAGTGCTGTAGTTCATAGTAAGTAAATCTGTTGTCAATGAGAATAAAATCAGGAGACGCACGCCGAAACGTGAAAGCTGCGACAATCTCTGGCCTACTTTAAAATGTCGAGTCCGGAGTTCGATACCCGACGAATGCAGTGAGTGTGTATGTGTGTCTGTTTGCTCCCGGATGCCGTAATGCCCCCAGACGGTGCTGACGCGGTTGCGAGAAATATGCCGCGCGGGGAGGCGCGACGTTCGATCTCCAAGTCCCAGCATCCTCCTCGTCGCTGGACGTCGCGATGGTCCCTCCCACCCACCCTCCACTCGCTCCTAAATGCCTAACGAGAGCACATTCCTTCATTTTTAATTTCCTTGTTGAATTAATTAAAAGCGATGTCATTAAGGATGCCGAGAGAGATGGCTGCTTGCTTCCGCAGCAATTATAATTACACAGTCTGGCGATAGTTTTAAATAGCGATCATGTAATGACGCGCCGTGGTCGCGCTATTTGTTTGTAAGCCAGCGCTCATCCGTTGGCGGACCCGAGATCGCTAATGAGGGGCGCTATGCGGGGGCACAATCATTATTATTATAACGTCAGAGGGCGGGCGGGCGAATGGGAGGGGAGCTTGCTAACGGATGGGGAAGGACAAAAGCGTGATGCGCATTCGCACCGCTAATGGAGCCACTGGCGGGCGTCAAACGTTCCCATCCCCCTCTCGCCCCTCTGCCTCCCACTGGGGGTGAGGGTCGACTTCGCGCCCCCGTGCGCCAGGTGACGACGGGCCAGCGCGATTAACCCCTCCCACCCCTTACTTTTGGCGCGCTTGTCTGTCTGTGTCCACGTGGTGGCGCATATCCGCGGGTGAGAGGGGAGAGGAGGGCCGGGGGCGGAGGCAGGGGGGCCTGGGGTGGGGGGTACGGTTCGCGCGTCCCGACTCGCATTTCCGCAGTCTTTGATGGACGTGGGTTTGGTGCTGCTTTCCTTAAGCGGTGACTCGCACTGCATCGAATAAGTGCCTTATCGGCTGTAATGCACGGCGGGCTACCGCATACTATATGACGATCTCTAAATTTTCACGGCATGTTTTCGGATTAAAAAAAACCATTCGATGTCTTCCAATATTTTCCAGATAAGTTACCAATGAAATACTTACCTATTGAAATGATTCTGACGCCTTCATATAAATGTGAAATTTTTATGAATTATAATCTTCCGGAAATGATCATACGTAGGATGTATGGCGAGGTTATGACGCAATTTGATAGTCTTAATAAACCGCAAATGTCATTATGAACTGATGAATCTCTGGTATTCACATATGAGCATTATTTTATTTTCAACACCTCATATATAATTAAAATCATAGCTTTGTTGTCGTAATATAGGAGCACCGGTTTTCATTGGCTAAAACTGGCACTGAGATTAGCCATATAAGTCGCAGGGTTATTTTAAATTAATTCCACACCAATCCGAAGACAGAACTTTGGCATTAACATCGGAGTTCTACAATGATATAACAATGGAAACAATAACAAATACCCAAAAGTTTTCGTTACTTATGAGGAAGATAAACCACATCTTATATGTTTGGTGGAAAATGCGTAAGCTTGGGCTTGAGTAGTTGGCTGAGGTAATTTCCTGACAAAAGGATATTTACAATGCTGGGATTTAACACGTCCAGCAGATTCACGGATACACTACTCCTATGCGTCTTAGATCACATTTGCATCTGCCGTGAACGATGAATATTAGAACCAACTGAAGGAAACTCATATTCTGGAATCTAATATGTGTTTGGTGACCTTTAAGAGTAAATTAAGATTTTTTATTCGAAAGAATGTTTTATAGTGTGGATGAATACCTCTCTTATAATCAATGAATGTGTATGACGTCAGCTTGAATTGTATCCTCATGTTTCTATTGTTCTGCGTTCATATATGTATATTCTGATTTGACAAAACCTATACCACATTGTCTGCTGGTGAATATATGATGATACGATGTATTGGTAGACATTTGGAACAAAATATTGGGAAAAACTATCTGTCAAAGGTTATTCTGAGTCGTTTCTAATGACTATAGTGAATTGCGTCGACTTCCCCCGCCCAGTGCTCTGTACGCCTTTCTTCTCCATGTCTGTCTGCTACGGGGGCATGCAAGTCGTTTTGAAATTCTCTTCCTTCAGCTTCTCCCCGTTTACTAAGTTCTCCCTTCGACATCACGGCCCAATCAACATCCCATTCCTTCTCTCCTCTCCGACCACTTTTTCTGGCTTCTTCGAATTTCACCCTGCAACTGCCTCTCTTTTCCAACCACATTTCAACCTTCGTCATTAGGCTTCCCATCTGTTTAACCTACTTTCTCATTTCTTCCGCACACACATATCCCAAAACCATATAATTTGCACTCACCATCTTGCTTAAAAGACCAGGCATCGATTAAAAAAAAGCGCTGCGCTTTATGTAGAAGTCTTTGCTTTTCTGTGGTTCTTTACGTAGCGTACTTATCGTTAGGTACCTTCCTCCTTGCAAATTAGTCTTTCGCCAGTTTAATTTCCCCTTATTACCGCTATGTATATGACTGTTTCATCTTAAAGATCGCCGCTGCGTGTAAATTATTCAACTGGTTGTAGTGCACCAACTGTTACTTGTTAAAACTCGACCTTGTTCCTTCTTGAGAATTCCAATTATTTGGTATTCTTCCAAAAATTCCTCAACGCGCCTATTTTTGAATACGTTTTAAAGCCCCAATCAGCCCTTGCATTGTTTTAGTTAAAAAACAAAACAATAACGGAAAGTTGCCTCACCTCTCCCTTTCGCTCCCTAAACCACTGCTGTATTATTCATATAAAGATTGAGAAAAGGAGCCAGCCCTTCATCCTACGTCAAATGGTCACCATTCCTTTTGCAAACCTAAACTGATCTTGGCTTCGGAAGCTGTTTTTCACTAGTGGATTACAACTTATTGATGATTCCCAGTACTACCTATATTATTGTCAAATTATCTTGTGGTCCTCTTCTCCTCGCATATCCGTTTCGCTCTTTTTCGGGATGGAATTGATATTCCCCTAATGATATCTTCGATCCAAATCTCTTCTTTATGGCTTAATAGAAATAAAATTATCGATTAAGAAAACCGGAAATTTCCGCTCTTTTTGGCCGTTGAAAGAACGTTTGCCTGCACAATCTCCCTCGCGGCCACTCTCTGAACATCGCGAGGTGTCGCGCCACAAGAACTGGGACAATAGGCCATGGCTCGCTCGCACCATTCGCACCTTCGGGAGTCCTTGGGAAGATGGTGCGAAGGCCCGGTGCGGCAGCCATAGGATGGGCGCCTTTGGTTCACCGCTGAGGTGGCCGAATAACCAACCACATAGCCTGCGGTCATCACTTTTGACGAGCTATTCGCCCACGCGGTCAAATCTTGAGGACTGCATTACCACCTGCGATTCGCTGATTCGCGATCCCCATTCGTAATTCCAGGATGTGGTTGCCTCCTCAGGATGTGGGAGCAATCCCCCTTTCGAAAGAGGTTTAGTCTCTCGTTAGCGTGGAAATGACCTCCGACCGCTCCGCCCTGCGCCCTGACCCCGAGTTGGAGTTCATAAACATAATTTTGGAGGTAAAAGAGTCAAGGAAAGAGGAGAGAAGGGGAGGGAAGCTTGTTTACCTCCCCTTTTACACAGCGGGTAAGAAAGGGAATTTTACAGGACTTTCTTACAGGTGTTCCTATGTACACGAAATTCATAACACTTTCCTAGATGGGCAGCGTAGTGAGAAACAGGCACAGTATTTGCAAATATCTTCTAATGTACACGAAAATGCAGTAGTTTACCGTGATATCCGTAATCCTGGAGAAACAGCAGCTATATCCGGTGACCTTAATGCTGTACAATGCTGGTGCGACACTTTGCAATCAGAAATAAACTTTAAAAAGTGCGTAGTGATGAATTTATGAAAATAAACAATTCCCTTCTGAACGAATACTGCATCGGGAACACCGAAATGGCATGTGTAGACTCAATTAAATACTTAGGCGTTACCCTCACTCACGACTCTCCAGGGTGAAACAGACACGAGGAATATATGGACGAGCTACCAAACAACTGGATTTATTGGACGAGTACTGGGTGAATGTGATGAAAAGGTCCAAGAGAAATGTTATCTTTCACTGGTTAGGCCTCATCTATAAAATACTCGTATACTGCTAGCATATGGGATGCTCACAAAATTTGACTAATTGCCGAATTGGCAGCGTAGAGGAACTAGATTTGTAAAACGTTATTAGAGCAGCTAGGCTGGGAATCGCTCAAAGAGCGAAGGTTAAATTACAGATTAAATCTCTCACGCAAATTAGAAGGGCGTGTCTTTAGCAGTGATGTTGAAAGTGTATTATTACTCCATCGTACTACGGTTGGAGAGATTACGTCAATAAAATTCTAGAGATTAAGTGCAGAAAAGGTAGATTAAAGATGTCGTTTTTTCCACGAACGATAAAGGATCATAATAACATTGTCCGACCGCGGTGGGGTAATAGTATTCGGATCAAAACTAGTTTTGTTTGTATTCACCCCCTGCCACACACAAAAGCAGCGGGTTGCAGGGTACTAAAATATTAATAGCAAACATAACCTCCCTTCCAAGCATTTTTCCCCATAATGCTTAACGCGAACAGACTATAGATGATTGAACGTTGTAAAGATAATGAAGCAGACTAGCTAATAGCGAGCTAGTAAGTATTTACTTGCTGACAGGTTGGGAGTACGTCACCGAAATCGTTCAGCGACCTCGTGAGAATCCTTACCCATGTTTCCATGTCTATTTAAGCAACTCAAGAGGATATGTATATTTTATGTAGTTAGACGAATGTAGATATAAGAAGTGGAGACATACATGTTCCCGGAGGGTGTAAGGGAGCCATATCTGCTGGGAAACTCGCGGGCGTGTAATGGCGGGTGGTGGATGACTGGAGGGAGAAGGGGACGTGGGGTGTGGGTGATGGCTACCTTCCCAGAACCTCCCTCGGTGCGGGGAGGAAGTCGAACGCCGGCCGTTGGAAATTTCGGAAAACGCTCCCCTTAATTTGGTTCCTGGTAGGCACTCCTCCGAGCCCTTCGTTTTTCCCTGCGTGAGTGAGTCTTTGCACGCCAGCGCACGTGCGTGCGTGTGATTGCAAGAAATGTGCTCATTGAGTTCCTGAAAAAGGTAGGTTCTGGATGGACAAGCTATCGAACGGTACAGCGACAGTTCTCTTCTTTCCCCTTAACAAATCAGAACCCAACATGCTAATCTACAGCAAGCCCCTCTTCATCTCAGTCTACTTCCTTCCTCCTTTCATCCCGTCCAACATCCCTTTCCTATTCCTTCTGCCTAACATAGTCCCCTCTATCACAGTCTTCAACATCCCACTGCTAATAAACACCCCTTTTATCCATTTTTCCTGCCTCCTTAGGATTTCTCCTAACAATCCCCTCTCTTCCCCCACCATATCCAGCACCTCATTTGTTTTCCTTCCTCTTTTTCATCCTAAAGACGTAAACTGTTCCATCTGTTCTGGTTTTCTGCTCCAATTTTTATGTTTAACTTAGCTTTACACTTTCAGACTTCACTTCGTGGAATTGTGTGATGCCCATATTAAAGGAGTTTTTCTCTTTCTGTAAAATCGCATAACCTACGTTTAGTTTACATTTATTCTTACTCCACATCTCGGTAGGGTCAGTTTCGGGTAAAAATTAGTCTGTTGCGCTTTCACTTCCTACCACACACCCTAGCGGTGGCTTTGCAGGGTACATAAATATCTATCGCACTGACTTTTCAATGCACTCAGCAATGTTTGCAACCCCTTGGCTGACTGACAAACTAAAGCTTGGTCATTCAATCAAACCTAACCGATTTCATAAATTCCCCGCTGAATTTAATTCATATCTCCACTCCTTTTTCATACATCTTTCACCATTTCATCCACATATACGTTGAAAGTCAAGGGTGATAATGGACGCCCTTGTCTTGCTAGCACTGCGCAACCGGCCTCTCTATCCTCTCCTCGTATATGAGCAGTCTGAGACATGCACATTTTGTGGATAAGTCTCCAATTCTACCAATATGCAACTATTTTCTTCAATTAATTCTACCCCATATTTTTGAGTGTTTGTAAAAAAAATTCACTAAACCACAGGAATTATTTCGTTTATTTTAATTTGAAAGTATCAATCGATCCACAATAATAATTCTTGAACTCAGCAATAGCGTAGTTCAAGAATTATTATTCCTCTGCGACTCACGATTGCAAAAAAACACAATCCTATGAATTGGATCACCATGTACTAACAATATCACGTAAATTGTGCAGATGTACTCATAAAACTAAAATTTGCATTCTATTAAAATTTATTTTAAATTTTTGGCGACGTTTTGCAACCACAAACTGGTAAATTTAGCTCATACAACATTGGGTTAAAGGATTGGGCCATTCTAAAATACTTATTCCATAAGCTATGAATGCAGAAAACCTTTAAAAATCTCAATTTCGGTACGCTTTCATTTTTTTATTTTATTTTCATTACACGGCAAATGGAATTATCCACTCGCCTAGCTGTTTTAGAGACACAGGATTTAAAATCTTGAGTACACAATATTTGCGTGTGGACAATAATGGAAATGCATTCATTTTAAATCAGCGTTCGTGGTGAGAAATTTGCACTCCCACATTTTCATGATAAACCCGAGCGCTTTCCAAATTTAAGTATCATGAGAGACGGTAGGAAAATGAAATTGAGTTTAAAGAAAAGTTCTTTGCTCTGGACATAGATAGAAGAGATAAATGTCGGAAAATAAAGAAAATAGCAGGAAATCATAAAAATCGTGTGTAGGATTTCACTCAATTTTTCTCTTCACTGCCGAAGACTTAGGGTTTAGAGTGGTTTTTATACCCTGACGAAGAATAAAATAAAAGGAGATAAAGCGTTGATGAAATCTTAAACTTGACGCCGAGTGAACAAAATTTTAATGTCAATAATTTGCCACTAAAGCTTTGTAGTGTAGAACTTGGAGTTTCTTATAAACTTGCCTTAAATGTGTATATATTTAATTATTTTTCAGTAAATCAATGATTACACTTTTATTTATTCTATAATTCAGTTAGCCTTTGTGTCATAATCGCCGAAAATTAAGTGATTCCGTCGAGAGATTGGCTCTGCCTAAAGCAGTTCATATTTTTCTTGATTGCAAGACGAAAATGGCCACTTTTGGGCTCGAGGGAAGTACGACGTGACCGAAGTATTAACATAATTACTGATGGCACCCAAGGCGAACAAGTTACCGTAGTTTCACGGCCGGACAAAAAACTAAATCCCCTGAGCACTAAAGTGTAAGCCACTTCTGATAGCATGCATTCCCATGTGTAATCTAGATAAATTTCCTTTTCGTGATTATTATAATTATTTTTTGTACTTTGTTTGAGTATAACTCCGAAAACAGCGTGGAAAAATTAGCGGGTTTCTCTAATCCTGCTGTTTAAAATCGTCTTCCAAATTTATTTCCTATTTACCAAAGTTGCTTCAGCTCGTATGTATTTTTTACTTCCCATTCTTATTCTAATTTAACTGGAATATATTTGCTATTCTTATTGTAACCTGTGGAATGACACAATAAAGTGATTTGTAGATCGCTTACGGCGATAATTAATTGCTATTCGAGGCGGCAAAGGTGAAAAGCCCATCGCTGTATTTGAAGGTCCCTTCCCTCGTCGTGATTGAGGGCAAACAACAATGGGGTTGATGGAGCAGAACAAATTTATTTTCTCTTAATTGAGCGGTGAAGTCGTAGCCTTCGGCCTCTCGTTCTTTTTTTGCCGTCATTGTGCCACCAAAATGTACCCAATCTTTTTGAGGTCTGGACTAAATTAAGAGTGATTTTGTATCTATTTTGTTTTTATCCATTGGATCCTCAAGCCACAAGATCTAAGGAGTGGTCAACATAAATCGTTAGCTAGGGCGTGGACGCCCTTTTCGTCATCTTTATTTCCCGCTCTGTAAGCAACCTGCAAAAGCGAAAGCAAGAAGCATTTGGAATTTTGCTAAATCGAACTATTACACTCTGACCTGAAACATCGTTACTTGCGATTATGCGAGGGCTATCCAGAAAGTAACGTCCGTTATTCCATGAAAAATGCACTGGAATAGATGCAGAAAATAAGCTATTTTCATCTCAGAACTACATTTATCTACTATTTCATGCATATTCTTCAAACATATTTAACCATCTGTCATTAGTCTGAACTAATTTTCAAATTCTTTAAGCATACAATTCTGCCGTCTGAGATCGCAGTCAACCGAGCATGGCATTTTGAAGTTCCTCGTCGAGGCGAGCACAAAGCATGTTGTTGGAGCCTAACTTTTCAGTCCTGCTTCCATGATACAGAGTCGTAGAAATCTGTGGAAAACTTTTTAAATATTTCAGATATAGTAAAACGCCGGTGTTCACTCTTAAACGAACAACAACACTGATGCATGAAACAGTTTCTGGCGTAACTTGGTGGAAAATCTTCATACTGACTTTTAATAATCAAACCACTTTACTTTTCCACATAAACTTTTTAATTTTTACAACCCAGATTTCGTTATAGCATAACATCATCAGGTAAAGTGGTTTGATTATTAAAAGTCAACACTGATGCACTCAACTCTTGTCACTCATCATCACATTTAAACCGTACAGAGCACTAATATAGTATTCCGATGAATATCAGCATACTTTGACGTTTTTTTATCAGTAAAAACCTTATAACGAAATGAACTTCAAAACTGGCGGGAATTTCAATTGTATTGCTCATTTTTGCTCCCTACTATAAACAAACGCGACCTTCCAACCACTGCAGTTCGAGGCGTACTGACCTACAGTGTGCACTAAGATGAAAACCTTAGTACAATAACTCTGAGCAAATGAGCGTGAAAAAAGTCACCGTGAATCAGTGAATATGAATTGAAGAGACTGTGAAGAATTAAATTCAAGGAAGATATGTGAAGATTAACAAAACAGATTACAGAAACATACATACAAAACAGAAGAAGATTAACAAAACAATAAAGGAAGTCCATATCGAACAAGGGAGAAAAATAGTTGAAAATGAAGAAAAACACGAAATAACAGATATAAGACACAAACATTTCCTCCCTCCCTTCATTCCGCCCAACATGCATATCTTGACATCACACGAGTCACTCTTCCCTTTCAAAATCTAAAACGATCATCCCCTTAACTAATCATTTACCCTCATCGTAATTCTCTTGTTGATTACACAGGCCAACAGTGGTTTTGGTGCTGGAGCTTTTAATGCTGATTTAAAGAACAATTGGGGTGCTGAATCCAATTACTTATGACACTAGTTTTTTCCTATCAGCTATAGTTTTCAAGATATAGATATGTTGTTACTTACGTAAAAAATCTTCTACATGATGATATGGGAATATTATATTAATAATAAAACTCACTAAATATAAAGACTTGATTTATTTCTAGGGCTGTTAAATCACCCACAAACACAACAGAATTTTACAATACAATTGAACACAAATACTAAACTTTTTTGCTGTAATAAAACAAATTGAAAAGAAAAAAATACATAAAAACATCACTCAACACATCGGAAGCTTCTTTTGCGCGATTTTCTTGAGTGCACTTTGTTCAAACAGTCTCGTTTTAAGCACCAGCAGTAATCTGGCATCATCCTTGGTAGCGAGCTTCCATTGTTTTTATATCCTGGTAAAATCTTTCACCTTTATGTAGTTCTTATCCTTTTCACTTGTGTCTCCTAAATTTCCAAGAAAATTGTCTAAGTGGCTGTGTAGATAGTGAACTTCTGTGCTCACATTACATCCAAGTGATTTGAAGTTACTGAGCATAATGTTTACCAGCTCAATATAATTTTTACTTTTGTGGTTTCCTAGAAAATGTTTTATGACCTCAACAAATGACATCCCAATATTTTTTTCAATCTCGTTCATTGACTCGACAAAAGCAGGATCCTTTGTAAGCTGTCTGATTTGTGGCCCCTCAAAAATACCAGATTTAAGTTTTTCAATACTTATATGGGGCATCTTTAGTCTTAAGTAGCCGAAGCATGGTCCATCCTTGTCAAGAACCTTTACAAATTGCTTCATTAGGCCTAGTTTGATATGTAGAGGCGGTAAGATGATTTTCTCTCTTTCAAATAAAAATTCAGCAATGATGTTTTCTTTCCCAGCAACCAAATTTTCTCTCTTAGGCCACTCCTTCTAAATCCAGTGGTTTTGTCTGTCCCTGCTATCCCAGAGGCACAAGAAACAAGGATATTTTGTGTAGCCACCACTTTGCTGCCCAAGAAGAAAGTTCACCATTTTTAAATCTACACAAATCACCCAGCGATGTTCCTGGTATTTTATCTTCTGTAAGACCAATGCTATTGTATCGTATTCTTCTTTCATTTTAGTTGAATGAGCGATTGGTATTGCGCCAAACCTGTTACCATTGTGAAGAAGTACACATTTTAAACTACGCTTGGAGCTATCAATAAACAAACGCTAATCACTAGCATCATATTGTGATAGTAGTCCCATTTTTTCCAAAAGACCCTTAACGTCTAAACAAAATGTAAGATTGTCTTCTTGAGTAAAGAAGGGTAGCATGTCCTTTTCCCTTGTGCGATAAAAACTTATTTTTGTACCGGGTTGCAGTAAATTCTTTTCATGCAGTCTTGATGCTAGTAGTTCGGATGCTTCCTTCGATAAGTTCAGTTCTCTAGCAAGATCGCTTAGTTCATCTTGATTAAATAGTTGAGGAATTGTTGATACCCCCTCGTAGTCACTGCCACTATCGTCAATAGAATGAGTAATCTTTTCAAATAACTCAAATTCTTCCTTAGATATATCTGGTAACGTCTGAAATATTGGGATCGGTATTTCTTCTGAATGGGGTACCGGGCGTCTAGCTGAAGGCAAATCTGGATATGTCCACTTGTGGCGATTTTTTCGATTAATTCCCGAAACATTTACTATGCAAAAATAACAGTCGTCAATATTGTTTACAGGTTCTCTCCAAACCATTGGCACACCAAATTTTAGACTTTTCCTTTGTCCTGTTGTCCATTGCCGCAGATGTTCAGTACATCTTTTACACACAAAATGCGGTGCCCATGTTTTATCTTGGTCACCAAGCTTAACACCAAAATATCCCTAGTATGCACGTTTCACAAAGTCTGTAATATTTTTCCTATTTTCTTTTACCATATATTCCCATGTATACTTATAAATTTATTTAACTTTGAAAATTATTTTCCGGAATATATCAAATATTAAAACAACTAATCGTAAGATGTGCCATATATAAAAAAGTAGAGCTGTTAAATAAAAACGGATTTCATATTTGGATTCAGCCCTACAAATATAGTTAAAATCAACACAAAGATTCCCGGCAACAAAAAAAATTTTTTTTTAAGGCCTGTGTTATCCAGAGTAGCAATTTAAAGAAAAATCGAACTTCAGAGAAATCAAACTTACTGTTCTATACTCCTCACATACTATGCCTCCCTACTACTGTCTTTCCCTTCTTTGGAATAGCAACTTACTCTGATCTGACAGAATCTTCCTATCAAATTTCTCCCTCATGAATGCTACGAATTAGTCCGTATAATGTCTTCCTCCCACGTTATCTTAAACCCTTTAGTAGTTTCACGGGAATTCTGTCCACCCCCACGGCCTTATTTGATTTCAATTCCCTTAATGCCCTTTTTCTCTCGCCATCGAGTAAGCCTGGACCTAAGCCATTCTCATCTTAATCCCTTTCTATGTGATTGCTGGCCTCATGCCTCCACTATATTATTCCTCTGTATACACCTTCCTTCTCTCTTGAATCTTCCCTGGTCCTATTAACAATGGTTTACCTGGTGTAGCTTTGATTCCCGACACCGACTTTCGTTTCTTATTTCCTCATAGGGCTTTCATCTACCTCCTCAGCTCGACGATTTCACCATTCCTTGGTGAACTTGGCATTTATTACAACTATTCATTTGATGGATTAATAGCTTATATTATAAATATATATTTCAATGCCTTGAAACGTGAAAAATAAATGAGGCTAAAGAGAGACACAGCAAAAATTGGCAACGGAGAAGACCTTTTCATTTCATTTCAATTCTCATTTAAGTCAATTACAAGAGTAGAATTAATATTATAAGAATTGAATCGTAAAAGTAATCACTTGGTTTTCAATTGATATAGTACAAATGTAGCACTCTGCCCCGGGTCTTACGCCCGTTCCCGTCGCCCCTTGTGGGCGGAAGACCAGGTCTCCGAGAGAACGGTTCTTGGCGAGACGAGGTGGTGGCGACAAGAAGCGCTTGCATTCGTGGGCATGGGTGCTGGAACGAAGCGATCGATTCTTCAACCGAATTTTTGAGCATGGATCTCCATATGTCACACTAGTCGGGAAATATCTCCTTCATTTCCATAATCGGGCGCTTATACGGGACGGATCAAGGGGCTGTGGTGTGGACGACTGGATAATACCCGAAGAAAAATATTTACACAAAATAAATGAAATTTGTTCTCAGTAGGTGGTAGTTGCACATTTCTGATCAAGTGAAATCTTGTAGTTGATAAGGTGCGTTCTGTAAGTACAACCCACCCTCGGAATGTGTTACAGACTCTTTGAATTTGGAAAGAAGGGACAGAATTATATCGCCTATAGGTTTACATGGTTTATATTAAATGTATCGGGAAATGTTTCGGAAGAATATATTTTATTTCAGATATTGCTTTGATGCCTCAAAATTCTTCAAAGTACATTCCTTGGACGTTGACACACTTTTGCCAGCAGCTTTTTCACGACTCGAAGGTACCCTGGTCGACAGATTCCGAAAGATCCTTAAGGGTATACTAGCAAACTTCTTTGATGACACTTAGGCTCACATGGTGTTGTCTTTTGAGGGAGGATTTCAAATAGGAAATAGCCTAAAGGAGATAAATTCAGGCGTCACTTTGTGGAAACGATACATATTTGCAAAAGGAACACTTGGTTTTTCCAAGTGGAAATAGCCTGCGTCATCATCGTAGGTAGGAAATAGCCTGCTGGTGCCAAGTCGGGACTATAAGGGGGTTGGGGAATAGTCGCAATGTCATTGCAGACTTTCGTAGGTAGACACTCGACTCTGCTCTTGGTCGTCCGTCAAGACCTTCGGAAAGAGTTTAGGGCAGACCTTTCACCTCATCGCCAATTTTCAAAGTGATATTGGTGTGCACTGTCATTTTATCAATGCCCAAACGATCAATGATCATGTGCAAACTTAAACGACGGTCTTAATTCAGCACTTCACGCACAAATCAGCGAAATATCGCAAACGATACTTTTTATGCAAGCCTTGTGAGTGCTGTAAGAGGATAAGAATTATGTTTTTGCACTGTGAATATTCCGGTTTTTGAAATATCCCAAATTAAATATTGACCAATTATGAAAATATTTTGCATGGATGATTATGATGTCAACTCAGCAACGTTTGCGTATAACTCTGCCTGATCCAGAAAAATTGATCCTTTTCCGTCCATTCTGACGCGCGAGGAGCGTACGCGGCGAGAGCATTGATTCACCTCGACGCCTGATTCAGTGGGTCGCCGATATCGTCCGACGCCTCGGATGGTGACGGGCACATGAGAATCAAACAGAGGAATAAAGTAAATCCCCTTCTGGTTGAAAGGTTTCCGTCCATATCGCGAAATATACAAAACGACCCCGACTCCAGTCACACTCCAGCCACACACGCACGCTCGCCTCCAGCGTTCGGTACAGGGTTTGACAGAGAGTGTAGGAAGAATCGCTATTCATTTTCTCCGCAGAAATGAAAACAATTCCTGCATATTCTAGGTACAAGTGGAAGCCAAATGTATATCAACACTATTCTGGTGCTTATTAGTTTCCAGTTGTGCTGGTGCGCTGTCGTCATCATCACTAGGGCAGGGTCTATTCACCAGATTCAGAAAGAACTATGAGAGAGGGAGAGTTGTGTCGCGCTGTTTTTCCGAGTTGAAGCTGAAATTTAAATAAGCATCGCTTATACATTACAAAGCTCATTGATACATTATGCAGCGAGTTTTGTCATGCGTTTATATCTAAATGGTTATTCTGCCGTTACCGTATTTACCCCAGTAATTTCCTCTCTTCGCCATCCCTACTTAAACAACCTCGTCGCTTGCGTTTTCCCAACTTATTTTCTCCGTTCTTCCCACACCCTTACGCCACAAGAGCCTCTAATCTCATCCTCCTTGCCTTGAAGTATAGTTTATAGATCCAAAAAGGCCTATTCTCCACGTTTGTGCCTTTCACTTATTTACTTCCTATATTGGCGTACCTTTCTTCATTTCCCTTTGCTGTAAAGCTACTTCCAACCATAATAGGTGTATGTGGACAGGAAAAAATTTTTCCAAATATATTTTATAGGTTTTAACAATAAAGCCTGGGATGTATTCGTGAAGAATGACTACATCCTCGATTAAACAACTACATCCTAGTTCCCACTAGTATTATGAAGATGAAGCACAAGGTGTTTCGCTGTGAAACGGTACATTGAATTGCAACAGATTGTGCGGGTGAGAGTCTCCCTTGCCATCCATGACTCCTCTTCTCAATTAACCCGACCTGGCACGTCCCCCGACCTCTTTTACCCCATCCACCTCAGCGTCTCTAAACGCCGTCAGCCCCACCCCGACAAACCATCCCCTTCCCTTCTGCCGTCGGCGCCACTTATTTGGCTATCTGTTGAGATACCTATGAGTGGACCATTCGCGCCCGCCTCTGTCCCCCCTCCCACCGCTCCCTCTGCCCCTCCGCCACTATCCCACGCGCGAATTTACACAATTTTCCCGTTGGCACGTTTCGTCAGCAAGAGAGAGGTCTTCTGCCGTTGACTCCTTCATAGACGTAGAGTCGACCTTTCATCCTTTTCACACTGTTTTTTCAATCAAGTTAAATGTTTCCTGTTGATTCCTCTAAATATTATCAATGATCATAAATTTATAAATGTACAACAGAGAATCAGAATTGATATGGTGGGGTCGTCCCATATTGACAGAAGCAGAGGAAAACACAATTTTCCACTTTTTAGGTTCTGTATAGTATTAGTTTCGGTATAGTACACCATTTTCAAGTGAAGTTTTCCTTTTACATTGACATATGTATGCATCTGGCAAAAATAGGGGGTTAGGGTAGCGGGACCAATCAGGATGAGTGGGATGGGGGCGCTTATGAAGACCGTTTTCAATGAGAAGAGGTGAGGGAAAGAGTGCGGCATAGAGCAGCTAGGTTTGTGAAAAATTGTTATGATCAAGGCAGCGGTGTCACGACACTATTGGATGAATTAGTTTTGGAGACACTAGTTGATCTCTAGTCTTAAATGCAGGCTTAAATGCAGGTTATATTCACTGCGTTAAATTTGAGGCAGGTTAGTTATTTGTGGGTGTTAAAAAAATATTACAGGCCCCGACTTACTATGGTAGATCATGTCACCAACGTAAAATTAGAAAGATTTATTGTACAAGGGATAGATTTAAATGCCGTTTTTTCCTCGTACCATTAAATATCAAAATAGATATAACAGCAATCGCGTAGGAGATAATTGATATTGGCAGATTATATATTTTGCCGATATCATGGATGTTACTTTTTAGTTTAATAAACCCATTTTGTTTTAATAGTTCTACTGAATGATTTTAATACACGTGTCCTGTTGTTGAATATTTTTGTTTTTAAGTTCCTTCTTTCCTAAGAGTAATATTTTTTGAGTGCATGATCAAACTAATATTTTTGTAGAGGTAACATGATTGGAGTATTGCATCTAAAGCTGTTGATTTAAAACCCCTTTACGCCTTTGCAGCGGCTGGCGGGGATTATGTAGATGTAGATGAACAGAAGTTAACTGTCGTTCTTGTGGCAAACAGTTGTGTCTCTTGTGTGTTGAGAAGTGTATCCTACTTATAAATACACGCATATACCCATTTTCTCCCATGGATTCCAAATTCTTACCGCGTATTTTAAATGTGATCTACCTGAAGCATAGTGACACATATCTATCCCTATCTCTTAACTTTTCAATACATTTCCATTCAACACATCCAATGAGACACAAAAACGTCTATATATAGGCATTTAGGCGTACACACGTATATTTAAAGTAGTCGAGACTATATTTGGCAATAAACATATCACTTGTTCTATACTTTTACTGGATACGGTGGTGGTGCCTCTTGAGTACGATAACAAATTACAAATACATTTGATTGTCGACGTAGTTTCCTGTATTGTCCCATGCAAGGTTCGCCATTTCACCTGTTCTTGTACTGCGAATACCTGGTTTGGATACACTCCCTGCTACACACCTTCCCGGTGACTTGCAAGGTATTTTGTAGATGAAAGAGAATGAATAATTGAGGAATAAGAAAACGGCCTTGTGTGGTTGACTTTCTCATTAAACTTGGATAAACTACGAAGTTGCTTTAATCGTGATTTCATTATTCTTTTACTTACCGCAATTATTACAATCAGTTGTATACGTATGAATTAAGTATACGAAGTTTTATGTTTAGGAAGTGAGGTAAACAAAGAATGGATGAGGCGGCGTCACGGAAATTTGTTTTTTAAATTTTTATCGTTCTGTGGATCGATTTGAAATTTTCCCGAGACACATGGGAGAATTTTTTTTCTCTTCATGCTTTAACATTAATTTTTTCCGTCCGTATTTCCAGGGGCCCGGCCCCATCTGAATCTCCGTCCTCCCCCCCCACCTCCCTTCGCGCCCAAGAGGACCACTTCCTCCCACCCCCGGCCCTCCCGTGCCTTGCGGCGGCGTCAGCTTAGAAGTAGAGGCGGCGGCGGAGGACGAGGATGGGGCAAGACGTCCGGCGCCTCTCTCTCTCCCCCCCGCCCCCATCCAATCACCCCTCCCTCCCCCCTAGGGCGTCGTTGTTCCAAGAAACAATTTGCGCGCGCAGTTGAAAGGAAGAGCCCTTTCGTTTCCTTCCTCCTTGGCGATGTCTCTCACAAGGTCCGTCCTCTCAAATCTTCGCGCCCTTCAGGGCATCACCCTCTCAATGAATCGCTACGGGTTCGGTGCGCGTGACTTGGTGGAACAGCAATACAGTACATTGAAGACAGTTTTCACTCTCAGCGTGTTGTTCAAAATACAAAAAAGGCGAAATCTTCAGATATCCTTATATTTACATGTGTGTAAAATTGGGGCTTGATCCTCAAAGCGAGGAATTGAATCTTCGCTCTTTTTTAATTCTCTAAAATTGCTTTCAAAGCATTTTCTGAAAGCAGTCTTTGATGTAATATTATTATGATTATCATTGTATAAACTTCGTTGCCATTAGGCAGTTGTCCTGGTGGCAACGGTCAAGTCTGGTCAACGGTCACTCTTACAATGCACATACATACCTACACAAGAGGAACAGATATGAGACAAAATGCTATAAATACAAAGATTACCAACCGCACCTTTACCATCACGCAAGGGCTAGTTCACACCATACCCACAACGCTCCGTACATCGCCGTTCTCCGTCCATAATCACGCACTCTTCAATTTCATATACCTTTCTAAATCTCGCACCGTTAACACATCATTCACTCTTGCAATACAACTTCTCAGGCCACCCACATCACATAAAAATAATATTTATAAAGTATAATAATATCATAATCACTTATAAATGAAGTTTATCACCCAGTGGCTGCTTTACACTTATTCTTAAAGCTCCTAAAATTGGAAGGAAAGGGCTCAAACAAACCTCCAGGCAGCTGGTTCCACTCAACAATAGTTCAGTTTAAAAAGGAGCATTTTTTCTTATTTATCTTTTGCGTTCTTGTTTGTATTTTCAAACTGTGGTTTTTTCCCTTAAAGTTTGATTTTTTTATCTCTTTCCACAAATCTTCCCACGCTTCGTAATTTTTAACAATTCCATACATCGCGCCTAACCTATTCCTTTTTCTTCTATTTTTCAAACTCTCCCATTTCAGTATATCCAACATTTCCACGACGCTATCTGTTCCTTTGGACCCTCCGAGTTCATATCTTGCTGCCTTTCTTTGCACTTTTTCTGTCTTTTTAATATGCCCCACCTCTTATGGATCCCAAATTGGATATCAAATTTTCAAATTCGCATATTTCAAATTTCAATTCGCAAATTCGCACATAATATGGATATCTAATGTTTAAATTCGCATGTGTTACATAAGTCACTGCCATATGGATCACCATATATTACTATTAGTAGACTCGCCATGTCTAAATTACAAAGTCTTTAGGTTTATTAGGTCAAACTAAACCTTGATGTGTGGCTTTGAGAAACGCCCACTGATAATGGGTGGTGGTCCCTCAGACCGTCCGCTACCGACAGTGGGCGGTCACATTTTTACCTGTGTTTACTTGGGGGTGGGGATAATAAGTTTGCTTTGCCATGGATTTATAGAGTATTGCCCTTGTTACTTTCCAGTTCTGCAAGAACTGTTTCGCCATGGTGGAGCATAGTACTTTTGAAAGGTTGTGGTTCATTCATAATTTCCTCCTTTTTCGTGCACAAATGACCTATTTTGTTGGGTAAAAGCAACGCTTGTTTTGGATAAAGTCTTCCTTCAGCATGTTTATGAATTTTCTAGTTTTTAGCGAATATTTTTTTTTCTTTTCTCTTCCTCTCTCATATCCTCCTTTACCCCTAACCCATCTCACCTGGTGTTCGGACCTCCCTGCCACATACCTTTTCAGTGGATCGCGAAATATTTATGTAGATATGTGGTTGACGCCTCCAGAGTGAAAGTTGAAACTAGCGTCTTGTTATAATGAACAAGTGGTGCCTGGAAAATTGATTCATATTTTCTTCTCATATGGTGGAATTCTTACGGTCAACATAGCTGAAGGATAGTTCTTTTTTTAAGTGGTCGTATTTTTCCATCGGTGTAGTTAACCCTTGGTCCCACGATAATCTCTGCAGTGCCAAATAAGTTCAGCAGATTTTGTGTTTGTGACCCTAATAGGTGAAAATTCAACCGGATTATTTCATGTGATACGTAAAGAGTAGGGATTGCTGTAGAATGCAGAGTGGGTCTGACTCAACAATGGGAGGAGACAAAGTCTGACGGAGACTTCAATGAAAGTTCTTCTTGTAATTAGCGCACTTTTAATGTCAAAAAAGGGATTATCATTACAGTTTACGGTGCACATTGAGTCACTGCACCTCCTCCAGTATAAAAAGGGACGTTTCTGGCGTGATCTGGTGGAATACCATGATTAATTAAAAAATAGCAATTTTCCAAAAATAAAATATTACTACACCATCATCAGGTGAGGATGATGTAGTCAAATCGAAACCGTTCGTAACAAAATTTTATTTTGTGGAAATTTACCAATTTTTAATTACTCCTACAGAATGACAGTCGGATAGTGATCTCAGTAGGACCCGGCAATATTTTAGCTCAGCGACAGAAAACCATGAATGTCACGGCAGTCACTCGGTATTAATGTTAGAGCTTACGATTCATAGACCCGTTCGCTCTCCTCTACGAAAGGAATCACGAACAAATCAATTCTCACCCTTTTACGGAAGCACAATTGACAATAATCGGTAAGGAGCCTTCCTCGCGGCGCGCACTTTCGGGAGAAGGACGCAATGCGTACTGCGATAATGCATTTGTTTCGGTCGCGTCTGATTAAGAGTAAGTGGGAGGGAAGGGGGTGAATGCGACGCGCACCCCCCACATCCCCGATTTTCGATTGTTTCGCCTTCCCTTTCATCGTCGCTGATGGCGCCACCATTGTCCCTGCCCCCTATCCTCCCCCACCCCCCTATCCTCCCCCTCCCCTGGCCCCATTCTCTTCTGCCAGCAGCACCTCTCGCCCGCGAGCCATAGTGATTATATGCCTCGCCTCTTTCTCCTTTTGCACTCGCTTCCCCAAAATTACTTTCAAACAAGTGAGCCTTTGTAAGGTATCGGATCACCATCCTTACCGCCGCGCGGTACATGAAAGTACCGACTCAAGTACGTAATTTAAAATCATTGAAACCAAGTGTCTCGTATATGCCTTTCCCATCGCACGCGTTTTGGCACTCCAGGAAACGATGTTTCATTTGGGTTTCACGTTCGTATTCCTTTTTTCGCAAAATTCGATGAGTTGTCATCCATGCTCCCTTTTGCTCTCTCTCTCTCCCTCAATCACCTTTCGCGATCACTTCGATCACCTTTCCACTTCGACTTTGTTTTAGTCGATTCTAGACTCGAATATTTTTTCATCTAAGAAATGGTTTCATTGAAAGTCCTTGCGAGCACATACTATATACATGTAAACCGTCCCACACTGTGAATCCCACCTTAACCGGTCGATTCACAATCAAAATATCAATGGCATTTTAAGAGAAACTTACCATAAGTGTGCGTGTTGTTTGTGAGAAGGAGAAACTTGTAAAAAAAAACTAGTTTGTGAGATATATGAACTCACTTAAATCTAACAGAATATATGAATCCGACAGGTAACAGCCCGGTTAAAAATAAATTAAAAACTACAAGGGAGAATGTACAATTTGGTGGGGAATACTATAAATAGAGTATAACTAAAAGCATATAAAGGAAAATTAGTGCAATCAGAGGAAAATATTTATACAAAGGGATGTTGAATCACTTGGTGCAATACTGCGAGCGAAAACAACGCTGGCGGCGCCCGTGTGATCGACAGGTGGACGAGGGCGAGGCTTGGCGGACTGAAATGACCGCTCAACGAAGCAATAATTCAGTATGGAGCGTACTTTAGAGTAAAAACTAAACCCTAGGACTATTTACAACTGGCAAGCCGGCGATTGAATTAAGAAGAAAAAATAAATTTAAAATTAAAAGAAGCAGTCCTTAGGTGATGAATTTATACAATGCTTCGCCTGATCCTGTCAAAGTGCAAGGCTCGTATAATACTCAGTTTTCCTCAATAGGTGCAGAAAATACGGTTTTTCGAAACTTCATCTCTATTGGTTGGCTTTAGACGTGAACATCACTGAAGTCTCTTATCAGATTGTGTTAGTTCAAGGCGCATTAGTGGCGAGAGGCCATTGAGGGCAAATATTTCGAAAAGGCAATAATTTGAAGAGACGTAAATATATTTCTAACTCACTCATGTAATTTAGGGATACAACTTTCACTATTTTCCTTTACACAGAGGAATGGATCTACTTTCACCTCGTGCATGTGTTTTGCCATGTTTCGAAGGAACAGAAAAGGAATGCGAGTAAAAGATAGATGATGTAGCAGGCCATTTTAGTTTTTTAAACCACTCTGTCCATTGCAAAAGGCATCGCACATTCATACGCAACTGTAAGAGAAAGTTGTGACGCCAGTGATGTTACGAAAATTGAGAAATAATGTAAAAAATTGCCGCGAGGACAACCAGCGCATCTTGCGAACTTTGACCCAGGATGTACTAAACCCTTCACTAAGCATTGTTCATGATTTTTCCCGAGCTCCGCAGAGACACGTGTGTCTGCGTTGCATCTTTCCACTTTGTTGTCCACAAACGCACTCGCCCTCTGCCTCTCAACTCGCAGAGAAGCTCCCTTTCCTCTTCGTGTCCCCTGACCTTCCTCTCCCCCTCGCTACGACACCCCCTCCCCCCCTGGTCCCCACCCCCCCATCCCTCCCCCCACACATCAAGGGTGGGGCGGAAATGGGCTCAACAAAGCGCCCGGCTTTCTTCGAGGAGTGAAGTGACCAATGTGACGACACCAAAATAATAATCAAACACGACCTAAAAATAGGCGACACTTTGGAAAGGGACGATCACATAATGGCGTGGTAAGGCTCGGCGGTCATGCCGCCTTCGTCAGAAGAAGAGAAGTGAAGCCCGGTCCTCTGAGAGGATCTACAGGGGAGGAAGGGGTGGTTAGGGGCGAAGGAGGGGGCGGACGGGGGTTGGGAGAGTGAGTGGGGGTGATTGATGTTGGCACTGTCGCTCAGTGTGTCATGTTGATGGGCTGAGCGTCAAATGCCCGAAGCGAATTTTACGTGTTAATCCCGATTTGCGGGGAGATCAATGCAGAGGGGATTTGCAATCGCTCCTGAATTTGATCGAAGGAAAATGAATGAATGGGTCAAAAGATGCATCTTAACTTGTCAAAGATGAGTGGATTGGCCGTTTTTTTCCTCACAATGGAGACTTGCTTAAGGACCGAACGATATTTATATATTTTGCATTAGTCCGAAAACAGCACTTAGACCTTTACATCGGACTTTGAACACTGATATAACAATTTGAAAATTACTTACACCCAAGCCCTAGGTGAAGGAAAAACCACCTTGGCGGGAATCGAACCCGCGATCTCTGAGTTGACATACGGGGATGTTACCCCGCCGCCATCGGGGCGGGCGAATTTTTCTCAGGGAATTAAATTTGTCGCCAATATCAAGCGTTCATGTGGACGGATTTGGTTCTAGTTTGGAATGAAAATCCGAAGAGGGACATCAGTGGGCTGAAGAATGGACTGCGGGCACTCTGAGGAAATGGAGGTAAAATATTGGATGTGCTATATAACTATAACAAACAATTACAATGAAAAATTTAGATGGAGCGACGAACTAACGCATTTTTATGTAGAAAAGAGAGGTATGGATAGAGAGTGGAAACATCTTGAGACACCATAGTATGTTGAAGATTATGAATGAAGGTAGGGGGAAATAATTAAACTGAAGAAGCACAACGGTGAACTACGAACGGTAGATAATATAAACTATCGGTGCACGGAGCTATGAGTGAACGATAGGATTTGTGGGCATCAGGATGGTTTAGAGAGCTGGCAGAAGCAATCCTCGGTTAGCTAGCCCATAACGATGAATTGCTAATTGAATCCAGAATTGTCATTTACCCAAAATAGAAATGTTTATTACGTAAAATTGTATTCGATTCCATTTATTGGTTGGATGTTATACCGCAGGATCACTCTCTCTTGTAGAAATCTTGTGCCCGTCCCTGGTAATCGTGCATTAGCCCCTCCCGTGCACTCAAACGACGAGAGGCGAGGTCAGCTGGTGCTGACAAAAAGGTCGCCGGCTGGCCCGCTGCGAGGTCGCCCATGAGGGTGACCGCTGGAACACCTCCTTCCTCTTGAGCGGATGTTCGCGCCGAATCCGCCTGACTACGAGGGCGCGCCGAGGCGGCTGACCTCCGCAAGTAGGAGAGGACGGACCTAGGAAAGAAAACCTCGGCTTTCGATAAGCTGTGTGTAATCGAGAGATTTTCCCACCGAATGTTTCTCGGCGGAATGGAGCGAGGAATCACATCCTTCGCTTGTGCCGCGCTTCCGCCCTTGTCGGCCCGATGGTTCTCCCCGGGAGTAACTCGTGAATCCTGCGAACAGATCATCATGACTCACCGCGAACTCTAGCGAACGAAATACTAAAATGAGCACCCACCGACCCGAAAAGGTCTAACTCTCGACGCCGATACGATATTCAAACAGGAAATCAACCTTCAAATACATCGAATATACCTTAAAAATTCAGTGATTGTCATGGAGCAACTTACGGCCGTGCTGGAGAGAGGATTTATGTTTTGTCTTTTACCGAATATTCTTAGATTATTTCACGGGAAAGGCTTGTAAGGAATGCGTGAGAAACGGAAATCAGTCTCCATGGTCGAGGAGGAAATTGGATGTGTGTGGCTGCCCGTTCTTCGCTGAAATGTTCAACTCATTTTCTCCGGAATGAAACGTGGAACGAAAACACAGCGCTAATGTAGTTTTAGGGTCAAGACCGAAGGCGGGGGAAAGTCCACGAAGTTTTATTTCTCCCCTCCCATCTCGGTGCCACACGACAGACATGAGTGAATGGAGGATTGGATGAATAGATCTGCAGACGAGCATGAGAATGAGAATTGGGTAAGGCATTAGTTATCAATCAAAGTAAGCGGAGAAAATGGAGACCCGGCGCCGGTGGCGGCGGGTTAACCTCCTCGTCTGTCAACCCAGAGGTCGTCAATTGTTATCTCAATGTTCAAAGTTCGATCTAAAGGCCGAAGTGATTTTTTCGGACTAATACAAAATAAATAAATTCCATCGCAGCTAGGTTGGATTCATTAATTTATCTAGATAATGGTGTTATTACGATAGGCAAGGAAATGATTTTACGGCTCAAAGGCATATAGTATATGTATGTCATGTGTATCTATAGACGGGGTAAAACGATCAAAGTAGTATTAGCATTGATAAGATGACAGTGCATACCATTATCACTGAATATTTGGCGGTACACTAAAAGATCTGCCCTAAACTCGTCTCCAAGGTGCTTGGACGGACCACCAAAAGCCGAGTCGATTGTCTGCTTGTAAAGACCTTCTAAAACGGTATCGCGACGGTTTTCCAACTCCCTCACAGTCCCGATTTGGCACCAGCAGACAATTTCCTATTCCCAAACGCGAAATCCTCCCTCAAAGGACACCAACATGGGACCCTAAGTCAAGCCGTGAAAGAAGCTTGCACGCTTGTGCCCTTAAAGACCTTCCGCCTATCAGGGAGCCTTGGAGTCGTGGAAAAGCCTCCGGCAAAAGTGTGTAGATTCTCAAGGGATACAATTTGAATAATATTGAGGCAATGCATCAACATCAGAATTAAATCTATTTTTTTTCGAAACTTTTCGCAATACTTTTTATACAAATCATGTATGCAGGTCCACAAAAGAAAATGGAATTGTTTTGGATCAATATGCAAACTACAAACCTCTATATCATAACAAACAGGTTTATTATTATCTTAGGGAAAAATCGATTTAAGTCCCATGGATTTATGTAGAAAATACCAGGGCGAATAAAAATTATATTTCTAATCAACTTAAGAGGTCAAAATTGATGTGGAAACAAAGGAGGATCGAAAAGAATTGAACGGAAGACGCCATCAGAAATCTTGGAGCTTATGGAACAAGAATTGCAAAGCAAAATTTACAGTAACATCAAAAGAATAAAACTGGGAGTAAAGAAATGGAAGAACGATAGATACAACAGTGGGGATTCGTCGAGAAATTTCTTCAGCACAAGCGGGGGAATACCATCACATCACCTAACAAATTTAGACGCACAGTGATAAAATTGAAGAGCAAAAAGGAATTTTTCTGAAATATTTCCTGATATTTTTTATGCAAAACATGTGGTAGGACATTATTTATGATATGAATAAAGAAGAGTGTGTGATAAGTACTGTGCAGTGCGAAGGCAGCATGCAATGAAATACTTTTCGCCAAGTGCTCCATGTATACCATCCGCTGTTATGATGATGCTTTATGAGTTTGGGGTGGGAGGGAGGATTTGAGGTTAGCGGAGAAGGCGGGTGTCGGGGAGTTTCCGGCGGATCACCGCAAAAGCTCCCCCGGGGGGATGGGGGAGTGGTTGGGAGGGAGAAGGGGAGGGGCGCTGTGGACGGAATAAGCGTGCGTGTGCCCCTCGAGGGACTCCCGAGTTCCTCACCGCCGCGACTCTCTTCCGCTGTCGTGAGGTGAGCCCATCCATCCATCGTGCACCTGCGACGACCGTGCGAGCAAAGCGCACCGAATGGCCAATCGAGAAGTGCATGCTCACCGTGGTGCTCGCCTCCTCGGGCGATGGATTGAATCGGTGGCCACGGCCGCTTTCTTCTTCATTTGTCCTTCGGCCTGAAGCAAGCGGAAATCGGAGTAGTAGTAGTTATTAGTGGAGAAAACCGACAGCTGAGGTCATTTGCGTCTTTAGGGGTGGATGGGAATGGAAGAAACCCGGCGTAGGCATTAGATTACTCTTCACGAAAGGCGCCAAAGGGGTTCAACGTTTGGAGTCCAATCCGAAGGAATTTATATTACACGTATATATGTATTTATATACGCATATATTTATATATAAATATATATAAATTAGCAGGTCGCGGTGGTCTAGTGGGTAGAGCGTTGGACTACTGACCGGAGGGTCCCGGGTTCGATTCCCGGGCAAGGCACTTTGGGCACTTGCAGATTCACCCAAGCTAGTTGATTTTTCGGGTACCAGATCTTCCTGGGAAACCATAACCGGCACAGGGAAAGGAACTGGCCCCCCTACCCTGATGTGTGAATATTCACACGCCGTCGGGCTTGGTACATGGGTGAGCTCTACCCTCACCTACTAAACCGACCTTCGGGTTGATTACTGTGTTTATGGTTTATATATAAATTTTATTTATTATAAATTCTCTCTCGAAGTTTATTTTCACGAAGTGCTCTCCACATCATCATCATTGGTTGTTCAATCCTAAGATTGGTTGACTGCAACTCTCCATCCTATTCTTTCTGATGCTAATTTGCTTACCATCTGGTATTTTTTGCAATGTACTTTCTTCTTTATTTGTCCCATGTATTTATCCTTTGGCCTTCCTCTTGGGACTTTGCCCTCTATTTTTCATTCTTTTATATTCCTCACGAATCCATTGTGCCTTAGAGTGTGGCCAATCCATCTGGTTCTTCTTTTCTCTATGGTGTTTCATAAGGTCCGTTCTTCGTCTACTCTTCTGTATAATTCTTCATTTCTTATTTTATCCGTCCATTTGATCTTAAGCATCCTCCTCCAGCACTAGGTTTCGAAGGCTTTTAGTCTTTTCTGATCTACTTTTCCGATGGCCACAGATTTCCACAGGCACCTCAATTTGGGATCGATCCCTCCAGGATTCGAACAAAAGATCTCTGTGTGGGAAGCCAATACTTTAGCCACTGTATCATCTTAATCTCCCTGGAAATCGGAGTGAAAGTGAATTAAGGAGACTATTTTCTAAACCTGCAAATGTGTCGTTACTAAGTGAGGAAGGCAATGGGAATTTCATAAATGTTCAGATGCATTAGACCCCAGGGGATTTCGTAACTTTTTAAACTTGTTTTAAGGTCCAGATATGTGAGAAAGGGCATAAATTTCCGAAAAGAAGGACCAGTCGAGAATCCCCTGGCCTTAAAATCTATGCTTTCTATCCTTGGGAGAATATAAAAATTAAATTTGAAAGTATTAACCCAGTAATCATGTTTCCACATCCCGTGCAATGACGACCGTTTTGTAAATTCCAAAGCGCCTCTTTTCCCTCGTATTCATCCCACAAGTTTGAGCAATATTCCCCCCCACACGCAGAACTAACTCCCCGAGTAGCGTGCACGCCGTCACGAGGGATCGCGCACGCTCTGTTGTGGCGAGTCCAGTTTGGGTGGACACTCAAACCGGACGAGGGCCGCTCGCATCCATCTCTCTCCGACCCTCCTCGATCAAAACTCCCCGGATCGAAGAGCGAAATACTTCCGCTCCGGGTTGGAGTGAGCGAATCAACAACCGCTCTCTTCCCCCTTGAGAGGAGGGTCTCGAAGGGCAACCGACGAAGTGACCCTTCGGAGCGACCCCCCCACTCAGCCTCCCGATTCGAACCCCTCCGTCAGCGTTCAGATTTTAAAAAGTAGGATACTCATTGGAGCTCGTCATTAAACACCTAAATCACCCAGATTTAGGGAATGCGCCATCTTGAAGGGTGTCCAAACTCTTTAGGCTGCCAGAGGGCGCAATTTAGTCATCTATTCCGGCCCTCGGATTTAGTTTACGAGAAATGTTTCCAAAATATGCCATTATGCGATCCCATAATTCCAAGAGCTAAAAGCGAGACAACTAGTCGAAGAATAATCGCCATGGTGGGAGTGTGTGGTGTAAGTTGGTCACAATAACTAACATTGGTTATTTCTTTGAGAGAGTACACATTTACTCGTAAAAACGAAGGGCTTTATTAAAGCGAGGAGAGAAAAGGCACAGCTTTCCAAGAAAGCGAGAGAAATTTGGCGTCTTCGGCATGAATAAAGTTTAATTCTTGTAATAGAATTAATTTAATAAAGTCATTGGATACAGATATTTGAAACAGAAGAAGTAAGAACATATTTTTCTCTCTGGTGCTTTATTTGATGACTTAGAACATCGTCTTTGCCATCGTGTTTGTATCCATGCCTCTTTTTTGTGCTTGCTAAATCTTATTTTGGCATATAAACATTACATAAAATATTCTTCGTTTGTAATGTTGTAATTTGAGAGTGTAAGCATTTAGTAATGACATTAGTAAAAGTATAGCTGTCTGCATGAATTCAACTAATTAATCATAGGTCGTTCGCCAAAGCTTTGCAAAAGCAGTCATCGTCTCACTATGTAAGCCCTCAAAGTAATAAAACCAACAAAAATGAAAAAGCACCGACAAAGGCTAATTGTATGACCAAGAAATTACTATCCAGTAAAGTGCCATGTAAAAAATAAAATGTTTAAAATTATTGGAATTTAACACAAACTGACCCAATAATTAAAGAAAAATACAAAAAACGGATATTCTACAAAGAGTTAAATATAGTCCGGTATGAGAAAATGAATACGAAACTAGTACCAAAAAACGCCTAATTTAGTAAATCGAAAGAAATAAATCTAAAAAATTAATATAAGACTGCCGAATGAATTGTAAAGTAAACTCTTCTTTACGCAAAAACCAAAAACCACCAGCGATTTTGCGACAACAAACAAATGTTTGCATAAGCTATCTCAAATATCATAATATTTACATTCGAACATCATCTGTCTATTCTTAATAGCGACATAGATGGTAGTACTACTGTGCAGGTTGTCCAAGCTTACGTTGCCTTTACATCGCACTCTTCAGCGTATCATTGTCTTATGGAATACCCAGTATCCTCTTGCCCTGCCTTCTTCCAATTAATCTCAGGAATTAAGAAAATAGGTCTACCCAAAACTGAGATTTTTATTCAAATATAGAAATTTAAATATTTTTGCTATGCTCTTTTTATTTGAGATTTCATAAAGCTTTGAATTTATAGCCTAAATACCTGTGTTATATAGACGTGTATAGGTGTTATAAGTAAGGGTTGCGTCCTTCTCCCTCGCAAAAATGCCATAGGGTGGAGTAAGGGTGGGGGTAAGTCAGGGTGGGAGTGGTAGGAAGGGGTGGGTGGCAACCTTACCTTACCTGAGTGTTATGAATGTCCATCTCAACGAAATTTCCGCCAGAAATGGTTTAAAAAGGCAATTAAAAGGGTGTTCAGGGGGCATACCGTATTTTCCGATTTCTCATTTATGAATTTACAGCGTTATGAGAACGCTCTTATTTCGACATTCGTCCGTTTGACGGCGTCCGGGCAAACCGTTTCACCTGAAGTGGCAAACGTAATATCTAAAGAGAATCCGGACAATCTAAGAAAAGCAAGAGAGCCCGTCCGTCGTCAAATTATAATAACGGAGTAGACTTTTCCACTGAAATTATGCTCCTCACTCAAACAGCTTGCGAAAGAAAAACTCTCAGACACCAGCCAATCAGTGAGTAGCGAGAAGAAGTACCATGTCTATGTGGTCCTTGCAAGGGGTGTCTACGTCATGCTCGTCTTTTCCTCGAATAACGAATTGTTGGTTTGGATTTTGAATCTGCCACCATTAGAAGCGCCATTGTCGACAGCAGCGTGTCTGGGTGATAAGCCGAAAATATGAAAAAAAGAAGCATGCCCAATACAATATTTTTTCTTGGGTTTAAAGACTTGATTCCAGGTTTGTTAGCCGAAAGTAAAATCGTATGATTTCATGTTAACCTCTGCGATCACAATTCGAAGGAGTTTTCAATTTTACATATTTTCGCGGAATGAGATTATTTAAGTGGTATAAGTTCTTCCTTACTCATTCTGACAATCCAAAATGGAAGCAAGCACGCAAGGATATGCATGTACATACAAATTTTGTATAAAATGTATCGGGAATAGTTTCAAAAGATTACTAGTTTATATTAGATTTATTTCAGATATTGCTGCAATGCCTCAAAATCCTTCAAAGTGCATCTACAAAATACCCTGCCAGCCACCAAAAAAAGGTGTGTGGCAGGGGGTGTAGCACCAGGAGGAAAGGGTAAGGGGGGAGGGGGTTGGGTTTTTTAAAATAGGTGGGGGAAGGTGGGGGGAACCTGTAACAAAGAAATATAATATCCCCGCGCAGTCCCTAACCTGTACGTTAATACTTATTATGTTGAACTGACTCCTGGGGGATTTCGACTACAAGAATTCTGGCCTCTTATCGTTCTAGGAAAAAATTACATTTAAAACATGTCAGTCTTGCAGTCTATTTCTCTAATCTTATATTCGTGATCCCTCCGGCCGTAATACGTTGGGTACGTATGTTGGTTACGTATGATATTCTTGATGCCATCGGGAAAGGGCCCAATTTTAAATGTTTTTAATAAGTTTAATCTATATTGTAAAAGCCGCTGTGTAAGAGAATCCCAACCTAACTTTCTAGCAAAGTAGATACGCTGCTGCGTTGGTCATAACAATGTTTGACAAATATAGCCCCCCTCCGCTGAACTCGATCTGATTCCGAAACCAAATTTATAATATGAGGATCCCATATACTGGCAGCATACTCTAGGTGGGGCCTGACCAAAGCAAGGAAACATCGTTCCTTCACTTTTTCGTCGCATTTACCTAGCACTCTTTAAACAAATCCCAATTTTTTATTAGCACGACGGCATATTTTTCGTATGTGTTTCCCCCAGGACAGATCGTGAGTAATTGTTACACCCAAGTATTTAAAGGAATCTATCCTCGCGATTTTGGTTTGCTTCACTTCGTAACTATTAGGGAAGGAATTACTCTTTTCCCAAAAATGTATTTCTACGCATTTAAAAAAATTTAATTCTAATTGCCATGTGTCGCACCAATTTTGAATTGCATCTAGGTCGTTGGCTAACACGACTCTGTCTTCGTGACTTCGAATGTCCCCATAAATTACCCCATCATCGGCGAAAAGACGGAGCTTGCTATTAACTACGGTACTGAAGTCATTTATGTAAATAAGAAGTAGAAGGGGGCATATGACACTTCCTTGTGGTACACCCGACGTAACCTTGACAGTATCGGATGATACACTGTCCAGTACATTCCTTGAGCGTCGACACACTTTTACCTTCGGCTTTTGCAAGACTCAAAGGCACCCTGGTAGGCGGATTGCGGAAGTTTCTTAAGGGTACAAGCTTCTTCGACGGCACCTACGGTGTCCTTTGGGGGAGGATTTCGTTCGTTCGTCCGTCCAAAGACTTTATCTACATCTACATCTACATAAATACCCTGCGAGCCACCAAAAAGGTGTGTGGCAGGGGGTGTAGCACCATGAGGGAAGAGGTAAGGGTTGAGGGGGTTGAGGGTTAAGTGAGGAAAGGTGGGGGGAACCTGTAAGAAAAAAAATATATATATGTATATATATTTCCATATATATGTATATATATACACATATATACACATACATACATATATATATATACATACATACATACGCACATGTATACACATCCTCGCGAAGTCTCTAACCTGTACGTTAATACTTATTGTAATGAACTAAGTCCTGGGGAATTTCGGCTACAAGCATTCTAGTCCCTTATCGATCTTGGAATAAATGACATTTTAAACCTGTCAGTCTTGCAGTCTATGACTTCCGGGACGTGTTTCGCGCAGATCTTTTGCATCGCTAAATTTTCAGCGATAATGGTGCGTGTTCTGTTATTTCATCAATGGCAATACGATATCTGCAATCATACGCACAATTAACCGACGGTCTGAATTTAGCACTCCACGCACACGTTGAATGCTGTCGTCGGTGTGGTCATTCCAGCGAGAGAATGAATGGGAATCGAATTGTCAAGCAATTATACGTAAGTGAGAAGAATGAATGAATGGAAGAGAGAGAGATAGAGAGAGAGAGAAGGAGAATGGAGGGTGAATGTTGGCAGAAGCACTCTCAAGAGGAGGAATGTAAGGAGTCTCGAGGACAAAGGGCATGTGTCTATGAGGGACAGAAGCTGAGAAGTACTCGATGACAGGAAAATATGGAGGAAATAAAAAGATAGCCCTTTAACTAGTGAAACTTCTTAAGGAAACCTTTTATGAATAAGCCCACACCGATATGGAACATGGTGATCGGCGACTTCTGTTTGTGCCCACCCGCGTTCACGTACGCACGAAGGAACTGCATACGTATTTCGGAGTTGAGGCGGCTGTTTTTCCCCCAAGAGGAGGAAGAGCGATGATTGCCCTCCCAAACGCGGAAGTGGGTTGATTGGTGGGAGTGATTGGATGGGGGGGGACCCAGAAGGAGTTCGTGACGTCGTCGTCTCAGTTCCGCACTCCGCCGCCGCCGCTGGCGTCTCCTCGAGAGGGTGCGTGCGTGCGGTGGATATTGGCTTGCGCCGCCGCGCAGACGAACGGATGGCGTCCCTCTCTTTTTTTTCCGTCACTTTCGGGAGAACAAAGGCATTTCCTGTTTTCCACGGAGGAGTGTTTGCGGCGGGGGTGCGCGGTGCTTTAAGGGAGAATTCCCGTGCACCGGAAGTGCGAGGAGAAGGACGGGAGGAGGAGGACCGACGGCCCCCCCGGCGCGAAGGACATCGTGAAGGGCGCTCCGCCCGGAGTGGAGGGGCACGCCCGGAAGGGGGAGAAGTGAAGACGCACCTCGGGGTTCCATCATCCGCCCTTCACGCTTATTAAAATCGCGACAGATTCGTCGCTTCAGTCGGGTTCACTTCAGGCGAGGTGCGGTTAGTCTATTTATCCCGACTTACATAAGATCGGAATCACCTTGCGGACCAAGTGTCCGCACGAAAATATGATCTCTTTTGTGAGACATCTTTATCGCTACCTTTTTTTTTGGGTTAAAGTCATGTTACCGATTCCTGGACAAGGGGTGGCCGTATTTCATGTTAAAATTATCTGATTTTCTTCGTAACAATGACCAATGCTTCCATCAACAGCCTGGGAAATAGTGAAACTTTTGATGACGGGTCGATTCCGAGTTAGACTCTACAGCATTAACTCTTTGGTGCCGCTCCACGATATCGGTGCAATTTCCACCTCATCTCGATATGCCTGTGTCGTACGATATACTGTAAGAGATTGTCGATGTTGAAAATGTCGAAAGTGTTATCGGATGGAGAGAGGAACTCTTTTAACACCTAAAGGATGACGTATTTTTGTAAGAATTTCTTCGCCTTGATTGACAGTTAGAAGAAGGCCTTGACGCAAGTGGAACCCCTCGATTCGTAGGCGTAAAACATGAATGTGTTGCAAATGTACTCATACTAATTAGATGAGATAGTAGGGGTTCCTAGAACAAGTTTATCGTGGATTTTTTGAGAAATGAAAAGTACGAGGCTGTTTCCTAGTTGTTTTCACGATTTGTGTAGGCTGAAAAGGATTTTGTATATCACTGTTTGGCGGCCAATTTTCCACAATTTCACTCTTTATTTTCTCCTAACAATGTAATTAATATTAAAGTTGTCTACCGGTGAAAGAAACGGTTGTGGTCGTCCAGGCATGATGCTGACCTAATAACTAGAGGGAGAGTGTTTGATAGGCCATAACTTCTGTGGGTACCATCAGCTTCACCCAAGTGGTTCACTAGTTTTTGGTACCAGTACTTCCTTGGAAACCATTAGATGTAAAAATGCAATAAGAATTAGGCTCCCCTATCCTGTTATAATGTGTGAATTCCACGCTCAGGCCCTAAATTTGCTCTACCCTCACGTCTCAAACCAACCCTTGGCTTACTAAACTCGACCACCGGTGAATGTAGATTTTTTTGCATGCAGTGCCTGAGTTTTGATGCAATAAAACCCCAGCCGGACAGATTATCTCGACATATCTGAGAAGTACGTAGGCAACAAGTACAACATACAACGGGCGTCAGAAATAGTATCAACCTATTCGTGGATACGAAAAATTTAATAGATAAAGTGCTGTTTTTACGTTGTTGCATTTTGTGTGAAATATTTCATGTCTTTTGCCGAAAAACTTATTTGTATGAGAAAAAACTGTCTTATAACAGAGGCACTAAATTATTTCAAGAACAATAATTTATTGTAACAGGAAAAAATAATTACTTTGTTATAAAAAGCAGTTTTAATCCTTCAGAATGATTATACCTGTATTTTTAGTAACATCATCATCACAGTCAGTATCCTACTTTTACATGACTTGGTGCATATTAAAATTATTCTATTTTTTGCTTGCGTCCAAATCCCATTTTGAATTAAACATAAATGAGGTTACTGTCAGCGTGAGTTCAACTCCCTCATTCATTGAACCAATTGCCTCCTTTCCGTTGATCTCCGTTCATCGAAGAAAAGTAACCATTCCCCGCAGCGAGATGTCCTTCCCCGCGGAGTGCATCGGTCTCTCAGCGATGGAATACCCGCGACTGAGCGAAACTTCGCGAGTCCGAAGACATTCCGAATAGACAAAAATGCATGGTTTCATTATACGAAAAAATAAACATATTTATACCTAATATTTGAACATTTCAGGCAGATAACACTTCTAATACTAACTGTGAGCTCAGTACGGCTTGAGGCAAATCCGTACAAGACAGAAGGGTATCAATAAGAGGGTCCAGTTCCTTATTCCCTGTCACCCAGCAGTGGTTTCCCAGGGAGATTCATCCAGCCGATCAATCACACAGCTTGGGTGTGGCCGAGGATGCTTTGAGGGTTCTTATCCAATATCGAACCAGATCACTTCGGTCCAGTCTTCTAGAGTCCAGTGTTCTACCCACAACGTCGCCATCCCGTGACATTCAGATGAATTCATTCGGCTCTATTACGACGCGGAATACACTCACGATAGAATTATTTTTCCTCGATTGGATTTCATCGTGCATCGATTCTTTTTGGGTACCCGGCGAGGCTATAGAGATTTCGATCGCAAACGATTGTAGGTGGCAATTTGAATCCTGAAATCGCTCGAATTATGCCAGTGCACCATTTGAGTCATACTAATGACTTATAGTGATAGGTTGGTGAAAGGAACGTGTCTGCATTGCGATGCAGTCGACCCACGACCCTCGAGTTATTGATGAGGTGCGAATCGGGGGAGGGCGGGGGAGGTGTTAAGGGGGGCAGCAGTGCTCTCCGAGCAAGTTTGAAACCTGGCCGCGGGGTACGTCAGATCGGCCGGCCTTGCTGGCCCGGACGAGTCCCATGAATAACTCTATAGTTTGTGGAATAGTATTTAAAATTTCCTGTACCCTGAAGTAAGCAATTCTTAGAAAATTTTATCTTGGAGCCAGACGTAAATTTTGTTGAAATTTGCTGAAACTATCGATTTCGGGTGGGAGTAATCGATTTGGCTAGGTCTCAGTATTGGAAAACTTTGAGGAAAGGCAGCGTTCCCATTGGCTAAAATAATCCTTATTTTTTATGCTCTAAAATAAATAAAGGAATATGAAAAAAGGTTTTGAAAATGTGCTTTATGTTCGGAAAAGGCAAATCTTTGGAATGGAAGATTCTTACTGTAATGTAAACGAAATAAAACCGTTTATTCATTTTTGTTTCCATGTCTCGTCACACTCCAAATTCAAATCGTACGTGTGCCATCTTTCGCCAAGTCACCACTTCTGCGTTCCTGCGGTCTTTCCCTTTCTTTTTTCTCTCGCGCCCACAATCTCGCTTCCTTGTGCACACAACAATCAATGCAAGAAGAGTCTTTATTTAAGTATTTCTTTGTCTCAAAAACGGTGGTTATTATTGTTCTCCTTTAAATTTCAAACACCTGCGTGTTGGTGCTGTGTTTGGTTGATTTCCGAAATACACCGATGTTATTTAGCATACGATAATGATTTCCTTCCGACGATATAACTTCCCCCACCCCCCTCGCTCCTTCTCTCTCTCTATCTATCTTTCCTTCCTTCCTCCTTTCGGCGAGAATGAATCACACTCGGGCGATTATCTTACACTTCGAGGATTCGCGTGCACTTGTTCACTTTTACGAGGCAATGATCTCCGCTTTTATGGACCGCGCATGACGCCATCAAATTCCTCCGAAAAGGGGAGGACCACCCCTCCTCCCTCCCTCCCCCCTTCAGTTGGCGAGAGGAGGACTCCCCGACGAGGAGGCGAACGGAAAACCCGAGGAGAGCACGGAAGCTCCTCCCTCCCCCGGATTTATGAGGCAGTGGTCGAATCTTTTCTGGGAAAATATGAATAGTATCGCGCACTTTTCGCGTGAGTGGCCTTGTGTCTTCTTCTCTCATCGACCGTAACTTCCGAAGCTCCTCCTTTCGCCCGCTCGATCTTGGAGGGAAACGCACGTGCTTTGAAATAGGAAATATTCACCTATCTGCTGGCTATGTGCGGCATACAACACGAGAGGCAATGCATGAATTCAGTCTTACTCATGCGCTATTTCTGTTGCTAATTCTGTCTTATTGCTCCCTTTGACACTGCAGGATAAAATGTTAGAAATATGTCTCAAATAATAATTGGAAACAGCTGTTGCGAATCCTATAGCCATTTATATGAGGGGTGGTCAAATGAAAACCGAACACCAACTACATAACCAGTCCGCGCACCAACAAGGCCATAACCCGACGACTGCGTGCACCTCCTGTGAATTGTCAAAATGTAGTTCTCCTATCACAGAGATTTCAGAATTTATGCACAACAATAGTGTTACCATCTTTCGCGTTACATACACACTATTATTATTTGATGGATATAAATATGCATAAATATGGATTATTTATTAGGAAGAGATCCAGCTCAATTTTTGTAAAGTGTAAAACTTCAAAAATATTGTTACATTTTATTTACTTTTTTGCAATTTTTAGATGACATGCTCAGAATTGGATTTCATAATTCAAAGAGAAGATTCGTTGTTCTATTGTCAGTGACTAGATAAATACTTGACGAATATTAATTAAACCCTCACACCGTATCAGAATGTTGGCGAACAATGGTGTGAAAATTATGCAGAAGACCCTGTGTTAAAATATTTTAGCAACGTTACTCGAGTAAAACTTTTGATTAAAATATTCTTTTACCTGATCATGGTTGATTTTTTTTTAAATTTTACGTTCCATTCGGTTATCTACATCATAAATCTTTTTCTTTGGTTTCAGTAACAAAGAAAAATAATTTTTTTTACATTTTGTTCATACTTACAATCGTGAAAGTTTCTATGATATATCGTTGTTAGATACGAACTATTCCTCAATTAATTCCCTAAACATTAAAAACAATACAATAAGCGGTGGTGGCTTTCCCTTGATAAACGATGTCACCAACTCACGTACTCCAACTCATGTCTGAAGGGAGAGACGAGGAATTGAATTGAACAAGGTGAACTTGGTCGTGCCCAGCGGTAGAAGAGCCAAAACCGCATCAGCGGCCATCATTATACTAAACCTTAGAAAATTGGATTCGACAGCAACAGTAGAAAAGAAGACACAGGATAGGAAAAAACAGGTAGAATAGGTACTTGGAACATTAGGACCATGTTGAGGACGAGGAAATAAAATATGAAGCGGGAGATGGAGAGAGGAAGTAAGAAAATGTTAGGTGTACCCGAGGTGAGATAGAAGTACAGCGAGTATTACTGAAGCGAAAGAGATAACATGCATACAGTAGAACTCCCAAGTATCCGAATCAATCGGGACCGGACCCCGTTCGGATAATTGGAGTTTTGTCCGGAGAAAGGGTCTATTCAAAGAAAACTACAAGGAAAATGAGAAAAAGCTATGTATTAACTGGTTTAAAAGAAGTAACACTTTGGCATGTTAACCGTAAATCGCTTGTAAATACCGACTCTGCCAACTTTTTGTCCGGAACTCCCTTATTATCCGATTGCTCTATGATTTTGAGTTTTTCCGCTAAAGATAACACAACACGTTTTCTCTTCGAAGCCATGGTGAACAATGAAACGCACTCTCAAAGAAAACAACAAATCGGCGCATAAAAAACCCCACATTATCAACAAGCAATCAAAACAAACCGTGGCAGATCGCCCGTAGCCACACTCACCCCTCCGCTGGACCTATTCGGTTTCTAAAACTACAACATGAGACGGTGCCTAAAGCGATTCGGATAATCGGCGATTCGGATAGTTGGAGTTCTACTGTATGTACAACGCAGGGAAGAAAGCCGGTGAAATGTGGCCGTGATTTTGAGCGAAAAGCTTGGAATAATAATCGTAAACATCAAGTAGGAGACAGCAATCATAGGGAGAAATAAATGAACAGGGTAAACGGTCAATGAGGGCTTTGATTAATTACAGGTTTTTCTTGAAGGAAACGTTTGATAGTGATGGAGGCTTGTAACTCAGTAACGGTGGGCAAAGGAAGAGGAAGGACTGGGTTTAGGGGCTGATATGCGGTTTAGAAACGGAGATGAATAGAAATAAAGAATATTATGAGTAGAAGTGGAAATTGCACTAACAAACTGCGTTATTGCTCAGTTCTACAAGCCACTATGCCATTATAGAGGGAAAAAATAGCATGAAAGTCGTGAGAGGGAACGTGTGATAGTAATGGGGGATGGGAAAGTGACGGTAGAGGATGAAAGAGATGGTAGTGAGGACTTGGGTTTTATGAACAAAGGAATGACCGCGGGGTAACGCAATAGAGTTCTGCAGGAAATAGGGGTTTGAATTTTGTGAACAATTGTTTTAAATAGGCGTAGATTTGCGTGAAAAACACCCGGTGACTCAAAGAGAGAGAGAGAGAGAAAGATGTAAGTTGCAATATATTATGATTAGACACAGATTTAAGAGCAGCGTAAATAATTCTCACAAAATATCAGAAGGCAATAGACATTTTTGTGATGACTGATGCAAACATCAAAAGAAATATGGGGGCGTCTAAAAAAGTATATCGAAAGCCGAAGGCAAAGCTATAGGATAGTTAAAAGAAGAAGGATAAGGAAACCAATAGGTAATAATATTATGCGGATGTACAAGAAAAATGAATGAGATAACACAAGTACAGAATTGGGTATGATTAATAAAATAAATGGATAATAAAATAAATAAAGGGATAAATAAAACGAAGGTGAATTGGCGGGGTGGCAAAAGCGAGGCATGGATTCAGTACATGGCCATAGATAGTGTACGAAGGAGAGGTGAAATGAGTGCGCTGTACAGAAAGGTGTAAGCACCAGAAGGAAGCAAGGAGGAATAACCTGTGCATTCTAAGAAATATACGGCATTGACTCACCAACGATTCAAGAGAAAAAGAAAGATAACTAATAAAGGAGGATATGGGAAAGAAAAGGAAATGAGAAAAATATTCGTTAAAAAATATCAAATGACGTGCAAACCTGTATGCAAGCAGGAGGAAGACTTAATTCAAAACAAAGGTTAATTAACGTAACAAATCAATAATTCGTAAAACAAAAAAAAGGAATAGAAATGAACCACAACCATTTATATCATACCATAAATACCCTGCGAGCCACCAAAAAAGGTGTGTGGCAGGGGGCACGACAGGCCTTCACCCAAAACAAGACTGATATATTTAGACTTAGAAAGGAACAACATGTATGATGTATTTGATAATGACTAAGGTCCAGAGATGAGTAATTGCGAGATCGAAAGGGAAATAATTGAGTAGAAATCAAATAAGAGAGATGGAGAGACTTGTTAGTCGCTTGTGGAAGCGTGAAAGGAATTGAAGAACGTCCAAATACAATCCATGGGGTGGTCCGGTAATAATATTGTGTGACAAACGTCCATAGTGTATCAGTGGGATAATCCCTATGCTAGGACCATTTACACATTGAAAACAGTGATATCTATGTATTTTTCAAGGTTTTCAGCAAAATCTAGCGACTCAGATTTAATGCATTCATTGGTACAGCAGTCTCTGAAACCATGGACTATATTCCAACTGCGTTCAGTTTCGAAAACAAACTATGAAAACCTGAGGTTTTGTATAATCGGCATCAGCCGCCAAATCAATCGGTATTCAGGGCCCGCGAGGCTCGAAGAAAATCACGTAGTCGTCAGTTTCCAGGCTACTATTTACGCCGACGCAAAGCAAAATTCTCGGTCAAGACCACGGTCATTTGTCGCGGGATTTGCTCCCAATCGGTCGAAGCTGATTCTGCTTCCGCGAAGCTGGAACAAATGGTTGTTTGTCCATTCGCGGTCGAGAGGAAAAATTGGAATTCAATCTGTCGTCTAATGACCCTATGAGGTAAGCCCGTGGGTGAGTGTTACTCGAGGGATTTAACGTTGGGATATTGACGCCCGAAACTGTGTTTATTTGGTCATGCCATGCATCACGATGGATCTCGAGTAATAAGGTTTGGCATCGTTTGTCGCCGTCACCGAGTCATTCGGAGTGCTTTGGGGGCTTACTCCAACGCGTAGCTTTAGTGGCTATAGCTTTGTTTCAAACTCTTTTAATGGCTGTCAGGCCTTGCTTGCTTGGCTGCGGATGTGGAAGAATGTGTCTCAGCGAGCTCCGACTCCAAACTACCCTTTACCAACGATCCAGTAGTGTAGTTACTGTGATCAACTGCTAGCTGCATTGTAGCTGTAAGTGTTACATATTTTATTTATAATTTATTCTTTTTACAGCATTTAGTGCGTGCCTTTTAGTATTCGTGCGTATGTAACCAACAAACCAGCACACACACACACATTTATATACTCCGGATGGTTATTTAATATGTACTCTGGTTAAATATTTTTAGATTAATTATGAATATATATATATATATATATATATTAATAATTAATCTAAAAATATTTAATATATATATATATATGTTCACACATAGAAATAGATATAAGGAAAGGGGATAGGAAAACACATAAAAGACGAACACAGGAGAGGCGGGGAAGGAGGATTTGAGCAGTCAGACTGGAGCAGTCTGACCTGAAGAAGGCCTCGGAGTAGGCCGAAAGCTCAAACAATCTACAATGTGAGTGTTCTTTTACGTGTTATCTATTTTATTCTGTGTTCTATTGTGCCGTCCAAGTGTTATATTGCTCTCGTGAGTACTTCCACATTTTTATAAATACATATCAAAATACGTGCGCTCGCAGTAGTCCAGTGGGTAGAGCGTTGGACCACTGACCGGAGGGTCCCGGGTTCCCGGGCGAGGCACTCTGCGCATCTGCAGCTCCACCCAAGCTAGTTGATTTTTCGGGTACCAGATCTTCCTGGGACATCATAACCGGCACAGGGAAAGGAACCGCCCCCCCTACCCTGATGTGTGAATATTCACACGCCGTCGGGCTTGGTACATGGGTGAGCTCTATCATCACCTACTAAACCGACCTTCGGGTTGATTACTGTGTTCATGGTTTTTTATATCAAAATACTTGAAGGAAAGTATTGGATCTGAATAATAGTGTGAACGAGAAGCGATATAGCACTAGTGAACTAAAACACAGAGAAACACATATAAATGAGAGTCATACGATTCCGAATTTGCGGTGGTCAAACCACCTTCCTCTTCCTTCTTTCCCCAGAGGAAGGTGATTTTGCCGCCGAAAATTCCGAATGCGTGTGAATTTCATTTGTGTTTCTCTGTGCTTTGGTTCGCTGGTGCTATCTCGTACACACACACACACCTTTCATTTCATCTGTCCTCTCTCGTTTCAAACAATCATTGCCGATTACTACCGGCGTTTGTAATCCACATTCTTTGACAACCCATTCATACCTCACCACCTTGCGTGAGTGTACCAAGGTTTCGAGTGGTAGGGTCAATGTTTAGTTCCAATTTTCCATCCTTTGGTCCGAGAATCGTATCAATGTTTTTGACTCATTTTCAACGGCAGAATACGCCATCTCAATCGACGCCCATCGATTTAATGGATCTGACCCGAAATTCTGCCGGAGGGAACTCTCTTTCTCTCTCAATTGTCCAATAAATGGAGATAATAATCCTGCTCTCTCCAGAGTCTCTTCTCTCTATCATGGGGTCATTGGGATGTGCTCTAATTCCAACCAACAAGGCACACTCTTCCTTGGGAATGGGCAATTGAATCGAAATTATCGATCGGGTTGCATTTAAATGTCTGTAGACTGTCCGTTTGATGATACAATATTTATAATCACCATTGCCAGCACAATTGTTTATCGAATGAAGCACAATACAGGATAAGTCGCAAAATACTTTTTCTCACTCTCCCCACTATAAGTGTATTTCGACCCCAACCTCCCTTTCTTACACTTAATTAAATGTGCGTCTCGTTATCGGTGTGAATCTGTAGAAGAGTGCTGAATATTTTATTCTAATATGTACGTTTTATCTTCTTTACCTTCACATTTCGTCTGCCAGGTGAGTCTTATCCATTGTTACCACCGCCGCCGTCTATCAACTTGCCACACGATATAATTTCCGAGCTGGTGAGTCACATTTTAAAAATTCTGTTTTTTTACGCAAATCATTGCGTGGACCATTGAAGTTATTTTATTACATTAGTAGGTATAGGAAGTAACAATTTTTTTAAATCCATTCAGGAATAAAATTTGCTTTTTTTAAATGTCCATGCAAAAACGAGAAACACGAGTAATTATGTGAATTTTCAAGTATCGGATTATTTAAAGAATAAGCTAAATCCATCGCAGAAAGCCGCGCAGTTTTGCGGTTTCCGGAACACCGGTCTATATGGAAAAGCGCAATGTCCATGAAGGCGCTATCTACTCTGGAAGTGTATGTACGCGTATGATGTTTTAAAATTAAAACAAACCTGTGCTTTCATTCACATAAGTAAACTAATCATCGATACCTATTGTCGATAGTAGGAAAACATTTGGTATGATAATTATCACGTGAAAAGTACCTATATGGACTAGTGGCGATGTACAAGGTCTGTCCCAAAAGTAGTTTGACTCATTTTTCCCCGGATAGGCATCAACGGACGTGTGGCGGTTTCTCTGGCTGGGTTCGAGGGGCGGTAGCCTCAGGAAAAACCGGAGACCAGTGGCAGTTGGCTCCTAGCTCTCGCAGATTGAGGATGGTTCGTTTGCGAAACCTCTATAACGTGACATTTTTACGCTCTGTTATAAATCGGTTATTGGAACCGCACTAAGCAATCAAATTTTGCTGAAACTGGGTAAAACCGGGAAGATACTCGTGACATGCTTAAGGCAGCTTATGGTGATAGCGCCATGGGTAGATCGGGCGTTTTTGAGTGGAAAAAGTTACTTTCCAAGGGCAAAGAAGATGTTGAAGACACCGAACGTTCAGGACACCCATCGACATCAAAAGATGGCTTGAATCTTGCAAGAGTGAAGGCTTTGTTGGGGACCGCAGATTTGATTGTTCGCATGGTTTCTGATGAACTTGGTATCACTGTGATGAACAAGATGATGAACATCACTTGGTACAAGTGATGTTCATCGTCTTGCAATCGAAAACATGGGCATAAGACAGAAGTGTGCGAATTAGGTGCCGCGAGTGCTCTCGGGCAAGAGTTTTTAGACAGTGCCGCAACATACTTATTCCTTTTTCCCCGCCTAAAATCCATGTTGAATGACGTTACAACGGCTCTGTGGAAGCGTTACAACAGGCCTTGTTCAATTTTGGCAATAATTGTTTTTAAATGAACTCAATTCTGCTACTTTTGGTATAGACCTTGTATTTCTTACCCTTCTATATCTTTCCTCACACAACTGCAAACCCAGCCCGCCCATTCTATCTTCAAGAGTGGCATCTATCGTTGGGGTCGTCGATCATTGTGAGCGTCGATCGTAGGACACGCGGGGCGTATCGGCGAAGATCCTCCCGGCGACGCGAGGCGCCAATTCGCTCCACCGCCGAACGAGCACCTGAGTGCGCTTCCGCCCTAGTCCTTCCCGAGGAAGAGAATTTCCCCAGAGCAGCCTTGAGTCACCTGGTCCAATTTATTCTCTTCCAACTACTCAAGCGGAAGGCCTAGCGTCAACGGAAATGCCTTCGGATAGCCTCTACGACTTCAGGTTTTTTTATTAATTTTCTACGAAATGGCGAAATGAGATGGGGAAATCTGGGATCATTTATATTTAGAGCATATTATTATTTTCCTTAATCTTGAGGTAATTGGTGATTCCTAACTTCAGGTTATGCTTAAGGCCGTTATAATATTGACAGCATATGCTACACTACAAAGGGATCGAATCGAGTCTTGTAATGTTAAAATTGAACAATAGGCTCAAGGAGTTTGACTTCACCAATATTTGGTGTGAGAAAGTGATTTACCAAGAAGGCTTCGTGTAAACATGTTGATATGGGCGTTGCAATTCTCAAAACAACCGCTGAGCTTTGTTTTACTTAAATGGACAGTGCCATTCTTGGGTTACTTGATAATGGCTGCATGTTTCGTGTTCAGACAATAAAAAAACTTTGTGACTAAGGTGTGATTGACATTTGTCTTTCTTGTCAACTTGTCACTCATCGTCATTTACTCTTCTTGGGCCAAGTAATTCCGTTTCTCACATTCGCACGCCCTACGATCACAGGGCAGTGTGTCGCGAACACGATCACACTGTACGAATAAAAGAATTAATAATGTTTTATTTTATTTTCTTAAAAGTACACCTACACCTGAGAAGAAGCAGTGTACTCGTATCAAAGAGAAGATTTAAGTTTACTCTAAGGTTCACCTGTTATTGGGTTTTCATCAGAAATTCCATTCAGGACCGTGATTAAAAAGTTTCAATCAAAACGAAAGTCGTGGCAGTAGAAAAATGTTTCAAATAAATATATTTCCAAATAAAGGTAGGACCTTCTGAAACTACAGATGTAAAACTAACACTAACAGATCTGATATATCAGCTTGATTGCATGAGCAGATATTATAATGAGAAATGTATTGCAGATGCAAAAACGTTCAGAACGAATTGGAATATGAGGAAATTGCATCAAATTTACTGAAGTAGTTTCTTATCCATATTTTTATGTCGTAAATAATCTAAAACAATGCAATGTAGCTCCAGTTCCAATGCTCACATGTCTCGTCATGAAAAAAGTTACTGCGGCTTTAAATTGCAAATAGGACAAAGATTGGTTAGTTGGAATATTTCGTAGCATTTTACCCTTTCGCTGATATCTCGGCGTTAGGCATAGTATTGGGTGAACTCTACCGACACCTGCAAAACCGACCTTTGGGTTCATTACTGATTTCTTTATTACTAAATCAGGTTGATTTGCGGTTTTCCAGGAAGAGAAAGGATAAGTGGGATATTAAAATAAGGAGTTTATTAAACTAGGGGAGGTGGAACTGTCTACCTATCTCGTAAGTGTTTTGGATCAAAATGACTAAGGTATTCGGGACATAGGGAGACAAATTGTATTTGACAAAGAACCTTTCTCAAGGAGGAGGGAATTGATAAAAGCGACGTTTTAGAATGTAAAGAAAAGATTCGTCAAAACTTTGATATGGAGCGTAGTTTTGTACGGCGTGTAACATGGTCGTTGCAGTAAGATGACAGACATTGATTGGCATTGGCTTTTGAAATGTGCGTGTGGAAAAGGATGGAGAAGGGCAAGAAAGAAAAACAAGTAAGGAAGCTATGAGAAGAGAGAATTGTTAGAAGAAATCCAAAGTAGGTAGGAAAAATGAATTCAGAGCATTTTGATTGGCGATGTTGTGCTGATGACTGAAAGATTTGGGAAAACGTTAGGACAAGTGCGGAAAGGCTAGTAATAGGATATTTACTCTGGGCCTTAAGAAGGGAGAGATGGAAGTGTGGGAATTTGAAAAGGGGATAACTTTAATGTAGTTGTTAGGTTGTGTTTTGCTACGAGAGGCAATGGAATTATCATTTTACCGTCGCATAGGTTGTTTTCATCCAAAAACCTACGTTTTTCGGAAAATTACCAATAAACAGAAGTTCATATTTTACATATAATTCTGTTACATGTATATCGATCTGGTATTTTAATTATTTTTAAATCTTTCGCTTTCTATAAACAGAGAGGAACACCTTATTCATAATTAACCGTTCATAAGATATACATATATATTTCTATGTATAGTTTAGTAAACTCTTATAAATTCCAGGAGATATGCGATTAAAAATTCATTTAATTTATTAAAATAAAAAGAGTAAAATATATATTTTGCATGATTTAATCCCGAGACTTTTGCACTAAATTATTTTATCTCCTCCATTTGAGCATTAAATTTTAGCCCCATTTTTCCTTCGGAGATGGGAAACTTTTCACCATCTATCTCGTATATCCCTGCCCGTCTTCGTCATGGCAACGTGGTAACCTTCGGCAACGGAATGGAGGGAGGGAGGGAGGGGAGAGGGCGGGAAGCCCCACTCGCGCTGCCCCCGCGATCTAATTGACGAGAGCTTTGCTTCCCCCCGCCCCTGACTCCTTCAATATTCCCGACAATGAAAGAGAAAAACTTTTTTCGCGGTATTTATCGTGAAAGTAATCCTGTTCTCGTTCAAGGTTTCCTCCTCAAACCGCTGCTAAGTTAAACTCTTTCTTCGCGGAGTGATTAAAGTAACCCATGGCGGCAACTCGTCAAATATATATATATTCTAATTGTAACCTTACCAGCGCAAAAAATGTCTCTTATTGACATTCTCATTCAATTTCACTGCTTAATGGGCAGTTAAACTAATTTATCTCAAGGAAGACAACAATTTTAAAAAACGCCCATTTCCACGGAGTACATGAAATGAAGAATAATTTAAAAACCAATGCAGAAGTAAGTTGGTATAATTTGAGTAAAAAGCCGAGGAAAGACTGAAGCATTAATAAATACAGGATTTAAAACGAGGATGAAATAGTGTTTCAAAACCACTTTTCAGATTACTCTTAAAAGGGACAAATATGAATAATGAACGGGCCTCCATCCAAGTATTTTTACAGAGGAGGATGGGTCCGTTGGTGACTTCGCAGTAATAGCAGAACACACGGAAGTCACTATTTATTATTATGCGATTATTTTCGCCTTCAAATTCTTTTTCCCAATTGTAAGCACGTATTTCTTACTTTTTGTTTTATCAAAACCACATTTCTAATCCAAACGTAGATGTTGTACGCATAACTACTACTCGTATAATTAATGAATAAGAAGATATGTGAAACGTGCTCGTAGAACATTTGAAAATCAACTGCAACGGAGAAGACTCTTGGACGAGTAAATATTATGCTTGGCCATATGTATTCACGGTTTCAGGGCGAAATTCATCAAGAGAGGAGATTAATCGGTTTGTATTTTTCAGCAGTCTACATACCACCGCTAAGGTGAGTGGCATGGGGTGAAAAATATAAATAATTTTGACCCGAATATTTTGCCAACTTGTGCGATCGGACAAAGTTATTCTGATCCCTTATTTTTCGTGGGAAAAATGATAAATCTATCTGTTGTACACTTAATCTCTTACATTATATCTCATACCGTAGTACGATGGGGGTAATGACACATTTTCAACATCATTGCTAAAGAGACGTCCTTCCAATTTATGCAAGAGATTTAATCTGTAATTTGCAATGGTATGCATGCCAGAATGTCCAGCACAGATAGCCAGGGATTGAACCGATTATAAAAGGAACAAGTTCGGCCTCGAAAAAAAAGCTTGACAACCTCGGATAGTGAAATAATTGCAAAACAAATTTTACCCGATTATTCAATTTAAAATGTTTTCACTTTACTATTTGTCTGCTACGCTGAGAACGACTTCATATACCATCTAAGGGTGTAAATTTTGGCCGAAGGAACCCACACACAAATAATGCAAATATATCACATCTGTCCTTTCAATTAAAACCATTCTAAACAACTCTGAGTCAGCTGGGGTAGGACTAGGCAGGGGGGAACGGTCGAAAGAGAAAGGGAATTGGTTGATTTTTGGACGCAATCATTCCCTTGTGTACTCCAAGTTTGCTACTTGATGGCGTGCCTAACTCCAGAGTTAGGTGAACCCGGAATTGGATGGAGAGAATGAGGATAGCGAATTCAGGGTAGGGAAGAGGAAAGAGAGTGGTCGTGCCAACCTTTGGGATTTACACTGTGCAAAGTGTAAATTGAGCCGAACGAATGTATTCGATTCAGCGTAATTAACTGCCATTATAGGTGTGACGGTAGCTTACCCCAAACAGTTCTATGCTGTATCGATTGAATTCACTGTTGATAGAGAAGATTCGATGGTCATTTTAGTAAGATCTAGAGTTCTTAGGACTTCATTCCTTGTGCATTCTTTTCCGTTTGATTTTTTCATTGACAGTGAATAAATATTACCGTCTGAATATCTCTTAAGTAGGTCATTCCGAAGTATTCCTTTTCTCGCATAGACTTTATGGAAGAACTTATAAATTAAATCCAAATTTCGTTTTCCCAAAGGCGTTATCCGTAGAGATTCTTCGATGTATCTTTGAAATTTAAATAGTTTGTGCTGCGTTTAAAGGTTAAAACGCTGACACCAGCATCGCTGCCTTCTGTAAGTCTGGATCGGAATGTGCTTATTGATGATGGTTTGTCAATGAAGTGTTCTGCCATAATATGAGACTTCTTCATGTGAGGGCCGACATGAATCAAATCTAGGCGTGTTAATTTGGTAAAATTCCCTGCGTGTCCGTGGATGGAAGAACGATTCCCACGTCCGTGCTCCGCCGACTTCCGGGTTGTCGGCCCGCGTCTCCCGGGCGGCACTTCCCCGCCTTTCGCCCGTTCGATGACTGAAGGTCGCGAAGGTTTTCAATCGCTGCTCTCCGACGAACGCACCTTGCCCGCAGCTCCCGCCTCTAGGTCTGCTCATTTCCCATCCCCTGGCGCCATCTTTTGGGAATTTGATAGATGACCATGCACACTTAGTCCGTGAAGTTCGCATCAACAAATTAATAGACTCGTGAGATAATCAACAGGAATACACTGAATCACCTGTGGAGCTAATTGGTTATTGAATGGCCACAAAATCCGGAGGGACTGGAAGTAAGCAGGTATGCGTACGGGGGACTTAAAGAGTTCAAAGTTGAAATGTAAAAACGAATTAGAAATTTTAGGTCTTAGGTGTCCATCCAAAACCTAACATAAATGGTGGATCAATAAATAAAATTTCGTCATTTCCATCTGGTTGTATGCAAGTCCATATATCTGTAAGCGATTTAGAATGAAATTTAAAATAGAATAAAAATAAAATTTAAAATAAAATAGAATTTATTTATTCAGTAGTTTTCTCAATAAATGTTGTCATGAATTAATGACCGACACAAGACTGAAGGCATATCAATGACTACGAACGGGACAATTTTCTGTGCATCTAAATATGCATTTCAGTCAGAAAGCCACCACCAGGACGTGGTGCAGGGTGGTGTAGGATCACCAGCCACCGAGTACTTGAAAACCGTAGGCATTCCGTGCTATTTTAGCTTCGGGAAGTTAGTATTTTCTCGCTCACTTGATGCTGTCTACTTCTGCTCTCAGGAATCGTGCGAGAGAACGAACGGGGATTCATCTTAAAGGTCCGGTCGACAGCGAACGCCTCCTGAATATCGTCTTAAACGGTCGTGCGTATATGCAGATGAGGCGGAAACAAGAGCAACTTAGGTTTACATTTGTCGAGGAAGGAGAGGCATCCGTTTGCGGGCATTGAAATGCATTGTATTCAGAGGGAATGGGACTCATCTCCTGGAGACGGGTGATTGGCGAAATCCGGCGTCGAGCGGCTCTCAGGAGTGGATGGGGGCTCAATGGGTCTGCTTTCCCACTCTCTCATCGCACTGACTACAGGGGGAGAGGGGTTCAACTCCGGTAGAATCGAATATTTTTGCACAAAGATTATTAATTGCAGATTTACGAGATGCAACGAAAGATGAGCAAAATAAAATTGCATCGTGTAAAGCCGCAAAATGCGTGCAGAAGTGCGCGAATGCATGGAGGGATAATACGTTACCCCTGGTTTGACCTCACGAACTCATCCGCTTAATAACCATGACTTATATTTTCTGGATGGCGAAAAATCCCGAATGTGAGGCGATATCTGCACTATAAATCATTCTGCGTTTTACGCGGCGCACGTCTTTTGGTCTAATTAAAAGTGAAGCTATTCAATTACGCTAATTGCAGTTGGTGTTATTTCTAAGAAATAAATACTCCTTCGAAGGTATTGGACCCAAAACTAAGCCGATAGTTTGATTTCTCTGGAGAGATTAAGATGGCATCTGCCTTTCCGTAAACTATATTAATATCCTTATGCCATCCATTGCCCGAGACACCATGCCTATCGCCAGTAGTTGGGTCTCTCCTTCCTCCGAATCCACGCCCTATTCCAAATGGCTATTTTCCCTCTGCGCCCATTCATTACGTCTGCATCCCAAATATTTTGAGAACTATTACCTCAATGAGATCGATGACCGTTGCCTGATCCATGTCTTCTGTATTTTTTGCATAAAAATTATCGGTAACAATTTTTTCCTGACCTGTGCGTGAAATTCTGAATCCAGACCGTCGGTTGAGTGTGCGCGTGATCGCAGATATCGTATCTTGGCATTGAAAAGATGACAGTGCACACACCATTATCACTTTAAAATTTAGCAATGCGGAAGATCTGTGCTAAACTCGTTCCGGAGGTCTTTAGACGGACGAACGAAAGAAGTCCTTCCTCAAAGGGCACCGTAAGTGCCGTCAAAGAAGCTTGCACGCGCACCCTTAAGAACCTTCCGGAATCCGCCTACCAGGGTGCTGTTCAGTCGCGCGAAAGCCGCCGGCAAAAGTGTGTCGACGCTCAAGGGATGTACTTTGAAGAAGTAGTGTTTAGGGGAGGCGACCGACAGCTGAGGTCATTCGCACCATCAGGGATGGACAGAAAAGGATGAAGAGTGGAGAGAAACCTGGCGTCGGAATTAGCCTACTCTTGTCGGAAGACACCAAGGTATCGGCAGTTTTAACATCCCATCCGACGAACGTCTTGCTCACTCAAAGTCCTCTCCACAAAGCACCTCAAGTAAGGATCGAGATACCACTGAAAAGTTTTCGACGCTGCCGGGATTCGATCCCGGGCCCTCTGTGTGGGAAACCTGTACGGTAGCCACCCCACCATCCCCAAATTTTGAGACGCAGCAATATCTACAATAAATCAATTTTTTAAAACTATTTTGAAACTTTTTATACAAATCATGTATGACGTTATCCCAAAATCTGCATAATCTCAGGTGATATGAGGTCGTGAGGCGTACGTCTAACAGCGCTGAGCTATTAATAAACCTCTTCTCAAAAACAAACGTTCCCTCACAGCGAAACGATTAGTTCAGTAAATAAATGGAAAATTGCACATTTCGAATGCACCGTTTAGAAATGTCGTAGGTATTTCTCTCAGTATCCTATGAACGGCTGTTTCCGCGGATGTGTGCTGCATTCGAATCTATTTTTAATATCCCGGGTAAAACGAGTTTCAAGATGCGTTCTCAAGCCTTCGCTCGCAGGCCATCGCGGGTGGCGATAAAGAGCCACTCAGGGTGCCACCGCGGGTCGCTTCGGCAGTTGCATCAGCCGAATCTCGTCCACTGTCATTCATTTGTGTTCCCGTCTCCGAATGGGGACGGAGGGCGCGCACGGGGCGCCGTCCGCCGTCTTACGTTCCGCGAAGGCGTGGTGGACACGCGAACGCACGCAGGCAAAGCCGCGTTCGTGGAGACGTTAGCTCTTCGACGCCTGCACCCCCCTCCCCCGTCCCCGATGCGCTAAACCCCCCCCACCTCCTTCACGCCCCTTCGTTTGATGACAAACTTTACGACCGAATGTAAACGAAGAGAAAGCGTATTCTCTCACCCGAAACAGACGCACACATCCGTCCCCTCCATCTTTATACGCATTTTATTTTTATATAAAGTGTCCGAGGGGCACGTAAACGAAGCCGGATGATGGCCGAGGGACTTTTTTTTCTCCGACCTGTGTTTTTCTTCCCGACTCGGCTGCCCCCAACCCCCTCCCAAGGACCACCCTCCTCCCCCCCACCCGAGGCACTCGCACGCACGCGCAAATCAGCCCTCTTCTCCGTCCCCTCCCCACCCCCCCCCTTTCCGCCCCCTTTTATTATTGTTGTTGTTGTTGCTTCATTTTTTTATATCGCTCTCGAGAACGAGCCGAGGATTATAACTCTCTTTTATTTCGCATCGCATTTTTTTAAACCTTTTTAATGCGAGCATGATTTATGAAGTCTCTTTTATGCCTCGGACTTTAAATCTTTGCGCGCATTTTTAACGGATGAAGGGGGCGAGGGAGATGGATGGGGGTGGGGGAGATGGGGGCATTCGAAGGGGTGCGCTTGCACGCACGCACACACACACACCCTAATGAAAGCGGCGAGGGTGAGTAGGAGGGGGAAGGGTGGGAGGAACAGAAAGGAAAGGACGGCACACGTGCTCTTGCGAGTCGGTGGTCGTCACCACTTGGCGATTACTCCGAGTGCGAATGGAGGCAGAGCCTGGGGGGGGTCGATCTTGGTCCAAGCAGGGCAGCACGTGCCACGTATTACATAGTGCAAGGGAGCTTGTAGACCTTACGTTCACATTTTAACCTGATTGACCCAATGAACTTTTGATGATTGGCTTTTGCATGCGGTTTTTTTATTGCTGTTGGTGCCCTAACACTCCCGCCAGACGCCATTGCGGCGGCTTGCGGGGTATTAATTAGATGAAGGACAGCGTGCAGAAAAGGACTGCCAGGTCACCGGCAATCGCAAAAATTCGTCCTTGATTGGGAAGTTGGTTGGTTGTCGCATCTGAAATCCCCTACTCTTATGGAACCGAATTGCACACGAGTATCATTGGATTTCTTCGGCTTATTCGGCGTGTGCGTAAAGTCAATCCACGTGGGTCTCCCCAACTTATTGTGTCTAGCAACGTCACTAGCAACGTGGGCTTAAATGTATTCTCTTTCCATGAGCGTTGAGATCGAGTGATTTGCTGTTATTTAATAATTATCTGTCTTTCCCTGGTCGCCACTGCAATATGTAACATTTACAACTTGTCCCGGTTTGTCTTCGGCCGTGTATTCTTTCGCGGTGCGAAAGGATTGTGCGCGTGGATTCACCGCTGCCCCCCGCGACAACTGCCCCAGTGAGCCCGGTCCGGCGGTTTCCAATTCTTATTCTTTTCTATGCGTCCAAGATGAGAAATTGGGAAGAAAAATTGAATTGGCTTCTTCACATTGTCTTCCATTGATGAAAGAGGTGTGCGAATGGGCTCCAAATACTCGAATACTCTTACTATATTTACAATTGGCGTTATTTGAGCAATTACAGGACATGCCATTCAGTCATCTGTTGCCGACACAGGGAGTATGGTGCGATGTCAAGTTTCTTCGATATTCTACCAATTATATCTTTGGGGCCCTCATACTTATTTGTTTTTTTTATCTCGGGGCTCTCTTGTTATTCTTTCTTTGTTAAATTGCAGAACGCATCATTTGTTCTTTAGTTACACGAGGGGATATTTTCGTGCGTTCGTTTATTTTAGTTTAGACAGTCTGGATACAAAGACAGATTACATTACGATTTTGTCGTTTTTTTCTTTCTAGTGGAGGTACGATATTTGTTCGACAATCCTCCACTATTCCTTTATAGATATGTCCAGAATCTTTCTTTATTTTTGACTGGTCGGTGTGTCACTCAGAGCTTTGGCGTTATTTTTTCTGGGACGTATTCCAAAACCCAGGTTTCATCACCAGTGATGACAATGTCCAACTAATCAGGTTCATTTTCAATGCGTTGCAAAAGTTCACTTGAAATTTCCGCTCGGTTGGTCTTTCGTGACACGGTCGGCGCGCAGAGGTTTACAATAACTGACGTCATGCCACTTTTACAGCGTGTAGAGCACTGAGACCAACTTTTCGGTAAAGCTGAGCCTCCCCCCCCCCCACCTACTTCAAGCAATTCGATCTCACCCCGACCAATTCGCGTGGAGCGGGAAATTTAATCGCATTACTTTTGGAATGCACCCTATACTCTGTGCAAATTTTCGCAAGCTGTTGTTGACATCGAAAGCCCCTAATATTCTGTTTTCAAGGATTTAATTCCATTTAATTTCACACAGCCAGGCACTCACAAATATACGACGGGTAAGCCTTCATCCTCAGAACCACGTGATTCTGAAGATGACGGCCTTCCCGTCGTAATGTCGAGACATAAGCGTTAGTTGTTCTAGCTGCGCTATTTAGTCTAAGTGGCCTCGGAGGAGGGGCGAGGCGGAAGAGACGAGGTGGAGAAGGTAAACAAACAAAAGAGCGGATCCGCGGGGAGGAGGCCTCGGCTTCCGAGAGGTGGCGCCGCCCTCCGGCAGCTGTGGTAATCCAGGCCTATGCTTTCGTTGCGATCTCTTCTCGCTCCACTTGCTCGACGCGGTCGGGACCCCGCCCCCCCCACTCGCCTTCCATGGCGGTGAGCCTTCTATGAGGTGTGGGTGGGGGGACACACATGCTCGACGAGCGCGGGTGGGAGGCAAGACTTCCTCCCTCGATCCCTGGCTGCGAGTAGGGGGAGAGGGGACGGGGCGATTGGTACATTGTGGCGGGCGGGGGCAATTAGAATATGATGTGGCCGTGATCATCCCTAGTCCGAAGTAGGCCATAGTCATCTAGTTCAACCAAATTTGACCCAAGGCGATGATGGATAGATACTTCACCATAGCAATAACGCACCTGCACATTCAGGCATTGATTGTTCGCCAGTTTATGGCAAAAAAAATTCAATCACCATCCTTGATTCAGCATCATTATTAGCCAAATCTCACCCCCTGCGACTTTTTTCTTTTCCCAAAATGCAAAAATTTGATGTGGGGACATCACTGGGAAGATATGGACACAATAAAGCAAGAAACGACGAGAAAACTAAAAAGCCTAACTACCGAGGCCTTCCAAAGGTGCTTTAAATAGTGGCAAAGAAGATGGAGTAAATTCATAGACGCGGATGACAAGAGAGTACTTTGAAGGGGACAAAATCGACGTAGACTAAATTTTGCAAAATAAAGTTTTTTATGGCTTTAGTTCGCGTATTAATTGGACAGGGCAGTATATCTCCGATATAGTTTTTAAAAACACTATTTACGGTAATGTTTACAATTATAACTCAGCGATTCAATTTAGACCCTGGCTAGACCAATTGTTTTGCATTATTTCATTACTTGGTCACTATTTTCCTGGCGTTTCATTTGAAAATTTTGGGCATGAGGTCGAGTCAATGAAATGAGAATAATGTTGTTTTTAGCTTCTGAGACCAATAAGTGTACATGTGGGCTGGCGCGACAGCCCACGTGAAATCGCCCATGTTACTAAATTAAAAGAAACAAATGGAAAACTTTGATAAAAGACTGCCGAATGATTTGTAAAATGAGCTCAGAATTACGCAAAAACCTTTACGGGGTTTTGCAACTACACACAAATGTTTGCAGAAAATATCTCAAATATCAAAGTATTTACATTCGGACATCATCTGTTTATTCTTTATCCTTATTATAGATGGCAGTACTACTGCGTAGCGTGTCCAATCTCAAGCCGCCTTTTCATTAGGCGCGGAACATTTAGGCACCTAAACGACTGCACGTCCTAATGCCTAAGCAGCTTGGACACAGATTATGTTCCTCGTGTCGAAACGGTCATAATATGGCTAAAAATGATATTTTCTTAGATGTGACGAATATCGAAATCAAAAGAAATCGGTCTGTAATTACTGGGGGCTATATTTCTCGCGTCAGTGTTGGCAATTCGCGCCCACGGGGGCGCTCTGTCCCGAAGGCGCGAATCCGCTTGGCCGGTGGGCGGCCGCCGCGCCACGGGTGGTTTCCTTGGAGATGGCGCACGGATGGGGAGTCGAGAGCGCCGGGTGACGTCATTGGGTCGGAATTCGACTCGGCGGGAGTGGTGCTATGCAGTGGGGAAGAGCGGGGGGGGGCGGGAAAGAGGGTGAATAATCGCCCCTGAATGCTCTGAAGGAAGCGCTTTGCAATCCCAAGCCTTCAGGGACGAAATTGAAAGTGGAGAAACTTTGGATAATTATTTGCGGGGCGGTGGCCGCGCGAGAAGGCGCTATCTTCTCGCCGGACCCTGCCTCCTCCCCCCTGTTGCGTGTTCCGTGACACCCGAGTAAGGGCACCCTAAAAGCTTCTAAAAAACTTCTACGCCTTACACCCAATGCGGGAGTGCGCGCCGGAGGGGGCGCTGGATCAAAACCCATGACATCAATCGGAGACTGTTGCCTTTCCGTGCAATTTTAATTTTCGAGTCGTTCGAAGTTCCGCAAGTGTTTATTTCTACTGCCATTTGGTCACGAATAGAAGTGAGGTAGTCTTGCAAGGAAAAATGTATGTTACATCTACATCTACTTGATACCCCGCAATCTGCCGCAAGAGCGTGTGGCGGGGGGCGTTAGGGCACCACCCGTAATTAAGAAAAGAAACCGCATGCAAAAGACACAAATTTATACAATCCACAAACAAAACGTGGTATACATTCATGCAAAAACCCTTACACCCTACACACAGATAAGCACACAAACTACCAAAATAACATACACATGCACCCACAAATACTCGTATATCTAATGTCTTTACAATGTTTAATTTTGTTCCGACTTGTAAATTCAATGGTTTTAATATTTCTGATGTGGATTCGGTTTTTTACAATTAATGACTTATGATTGTTCAGGGAAAGAATGAGTATTTGTATCCATCTGTAATGGAATCTATCTCTCTTATTTTGTCTGTGTGGTCTGATCTACCTAAATATAGTATGTTGGCAAATGATTGATAAGGGGATCATCAGTTAGGTTTCAAGAAGCAGAGAGGAACGCGCGATGAGAAGCAGTGAGCTCATTAACAAAAATAACAAAGTATTGGAGGAATAGGCGATTTATCCGTGAAGCTCACATGTCTATGACTGCTCTGTTGTGAGTGGCAGATGGTGAGTGAGTCGGGATGGACATTTTTAGGAAGAGGAGAAAAGGTGAAGTGGAAATTTCAAAACGGCGCATTTGCTTCCGTACCAGTACTAATACCCATTCCTTGCCCCAATCCGAGATTGAGTCTAAGTAGCTGAGAGAGCTGAGTAGCTGAGTCTCTAGAGGGCAATCCTGCAATCTGCTGGGGCCCCTGCATAACATCGTGTCATCTTCAAAAATCTAAGTCTATAGCCACCTATCGTAGTTATCTATAGCTACCGAAGTGTCAAAATAATTTTAAAACTCCTTGTTCCCCAAACTTTCGTGATATCAATTCTGCTGGGCAATGAGGGCGGATTTGGGAAAATAAATGGAGATTGAGGTGATATCAAATAATTATCTACAAACCAATTGCATTCACTTAAAAGAAGTCCATGAAATTATGGCCATGAGAGTATGAGCAGCAGTGGCGGATTTGGCTAACCTCTGAGGGGCGGAGAAAATTTCAACTATGAGCTTAGCATAGCCATTTTCCTCATGGTAATCAGAGATTCATGTTGAATTAAAACAAATCACAGGAATTCAGAGACCGTGACAAACGCCGCATATGAAAATTTCATATTCGGGGGATATTGAGCATTCCAAGTAGTGCCTACATATTATTAATATTCATTTTGAATACTAACAGCGCCTAAACATTTCGCAATCGGGTTGCAATTCCAATTTTCCTAACACGTTGGCATAATTTTCTCAATTGCGGAGACTCAAGCTCCTTCTAGTTTAACCTGAGGGTGTTAGATGGGGGACAGGCAAACGAAGGTGTGGTATGAGGAGGGCTCCAGGCTCCAGCGGTCGGCGTTGGGTGGTTCAGCTGACAGAGATGGAGGGGGGGGGGATTCCTATTGGTCCAAGTTCAGAACCGGAAGGAAGAAGGGCCTTAGAGGGTCCTCAAATTCCACGCAAGGCAATTTTCGGCTTTTTGTCTTACTTTCCCTTTACAAGACTCGGCAAGATAGGAAACCCCCTCCACTCAATCGTCTTGCCCCTTTATCAAGGTTGTCATTAATACGAAATAGGCTCCTTTTTTCCAAAACAAAATCATGGGAAAACGCATTTAGGTAAACCGAAAGAGTTTTTCAAAACTATTACTGATCGCTTCAGTTACGATTTTTTCCTGAAGAAGAACACTTCATTGCAAGACAATTCTTTTTCATATGAATTATATCAGAACTCAAACTCGAAGGGTGAAGACTTTTAGAACATATTTAATTAGTGGGTGAAATAAAGGAAATGTTGTAACCTGCAAGAATCTGACTCACTCCCCTCTCCAACCCTTAGAAGTAAATTTAGCGAAATGGCACACCCCCTCATTCTCCCAAGAACCTGCTTAAATGGAGGATAATACTTGGAGGGCAAATGGTGCAAATGGTTCTCAATGAAGCAGTCAGCAACGGTTTGATTGGGAATTGGTAGTCAGGATGACAAGAAATAATACTGTCGAGGTGAGACTGATGGATGTGATGCATTGAGCATTGCAGGAGCTAATGCACAGTATACATTTTAGGTGCTAATTTTTATCGTTGGAAGTGTAAGAAGAGATGGTATTGAGGGGTTGGTTGGAGAGTTCTGAGGGAGGAGGGAAAGAGAGGTAAATGGGACAAATTTTGAAGCTGACCCTTGAGATGGTGTGGATTTGGGGGTTCGGGTCGAGGTGCGGTGGTTTCCGAGGTGAGTTGACGGGACGTTTAAAAGTGACGCAGGAACATTAAGGTGGGAGTAGGTTTGGCGTGGGGTTTGTGGTTAGCCAGGAAATGTAAAAAGGCCTTTAAGAATGAGCTTTAGGAAGACTACGCCTGAGAAGTCTGTGGTACAATAAAATTTACCATGAGATAATTTATTTGGAGAAGATTTGAGGGCTGACATAACCTTATGTTTTTTTCTGTTCAGCAGGGTATTTCTTGAGCATTCACAGTTTAGGAGAAAATGATGTAAATTGTAGATAAATTTAAAGAGGTTGGAGGGAGTTACAACAAGATCGCGACGATTTCCCAACCCTCTTACAATCCCCACTTGGCACTAGTAAACTATTATTCGTACTCTCAAAAGTGAAATCCTCCCTCAAAGGACACCACCATTGCGCTAAGTGCTGTCAAAGAAGTCTGCACGCGTACCCTTAAGGGCCTTCCGGAATCCACCCACCTGGGAGTCTACGAGTCGCGGAAAAGCCGCTGGAAAAAGTGTGTTGACTCTGAAGGGAGGCACTTTGAAGAGTTTTGAGGCATAATGGCAAAATCTGAAATAAATCTATTTTTTTGGGAAACTTATCCCTATACTTTTATACATATCATGCACGTCTCTTACCAGAGCCGCGGGGGGGGGGGGGGCGGAGCACGGACGGCAGGAGGAATAGAAATCGAATTTTTTTCAAAACGGATGGAAATTCTGAAGTGATTTAGTAAAATTTATAGCTATTTGTATCGTTATTTCTTTGTTAATTATTAGAGGAAAGAACTAATGTTTCGTTAATCCATTAAACATTGTCCATTTACATCATTTGGCTTTTGCCTTTCAATCCTCGGAATCCACAGAGTAAGACCTTTCCAGTGACTTGGCGAATACCAAAAAACTTGATTTTATCCATTCTTTTGCATTTAAATTCTGCACACCGTTTCCTCTCCATTCTCCGCTTAAAACTTACAGGTCAGGGTTCCCTCTCCGAGCCCCCAATGCGATTCTTAACTCTTTCGTGATATTTTCAATAACATTTCACGATGCAGGAACGCTTCGTTGCTCGTGGAGTATGCTGTTCCCTTGTCCGAATTGAATGCCTTAATTATCTCAAAAGGGCTAATGAATCTCTATGGCTGAGTCTGATAGTCTTCTGGTTTCAGTCGTCTTTCGAAGATAAGCGAATACATAGAAGACCGAGGGAGTACTATCGATTAATACTTTTGCCCTTAATACGTGGTCTAATTTCCTTATTATTTTTTGCCCAGGGTGATTAACCTGACAACACCACTCCAACAAGTCTGTATTCATATGTTTTTTTTTAAACCATTGGGTAGGTAAGAGTGTTTAACTAGTTTACAGAGAGCTCTATAAATAAATGAGTATGATAAAGTAAATGCACTGAATCGGCATTTTGCAAAGGCACCCTAGAGTTCGGCATCATGTTTACGGTGCCTCTCAGCCGAACTCGTGCAATCGGTTCAGGTTCTTGCTCTCTCGTGAGTGCTTTGCATCTTATTGTGCGCGGGTGCCAAGGGTTTGCAACCCTCGCCGCCTCATCTCGGCCACCGCGGAGGAGGAGGGAGATAGAGGGAGGGAGTCGATATTTGGATGGGAGGCTCCTCGGGACAAAAAGTCGATCGGAATTTAATTTATTGAGTGAATAGATATCTCGGGCGGAGGTTGTTTTTGCTGCCCTTTCTATTCCTCCGTCCACACCCCCCACTCCCTATAGTCCCCGTGCCCACCCCCCTCACTCCCCAACACCCCGTTCCCCGCCCCCGAAAAACTGAAATCCTCAATGCCAAACCGCATTCCCCAAACTGAGGTCCACTTCCTCCATCCTCGCCCCTCTCCCCTCTCTTCCTCCTTTTATCTCCAAATCTCCCTCCCGCCCACTCCTCCTACCGCTCACCCCTCCTCCCCCTCTCACCTCCCCCCCTCGCCCCAACTCCGCACCTCACGACGACCGGTTTTCGACGGGATCCGAGTCACTGGGGCGAACTGCGTGCGAGTGTGACTCTCCGGGTCCCGTCTCTTTAGCGCAGAAGCTGCTTCCCCTCGCGACGCCTCCGACGCCGCCAACGGAATAATGACGCGTCGCTCGCTCCGAGGCGTCCAAGCACCCCTTAACCGCGGTGGCCCCCAGCCTCCACTGGTGCTCGCTCGCTCTCGATGGTGTCTCTGCCCGCGATGGCAGCCACCGAAAAAGAAAGCCGACCGCGGACGTGGATGCCTCGCCGGCTCCTTCGGTAGCTCGGATACTCAGATAGCGTTTCGGCAGTGGGTGAACAAATAAGGCATCCCTTTGGGATGGGAAAACAATCGAATGGAGGAATAGGCAGGCGGGCCGCGTGGTTTCTAAGGAGAGAGGCCGTGTTGTTGCGTTGACAGCGTTGAGGTCAAGGGGATTACTGCTCTTTTTACTCACCAATACTTGTATATCCATTGGACAAAAACTAATTGGACATATAATTTAACCCTCTAGTGGAATAATTGTTTGTTGATATCGTCCCTCAGTGACTATGTCACACTTTGAACGGACGGTTGGTTATAATACACATCCTAAGAGGGGGTAAGTGCAGTTATTAATATTGCTACGTATTGATCAGCGCCTCAAAACTAAAATATACCCAGCATACATGTATTTTATAACAAAAGTCAGCCACTTCAATCTACATCTATATAATACCCCGCAAGCCGCCGCAAGGGCGCGTGACGGGGGGTGTTAGGTCACCACCCGTAAAAGAAAACTAAACCACATGCAAAATATACATGCAAACCTATACCCACAGTGACGTATACCTTGCAAAAATCCTTTCATCTTATATTTTACATACACTATCATCTAACAGAGAAATGCACATTAGGATGCAGTAAGAAGTCAGTGTAACGTGTAAGCTAGAATTTGAAAAGTAAATAGGCTAAATTCCACTTCCACATGAGCATGCAACATACTACGGTCTCCTCCTCAATAACGCAGGTTTTGACCACAAAACACGTGAGGTCAGTGAAAGTGCACGCAATTGAGTAGCACTAATTATTCCCTAGACGCTGGGGGTGGCAAGTGGAATTTTATGCTAATTCGTATTATCTTGTTGTCACTGAGATAATTCCTCTGATTTTTACAATAATTATTAGGGATCTATTAGCGATTCTTCCAAGTTCCATATCCGTGGCTTCACTCCTAACCGGCACCAAATGACCGGCCACAACAGTTGCGGATATTCATTTTCTCCAGTTGATACAAGTAATGTGCCAAGGGCTGCCTGGCTGCACTCGAAACACGCCGTCAATGTATTGCACTTGCCTTCCCACTCTGAAGACGCGTGAAGCTGACATGTTTGGGCGTCTTTCTTTTATTTTTGAACACGTCTACATTATGAAGCAATCCACACGTTCATTTTCTTCTTCACCTCTGAATTGCCGCACGTAATTAACTTGAAAAATTTAGAAATCCAAGTTGTGGCGTTGTTCATCTCAATTCGCTTCCTTGCGGGGAAGCGATCCCGAGGCCCGCACCGAATCTTCCAGTGGTGCAGGCAAAAGGACCGCTGAGCATCAAGGAATACCAGAATCACGTGATACCTCGAAAGCCATCAGTGTGGTGTGTGGCAGAAGGTGACAACACAGCAGACATTCACTTTCAAATTCTAATGCTACCAAATATTTAATCAACTCTTTGACAGCTTTGACAGTGAAGTGTAAAGGGGTAAGTTTTAATCGACACAGGGAATATTTATGATCCAAAATGATATCGGTAGATTAAGCCTCCGGGTTAAAATAAGACAGATATAGACTCCGGCAGAGACCTATTATTGTACTCGTTCTTCCCTCACACAAAATAGAGTACAAGCACCTGAATGTAGGCACTAAAAAGGCAACCATTTAATGATTTATTCAAAATACACCAATTACTACATGATATATTTTTTACGTCCATTAGTGCATGCGTTGGAGTGTTCATGACTATGAATTAATCCATTTCCATGTGAACTGTTATTGTGCAAGTATATCTGGTAACATAACACCCCCTCCTCCCACTACATGCTCTTTCGGCGGCTTGCGGAGTATTTTTATCGATGTCTTCCGCATCCTTCCGGCGCTGCCGTAGGCATGACAACGGGGTGGGACGGACGCACCGCGACAACGGAAAACAAGCAGCTTTAGTCTTTTATGGCGCAGAGGCTAAGACGAAATAGAGATCGAATTAGCCATTAAATAGGAGTATTTAACACCGATGGCCGTCCATATGTTTATTTAGGTTTTCGTTCTTTCGTTGGCGTCTATGGAGGTGGATAAATGTAGATGAGCCGAGTACAGACGTGCCCTCACTCGGTGAACGGTGTGAGAGGTGCTCACCGACCGAGTGGTGCTCACAGTGGTGCCAATTCGAAAAACCTTGGTGAAAGCTTTAAACTGGGAAATTTTCATTCAGTTGACTAGAATATTTAAACTAATACTCTGCAGAAATTTAAACATTAGATAAGGCCACATGAATAACTGTAAATTTGACCTAAATATTTCAATTTATACTTCAATTTATAGAATTTCTCGTGTGGTGAAATGAGTTTAAATAACCTGAAAATTTACATTTCATCGTAAACTCATTTTGCATTTTCGTAAATCACACTAATTTTACAGTATACACATACGCATGTATAAATAAATAATATATTTTCCAAACATTCAAAAACGAAATCCCGCCATACGGCGAACAAATATTACATCACACAAAGGAATAGATTAAGGAGTCTGGCCTGTGAATATTTGTTCGCCGTCTGGCGGGATTTCGCGTTTGAATGTGAAAATATATATATACTACCTTGAACAAAAAGTTCCCGGAATAACCACCGTGTGGCGCCCCCATCGTTCCGATTTGAGTTCTGTTTTTTTATGTTAAATTGGTACATCTGTTGTTGATATTCCCTTTAAATCTTAGTGTCATAACTTGACATTTGCAAAAGTTACGTAGCCAAGAGTACATCTATCTCTGTGTGTGTTGGCGATTTTATGCAACTGCAGAAATGGATTTAAATTTGCAACAACGAACTTGTATTAAATTTTGCGTAAAAAACGGATTTAGTGGCGCACGGACGTTGGAAATGTTGGAAGTGTTTCGGCAACGATTCTCTAAAAAAAACGGTCGTTTACCAGTGGCACGAGCGGTTCAGAAGTGGTCGTGAGTCAATCGAAGATGATGAACGCAGTGGCAGACCATCGACATCGAAAGTCGGTGAAACAATTGATAAAGTAAAAGAAATGTTGGTCAATAACCGCAAATTAACCATCAGAGAAATAGCGGAGGACTTGAACATTGCCTATGGATCCGCCCAAGACATTGGGGTTAATGATTTGGTTTCCGTCGTGTAGCAGCAAAGTTGGTGCCAAAAGACCTCAATTTCATGCAAAAAAGAGACCGTGTTGACGTCGCAAAAGGCATGATTTGCGAGGCTGAATCCGATCCCACATTCATCAAAAGGATCATTACTGGAGACGAGACGTGGGTTTATGAGTACGACACGCAATCCAGACATCAGGCAAGTGAATAATGGAGTTCACCAAATGAGCCGAGACCAAAAAAACCACGTCGTTTTCAGTCAAAAAAGAAGGCAATGCTGACGGTTTTCATGGATTACAACGGTGTAGTGCATCATGAATTTTTGCCAGAAGGCCAGACAGTAAACAAAGAGTATTATTTGGGCGTTATGAGACGTTTGCGTGAAGCAATTCGCCGAAAGAGACCAGAAATCGTCGCACAGTGCGTCGAGACCGTCGCACAGTGCTATCATTATTCGTAATTTTTTGACGAAAAATGCAACAAATACCATCCAACAGCCACCGAATTCACCTGATTTGGCTCCCTGTGACTTCTTCCTGTTCAATCGAGTTAAAAAACCATTACGGGGAACGCGTTTTAGCAGCCGAGAGGAAGTAATGGAAAAATCGCAGGAAGCACTGATGGACATACCGAAAACCGAATATAAAAAATGTTTCGAGGATTGGATCACGCTCTGGCATAAGTGTGTTGCAGTCGATGGGGATTACTTTGAAGGGGACAATATAGATTTAGATGAATAAACTTGTATTTTTAATTTTAGTAGTATACTTTAATTTAGGTAGTATACTATTGATCAAAACGTTCCCGGAATTTATTCAGAAAATTAAAAATATATTTGGTCTAGTTCAATTCCCTCCTTCGGTCCCCTCCCCTCTTTCCCTCTCTTGTCCAAAATCCTTTCCATGTTCCCCTCCACCCGTCCCTCTCATCCTCCTCCGATCGGCCTCAACCTCCGACATCCCACCCTCCTTTAAGTCCGAATATTTCCTGCAACCACTTGTATGCCTACTTCGACTCTCCCTCGACGAGTTAGCTCTTATACCCAATCAATGGCATTCCCAGTTATTTTGTCAAATATTTGTTTTCCTTGTTTTAATTCAGATGTTTCTCTTTAATAATGAATTTTTTTCTACTCACGAGAGAAGGTTTTTACTGAAATACGGTGGAGTTGTAGATATTCTGCATTCCCAGCTGATGAATAAACTTGTATTTTTAATTTTCTGAATAAATTCCGGGAACTTTTTGATCAAGGTAGTATATATATTATAAATAATATTTATATATAAAATGAGAACACATTAACGGAATACCCACACGTAATATCTTGATAATTTCGACGGACTCGAACTCCGTCTTCTTCGGAAGATTAGTTAAGACTGTCCGAGTCTTAACTAATCTTCCGAAGAAGACTGAGTTCGAGTCCGTCGAAATTATCAAGATATTACGTGTGCGTGTTCCTTTTATGTGTTCTCATGTTGTGTTCTGCTGTCTATATTTTGTGATCAACACTTCCGTGTTACTTCGAAGAAATCATCTATATATATATATATATATATATATATATATATATATATATATATATATATATATATATATATATATATATATATAGATGATGCGGAAGTACTCACGAGAGCAGTATAACTTTTGGACGGCACAATAGAACACAGAATAAAACAGATAACACGTAAAAGGACACTCACACTGTAGATGATTTAAGCTTTCGGCCTACTCCGAGGCCTTCTTCAGGTCAGACAGTCTGTTTACAATACATATATCTGTATTATATATATATATATATATATATATATATATAATATATGTACATTCAAACACGAAAATGTGTATTTGGCCAATGTGGCTTGTCTCTTCTTCTGGCTATGTGTGCCATGGAAAAATGGCTGAAAGGCGTATTGAGCGGTAGTGGAATGTTGAAGAAGGTAATAGAGGGAAGAATGTTGGGCAAGCGAGGTAAGGGCAGGAACAGGATAGGGATGTTGGACGGGATGAAGGGAGGAAGAAGTACACAGAGATGAAGAGGGACCTGACGTAGACTAGGTTGCTGAATTGGGTTTTGTTTGGAGTTACAAAATATTTATTTGATAGTTGTGTCCATCCAAAAACCTACCTTAACCGGTAGATTACCTAATAATAATGTATATATTATATGTATGTATAAAAAATATATATATATATATTTCAAATAACCTCCCCGTAGTATTTATTTGTTTTTTTATTATCTTTCACAATTAAATTATGAAATATATGTATAATAATCAACAATTACGGCCGTTTTTTAAAACAATATGTCCGCGCTATTATTCTTTTTCCTCGATCAGCATTATAACAATTTACTACAAACAACTATCAACCAGCTTTCCTTGACAGATGGTTATTTTTGAAAACGAGGCCTTAATGGACTTGTCAGTTTGACCTTCCGTCATGCTCTCTAGGGCTGTCCTGACCTTACGGCGACACGAGACTGTCGCGCCGAGGGCACGCCGAGTTAGGGTCTTATTTGCCAACACACAATTGCTTATTCATTCGACTCAATGTTTATACGTTTTTTTCCTTCAATTTTTTGCAAAATAATCCACATACGTGGATTATTTTGAAAGGAAAACACTCAAGGTATACACTCAAGTGATCTGCTATAATGGTATTATTTTTACACGACTCTGGGGAAATATTATTCCTACCTGTAGCCATAGTGTTTATACTTTCTCCTAAATACACTATTATGGCTACTTTGCTTCCAGTTCCCATACATTTAGCGAATAGTAGTTTCTTTATGAAGTGTATCACTTGTTTTTAGTCCTCTCGACTCCATTTACTTAATCTCAATAAGTTGTCCAGCAGTCCTCTTTCGTTAAAATTGATCTTATTCTTACCCTGATATTATTCTTCTCGAATTATGCACGCAGCCTGAGACTATTAAGTGTTTCTTTGACCATTTAATGCATGCCATTTACAACCGCGCATATAAAAAATTTAAAAAAAGTGAAACTTAGAAAACTTTTTTTGTTGCACTGGACTCTGCCTACAGTACGTCCAGCAAGGGAAAGGTGTCAATTGCCATGGTAATGTTTTTCAATTCGAAATTTTATGTTACAGATATGCGCTGATTTTTTCTTTACATAAGTTTGAAGTGACTTTGGACCTATTTTTTCGCTCAGGTCGAACACTAGGTGAGTCGAGAGTCTAAAAACTGGATAATGGATGATAGTTAGCAAATCCCAGGGGATAAGGTCAGAAAAGAAGTCAAATCAACATAAATTGACGAGCGAAATGTGTCGGAGACAGCAAAAATGACAATGAGCAAATTTGTACTTCTAGCATTATTATTTACCTAACAGAGGGAAAATCTGGGTACTTATCCGAGGATAGATGCCAACAAAATGCGATGAGTATGAAGTGTGTGAGGATTGTTTGCGGCTAAAATTGAAGATAGATAAGATGAGGAATGATACGGCCATGAAACAAATGAACTGAACTCGCACTGAGGAGTCTGGTTGATAATGGTCAGCCCCTCCCCCTTACGAGCTCTTCCAAACACTGGCCATCCCTAGTCTCCAGCCGCTACTCTGACCTTAAAAGGCTGGGACGTACAGGTTGCGGAAAGTCACCGTTCTCTAATAAATCCACTCCTATCTTCAATAATGAATTCATTAAGCTTAGACGATTCACTCAATCAAACTCCTTTTCGATATCTACGTACAAAATAGAAAAATACAGCCTAATTGTACGTTATGTTTCTCTCCGTAATTGACTTAATTACTTCATGGACATGAAGCGTGTCTCTCCCCTTCCTGAACTGGTCATTCCCTATGCAACCATTTGCCATGCTCCCCATCCTCTTTTTTATAATCCTCAGTACCACTTCAACTGCGCGCGTAATCCATAACCCTCACATAAGGCTGACTTTCCCTTATTTATGCCAAAAAAATGTGGATTTTTCCAAACAGCACTCGTTAAGCAAATCTAGAGCGTTCGTTGCAGTCATGAGAGCCATGGTCGTTGGAAAAAATATGCAATAATATTGGTAATGTGGTGGTGCTGTAGAATGGAAAATCGTGTTGATCACAAGAGCAGTATATCATGAATAATAATATCACGCCTGAAGCTACTCAATTAGCAGTATATTAAAGAACTCTTCCGAAGGCGGGGTTCTTCTAATTCTAAACAATAGTCCGCAAGGGCGTGTGGCGGGGGGTGTTAGGTCACTAACCTTACATGCACAAGTCCAATTATGTCACCTCTTTACAAATAGCAGTTTTATCATGCACTTGAAAAATGTTGATCACACGAAAGAAGGTACTTACATGCAACAATATTCAATAAGAGAATACGTATATTCAAATCGTTCGGTAGAACTTTTCCAAATATGGATCTATTATATAAAAAGAATAACATACAGGATATCGGCAAATATATACAGTGCCAATTCTAATTATATCCTTCGTGATATCTGTCATGTCTATTTTGATCTCTAATGGTGCGAGGAAAAAACGACATTTTAAATCTATCCGTTCTACCATAAATCTCTCTGATTTTACGTTGATGATCTGATCTACCATAGTAATCCGGGGCCTGTAATATGTATTCAATCTGCGTCTATCGTCTGCGATGGAGTCTATCCTGAGGACGATGCACGAGTCGAGCATCGAAACGTCGGTCAATATAGAACCCCTAACCCGGAGGAAGACCGGCGAACACTTCATTAAGCAAACACAATTGGAAAACACCAGATCTTGCATGCCTTCGACATCCTCAGATAAGTAACCTGCCTCAAAAATTACGCAGTAAATTTAACCTGTATTTAAGCCTACGATCGCCTAGTGGCTCCCATCCTAATTCTTCCAACAGCGTCGTGACACTGCTATCATGAGACGGAAAAAGAAGTGCGCTGCGCTACTTGGTCGTCTTGAGGCCACCAAACCGATGTATATGAAAGAAGAGAGTTGAATGATTTGAGAGAGGAAGGAAGAGGCGGTTAGACGGAGGAAATCACGGGTGAGGCAGTGGATGGGTTTCTCAAGAGCGGAGAAGAATATCGGGAGTCTCAGGAACCGAAGAGCGGGCGTTAAAGGGTAGGAGGGCATAATAGAGGCAAAGAAAAATAGTTATGACGGATTGCATGGAATAAATCAATGAATAGGAGTTGTTTTTTAAAAATAGCTTGAAATGGAACATTTTTAATCGTCTCTCCCCAATATTGGAACGGTGAAACGGGTATACTACATATCCATTGGCTGCAATTCATCCAAACTACGGAGAAGACCCGTTTTTCGGTGCTGCGGTTGCATTCGCGTGTGAACTTGCCGCGAGAAGGTGTGGATGGGGGCACTATTGCTCGGACGAGGTGCTGAACAGCCGAGGTCGGCATTGAAATCGAAATTCGATCGAAATCTCGTCGAGGGAGAGGATTGGGGGGAGAGAGTGTTTGACCTTCGCGGCATTCATTCGCAGTTCAAGGCTCCGCGCGCGCGAGACGACAAGCGCAAGTTAAGATCCGACTGTTTCCTTCACCCCCCCCCTTTACACTCCCCTCCCTCACACCCCCCTCCCCTCTCTATTGGGCATCCAAGGTGGGCGCGTTCAGAAGAATGGGGGGGGGCCGAGGGAGGCTGAGCGCGAGAGAGGGGGAAAGTGGGGGTCGGCAGATTCGCAGCTCCCGCCTCCGCTCGGTGTACATATTGTGTAAACACACGTGCAGATAAAAAATATAAATATATTTATAAATTTTTTACATATATGTACATATATACGTATATATATATATATATATATATATATATATATATATATATATATATATATGTACACAAGTACACATATATGAATGTAAATATCTGCATCTATATTTATTATTCATATTTACAATGAGAATCACTCACGAGAGTGCACAGGTGTACCTGTACACTCACGAGAGTGTACAGTGTACCTGTATATAACATTATCAAATGTCGAGAATGTATAAGATTAAAAACTATAACATCTGGACGGCACAATAGAACATAAAATAAAATAGAATAGACCTAAAAAGACACATTTTAGATTGTTTGAGCTTTCGACCTTCTGTGAGGTCTTATTTAGGTTAGACTGCTGACTTCTTCAGGACAGTCTGACCTGAAGAAGACTTAAGAGAAGGCCGAAAACTCAAACAATCTACAATGTGAGGGTCTTTTTACGTGTTATATATTTTATTTTTTGTTCTATTGTGCCGAGGAAATGTTATATTTGTTAATGCTATACACTCTCGACATTTGATAATGTTATATACACTCTCGTGAGTGCCTTCGTATCGTTTATATATTTATGTATATATTTAATATATATATATATATATATATATATATATATATATATATATATATATATACAAATATATATAACCATAAACACAGTAATCAACCCGAAGGTCGGTTTAGTAGGTGATGGTAAAGCTCACCCATGTACCAAGCCCGACGGCGTGTGAATAATCACACATCAGGGTAGGGGGGCCAGTTCCTTTCCCTGTGCCGGTTATGGTTCCTCAGGAAGATCTGGTACCCGAAAAATCAACTAGCTTGGGTGGAGCTGCAGGTGCCCAGAGTGCCTCGCCCGGGAATCGAACCCTGGACCCTCCGGTCAGTACTCCAACGCTCTACCCACTGGACCACCGCGACATATGTATGTTTTTATATAATATGATATATATATATATATATATATAAACACTGCTATAGATTTTTAAAACATAGAAACACAAAGAAAGGACACTCAAATATGTAGTTTTGACGTTTCGACGGTATGACCGTCATCATCTGATGATGACGGCCGAACGATGATGACCTCGAAACTCTAAACTACATATGTGAGTGTCCTTTATTTATGTAGTAAAGGAGAGATTTTTTGAAAGAACTATAGGCATGAGTATTATCTTAATTTCTTTAACAGTGGGCTAATTTTTTCTTAGATATTTAGTGGCCAGTGTTTCTATAACTGCTGACACTACGAAACCCTTCCCAGCAAAATTAAAGCAATGCGTCTATCTAAACTTCAATAAACCATTCTTCAATCCAAATACAATACCTCGTATGTACCCACTTATACCTGCCTTCATGCCGTTCGAGTTGCCTAAAACTTTGCTTTCCCCTCACAGTCTTCAACATCATGTGCCTCTTCAGTATGCTCTGCGTCCAACTGCCATCTATTCATTTGTGCCAAACAATCCCATCTCATCACCTGCCCCGCCCATAACTTTTCCTTTTGCTTTCCTTTATGTTCATTACGTTTTTCAATTCTCTGCCGCACCCAAATCTCAATATTCTGCGATCTATGTTCCTTCTCTCGACTCAACAACCAAGTTTCCGTTTCATGCAATCCTTCGCTCCGGATCAAAGTTTCCACTAATATTTCCTTTTCCTCTTTCTTAAAGGTACTTGTCATCAACTCCCGCCTCTTTGTAAAAGCTCCCTAATATCTTGCTAGAGACGGATGCTGTAGCTCCGAGGTCTCATCTCCCCTCCCTCAGCTCCCCTCCCCTACTCCTGCCCTCCCCTCTCGGAAATCGACAACAACAGTCTTTCGTTTAAGTGACGTGAGGGGCGGAGGGAGGGGTGGGGGAAGATGGCGTGTCCTTCGGGAGGAGAATTCTGAGAGAGAGAGAGAGGGAGCGGCGATCGGCATTCGAAATGTTTCCGCCGGGGCACTTGTTCCACCGACGAATGACGCGTGAGAAGACCGATTCTCTGCATCTTTGTTTTTGCCTCTCGTTGCGATAATATTTTCGCGTTTTCAACTTTTTCCTGCGCATGTATTTTTTCAGCCCGCTGGCCACCTTGAGGGCAGGGGCATGGTAGTTCACCAGCCGTTGGAATGACCGATGTTAACTACCATTTCGTATAATTTTCGGAGACTGGAATCGTCCTACGGGATTCTTACCACTTATGTACGTACGTACCTGTAGTCGCGAAAGGAATTTGTCAATTTCCCTTCTCACTGCGCTAACCCTACCGTTGATTGCAAATGTGAATCAAAAATGTTTCCTCCTCCGTCAGCATTAATCTCGAAACATTTTTTTTGTCCAATGCTTTGTACCCTGATTAATTAAAATTGGCAATTAAAATTGCCAATTTCAATTAATCATGATATTCCACCATATCACGCCTGAAGCGTCTCTTTTTATTTATACCCTGAGTTCAATCATTATGTTTCCATTGGCTCCATAAACCCACGCTGTCCATCAACGATGCAATGGTTTCTGTTCACTCTTTATATCATAGTAAAAAGTCCGATGTAATGGTCACCGTGCTGTTTTTGGATTAATGTGAAATAATTATTTAAAAGTTATTTGCAATTAGGAAATTACGTCTTTTTCTGCAGGATTATCAATTGATTGACGCGCACCTAATCGCATTTTAATGTCAACAGTGCGAAAGTCACGTCTCCATAACTCTTTCGAATAGTTCCTCACTACTCATATATTTAAGTCTGATCTTCCGAGTTAAACTTTCACAGATATATCTAAGACACGTTTAGCATAGTTTTTTTCATTATGTTTGCTTCCACACTCATTGCCACTCTCCCATTCATTCCTATTTTAGTCCTTTTGAATATCTTTCGTTCCCCGTGTGTGTTTGTGTGTGCGCGCGCGCGTGACAAATTTGGGCCGGACTGCAAGCTCAACAAAATGCCGAGAGAGAACACGAGAGAAATGGCTCCCCTGCAATCAAGGACGCGGTGGCAAGCGAGAGACTCCATCTTCCTCCTTTCTTTGCACTTCTCAATAGTATTGCCCCGGATCCAATCATCCGCAAGCTTTCTCTTTGACTCAGACCATTGCTCTCTGTCTAAGGGCCCTGGTTCTCCCGATAGTCAACAGCCACATGCCTCACATGGTGTCCAATATTTTTCTCTTTTATTCTAATTTCTTTAGATCTGTAACCTTTATTCATTATTAGTAAGAATAACCGTTTCAATAAATACCATTTTGTATCCTATTTAGAGTCTATGACGATTTCCCATGACCGCTGTTTCGGTGTCATCATTACTGATGAAATAATTTAAGTATTTATAATTAAAGACGTTTACTTCATTTGTAAATAGATTTAAAAAGGGATCATTACATTTCGTCTAAGGATTGTAATAGCAGATGATTAGGACATGCGGTCGAAGTTTTTTTTAGACTTATTTTGGGAAAAGGTAAATTTTGGTACATTAGGTAATTACTGCACTGATATTTTAGATATTTTAGTACCCAGCAATCCACCGCTAGGGCGTGTGTAGCAGGGGGTGAATACACACAAATTTAGACCCGAAAATTTTTACCCCTACAACTACATAATTACCCTGCGAGCCACCAAAAAAAGGTGTGTGGCAGGGGGTGTAGCATCAGAAGGAAAGGGTAAGGGATGATGGGTTGCGGTTTTTCAAATAGGTGGGAGAAGGTGGGGGGAACCTGTAACACAAAAAATATATGCATATATTCGATGAATCAATATTAATAAAACAAAGGTTATGCGATTTTCCAGAAAGAAAAAGGCTAAGCTAAACATTGAAATAGGAGGGGTAAAATAGAGCAGGAAGAACAGCTTACATATCTCAGAAGTGTTCTGAACCAATACGGTCAAAGCAGTAGGGACATGAGGAGAAGGATTGTGCTAGGCAAGGAGGCTTTCTCAAGGAGAAGGGAGTTGATGACGGGCACATTGAGTAGGAATGTTAAGACAAGACTCGTAAAAACTCTGATATGGACCGTAGCTATGTACGGCGCGGAAACGTGGTCGCTGAAGCAGGAGAATAGACGTAGATTGGAGGCTTTTCAAATGTGGGTGTGGAGAAGAATGGAGAAGGTGAAATGGACCGAAAGGAAAACAAATGAGGGAGTACTGGAGATGGTGGGTGAGGAGAGGGGTTTGTTGAGAGAAATCCTATGGAGGCAGGAAAAATGGATGAAAGTCGTATTGATCGGCAGTGGGATGTTGAAGACTGTAATAGAGGGGAGAGTGAGACGAGAAAAGAGTAGGAACAGGATAGACGTTGGATGGGATGAAGGGAGGAAGGAAGTACACAGACATGAAGAGGGACCTGACGTAGAGTAGGTTGCTGGGTTAGGTTTTGCTGGCAGTCACAAATGTTTATTTGGTAGCTGTGTCAATCCAAAACCTACCTTAACCGATCGATTACCTAATAATAATAATACACAATTATGATGCAGACTAAACATATTCCAGTTCCTCAATTTTGCGCTGCATCAGACTCGTCCCTCTAACTAAACCAATAATCCTCATCTTCTTGCTGTTAGCGGAATCGTTCAGAGATTGGAAAGCAGCGTATTTTCAAATGCTTAGTTCAATCCTGAACTGATAATAATCGAGGCGAAATTCTCACTTCATATTGTCCCGTCACTGATCAGTGGAATTGATGGCCAGTGCCAGCCGAGTATCATACACCATTCACCGGCGTCTCTTTTGAATCAGCGTCAGTTGAATGAAAATAAAAAAAAATCATCGAGGCGAGGGAGTGTCGGAGTAAGAGGTGCCAATATCTTATTGGAAACAGCAGTGCACGCATGGTTCTCGTGGTTTGTTTTTCGTGGGCCGCATCTCGCCTCCTCCCCATTGTGTTTGCGTCCGACCATTCCTTTCGATTTCCTGGAAACGGCCCGCCCACGCGAACCGCCGGCCGCCGCCGCCACCCTCTTTCCCACGCATCCTCGAAGCGGACACGTGACCACCCCTACCCCACCGCCGCCTCCGACTCCCTACATCGGGGCGATTAAAATTCGCCATATTGAACTTCCGCCCTCCCCCTTTGCCCCCCCCGCCCCTTTGCGGCCCGCCGTCGTCGCTGTCGAATGTCCGGTCCCTTGGAGGGCAGCGCTGATGTTTCGCGAGGTTTCGACTGCGAAATATTTTCCGCGTGTCTCATCCATCGGCATTGCTGCTAGCTCGAATTCAGGACAAGTCAGAGATTAAAACTCAACAGAGACAGATCGCCCGGTGCGCGCTGAAACGAATACGGAGAGCGAACATTCAATTCGCTCTCTTTGTTTGACGATCTGCTGATTCCTCAGGATGGCTGATAATATCAAATTTCCGTGAACTCTACCCTTGTTCCGTGCTTCTGATTTCCATGTACTCGAGTTACTCCTATCTTGTTAATGGCAAAAGTAAATAATTGAAATAACCGAAATTAAAATAATTTTTTTCCTAACATTATTTGATCATCAGTTTTTCTCTAACGATCGCATATTTATAGAAATTGAGGAGAATTTAGTGGTTACGCAATTTGTTATTTGAGCAGAAAAAATAGTAATTCATGTGATTAGTCCCAATTGCGAGAATCCTTCTTCAGATCCATAAGCCAGCATAATCAATACCCTCCCTTTTCAGTCAAATCATTGGAATCAAATATAAAATAACTAGTATTGTCAGAATATTGACCAATGATACCGCCATTTACCATGGTAAAAAAAATATAAAGTGAGTTGTGATACAACTTTTAGAAATGGTGTTGCATTGACGATTGGTGCAGTAATACATTCGAGACTAAGATCTCCAGTTAAAAGTGAAGAAACATGCAGCAAATTATCTGTGTTGTTAGAAACCTTTAAAAGGTCAATTTTCAAGAAACCCTCGTTCCATGACGATGCATGGTTGGACTGTGTGATGCCTACGACGGCCCGTCGACGTGGGAGTTATAAGCGATTAGGAAAGTTTGTTGTGAGCAAACACATAACTTCATATTCGCATTATCATCAACTGCAATTTCATAGTCTGTTTTATAAGAAGTTGCTAGAAATACGAGTCTATATTTATCTAGTTCTAAGATACAAAGTCGAAATTTCATAGTTTTATTATAATGTTGGTTTGAAGATGTTATCTAACTGTTACACTCCTAACACATAAAAACGTTTCCTAGCGCTTATTTAGATATAATGGCGGTCCAATTAAGGCAGCTCGTCACGCGCAGCAGTTCCAGGAGTGAAAAGAATTTAAACGAACTCTCGAATGGCATGCGGTCAGCCATCCTATCACAGCCATTCTATCACAGGAAAAGATTTGCTCTGTATTTAAGGAACACGACATGCAAACGATTATCCATTGAAAGGGGGTCTACATCGGGGCCCTTTCTATTTGCAAATCACTTTATCGCTATGGAACCTCTCAGCTTTTTATTTTTCTCCTGAACTTAATTGCAAATCTGTTGAAATAATTGAAATTTACTCGAAATTAAGAGTTTTAAGTATGAAAATATTATTCTCCGATTAATTTGACCTCGAACGAAATTTTTCAAGAGCCCTGTCAATAAAGAAGATGAAAAAAAAAGTAATTCGTACATTTAAATATATTTTTCCTTCCATGAATTCTAACTAATAATTTATTATGAATAAGAAAGAGGAGCAGCACGAATATATAAAATTCTCGAACAATCAGATTGTTTCTACTTTAAAACGAAACAACGTAAGAACAGCAAATTAGCACCGGATTTGAAGAAAAAAAATTGCAAAAGATTGGTCAAAGTCGCCACAACACCCTAAGGATACACATAGATTCATGATTGCCAAACGGCGTAGTCATACACACATGGTTGCCTTGCGGCGAAATGTAACGATAATCGTAGTCATAAGCATAGGGGCCATTGAGGCGATATCAAGATGCAAGGCGTGTGGCTTCGGACCAACCGAGAGAGAACGCTTCCCAGCGAGTTTTATATGCCAAGGATCCCTGCCGACCAAGTGTAAGCGAGAAGTAACTTTAAGACCTCTTTTACATATAGGAATGAGAACTTTGTCATTGTTATAAATTAATATTCAGAAACAAAATAAAAATATCCTTCAAACCATTACTTAATATTTTGAAATATCGATTTCCCTGGCCCTCTTCGCGTTCAGGCGAGAAAAACCTGCGCGCCGGAGGCACATTCGGCTCTCCCAGAGGCGATTGCCGAAGTTTTTCGACGGGGGGGAGGGGTCTGAGTCTTCGATCGTCTCTTTCGGTGAGCGAACAACTTCACTACGTATATTCCAAGCCGCGCACCCTTCAGGAAATTTACTAAAACCTTCCATGCCCAATGCCCCACGCTCCGAGGCATCTATAACAAATTAATATGAGAAGACTAACTCGTAATCATCTTCTACATATATCATTCTTTAATGATAAAAATAATAACATATCCTTTCGGCATATTTTTGAACCTGCCTTTTTTCAACCATTTCCATATTAAAGAGAAGCGCGCGTCACAATCCTGAATGTTTTCGTAATACTCATCCGATACTTTTACTATTTGTACTGCATTTACCTTTCTCGATCCATTTTAATTCTTTACCGAATATATAGAACATTAGCTTTTCAAGCTATTGGGTTAATAGACATCGAGTTACAAGTAGTATCGATACTCTCAAATTAAATTAGCAGTTATGCACAGTCTTCTAATGGAAAATCTTCCAATCATTATCATTGATGGGCATCAGAAGAATAATAGCGTTAGACAATGAAACTTTCGCAAGACACAAGTAATTTTTATCAAGGGTGTTGAGTAAGAACGTGAAGAAAAAGCTCGTTAAAACTTGGACGCGGAGCGTGGTTTTGTTCAGGGCGGAAATTTAGGCTACGCTATTAGGCCAATTAAAATACATGTAGGCGTGTTATAAGGGTGTTTGCAATTGCCTCATTAAATGGGTGGTCACGGGGAATAATGATCTTAAATGTAATCTAAAGGGGTTAAATGGAAGAAAGGAGTATGAAGTCCCGAACTCGCCCCAAAAAAAGTCGTAAAATGAATAAATAAAATTATATTGGAGACTTATGAAATGTGTGAATGGAGTAGGATGTGAAAAAGGTGAAATTGACAGAGAGGAAAGAAGCGAGTGAGTCCTAGACATAGTAGGCGAGGCAAGGGGATTACTTTCACCTCGTTTGAGGTTGATGAGACAGTTCACTGATTTCTGTATTATCTGAAAATTTCAACGCATGGCATTCGGCTTGCCAAATGTTATTATTCTGCAGATAGTTTTAACAGCTGCAATAAATTTATCGTGTGTGGAGGACATTCACTCCGTCATTAGTACCAGATAATAAGTACGCACACATGGCCATGAGGGCCTTCACCTGCCGACACGGCTGCGACTTACATTCTCGCCGACTCCCCTGCCGCAATTTAAATACTGGTCTCTGTCAAATCAATGTCAATCCTGAAGACAAAGATGTCCAATGCTGCCAGAGAAATCCGTCTGCCAATGCTACGTCAAAGAATTGCATTATATTTGTCACCAATTTGAAAGTCAATGCACCTAAACGCAAATGAAAGAAAGGTAACTTTTAGCTTAATTTATTAATGAATAAAATAACATCTGGATGTTTATATATTCAGAACTTTATGCATTGTATTGTCAAATAATATAAAAGCTTTAAAATAGCAACTGTTCCATTATCTGTTTGAGCTAAAATTTGGACAGGAATTTTACTGTTCTAATTTTGGGTATGTGCAATTCAATGAGTTATTTTTATCATTTTGCAATTTTTAAAAATGTAATATTGTGTTTGGTTCACGACACTGTTATTTTATGTCACCAAATAGTTTCTCCAATCCATACTAAAAAGAAAGACTGGTACTTATCCACAGATTTTTATAAAATGGTACAACGCATTTCATCGACTTGCGGCATCATCAGGTACAATCAATGCAAAGGTACATCATCGTACCTGATAATGCCGCAAGTTAGTGAAACGCGTTGTACCATATCATAAAAATCTGTGGATAAGTACAAGTCTCTCTTTTTAGTATGGATATTAAATACTGCCACGGAGTGAAGCCTAAAACAACAGAATATAGTTTCTCCAATATATTGTTAGAAATGAATTTTGGGTTTGCTAATCCTTTTATCTTTGGATATAAAATTTAAAGTAACGATTATCATGTTAATTTATTGAAGCGTTAGTATTGATAATTATTTGCATGTTAAAATGTGTGAGTTGAGCCTTAAGGATAAACTTTCGTAGCTCTGAAAAGTATCGTCTCTATAAAAGTTTGTTGACAGTAATATTCTTCACAGTAGTTGATATTTTTTAAAATTGTTTGTGGGAAAAAGATGATTACGGGTTGAGTAAAATCATGAAGAGGAAATGCAGTGTAATAGAATTGGTGCCTAATAAATGGCCAATGAAATACAAAAAATATATTTTTCTACTCGTCATCATATGTAATCTAACTAGTTAGTCCATGGGCCGATCTGCGTATTTCTCAAGGTCCCTCCAAAATACCCTATTATACATGTACACTTTACTTCTTCAGCTCCTCTTACTTTCCTCCTGCCTTCATTGCTTCCTCTCCCCTTCCTTCCTCCTGCTTACCTAATAACTCTTGCCTCCTTATCACGGCCTTCATCACTTCGCTGACCCTTCGTCGAGTCACCAGATCTCGGATCAGTGTAATGGTGCCCCGCCAGGTGGCACCGTCTGCTTCAAGCGCGCCTCTACGACATGCGTCCGTCCGTTGCTGTTCATTGAAAGTACGCGGAGGTTCCTTCGGCACCTGCACGATTCGTGGGTGCTTCATACTAACTGTTATTTATCCCAAAGTTTGGTCGACTCTGGCAGCCCTCCACTCTCACCATCCCTCGGATGCACGCACTTTTGATGGCTCTTCCTTCCAGCATCCCTCTTTGCATGCATGTGCGCATGTCTCTCTGGTCCTCCACCTTTTTCGCCTTCTGTTCGATCGCAAGCTCCCCGGACAAATCCACGAGTTAAGTCACGCATTGCATCTGGAGATTGAGGCGATGCATCTGCTTCTCTTCCCAGCCATGCTCGACATCGCCCTTCACTCCTCTGCTCTTCTTCCTTATCCTTCTTCATTGGGAAGATTTGAAAACAATGATTTCAGAAACAAAAGTGTTTCAGGTTGCAACTGGGAATTTTGCAGTATTTTTTTCGAAAATAAAAGTCACGAGAAAAAAATTTACTTTTCCTTTGTATCTGTTTTCCTTTCTGTCCATTTCACCTTCTCCATCCTTTTCCACGCCCACATTTCAAATACCTCCAATTTGCATCTATCATCCCGCTTCCGTGGCCATGATTCCGCGCCGTACATGACTAAGGGGTTTGTTGGGATAAACCCTATGGAGGCAGGAAAAATGGATGAAGGAGGTATTGATTGGCAGTGGGATGTTGAAGACTGTGATAGAGAGATAGAGAGTGTTAGGCAAACGAGGAAAGGGCGGGAATAGAATAAAAGGTTGTTGTTCGGGATGAAGGGAGGAAGGAAGTACAAAGAGATGAATACGAACTTTTTATAGAGCACTATGTGAAGTTTTGTTAGGAGAAACTCATATTGATTTAGTAGTTGTGCCAATTCAAAACCTACCGGCTTATTGGGAAGATTACTTAATAATTATTCATTTGCGTCGAAACGGGAGAAATTAAAAAATCTGCGATTTACAAGTGTTAAAGATACTACCCAACTAATCCCGGGAAAAGAGAGGAGGGTGGGGAGGTATCGCGAACCCTATGAGCACACTCGAGCAGTCCTGCCTGCTTCGCGTGGGTGCGCGCTCCATTCCCCGTCCCGCCGTGCGACGCGGAATGACGCGGCGGCGTCGCGGAGCGCTCGCAGTGATCGCGCGTCACACTCGCGCAAACTCAAAAAGAGTCGGGAGAGTGCTGGCCGACCGGGGCGAGCGAAACCAAAAGGACGGACGGACTCTTGATCGCTCGACGGAGGAAGTGAATCGTAGATGGAAAAAATGAGCATCAGCATGCGAGTTCCACGACCCTCCCCCCTTTCTCTCCCTCTCTCTCTTCCGTGAGCGCGGCGGAGTACTCTCATTGTGGATTCTGCTCGCGCTTCGCTGCGTCGTCGCCCAATGGTCCCGCTTCGCCATGCGGGGGGGAAGAGGAGAAGCAGCGACGGGAGAGAGAGAGAGAGAGGTGCGTCGAGGTGGGATGTTGAAAATGCGCCGTTTCCTTATCGCCCGTGATTGCCCTGCGCCCGGTCACTAGCGTTCGCCCGCGGGAAGGGAGAGGGGGGAACGAGGCCACGATTCCCACCCTCCCTCTCCATGCATCTCCTTCCTTCCCATGCTTCGAGAGTGCCAGTTACATGTGCACGATGACCCTCAAAGCCTCAAAGCCACGGCTTGCTTCAGAGAATGATTCCTGAACAGGAATGCAACTTCAATATTTATCAGTCAATAAAACGTTTGAAAACGGAAAAAATATGAATGCAAACTTTGGTGTAACATTTTTATTAAGTTTTACGGTTAATGCAGTTTGCACGCTAAAATTACAACCCCATTTGAGCGGTATGTGCTCCTTAAATTGACATCAAACCTTTCATGCGAGGGCACACATACTATAAGAAGAATGTGGGAATCGCCTTTAATTAAGCCAAGTTTCATTCAAAGAGAAAGGAGACGGAGACTCCATTTGCAATTTTCCACTTAATAAAGTGTTATTTTCGACTAGTTTCGATCTACTTTCATAATTTTCAAGTGATTCTTCCGATATGCAGGGTCAATTGTAATTTATATAAGCTAGCTTTCATTAGACGTGCTTGACGTGATTAAATGTTTAGAGCACATCATTCTACGGAGGGTGTTCAGTGAGCGCCCAAATCGATCGATGTCCGGTCATTTTAGTATTAAAAACGTATATGCTAGTATTGGGTTGGCAAATGTATTGATTACTGTGATCATTTTCATATCAGCTAACACTCTTTTTAGAATTGTCCCTGGTCGTCGCTTATATTTTCCTTTCTTTAAATCTTTTAATGTTTTGTGGTTCATCGTTGGAGATTGCAGAATCTCTCGGTATTTATTGTGTTCGTTCTCTTCTAAGCCTGTTATCAACCCTCCCGTTTCTCTCAATTCGAAACCCCCACGTTTTGCTACTTTCACTTTCTCAACATCACGTGCATTACATTTATCAAGATCAACTTACTGAATATTTCCGCGATTAGTAGCTTCACATTTAACTGGCTGTTATTTGATGCGGATATTTTTACGTCACCCAAAATATTATATAAGATGACTGATTTTAGTGCTTCCACAGTTTATATTTCGGTTTCCAATTTTGGAGCCATATTTTGTTTTATTCGGGAATTTTGAGAGTGGTTCATGCAAAACCAAAGTGCACTGAGGATGCAGTCGCCTTGCAATATGCCTCTTTTTAGTGAGTGGTATGTCTTCAGTTTTCAGTGTGCTTTTAGATGTGTGAGTTTCCATTGGAGTTCTACTAGTTCTTTTGGTAGTTTTTAACATGTTGATTGTGATTCGATCTATTTTGTAAATGTCTAGTATATACAGCAGCCAAGAATCTGGGACGCTATTGACAGATTTCTGGTGGTCTATATTTCAGTAAAAATGTCTTTTGGTATTCGAGCTTGACGTGTTATTGTCATGTCAGTGTTTGCGCCAACAGCAGCTTTTACGACCGCCTTTCTGTACTTTAATTAAAATTATTATGTTATCGATGACGTCCATCAATTTGAATTGTTGTCAACGACGTGCGTATTTTTAATATATTGCTAGTTACACGTTATGGGGCGGAATTTAGCTGGGCTATTTGTGTCATCGTCTTTGCTATAGCGAATGTTTTTCCGTGTGAGAAGAAAGAGGGTTTATTTTTGAGAAAATCATTTAAATGTTCTCATATGAGTTCTGCCCATTTTACTCTCCGTACTAGTCTGCTGTTTATGCTATTAATGTTGTACATTTTCGATGCTTGGGGCTTTCCGTTTGCTTAATTCTTTTGTTGCATCTTTAATGTGTTTCAATTCTATGGGGTTACCTGCCTTCTGGTTCTATATTTTTGGCATTTTACTTTAATTCATGTATTCTTGTTGTTTGTTGCTGGCCATTTGACCATAAAGGAGATAACTTCAGGCGTCGCTTTGTGGAAACGATACATATTTGCAAAAGAAACACTTGGTTTTTCCACTTCAAATGTTTTATTCACTCCCTAGGTTTCGATGCTCAGCGTCATCATTTGGTGAAATACAAGCCAAAATCTTTCTTTCTATACTAGAAGGAATGGGGAGGTGGGGTGGTTGTATGGATGTAAGACAGGAAGAGGAGATGGCTTTCTAACATCCATGCACCCACCCCACCTCCCCATTCCTTCTAGAATATAAAGAAAGATTTTGACTTGTATTTCACCTGATGATGACGCTGAGCGCCGAAACCTAGGCAGTGGATAAAAAAAATTATGTGGAAAAACCAAGTGTTTCTTTTGCAAATTTGACCATATGTTAGACCAGTAGCACTCCATTTCTTGTTTCGAAGGATTTTCTCTAGCTGGAGTGTTTTGATTTTTCCAGTTTGTCCAAGAATTTATTTTGGTTCTTTTTGAAGGGGATATCATATGATTTTTCATTTCTGCATTTATTATATCGCTGTAATCTCTCCGAGTATGCTGCCAGTCTCTGTTTTAAGGTGTCCAGTAATAGAGTGACTATGTTAAATAATATTTCCTTAAACCCCAAAAGGTATCTTACACCACTGTAAAAGGAATAAGGGAGGGGAATATTGAGAATAGTGTGGTGTTTTACGGCGAAAGTTAATCCCTTGTCTGTGATCAGACACACATTCAAAATACTATGACGTTCACATTTATACAGGTGGGGTTGATGGTATTTCCCGGATAGGTTTATAAGGAAAGTAATCTCATTGTCAGGAACCATATTCAGTAACTTAAAAATAGACACTCAGTGACACTGGTTAGGCCAAAGTATACTTCTAGAATATAAAGAAAGACGCTATAAACGCTCTTGCTTCAGAGATGGGAGTTGTTACCTCGCCAGGGGCCGGCTCTGGGCTACCTTACGCGTTAACTAGGAAGAGACCGAATAGGTTTGCGAATAAAATGGCGTCAGGATTACTTATAGTCAGCCTAAAAAGAGGTCGTTAGGAGCTCAATTTGTCCTTTCCGTGTCCAGTAATGTTATGATACTGGGTTCTTTCATATCTTTCATGAGTGATTGAACTTCATTTTTTGTTTAAATGTTGTTGAATTCACATTTCTCCAACCTGAACTAAGATAACCTGAGTCACCTTGCCAATTTGTGGTCTTAAATCCTCGTATTTACTTCAACGGGGGATTTCTTGTATCCTAGCTCGCCAGGCTGGTTTATACGGTATGTATTGTTTCTTTGTTTCACAAGAAATTAGTTGTACTGTTTCTTTATTTACTTGAAGCTTCTTCGTAGCTACACAGCATACGAGTAGATTCAGGTAACATGTTGACCTTTGCTTCGTGATTTTGGTGGCGATGTGGGTATTAATCTAATTGAGGATATATCTTGACCTTTATACTTCCATTTAGCTTTTGCAGATATGGTCTCTTTGCTGGGTCTGAATTGTTAAACACTGGTTGAATACATTTTCGGTCTCCATTACAACTGTAATATTTTTCTCCGAAAATTTGCGATTCTTTTCTACTATTTCCGTTTAATCCAGTTGAAATCGTCTCCGCGCGTTTTTCTGCGTTAATATCGGATTGAATGATAATCTGATAATCCATCTAATTTTGTATGGGTGTGATTGCAAAACGAACTTCAATTAAATGATGTTGGAATATCATCCTTTATTTCTTGCAGTATGGATTAGAGGGATTATATTTCTTATAATAATTACACTTTTTTGATCAAATAATCTTTACTCTGTTAGATAATCGTGATACATTTTGAGTCGTGGGTATTTCCCCAGAAAAAATAGTATGTATACTTGGTGCCTGTAGGCTATTGTGTATTTTCTCCTCCTGTAGCTCTGTAGTAGCAACGCATGAAATTTAGATTCATTTCATCCCTCCGCCTCGTTCGTTGCCGTGGCTTGCCTTCCTCGGTGGTCGCCTGTTGACTTAGAGACAAAGCACTTGGAGCAGTTGAGGCTGGGAGAGACATTTGAACATTTTTCCACGGGATATTGACGTAGTTGTGGATGTAAAGAGGGATAGAAAAGATGAAATGGATTGAAAACAAAACGAGCGAGGAAGTGCTGAGCACGGTGGGGGAGGAGAGGAGAATGCAGGGAGAAATGAAATACCTGTAGAGGCAGGAGAGATGGATACAGAGGATTTTGATTGGCAATTTGATGTTGAAGACTGTGATAGATGGGAGGGTGTTAGGCAAAGGAGGAAAGGGTAGGAATAGGAGAGTGATGTTGGACGAAAGGCAGGGGAAAGAAGTATGCGGTATTTAAGAGGGATTTATCACAGTGCGCGATTTCAGGTTGTGCTTTTTGGTTACAAGAGGCGAGTAAATGGAGATTGTGGCAGCAAAAATGCTAATTTGAAAAATGACAAATCAGTAAGTTATGCTGCCGCACCCTGTACATTGTTGTGCAATCTTGATAGGTAGACTACTAAACAGAAACAGTTGAATTCGCTGATAAAGCATTAGGAATAAAAATAGCACTAATACGTGCGACCCCAGAAAATCGCTGGTTTGGCCTTAATATAGAATATGTTGCTAGTACGAGAATATGGTATCCTCACGGAGTTTGATCAATTGGCGAATTGGATCGCATGCAGCGTAAAGGAACCAGATTCGTAAAACGTTGTTATGATAACCTTAGTGTTGTATCCAATTATATTAAAGCAGCTAGGCTGGGAATCAGTCACGAAACGAAATTCAAATTACATATTGAAGCTCTTGCATGAATTGGAAGGTCTTCTCTTTAGCAGTGATGTTGAAAATGTATTAATACCCCCATCGTACTACGGTAGGAGAGATTATGTCAATAAAATTGGAGAGCTTAGGTGTAGAGCAGATAGATTTAAGATGTAATTTTTTTCACGCACGATAGGGGATTATAAGAACATTTTTCGACCGCGGTAGGGTTAGGTTCGGGTAAAAATTAGGCTGGTGTGTATTCGCCCCCTACCACACACCCTTGCGGTGGCTTGCAGGGTACATAAATTAAAAAGAAACAAATCTGCCTTCGCGGTCAACTAAAATGTCCGTCCGACGCATCGACCTATTCGGCATTATTATCTGGGGAAACCACAGGAATTACACAGAAAGGTACTCTACTAATATTTTTGGTTTGGCGTAGTAGCTCCATGCGTCAACCCATTTACGATCGTTTTAATTGAAAATTATTATATTCGTTTCGGAAAAAAATAAAAGTGCTGAATATTTTGTACATTATACGACAGACCCTAAGTTCAGTTTTATGTTTTTATTTCCATAAAGATATAGACATACAAAAAAGAAGAATGGTGGAAAACGCAATGCGAGGATATGGAAAGTTTACAGAAGGGTGAAATTGGTTCTCTATACAGCAAGGTTAAGTTATTATCGGGATGTAAAAAGGCAAGATCTGTGCTAACAGTTAAAGATAAATGGGGTAAGATAATAGTTGAACCAGGAAAAATCCAAGAGAGATGGTAGGAATATATAGAAACACTGTATGGTAAAGAACTTAGGCCGACAAGGTTAGACATAGAAAAGGAACATCACGTAGAAGAAGATAGATTAGGTCCAGGCATACTCGACGATGAAATAGAAAGGGCACTAAAGGAGATGAAAGAAAATAAGGCTGTGGTGGTGGACAATATTCCTGTAGAAATGTTGAAATGGTTAGGGAAAGGTGGGAAGAAGGCCATATATGGACTGATTCGTAGTATCTATGAGGAAGGAATCTGGCCGGAAGATTTTGTGAGATCGGTGTTAGTTCCTATTCCAAAAAAGGCAAAGGCTTCGTCATGTGAGGATTACAGAACAATAAGTTTGATATCCCACGCAGCTAAAGTTATTCTCAGGATCATCAACAAAAGGATAGAGAGTAAGGCAAATGATTACTTAGGGGATGATCAGTTTGGGTTCAGGAAAGGAAGAGGTACGCGTGATGCCATTGCAGTAATGAGATCACTAGTCGAGAGGAATATAGAATACAATCAGGACGTTTTTGCCTGTTTTGTAGATTTCGAAAAAGCGTTTGATAGAGTGAATTGGGAAAAATTAATGCGTGTATTGCAGAAAATAGGAATGGATTGGAGGGACAGGAGACTGATCCGAAACCTGTACATGTCTCAGACTGCTCAGGTGCGAGTGGGGAACAGAGAGTCCGGATGGGCAGTGTTAGGAAGAGGTGTAAGGCAGGGTTGCCCATTGTCACCGGTACTGTTCAACGTATATGTAGAGGAAATGATAAAAGAGGCATGGGAAGAACTGAAGGTAGTATTGAAAGTCGGAGGGGAATTCGTAAAATCGGTTAGGTTTGCTGATGACCAAGCATTAGTTGCTCAGTCAGCCAAGGGGTTGCAAGCATTGTTGAGTGAATTGAAGGTTCAGTGCGATAAATATGGGATGAGAATCAATATTAATAAAACAAAGGTTATGCGATTTTCCAGAAAGAAAAAGGCTAAGCTAAATATTAAAATAGGCGGGGAAAAAATAGAGCAGGTAGAACAGTTTACATATCTCGGAAGTGTTTTGGACCAATACGGTCAAAGTGGTAGGGACGTAAGGAGAAGAATTGCGCTAGGCAAGGAGGCTTTCTCCAGGAGGAGGGAGTTGATGACGGGGACGTTGGGTAGGGATGTTAAGACAAGACTCGTAAAAACTCTGATATGGAGCGTAGCTATGTACGGTGCGGAAACGTGGTCGCTGAAGCAGGAGAATAGACGTAGATTGGAGGCTTTTCAAATGTGGGTGTGGAGAAGAATGGAGAAGGTGAAATGGACCGAAAGGAAAACAAATGAGGAAGTACTAGAAATGGGTGGGGGAGGAGAGGGGTTTGTTGAGAGAAATCCTATGGAGGCAGGAAAAATGGATGAAAGGCGTATTGAGCGGTAGTGGAATGTTGAAGAAGGTAATAGAGGGGAGAATATTGGGCAAGCGAGGTAAGGGTAGGAACAGGATAGGGATGTTGGACGGGATGAAGGGAGGAAAGAAGTACACCGAGATGAAGAGGGACCTGATATAGATTATTTTGCTGGGTGGGGAGTCAAAAAATGTTTATTTGGTAGTTATGCCCATCCAAAAACCTACCTTAATCGGTAGATAACCAGAAAAAAATAGACATACAAGAGATATATACATTATTATAAAACGTAACAATATTTACAGTACGGAAACCCCGTTTTAGAGTGAACTCCTCTTCGGGGTGGAAAGTAATGATATGGAAATAACTAGAAAGTCAGCGATTGCGGAAATAAAAATTCTTTTCAGCGGGAGCGGTGTTGGCTCGGCATTTGCCCACGGACGGAGGGAAACCCGCAAAACCTCCACCAGGCCACCGACGAAGAAGTAGGAAAATACAATAGAAGTGAGCAACAATAATCAAGCAATCATAAACAATAATCGACTAACAGAAACAGAATTTAAATCAAATTAACAGGGAATTAATTCATTTTACTCATTTCATCTCAAGTCCATTCGCGAGCAATATTATATTAAATACCCGAACTGAAGTGGGTAAGTAAGTAAATGACATCTAATCTATGTAAGGGAGACTGATCACTTTAATTGAATTTTTAAATGTTATAATTTTTTGATACTCATGCTATTTCGATAGTTATTAGCTGTTTTTGAACTAAATACATAAAAATATTTCATGCTTCATCTATTGAACAAATTCATGTACCTTTTGAAGACCGTTCTACAACTTTACTCTTTGGTTGGGACCTTTCGTCGGGACATAAGATCGTGGGATAAGATGCGTTGAACACCCTATCATAAATAACCATCGTCCATCCTCTCAGACTCTGGTCTATGAAATACAGTGACTCCCCCTAGACGTAGTCACGCACGCGCGGAGGGTTTAAGAAGTGGAACTCCTCTTAGATGCTGACTCGACAGGTCTACTTAAACAAATAATGAAAAGAGAATGACATTCAAAACAATAATGCCTGTGATATTGTAGTATTCTCGGTATTTCGTAGCTACACACTACAGCATGTTTCTTTGAAAGCCCCCAAAATTTCGTAGTGTAGGAAGACGCTTCGGTAGCTGAAGCAAAAGCTAAAAGTAGCTAAAGCGCTCGCTCGGGCATCGAGGGATACGAGTCTGAATCCTGCTCAAGAGGAATGATTTTTACTCTCTGAAATTGTTGAATTGCACATTTCCTATTCCTGTCATCGAAGTTCGGCCGATTGATTATTTGATAGAGGCAGAGGTTTAGATGCGTCGCGCAGTGCAATCAACATCTTCCTTCTTCATCCATTGCAGCAAGAGTAATCACTGGCCACGAAAAACTCTTCAATGATTCTCCGTCTTCCTCCAAGCCAGCCAAGAGCCATCAAATGTGTCATCCAGGTCGTGTTGCGTGAAAAATCGTAATGAGCGAACACGACTCGTAGTCTTGTTATTTGATCGTCTTCTTTGGGAGGCAACGGAAGCGCTAAAATCATTGAAGAAATCCCAGTTGGCATAATTCGGGACCGCAAAAGCAGCGAACAAAAAGCGCCCAGCATCCCGATATTAAAGTCATGCGGATGGTGACGAATAATCATCGAAGACCGGTGACTGAGCAAGCACCCCCTGCCACAGCGTCCGGCGGCCGCTTGGGGGATGCGAGATGCAGATGAACGGGTGCGCTGTGGGGGGGCGCGACGCCCCACCTCTCTGCTGCGCCGATCTCTGACTTTCTCTCGGGGTGCCTTTCCAAGAGATCACCGTCCTGCCCGCACCCCTCCCACCCTCCTCCCCGTCTAAATAAACAAACAAACAAATTCATCCGGGGGCTCTCCCCCTCCCTGCGCGCCACCCCCTCCCCCGGTGACCAACAGACTTAACACAGTTGGATGCGGACGGAAAAAGCCAATCAATCCACGGCAAACACGTGCGCACACGCTCCGATCATTCACAGCGTGACACGTTCGCACGCACAGTCACCAACAGCTCTCACTCCCACTGTCGCCCGTGGAATTCTCACCCTCCACTGCTCACTCGTCTTCTCCATGGCGACGACGCATCGCCCGGAAGTGGATCGTGGAACATCAACAATTTGACCAAACGGCGGACATCATGAAGTAGCGCAATGTCCAAAGGACCAATCGTTACAACGATGGCCGATAGATGTCCTGGGGTTATTTCATGGGAGGAGAGTTAGATAGATAAGTCTTTATTTGGGTGAAATTGAGAACTAATGCATAGGGTGGGGGCAGAAAGGGGAGCAGGAGAGGGAGAACATGTAAGAGAGAAAGTGAAAGTGAAGGGAAGAGCCTAAGAGAGAAAGGGATAGAATTTGAGAGTCTGTGAAATTGAGAGAGGAGGAGAATGTGAGAGAGAAAGGTGGAGAGTGTGAAGAGGGAGCGATTGAGGGAGATCTACATCGAGATAAATACCCGGCGATCCACTAAAAAGGGGGGGTGCAAGCACCAGGGGGAGAAGGGTAAGTGATCATGGAAGACATGATAGGGGAATGGAATAGGAAAAAAAATTTGGTAAAAAACTATCAAATAGAATGTAGTTTCTATATATGCTGGAGGAAGACTCAATTCAAAACATGGGTTAATTCACTTAATTAGTTATTTGTTATACCAAGAGAGGAAAATCAAAAAGAACAGCAACAGTTCGTTCCCCGTTCGGTTGTACGATAGGCGTCCACCATAACAAGATAGGTCGTGCAGAATGGAAAAGTAGGAAGGGGAAATTCTACTCTCACATGGACATGCAACTGATAGTCTCCGCCCCTGAAGTCACAGGTGGGGAATGTGATACACCGCTGCAGACAGCGGGCGGCGTAAGCCTCCCCCCCCACGCCCAGAGAGAGAGACGAGGGATGTAGGATTGAAAACAACAAAGAAAGGCAGGCAACATAATGCCGAGCACTACATTCATCAAATGGCAGTCTCATACAGCCATGCGGGAAGGGTTTTGACAACAAAACACTCGAGGTTAGTGAAAGTGTATGCAATTGTGTAGAACTAATTATTCCCTAGACGCTGAGGGTTGCAAGTGGATTTTTTTATGTATATAACCCCACAGTTGCTATCCCGTATTGTCGGTGGGAAGAAGGAGTCCTCGAGTCTGCTAGTTCTGACATTTATTTTCCGAAATATGTATCTATGATCGAGGTGACCAATTTATGTTGGAGTGCGAGTAATGTGCGAGACCTTGGTGCTGAAACATGCGGATCTGAATTTATTTAGTAAGTTCAACACAGCATTGAATCGTCTTTCTTCTTATGGTTCCCACCCCAAATTCGAGAAGCATTTCTGTGACGATTTTCGTTTTCGGAGATTGAGGGCGAGCAAAGGGAGGAGAGAGGGTGGAATGTGTGGGAGGGAGGAGCGTGGAGAGAGAGAGAGAGTCGAGAAATTCGGGCGAGAGAGGGGAAGGCGTAAAGAGAGAGAGAGAGAGAGAGAGAGAGAGAGAGAGGGCGAATGAGGGAGAGTGTATTTTTACGGCCGCGAGTGGCGCCAAAATACGCACTCACGCACCCACGCCTGTTTACACGTGTGTGTGTGGTGTGCGTGCGTGTGATGTTTGTGAGTGAAAGGATGACTGCGTGGGTTCCGTTTCTCCGCCAAGCGCTCGAAAAAGAAACGAGGGGTAAAAAAGAGCAAAATCACTTTCCCCCCTCCGCGCAGAGTGGGGGAAGAGGGGGACACAGACAGAAAAACCGGAGGGTGGGTGGGCGGGGTGAATGGGTGGAGGGAGGAAAACAAATCCCCCTTCTCGTATCCGGTCGTTATTTTTTTTCACGACTGAGTTCAATTTTTTTCCTTGTTTGGTTTTTTCGGGAGACGGCTTTAAAAAAAAAGAGAGGAAATAATAAAAGAGGATTCCCTTCTTGCAATTTTTTTATTCTGGAGCGATGCGTCGACGTTTTCGCTCTTTCCGGGGAATAAGGACATCTCTCTCTCTCCCTCCCCATCTCCTTCCCCTCCCCTCCCCTCCCTCCCACCCCCCACTTGGCATCTGGAGGCGTGCCTGCGTTCGCGGGCGGGAGTGGATTGCATTCGCTCCGCTTTGCGCCCCGCGTTCTCGCCTCGCGAGCGTGTGATCGGAACGAACCGAATTCTTCGACTCGCACCGTGCGCGCCCAAAACCCTCGCGAAGAGGTCGGAATTCCGAATCAGTTAGTGGATCTCTGCCTTCCTGTTCAGGTGATCGGGGGGATTTCACGTTCGCGCAACGCTCGCGACTCCTCAAAGTTATGGGTGGGTCTTCGTGGAGTGTTTTCGAGGAATGTCTTTTGGCGGAGGAGGCCTCTGGAATGGAGTTGAGCTAGAAGAAATTAGTAGGAGAGAATTTTTCTTGAAATAGTCTAAAGTTTCGACGTTATTTCATCTGTGGACCCGAAATAGGAGCGCCGTAATTGGGTGTACCTAATTGTGCAAGTAAAACATGTTCTTCTTTAATTGGGGTGTAAGCATCGCTTGCGAAACCCATTCTTTCAAAAATCCCTTGGTCGGCCAGATAGGTAAAAATTCTGTTGAATACTGGCGGAGAAATAATTGATTCGAATTAGTTTTATTTTGTGCAGTCTGTTAAATTGAAACCTTTTGGGTGGTCTCCCATATCTGTTAAATCACATGGAATCAAAAGAAGAGCCTACAAGGTCTATCTAAAAAAGATGACGCTCAATCTGTGGAAAATATTTATAATAATAAACGCCTATTCTAAGTAACTCTGTGCACTTCCACAATGGCCCAAGAGGTCCAAGGCTAGCTAAATTATTGCACAAACATTCTTCCGAGAGCACCTCGGGGATCACCTTGGCACACCTTTCTCATGGCTAAATCTTCTGTAAGAACGCAATGCATTGCGGTTTTCTGAATAATGCACTCTTCCGTTAAAATCCTGACACTTGGAGATAAATCTGAATTAACCATGTCTCACGTTTTGCACATTCTCATCACGCTGTGTTGTTGATGGATCTCCAGGGCATTCCTCATAGCCAACTACCTCGTTACCCTCCCAAAATATCCTGTGGAAGACAAAAACCATCAACTGGGACATTGCTTCATCTTCATAAGCATCCTTAACGTCTCCTCCATGGTCATGTCCTCTGAACTCAATTTTCCAAGATTAATGCACAATTTTATTGTATATCATCGCTGCATGGAAAATTGTATTGTGAATTCGCGACGCAACCCTCGAACAGGGGTCCAGTCTAGCAGCAATCTGCACACTGTAAGTCTCCACAGTTAACTGACCTGGGTTGCGTTGCTTTCTCGAGATCTTCTATTACCTTTCCCACCACAAATCACCCCACTCCAGCCATATACATTGGTGGAAAAATGTCATTCTTGTTTTGACACATCCCCTGTTCGAGCCTCTTCTAAAGCTATTGAGCTTTTTGAGCTATCGAGAGAATATTAGAGCTCAATGAAACAGTTTCTGGTGCGACTTGGTGGAAAATATTCATATTGAAATTGAAAAATAAAAAATTGGCTTTTCCACGCAATAATTTTTTTTATTTACCAGCTAGGTTATGGTATAACAAGATGTTACAAAATTTTGGTATTTGTTTTGTATACAAGATGTTATACCATAACCAAACCTAGATAGTGAAAAAAAATAATTATTATGTGGAAAAGCCAAGTTGTTTATTTTTCAATTTCAATATTAGGGATGGATCTCAAGAGTGAGGTATCCAATCAAATCGGAAAGTAATTGCAGGATTGAATTTCAGGGGAAAGAATTTCGCACAGTAATACCTCTTAAGAAGTCAGAGGTAGGCGTATGAACAGCGAAACTAGTAAAATACATGCGTGGGAGTCACATTAGTGTCACTCCTGGAAATTGCAAGTTGTGAAACCAAATGTGGGACCGCATTAAAATCAGGATTCATCAAACCAAACCAGTAGGGTTGTCATTTCGCTTTGTTTAGACCTCAAATTTAGATCACTCTGAACATTTGAATCCCTGAGCAAGTAGGACTTACAAAGACCTGTCGTAAATTTTTAATGATCATTTAAAAAATATTAGAGATAGATAAGCATTTATCCCAGCGTTTCTTGACCTTCCGAAGACAGTTATTGTAGAACGCATCATCTTGCGTCGAAAACCATTGCTTCACCATCACAGTATGTCAAAATATTTGCTGCCAAGTCTCCAATCTCCGGAATGGTTTTGTTTAGTTCTGAATTTAGGAAAATATCGCTTGGGGCAAGAATATCTACACAATAGTGAATCTACACAATACCTTGCAAGCCTCCGCAAAGGCGTGTGGCGATTCCAATCAGGTCACCTTTACACAAATAGTAGTTTCAGCACTCGAAAAAAGTTCATCACATGAAAGAAGTTACTTACATGAAACAATATTCAATCAACAACATGATACATATGTGTATTCAGTCATGCTGTAGAACTGTTAAAAAGAAGAGAGGTCAGTAGAATGGGGCGGATAGAGCAAAATTTCAAACCCACACATCGCTTTGATTGCAGCTTGCACCATGTTTGCTTCTGTAAATTAGTGTCACTAGTTAAGGAACCCAGCGTGCTGACACCTTTGTCATGTGTAACTCTTCGTGTATTAATTTCCTCACAGTGCCGTAACTAAGACCATCATCCTCAATAATGATCATTTGGCTGGTTGCTCCTCGGTCTAACACGTAGGATAAAGTTGTCCACTTTCTTCACAGTGGCATGAGGTACATATGGCCAGTTTGGAAACTCCTTCTCCACCCCACAAATGTGTCATATGACGGATTTTGGCCCTTTTTCATCTCAATCCTGACGAATTTCTGCGTCCATTCATAACTGTGGACGAAAGATGGATGAATGGATACACTACTACACCCTCGAGACAAAGGAACAGTCGAAACAGTGTTTCCTCAGGCTCATCCGGCTCATCACCAAAGGGCTGGAGGTCATCACCAACACAGATGCTTTGCAAAATCCGGCTTTTTGGATGGTTTAAAAAAGTTGGAGAAATGTTTTTTCACGTGAAACAAGCTGAAAAAATGCTGCAAATTAAAAAAAATCAATTAAAAATAATTTACTTGTCTATTTTTCTTAAAGAGTTATTGAACGACCGTCATTCCTCAATTCGAGCGTGTGGCCTTTCTTCTCCCTTCGGCTGCCAACGCAGTTTGTCCAATAGTAATGGGAAACTTCCCGGTGATTCATAAGGATTCTTCACTAAAACGGCCACCTTTACTTTGCTCAGGTTCGCAAAAATACTCGTCGTGCATTCGAGGTACCAAGGTGCCAGTTTAGATATGCGAACAAATTTCACTTGAAGTCACCCGGGGTAATATTTTAGAGTTCTTTTAGATAATTTATTTTTACAAACTAGTCGGGTGCCGGGAAAAATGTGGTATAACAAATTTTTCATCGCGCGGCGGGTTCAATAGAACGGAACTCGTAAACCTTCCGGGGTATGCCCCTCGAGACAAGGGAGGGAGGCAGAGAGGAGGGCAAGGTGGGGGGGGGGCGCGAAGGAGAGATACGGCGGCCGTGGGGTGGGATTCTGGACGTTAGGCGCCCTCGGAGATGGAGGATGGGCCATCCGTTGCACGTGAGAGGAAATGCACGCACCTTCGTTGGACGACAAGCAGAGAGGCTAGTAGTATTCAAAAGAGTACATAGACATACTAGAGGAGGAATAGAAAAGAAAATCCACCACGTCCTTATACACAGTAGCTAGAAAAATTTTCCTGCGGCTAAATCGGATGCCATAATTAATCATTTCAGGCGTAAAATTTGTGGAATTGTTCCATGATGAATAATGTCAACATAAAACTTTGTACATCCACATGATAAGCTTATTTTTCATGTGGATTTTACGAAGTTTTATTTTGACATTATTCAACTCAGATGAATATACACAAAAAGAATATCAATAATACATCAACAGCTATATTGCGCATTGAATATTCGCCCTGAAAAGACCCCTGACGGAGAACTCGGGACCCATTCCTCGAGGTGTGACATCAAGGGGGAAGCGATTCGTTCTTCTCATTGGTCGAAGCGAAGTGGACGGGGGGGGGAGTGCACGCAGTAGATGTGTGGACGCAAGGGGGGTCGCAAAACTCCCATTTATGATGGAAGGGTGCGTGCGAGGGCATTTTTGGGAATTTAGAGGAAAGCGCGGTGTGTTTGTGTGTCGTCCAGGGGTCGGGGGGAGGGGTTGAGGGGGCGGGGGCGCAGAGAGGGACATAAATAATTTCGGGCGGCAGCGGAGGAGGGGGAGGCGGAGAGAGAAAGTGGGGAAGGGAGAGTGGGAAGGAGCGGCGGACGTGTTGCCCTCTATTGTGCGGGCCGTGAAATAGTATACACACGTGAATAGCGGGCCGCGCAGCAGAGTGGAGACGGCCGTACGTATTTATGGGCCCACATGTATCCCTTCCCTCTTTTCCCTTGCCAAGGCCCCCAAAAAGAGTGCGGGCCCCGGGAATCATAATAATTCCCGAGGTGGGTGGATGTGGTGGTCCCCCAAATATGGCGGGCGGTCGGTCCCCAAGGGGCCCTCGTCTTCTGCCTAACCCACGCACGCCCCAAATAATTAACTCACGTGCCCTCTTCCTCCTTCTTCACCGTAGAAAATTATTCCGCCACCTTTCTTTAATCTTTGCAGAAACTTTGCTTTCTCCGTCATCCCTTAGGGGGAGCTTTTTCCTAAAACGATTTTTCCGAATCGTTGCGCTGTTGTGTGTCTATGCGATTCTTATTGTTCCAATCATCTGGTTGCACGCATACGCATTAAATAACCTTTAAACTTGAGCATCACGAACCTCAGATCTTTCAGAAGAAGGTTTGCAATGAACGAGAGCAAGACGAGCAACCGATGACGGACGTAAGCACGCCCCAAATTGACACTAAATGTTGAGCATCTTTGAAAATGTTATTTTTTGCGAATAAATGTCAATAAAACTGGTAGTATGCATGCGAAAAAGAATTTTTAAAAATTACTTTCAATGCCGTAGGGTTAATTACCCACTGCAGTAACCAAATTAGTCTTGATGCATGCATTTCTTGAATAGTTCAAAGAATGATTTATGCCTGAAAATGCGTTAATTTTATTCCAGCATAATAGGCGCCACAATTAAGCAGGAAATATAAAGGACTTTGGAATGTATCTTCTTCTATTTTTTCTAATTCTATATAGTTTCCAGCAGGGTTTTTGTTAGGGTGTGTTGTAGGGGATGATTGCACACCAGGTATGTAATGTCAACGATTATTTTTTTTCTTATTTTTTAGATAGGATATGTATTAATGCAAAATAATTCAAATGATTTAGATCATGATGGTTACTGGTACATTCATAACGGTGTCTTAGATGAAAGATACTTCTCTTAGCAACGAGAGAAGTTGTTAGTAACAGGAGGATAATAATTAAATGTAGATGAGATAAGGACAACATACGATACAAGGTTATTTAGAATGGAGTAAGAGAAATACTTCCATCCCCCTAGAGCGGCTGGATGCAATTATCCCTCATCGCTTATCCCTTATCGTTCGTGGGAAAAATGACATCTTAAATCATTCCGTTCTACACTCTATCTCCCTCATTCAATTTACATGATCTCTCCTTCCGTAGTAGGATGGGGCTAATAATACATTTTCAACATAAAGAGATCTCCTTCCAATTTATCCAGGAGATTTAATCTGTAGTTTAAGCTTTGCTCCTTAAGTCAATTCCAGCCTAGATCCAATGATAATTTTGACCCGCTACTCTGGTTATCATAATAACCGTTTTACAAATGTAGCTCCTCTACGCTGCACACCTTCTAATTCGGCAGTCAATCCAACTTCGTGAGGACCCCATTCACTAGTATCATATTCTAAATATAATATTCCTCTTTCGTCTTGTCACCAGAGTTCCTCAATACTCTTCTAATAAATCCAAATTTTTCGTTAGCTGGTTCACATATTCCCCGTATGTGTTTCAACCAGGAGAGGTCGCGACTGAGTGTAACGCCAATGTATTTAATCGAGTCTACACTTACTATGTCGATAACTGTGGTGCATAGGCGTTCCGGGGGGAACTTCTCTTTTTCCAAAAATTCATCACTACGCACTTTTTTTAACTCAATTCTAAATACCAAGGGTCGCAGCAACGTTGTATACTATTTAAATCGTCTTGCTGAAGATATTTCATCCTCAGGATTACGGATATTTCTGTGCCCCACGGCATCGTTGGTAAATTAGTTTTTAATTAACTACGTAATTTAGCTAAATATGATTTAAATTAAAAATTAAGCTATCCCGGTCAAGGCGAATGATTTTTACACGCTAAAATATTTGTAAGGTAGTGCGTATTAGCGGATGACTCCGTCAAAAGTTACTGTTGCGCCATTTCCCGCAGTTTTTGGAATTTACGGTCATAGACGTAAAAAAGGAATGAAAGAAGTCCAATAGAACTTCCCTGGGGAGCACCTGAAGGGGACAGGAGGCATTACGCCAGGGTCTATATATTGGTCTTTTCGATTTCGATTTCCTTCAATTTCTCAATCTGGTTTCCAATCCAGTAGAAGGGTTATAATAATTTCTTAAAGTCTATCATCTCCAATCAATTTGAAAGATTCTGCTTGTTTATTACGATTCAACTACACACGAGCAGCTTTTCATAATATTTTGTTTAAAACCGAAATTAGAATATTTTACGCAAGGTTCCTAACACTCGACGCTTTGCTCAAGGTTGACTTCTCAGTAATGCAAAATCACACCTCTCTCTCCAATTTTTATTTAAATGCCGAGGCCAATATTCCATGCATGCCAAATGCCAAGAACCGAGGCCATGGATAAACATGATGGAAGAAACTCCGGATGAAGAATATCAATAGTCTCATAAAGGCAGGTATGCATGCATGAAACTATATACGAATGTGACAGAGGCGGAGGAGGCCTCTGGAATGGAGGTGAGCTATGGAAGAAATTAGTTGGAGAGAATTATTTATGAAATAGCCTAAAATTTTGATGTTATATATTCTGCATACCCGAAATAGGAGTGCCGTGGTTAGGTGTAACTGATTGTGCAAGTAAAACATGGTCGTCTCCAATTGGGGTGTAAGCATCGCTTGCGAAACCCGTTCTTTCAAAAATCCCTTGATCTGCCAGATAGGTAAAAGTTCGTTGAATACTGAAGGAGAAATAATTTATTCGAATTAGTTTTATTTTGTGCAACCTGTTAAATTGAAACCATTCGGGTGGCCTCCCATTCACCGCTGCGTCCTTTCTCAGCGTCCCCGGGGGTGAGGCTCCCGAGGGAGGGGGCGGCCGGCGACGAAAGATGACAAGGGCCGAGGGGGTGGGTCGGTGCCCCATCCAGCGGTCCTTGTTTACGACGCCAGCCCCTCCTTTCGCCTCCTCCCCGCCGCCCCCGCTCTCCCCTCGTTCACTTCGTTCTCCTGCTGTTGGCTTTAGATTATCAATCGCCGGTGGATCGCTTGGGATGTTCGTGCTCTTGTCGCTGTTCACTAAAAATGACCGCCCGAGCTGCTGCTTCTAGTTATTTCGCATCTGGTAGATAGATGGCATGGGTCGCTCTATCCGTGAGAAGGGCAATTTCGCTTGCGGTTAGTCGTCTTCGCATGGGAATTCCTGTATACACATCATACCCTGCAAGCCGCCGAGACGGAGTATGGCAGCAGGTGTAATTTCGCCAGTCATTTAAGTAATTGATGATTAATGATAATCGCTAAGTTCGAATTGTCGTGAACTATGTCTCCTTCAGAGGGAAAATCGATTATTTGGTTTGGTTTGTCAGCCAATATCCCTCGTCATGTCACTCTGTTCACCTCGTGCCGGCAGGCACGGCGGGAGGACGGTGCTGTGGCGCCCTTTTTTTACCAACGGGCATTGGCCCTTGTGTCTTGAGCCCCTGTAAGCTCCTTCCCGAGGCCCCACCTTCCCTGGCGCCTCTCCTCACTGGGGCCCCATGTTCTCGGGCCCTTACTCATCCACTCGCAGCCCTGCCTCACGTCAGGGTCCCACCGACCCACGCTGTTTCCTCCCCTCTCCGCTAGATGGCCGAACCCGTCCACCCTTTCGCCAGTCGGCCGTTGAAATCTCCGCCGCCATCTTCGGCAGTGCCGGCGGATGTCGCCCTGAGAATCACAGCACGCGGAGTGTTTGGAAACTCGAGACCACATGCATAAGCGAGTCGCGGGTTCCTCATTGCTGAGAAAGCGTGGTGAGTAAAGAGCCTATGGCTCTTTACTCACCACGGAATATTCAATTTTATCTTCATTCAGACAGTGCCTTCCTGGTGGTAAAATAAGTAAATAGATAGTGGGGAACGCTCTGAGGCTCCTTCCTTCTTCTTTTACTCTTTGAATTCTCCATTTTACTCCAAGAATCTCATGGAGAATAGCAATTGCCCTTAACAAATGTTCGTCTTCAATTAAATTCATCTCCTCGGATGGTTATTTTGCTAAAGAAACCTGGAGAAAGAGAGAGACCTGGAGTCGGAAGGATTTGAAGACTGGTGGAAAATGCTGGAAGGGTTGGCAGCCCTATTAATTGTCTCACCTGTGGCTCTATTGCACGCAGATGTCACCCGTTGTTTCATTCGTGAATGGTTCCTCGCGGGCGACACTCATCCGTTTAATTTGTTGTAACGCATACATATATGCGGTGGGTTAATTAGCATAGTGCCCAGGTATTTCATTTTGTTAGAAATTCTAATGACAAGCTCCAAGAGTCTAAGGGTGCGAGGGTGAATGTACTAGTTTCCTCCGTTATTCATTACTGCGCATTACTGTTCTTGAGTATGTATTACTAATGAGTCCCTTTCATGTATTGCCTCTGGAAACAATTTCAATTCAAATTGTTCATGGTCCGATTATTGAATACAGGTTAGTGTGAATTAGCTAAAATTTTAGGGATGGATCTAGGCACTGTTAATTTATTTTTCCAACTTCTACCTTCTCACCCACTCCATTGACACCAACGGTGTCCGAGAGCATTACACGGTTTAGTTTCCATTAAATTTACAATTTATCAATCTTAGGTTTGCATGCTCCCCATCCAGGAGTATTACATCTACATCAATTCACTTCTGCGCAAGTCGCCGCAAGGACGTGTGGCAGGGGTCTTAGGCCACCAGCCGTACTACATCTGTTCCCGTACGTCCACAAACACATGGTATCTCGGGATCCACCAAGGGACACGTGGAAGGAAGATGACCCGAGGCCATTCATTCAACATCTGTTATTAGAAATGCAAATGTTAAGGCACATGCAACGCAGTCACTTATTACTAGGTTTTATTATATTCTAATCTCCCATAATTCACGTTTTCATTAGATCTACAAGTTCATTCACACGACACCCCACCACCCTCGACCAAAGGGCGAGGAGGCGTTAGGACGCCAGCCATGAAGTGAGCTGGGTGGGGATCTTATCCTGTATGTTCCTAAATATTTTTATGTTTCATCTTTGAGTTGTTCCGATTAGTGAATTGGAAAATGGAATAATTACTCATCTTCTGGACTTGCTGTTATTGCCCTGTAGTATTTCTCTCTTCATGCTTTCAATTTTTCTTCATGCCTTCCAAAAGACATGTCCTTCTTCATCCGACAACACCAGTCCCGCAAGTTGTCGCAAGTGAGTGAGCCGTTATCTGTTATACAGTCTTTATGCATCGTATGATCGAGTAGAGCTTTAGGCTTGCATTTTTAATTAAAAATGTGGTGGCAGTGTGCTGTAGCACAATATCCTTCCTCCCCTTCCCGCTAACCAAACATTCTCCCTTCTGTAACGACCTTATATAAGAACCGACTACTTCTCAATATTTCATCCACTCACTTTATCTGTCATTTATGAATTGCACCACAATCAACCTCCTCTCTCCGTCCACCATATTTCTAACTTCATCGCTTGCCTTACTCTCGGCCTAACTTCTTTTTTCCATCTCCACACCCACATCTCTAGAGCTTCCAATGTATACTCATCTTCTTACCTTAAAGAACAAGTTTCCGATATGTAAAGTGCCACGTTCCATAAGTTATTTTCTTCACTTAGAGTATTTGCCAAAACATCCCCCTCTTCTTGTGGATACTTCTTCGACGAGGCAGTTATTCTCCAAATATTCTCATTCCTGCGCCAATTCCATCCAAAATACTGCTCAAATACCTGAATCCGTCAACTTAATCTATTATATTCCCTCAAGTATTAATAATCACCTTCATATATTCGAATCATTTCTCGATATTATTGCCAGAGTGTCTTCCATTGAATTCTCTGCCATTAACTCGACGGGCACACCAAATGACATGAGGTTTGACGATCTCTACCTTTCGTTCATTTTACGAAAAGAAATACGCCGAAATATTCGCCTGAAGTGAAAACATTGTGAGACTCTTAACGCAGAGGTATCTAATTTCAGAATTATTTCATGAGTTTACAGGATGCAGAGAGAAAAGCCGTCCGCTTTGGGAATAATCGATATGTACGAACGGATATACATTATTATTACTTAAGAGTCTGGGTTTGTAGACCTTTGGAAGAATGTATTTTACTTGAACAAATAAAACTACACAGTAATTCAAAATTGTTGAGTTTACTTCTGACAGAAAAAGAATATTTTTGGTGCCGCATTGCACCGGCAGGTGAGAACGCGCCTAGTGGGGCTTGTGTACAACGACTCTTTTACCCCTCGCACAAGTTGTGACCGAAAAAATAGGAAAGACAACTTGAGAAGGCTCGAAATCTCCCAAAATAAAATAGAACGGAATATAAGTAATCGCCCGTCATACTACGAGGGCTGTCAAGAAAGTAACTTTCGTTTTGGTTTGACGTGGCGGTCGGTAGGGCTAGAGCCACCAACTTCCTGTTTAAACGACCCTACACTCCGTACGCATCTTGCTGTAGTAGTGTGCCGACTGTGGTTCTTCTACCTTGCTCGCATTGCGAACTGTTAAAATGTTCGATGCATTAGAAAATACCGCGAGTGGTAAAGTATGATCCATGATTAGGTTTTTATTAGAAAAAAACTATAAGCCAATTGAAATTCATCGACAACTTCATGAAGTGTTCGGAAATGGAATAATGAGAGAAGGCGAAGTGAGGCAGTGGTGTATTCGGTTTAAAAATAGTCGCAGCACCAATGTTCACGACGAGGACCGCAGTGGTCGGCCTAGCCTTGTGACAGATGAACTGACGGATGGCCAGTTCTTGGACATCATGGACATTGGTCCGTTCACTCTTAAACAAAGAACAACACTGGCGCATAACACTGTTAATTGCACGTAGTCGGTGCACAGCACTAATTTCCCGATGAATTTCAGTAGCTTTGAAGTTTATTGTCAGTAAAAACCATATCACCAAACGGATTTTACATTTGGCGGGATTTCCAATTTTATTGTTCATTTTGACTCGCTACTGTAAATAAACGACAAGCGGCATGGTCTTTCAAATACTGCAGCTCGAGGTGTACTGTCCTAATGTGTGTGTGTGTCAATACAGCAAACATTTGACTCCCTGCATTACTTCGCTGGCTACACGCAAACTTCAGTTACTTTTAGAATAGCCCTTGCATTTTTCGGAGTCATGAGATGTCGCTTTAGAAGTAATCAAAGAATGGTCGCCCCGTGACTGCTGGCTGCCGCAATGGTGATTAAAAGTAATATGAATAATAATATGATGAATGCGTGTCCGGCTCCGTTCTCAAATGCACAAATCTATTCTCCCCTTTTGACAGTGACTGCGTAGGATTGATAGCCGCACCTGTCGTCCCTTGTCGCACGCTCTCTGTTGAAATTCCCTGTGAGATTACGATGATTCTCCGACGCGTCTTTTCCGCATCCAATCAACTAACTCTCAAATCTACACTGCACGCTGCCAGATCGTGTTGTGGTTGAGGCAATGCTTCCCTAAATACTGCGATTACTAACAAACGAGGAGTGAGCGTCAATGGCCGGTGATGGGGCCTTTTTTCTACCACGATGAAAAGGGAACTTAAACTTCATCATCATCAGTAACCAAAGACAAGTCTCCGCTCTTCTTCCAATTTCTAAAATGCTGAATAGTACACCCAGATTTCTGAAGTGGGTTTTTTGCCTCTAGACTCATTTTTTCTTGTTCTGTATGTATTTATGTCCCTTGACCATGGCTTCATTTCAGCTGGATTCCTAAGTAATTCATCCTGACTCAAGAAATGCCCCATTGTCACCCGTTTTCTTCCGCTCATCCCATCCCATCATCATCAACCCATCGTCCGCTCTTGTTTCACCTGCAACCGTTTGAACTTCAGCATCCAGAACCACGTTTCTAGGGCACTTAGTCGTCTTTGATCTTTTATTCCTGTTCTACTTTGGTATTTACAGAATTCCATATCTATGTAACATTGAGTGGCGCACGCCATGCGAATTCTTATTCTCAATGTAATCCCAAATTGTGAAAGATACAAGAAGGAATATTTTAATCTGTCCTTGCCGTAGTCTACTTGTAGGTGTTACTTTGCTTGAGTTAAGCTACAATTGTAATACACTGAAAGTATCTTAGTGTTACAGAAGAGAATATACATTTAAGGACTGGAAAGAGTACAGAGAAAATCCGCTGATTGTGTTAAAAATTCAATGCAACAATTTTTAAACAGAGTATAAAAATCATTCGTCTTGACCGGATTCGGATCCCTCGATATCCAGCCGAGTGCAAATCCCGATCAAAGCGAATGATTTTTTACACTATGAAATTGTTGCATTAAAATTCATATTAGCGGATGACTCCGTTTAAAGTTGCGGCATCTCCCGCAGTTTCTTGGAATTTGTAAAAAATCGTCGTAAGAAAAGTACGTAGGTGTGACAGAGATGAGGGAAGATTTAGTTGGAAGTCCCTTGAATCACAAAAGAGGAGGGGAGATATGGAACGTCTGAGTTTTCTTGCGACACTGAATGTTGCCAAATTATGGCGGTAGATTCGAACACCGAGAAAATATAATAGAGAGAGAGAGTTATAAACCGCCACTGGCAGATTTAAATACTTGTTCTTCCCTCGTATGATGCGTGTTCATAACAAAACCAAATGTATGAACGTGCCTGTGCAGTAAAAAAAATAAAATTATAAGCTTTACTCGAAAGCAAGAAATGTTGCATGATGTAGATAAGAATTAATGTGCGTAGTTTTTCATGCTGAATTTACCTGTTCAAACACATATTTATTTATGCATACGTGCGTATTTATGTGTAAACGTGCAGTAGTTTGTGGAGTAATTGTGTATGTGCATGTAGAAGATACCATTTCTCTAATACCTCTCATTAACTTTTTAAAAATCCGTTTAATGAAGCCTTGATTACGGTCACGCCTAGCCGAATTTTCATTTTGAAACGTACATATTGACCAAAAAACGTTTGATAAGTTAGTCACTCGGGTATTCAACATTTTATCGCGATGAATATTTTCGATCTCTGATGTTTTCGTGGGCAAGAAAAGCGGTTCACATTCCTCTCTCTCTCCAAGCTTTATTTTGGTGGAACTTTTTCCTTTTGACTCCAGTCTAAAATTTTTTGGTAGCCTCGGCCTTTCACGTCCAAATCGGGATTTCTCTCTCCGCGGCAGTGGGCGGCTTTACCACCCGTCCCTGGTGATGGTAGTGCACCCACCGACCCCCGGGGGGCAGGGGGAATGAGCGTGCATGCACGTAAAATGCGTGCGACACGCAGAAAGCTCCCCGCCCTTGCTCACTGTATCTACCTCCCCTCCCTCCCCCCCATTTTCCAATTCCTCCCCGCATTCCTACCTCCTCACCCCCCAACAAACTCCTTCCGCCCTTCCAGGAATTCCCTTTTCCCGATTGATTTAAATTCTGACTCGGGGAAATAACTCTCCTCTCTCCTCCACCCTTCCCACTCCCCCTTTTCCACCCATGTATAAGGGGTGGCGCCGTGCAGCCAGGGCCGGTCGTTGAGTTTGGGAGGGGGAGAATGTGGCAGTCTTGTGGTCCTGGGGGCGAGTGTAAGGGAGGGAGGACTCTCTCGCTTCTTCAAACCCCCACCCCAGGTTCTCCTCCTCCAGGAGGAGGAATTAATCATTCGCTGTCCACCCATCCTTTTGTCTCGCCCCCCTCTCCTCTCTTCCTCCCCCACCCCCTATTCCCCCCTCTCCCCGCACCCCAACCCCTCGGAGGGGCTCCTCCTGGTCAACCAAGGAGAGAGGGAGGAGGGGGCGGGAGAGGAGATGGGACGTTGGTGAAAATGGTGATCCGGGAGGTTGTTGTCTCTGTCCGCACACCCCCACACACGCACACCCTTCTGGGACGGGAGAGCTCTTCAGGCGAACCTCCCCTTGTCTTCCACGACTCTAGCGCTCTGGCACAATTGAAAGTGCGATGCTCAATGTTGAACTAGGATTCTATCGATAACGATTTAGCCTCGAAATGGCTGCCCCGTTGGACAAATTTACACCGTTCCGGTGGATGAATCCCACCTTTACCAGTCTTTTTACAAGTTGGTAACAGCACATGGCGTTTAAATAAGAAACGTGCCTGTAAGTGCGAGTGCGGTTGGCGAGAATAATAAAATTAATATTAGGGAAAACTAAAACACGAAAAAAAACGCCGACAAGTAATAGTTATTTAAATTGTAAGACTTAACGCTACAATAATATGATTTAATGGGTATATATGTATATATCCATATCTCAGGAGCAATAGTACTTGGTGTCAGGAGTGGGATCTACAGTTAAATCTGGATAATAAAAGTTCTACTCAGAAGTGAACGGCGAGGAAAAACCTACACAACTGAACATCTATATGGACTCGAATTGACGGATGCAAGGATGGCGGACCAATTGAAATATGTAGGAATCATACTCTTATCATCGGACGTATCACGACCACGTAGAGGAAATGTTCAGAGCGGCATTTACGAAAATCTGGGGTCGGTGAATCCAAAAGTGGGGAAATGTTTGGTTGAAAACTTTTACGAGTTGTGGCATTTAGAGCTGATCTTGCCTTTAATAAGCGTTGAGGTTTTCGGGGACTTTCTCAAAAGTATCAATTTTTGGAATTACACGGGAAAATCTGCCCCTTACGTTAAGAATCACTAGCAATAGAAAGGAACCGTACCATTGATAACACAGGCCTACAAAAAAAAAATTTTTTGGTGCCGGGAATCTTTTATGCTGATTTTAACTATATTTGAAGAGCTGGATCCAAATATGAAATCCGTTTTTATTTAACAGCTCTACTTTTTTAGATATGGCACATCTTACGATTAGTTGTTTTAATATTTGATATATTCCGGAAAATAATTTTCAAAGTTAAATAAATCTATAAGTATACTAATTTATAACCACTCTGCGGTGTTCCTTTTATTTTCAATAAACTCTCAATAAGTTTTATGTATATTTCTATATTGTAGGCCAATGAGATTAAAAAACAAAAATCGTTTGTATCGACTTCGGTAAAAGATGGCGAAATTAGTTCATAAGGTATCCGTTAGATGGCATCAACGTTTTCTGTTCTCTTGACAGCCATTTTTGTTTCATTAGTTGCCCTTGGCTATTCGGAGCAGGTGGACGGACTTTACTTCAAAGTGTAACTTTTTGTAAAACATCATCTAAAAATGAGCTCAAGTCGAAGATGCTGTGTTAATGATCCTGATGTGTTTTGTTAGTTTGTGGGGAATATATGGTAAAAGAAAATAGGAAAAATTATACAGACTTTGTGAAACGTGCATACTTGGGATATTTTGATGTTAAGCTTGGTGACTAAGGTAAAACATGTACTGAACATCTGCGGCAATGGACAACAGGACAAAGGAAAAGTCTAAAATTTGGTGTGCCAATGGTTTGGAGAGAACCTGTAAACCATATTGACGACTGTTATTTTTGCATAGTAAATGTTTCGGGAATTAATCGAAAAAATCGCCATAAGTGACATATCCAGATTTGCCTTCAGCTGGACGCCCGGTACCCCATTCAGAAGAAATACCATGAATACCGATCCCAATATTTCAGACGTTACCAGATATATCTAAGGAAGAATTTGAGTTATTTGAAAACATTTCTAATTTTATTGACGATATTGGCAGTGACTACGAGGGGGTATCAACAATTCCTCAACTATTTAATCAAGATGAACTAAGCGATCTTGCTAGAGAACTGAACTTATCGAAGGAAGCATCCGAACTACTAGCATCAAGACTGCACGAAAAGAATTTACTGCAACCGGGTACAAAAATAAGTTTTTATCGCACAAGGGAAAAGGATATGCTATTATCTCAGTAACTACATTATGCTCAGTAACTTCAAATCACTTGGATGTAATATGAGCACAAAAGTTCACTACCTACACAGCCACTTAGACAATTTTCTTAGAAATTTAGGAGACACAAGTGAAGAACAAGGTGAAAGATTTCACCAGGATATTAAAACAATGGAAGCTCGCTACCAAGGGAGATGGGATAACCATATGATGGCAGATTACTGCTGGTGCTTAAAACGAGACTGTTTGAACAAAGTGCACTCAAGAAAATCGCGCAAAAGAAGCTTCCGATGTGTTGAGTGATGTTTTTATGTATTTTTATCTTTTCAATTTGTTTTATTACAGTAAAAAATTTTAGTATTTGTGTTCAATTGTATTGTAAAATTCTGTTGTGTTTGTGGATGATTTAACAGCCCTAGAAATAAATCAAGTCTTTATATTTAGTGAGTTTTATTATTAATATAATATTCCCATATCATCATGTAGAAGATTTTTTTACATAAGTAACAACATATCTATATCTTGAAAACTATAGCTGATAGGAAAAAACTAGTATCATAATTGGATTCAGCACCCCATTTGTTCTTTAAATCAGCATTAAAAGCTCCGGCACCAAAACCACTGTTGGCCTGTGTAATTTTTGTGCTTCTAATAATAATTTTATGGACACTTCATATTAACTTGATATACGAGGTCATAGTGTGTAGAGAGTATGAGACGTTGACTGATAAACAGATCGATTTCCTCTCACACGATTTTTGATATATCATAGTGATCATCTCGAAAACAGCTATAACTTACCGAAAATGAAACAATACCAAAAGCCATTTTTGGCTGTGAAATGTGGTATGCTGGTGATCTACCACCCTCTGTCACATTCCCTCGTGGCACCATCCACGATGAGATGTGACTCAAGGTGCATTCCTCCGTCATTCGGTTCTCTACTTTTCTTCCATGACTGTTCATTTTTCACCCCGCATGCGAAAATGAAGTATTTTAGGGGAATAAAATAGTAATTTCATTTTAATAGTAATAGTTATTTCTGTGCATTCAGCTTCAATCATTGGACTTGAAGAACCCGTTTGGTGATCCGTGACGAGGTTTTCTACGATTTTCTCTCCATACCTCCGTGACTGTATTTCTCTCCCTTGAGAAAGGTGGCTTGACCAACGAAAATTCTAAAAATGTGTGATTTTCTTTTCTTTTTTCTGTTTACACAAACAAACTTCACTTTTGTAAGTATAAACTAAAACTTAAGAAAAACTACATTTTAATATAACTTGTATTATAACCCAATATATTGTATAGAAATACTGTTTATATTTAAGTAATCATAGTTATAAGACAGATACGCACATTTATTGCTAGCAAAACAGAGAGGAAAATCAACGTCCTTCGATAGTTCACAAGTTGGTTAGAAGAGCTGAAAAAAGCTATAACATTGGCAAAAATATCCTGGGCTGGTTTTGAATGGTTGGGTAGCCATGGATATGACCTTAGCTCCCTAACATAGTGAAGTCGCTGCAGTTTTTGTCGAGGAAAGTATTATCACCCCTTAATGCATCGTAAACATAATACAATCTCCCATGAATTTTGTAATCCACGGGGAGGGATTACAGGCGTAGATCTATAAAATACGCTGCAAGCCTCCACTAGGGAAGAGACGACAAGGCATACGTACATCATAAAACAACACGTTAAAATAAATGAACGGGTTTCTGCCCAGAGATTTGTACGAAAGAAAAAACGCAAAGGTTGGTTTGATTGGTGATGGAAAAGATCGCCCAATATATTAAGCCCTGTATCATGTGTGAAATTCAAAAATTAACATTGTAATCAGAGGGGTCAGGTCCTTTACTCTGTGCTGCCTATGTTTTCCCAGAAAGATCCGCTTCCCGACAAATTTGTGAAGCTGAGGGTCACCCGAAATCACCGCTATCCACATTCGCTATTGCATAATTCCTTTTACAAATGTTTCTGATGAAATATAACATTTAGTTTTCGTAAAATATTAACAATCAGTTATTAAAATCTAAGGACTGTAATATGGAGTGTGGCTTTATTTTCGTTTTCAAATTTAATTAATTTATTTATTTAACAAAACAGCCAAAAATGGCACAAAGACTTTTACATTGGCTGACAGATAATACACATAATATATATTAATAAAAAGAAAGTATAAAAGCAGTAAAAAATAATTAAAATTTAATAAAATAAATGTCAAGAACAACTATAAGATGACAGGAGAGCACATAGTCTGCAATCAGAAAGTGATAAGTTACTATCTGGCGTTTAAGGAAGGAGGTGAAAGCATTGAGGGAGGAAGAGAGAGAGGTCCAGGGAAGGATACTGGATGCTCAGGGAATTAAATGTAGCGGGGAGTCGATGGAATAGGGAACGTTGAGAGACCGAGAGACGGAAATTTGGAATCTGCAACAGACTCAAGTTACATGTTGGCCGAGGGGGAACACGAATTGAGAATAGAGGAAGAAGGTTGTTGGTACGGAGAGTGCCGTTGAAGATGCTATGCAAGAATTTCACATCAAATAACGATCGACGGCGGTGGAGAGGGGAAATACCAAGGGATGAGAGAGTTAAGTCCCGAGTTTTAGTCCCAGTTGTTGTTTCATCTATGTTAGCTATTATAGTTCACACAACGTCGCGAAATTAACCTGCGGCTGCGAAAGGAGATTGGGGAGGTGAAGACGACGGTTTTTTTATTATTTCAAAACCTTCGAATCAATTGTCTCATTTTATGTTGTTTGCATTCCCTCTCCTCAATGGCACTTGTGCACAAAACACTGCGGGAATGCATTTTTTTCTGCAGCAAGGACGTTTTTGCTCGGGAGTTGAAATCTACGACGCCCTTAACTTGTACATCCTTCCTTCGCAATATCATGTGTGAAATTCAAACCTTGTTTTCCAAATAACATTCTTAACTGTTCATCACGCTCAAGTGTTGTAGAGTGACATTTTTGCACACGGGGACAAAAGTTGAGAAGTTAAAAATACTTTCATTTCAAGTGTTCATTGGTTCTTGAAAATTGTAGTTGTACCTCCAATCTTCGTGTATCCATGGACGTACAAAGTTCAACCTCTTCATCTTCCCTTACTTCGACTAATATGAATTCTCCGATCATTAAGTCGTGATTTATACTAAACCTATTGTGGAATTTAGAAATAGCGTTACACTCTTGATGCTTGAAACACATTTTGACATAAGTAGATATTGACATGAATAACCCGCCACTCACCAAGAAGATGTGTGGCAGGGGGTGTAAGTACCAGGTAGGAAGGGTGAGTGATAAGGGAAGAAATGCATGAGGAAGGGTAAAGGGAAAAAAATTTGTTAAAAAACAATCAAATAACGTGCAAATTTATGTTCATCCTGGAGAACGACAATTCAAAACAAGGGTTAATTCAACCAATAAATTAGCCATTTGTTTTGCGAAAAAAGGAAATAAAAATGAACCAAAACCATTTCTATGATTTCGTATACTATTTTGGAGGATTATCTCGTGTTTCGATTGCTCTCTTAGTTGATATTTTTTACAACCGTTTGCTCTCCAATTCTTTATATATTGAAAAAAAACCATTTATTTTCCATGATATATACATGATTTTAAAGATTGAATAATTATCTTCCAAACAAGCATGCGCTGGGACACTCAGTCTAGGATTGGCAGCCTTTGAGAATGGAGCTCCCGTCGCATGTTTCCGCCAAGCGTGAAGTTCACGCAGTTATTCGGTTTTTGAATGCAAAAGGGGTTAAACCGCTTGAAATTCATCGCCAATTGATGGAAGTGTATGGACAATCGTGCATGGATACCAAAAACTTTCGCAAGTGGTGTAGAGAGTGTAGTTTACGATCGGTCGTACTGAAATTCAGGACGAACAAAGGAGCGGGAGACCGTCACATTCTGACGAGACTGTGGCGAAGGTTGAGGAAACCATTCGTAATGATCGGCGGATCACGCTGGATAAACTCTGCATTTTGGTTCCTGATGTTTCTCGAAGCACCATCCACACAGGATTTTAACGGAAACGTTGCAATATCGGAAGGTGTGTGTGCAAGATGGGTGCCGCGAATGCTGACTGAAGACTATAAACGGCAGCGAGTTGATTGTTCACGACAAATTTCTTCGTCACTATGCAGATGAAAAGGATAGACATTTGGCTGGAAGGCGATTCAGCTCCGATGAAGAGGTGAAAGATGAAGTTCGACGTTTCCTCGAGGACATGGCGAAGAGCTGGCACGACATGAGCATACAAAAGCTGTCACAGCGTTTACAAAAATGCATCGACCAAAATGAAGATTATGTAGAACAATAGAAAATTGATCAATCTTTAAAATGATGACTTTGTCATAGTTAATAAATGTTTTTTTTTCTATTTCTAAAGAAATTGGAGACCTTACTTTTGGGGTTACCCTCATATATACTTGACTCTCCTGCATCTTCTTTTTAACCTGAGATCCACTAAAAGGTGTGTGGCAAGGGGTGTCAGCACAAGGTGAGATTGGTAAGGGATAAGGTAAAGGAAGGGTGTATAAATAGTTGGGAAAAGGGAAAAAAAAACTCCCAAAAAAAGGAAAACACGGGCACATCTATGTGAACATGTTAGCGGAAAACTTTAATTCCAAAAATATTTGATTTGACCCACTAAAAAAGTTCTATCGCTTTCGGGGAAGGAAGAAATAAAAAATGAACCACAACCACTTATACGATAAGGCCTCTAGCCATACCGAAACAGGTGAAGTGTTCTCTTATTCAGTTGTTCTAAAATTTCCAACGTTAAATGCTACGCGGCCTAAAGCGTGATGACGATGCTCGTCTTTCCGGCGCGCAAGGCACCACCGCACCACGGGAGGGCGACTCACGCGAGTGCAAGAGAGGCATGTGCGCAAGGAGGAGGGGGGTGGAAGGGGGTGGGGGAGCGAGTCCTCTCGCTCATACTTCGACGCTCTCCTCTCCCTCTCTCTCTCTTCACCTTTCCTCCCGCCTGTGTGTTCCATTTTCCTCCTTCCCCTTGCCTCCCTCTCCCCCCCCCGCGTCACCCGCCCCTCCCACGCCCGCCAACATAAACGGGGAAGAAAAAAAACGGAAGGCTCCCCCCACCCTCACCCGTTTTTGGGTCTCGGGGCGATGTTGCCGCTCCGGCGATGGGAGCCGAAAATGAGGATTCCGTGTGGGGTAGGTTGGGGTCTCTCTCTCCTCGGATACACCTCCCCACGCCCCCTCTTCCCCTCCCGCCCCTCCCCGCATCCACACCACAACCTCAGCTAAGCTTTTTCGGCACCGGTGGGACTTGCTTGTTGTTGTCTTGCTGGGGGAGAGAGCCGGGGAATGGGGGATGATGCTCTCCCGTGTGTGTGTGTGTGTGTGAGTCCAAGGGGGTTGTTCCCCACCCCCCTGGTGGAATGCCCTCCCCCTCACCTTGTGCAGCCAAGACGAGTGGTCCCTCCTCCCCCTTCATCCCCAGAAACGAAACCACCCCGAGCACCACACTCGCATACGCACGCAAACGCACGCACGTCGCTCTTTTCCCTGCCGCCGCTGATTTCCGTCCTCGATATCCAACGAAGGGGCGCGAGCGATCCGCCGCCCCTGCCGGCATCCCGCGCACTCGAGAGGGAAAACAATTGATCCGGAGAACGCAGAGTGGGTGCGGCGGCGGGTGCAGCGTTGGTTGGGGCGGCCTCCCTCCCCCGCCCCCTTCCTTCTTCTTTCGCTCTCCCACTCTCACTCACTCCTTCCTCTCTCTGCTCCTTTTCTCTCTCCAACTCCCTTTCATTTTCCCTCTTCCTCCGTCTCTCCTCTTGCCCGCCCTCTCAACTCGAAAAGAGAGAGCGAGAGTCGCAGGGTTCCTGGGTAGACTTGGCGACATCTTCGGAAGGATGGAACTCTGGGCGATGTCCAGAGGGAAGAAGACGACGAGAGGTAGTGGATGGATCGCGAAGAGCGAGAGACCGAAAACAGTGTCTTAAAAAAAACTTAAGTAAGGGAAAGGTATACTAGTACATAAACTGGTCCAGCGTTCGTGCGTTGTGGCACGAGGAGACTCCGTCGATTGACGCGGACTGATCCAATCGCTCTTCGCTTCCCATCCGTGGGAATCCGTGGCTGTGCTCTCAATGTTCGGCGCATTTAGCACGAGGGAATAGAAAACGGCTCGATGTCCATGTGCACACTACATGCCCATCGCCATCGCGATGACGTTCGCTGACCACCCCCTCATCTTCGAGTCGTTGGCCTGGCGTCGACTTGGCTAGGCTGAGGGGTGGCCACCATCCGGGGTGCAGGGGGGGCATGGTCACTGCCTCTCACTAAGCAGAGGGGGAGGATGAGGGATAAAGGGAACGCGATCCTCAGGTGTTAAAAGTGAGATGAATGAGGTCGACAAAAGTGATCTCTCTGATGTTTTATCTCTTTCTCCCCTTTGTTGACCACTGTGATTCATTACTTCTAGGAAACATTTTTTTAATTTAGGAGGTAAAAGAATAATTAAACACAATTTAAGCATAATAGTTAAATCAATACATTTTTTACCCATTGTTTAGTATGTATTCCGATGACAATGAAGAGATTTTCGCAAAATCATCCCCAGAAAGTTCCATGAAAGTGTAAAAAAGAATTGAAAAAGTTTGCTTTATAAGGGAACGAATGACCTGGGACAATTTGAAGATTTTTTTTCTCTTCAGATTTAACGAACTTTTTTCGCTTCCTTCTTTCCCGGGGCACCCCCTCCCATCTGCTAGCCATTCTCCCTTCCCCATCGTTCCGAGGAGCATTTCACTGGGGATCACTTTCGGAGGGAAGAGTGTGAGAATTTTCCTCCGCGGCCGGGCGGCGTGCATTTGGGAGGGATGACGGCGTGGCGTGGCGTGTGGGGGCCTTGGGAGGGGAGGGCCTCCCCTCGACCTCACTCCGCGAAAGAGGGGGGCCCTGCATCGAGGGGAGGGGCGACGAGAGAGGCCTCAGCGGTGGCAGCCCCGTCCTCGGGTAACGAAATGCCTACTTGAAAAAAATGTGCAGCGATGGGATTCCGGGAAAATATCCTTAATTGTTATTACTCGTACAAACTCTGAGGGGTGAGTGTTGAAAAGAACAAGTGAAAGTCACCCTACCATTAGATTGTTATGGTGGTGGTCTGTCGTGGAAGTAGTTTTGGTAAATTTCTCTCCCCTCCTCCTATTTAAATAACCTGAGATCTTCTTCCGCATTGTCTAAAATGAACATTTATTTAAAACTTAAGTTTTCCGCTAATATGTACCATGATGCACATCTTATAAAGGATTTTGAGTCGATGTTTTTTCTCTTTTCCTAACCCTTTAAAAACCACCCTTCCCCTCTCTTACCCACTGATGCTGGCACCCCCTTCCACATACCTTTTTGGTGGATCGCGGGTGTGATGTGTTGGTTAAGATTTAGATCCAGCCTGGGGAAGCAGCACTAAGGTTTTCCCGGGAGATTTCCGGTTATACTAGACCCTGAAGAGGCTCCAATTGTTTCAGACACTTTGCAAGACTTCATTTCGGAATCTAACGGGTTGCAAAGAAAGCCTTTGCTATTGTTGTAAATGGGTTGGACCTTGAAGATTAAGAGCCACTGGGAGCACATAAGGGTACAGGTAATAAATATTGAATGGAAGGAAATATTTCTAGTTAAATTCTAAAATATTAGTGCATAATATTATAGCTTTACAATGACAACCGGTATAAGGGACGATGGGGGACTTGTAAAAGAAAATGAAATGTTCGAGCAGATTGATGTATTTAGAATCCTATTTCCCATTACATAATTAGTGACCTCAACAACAGAAATCACGTTCTAACTTTGATGAGAATAAAATATTACCGATTGGCAATGATCAGGTATTCCTATTGCTTATGACCAATCGCCTTTTGCCACACGACCTCGTGGCGACTTGTAAGGTAACCTGTGGATGAATAATACGATAGGACGCGGGGGCGTCTTGAAGTTCCGATCCCTTGGCCCCTCCCTCCCAACCCCTTGCGATCCCCCGCCGCGGCTGCCTTCCACCCGTCCATGAATTTCTCCGTCGAACGGGGGAAGAGAGGAGAGACAAGCGGGCAAGGGTTGGCACCACTGCAGCTGGGGTTTTCGGGGATGGAGTTGGAAGAAGAAGGGACCCAGAGCGGACCGAGCTGGCGAAGAAAAGCCCTCTCTCTTTCCCTCCCCCCCTTCCTCTTCCTCCTTGGAGCCGTGCGGTATTGCGGATGCAATACGGAAATTCGTCTTGATTCCCAAGGTCAGCAGCGTTCCTTTAATCTCCTTCGGACGTCAAATGCGAAACTCCGTGTCGACGTCTCATCTTTTATCCTGGAAGACTCGAGCATTCGATTGAATTGCTTGCCCGCCGACAGACAATGGACCGGGAAAGGATTGCGAGAGAATTCCAATAAAAAAGTGACGATATTTTGAGGATTTCCTCTGTGATTCATCCAATTTAGGTTTCCTTCAATTTTCTTCATATATCAAATAGCTCGAAAGTCACCGCAGGGACGGACGTATAGTGGAGACATCAGCCAATCATCATCAATATTAGTTCATGCATGCATTTATTTGAATATACGTATGCACGCGCTAATATACAAAACGCTCGCGCAGATGTTTTTCTATACGCATCATGCAATAGTTGCTGCGCTCTACTATAATAATAAATTTTAATCTTAAATCAATACATTCGGGTGCCTGGGTTCGATTTATTGTCGAGCAAGGTAAGAACTAAGGCTTGAATCAGTCGTTGATGGAAACACTTATTTTATCCCGGTGGTCGAATTTGCCTGTTTAATTTGGGATCGTAATAATTTCCTCCAATTTGCAAGAAAACTCAGGTGACCCGTACATTTTCATAAGTCTTATTATGGCCTTGGCTGTTCTCTTTTAGAATCAAGAAACTTCGAAATAAATTTCTTCAACCCGTACACATTTTTCGTGGGAGTTCTTAGCATAGGTACCTAGTGAATTGTCTCTGAACCTTACACTTATTTAATTTCATGGCCTGCCTTTCATCACATTGATCCCATATACCTGTCGCGTATTCCAAACAAGGTCAATTGTATCGAAGTAACACCCCTCTCTTACTTTTCCAGTTAATTTTCCTACCGACCCATCTAGGAATCGTTTTCAAGACTGATTCGCATTTTCTTCCCACACTTCTATACTATGGTCCGGTAGGGGATGTGAAACTCACACATTCGAAGCATGGGGTATTCTCACATCCAGGATATCTCCCCTCTCCTTATTCCCTGCGCTGCTCATGTCATTTATCAGGATTACTTCCCGAAAAATCACTCGGTTTGGGCGAGGCTGCGTATTTGGCACACGTCTCCTGCGTGGCTTGCAAAGGAGCACAGAGAGTAGATGTCGAAGACGATGGTTCCCAAAGGCACCGATCGGAATCGAACCCGCGCATTCCGATCATTAGCCCTTCGGTCAATACTGTAGACTTCCACCTTTTCGATCATATTTTTTAATATTTATTTTCATACGTACATTTTTTAAAAACTAAGCGCTGATAACAGTAGATTTCTCGATGACTCTCTGATGGTTTGAGACGGGAAATTGAATAGAATATGGTTCATTGTTTTTGGATATCTCCTCAATTACCAAACGTTACAAATTCCCAATGCTTAATTCAGAAAAAAACAAATGCTATACATTGAAGATGCAAATAGCAAAAGATACGTAAATGTGTAGATATGTCAAAGTATAGGACAAGTCAAATGTATAAAAGATGGATTTAAAATGTTATTTTTACCACGAACGATAAAGGGATCAGAATAACACTGTCCGATACGATAGGGTCACGTTCGGGTCGGAATTAGTCTGAAGTGTATTCACCCCCTGCTGCACACTCTAGCGGTAAATTGCAGGGTACTAAAATATCTAGCAAAACAAATGTTAATTGGCATGAATGAACAATCAGCATGAACACATACAGGAAATTAAAACCTGTAGAAATTACAAAAGCAAGGACGATTTGAGGGACTAAAAAAGACAATACCAATGGGCATTTCAAGAGTTCGTCTTTCAGTGAACGCAGAGGAGATTCTTGATCTTCGGAGAAAAACGGTGTTATTTTTGAATTTGCTTCCAAGTTCGTACACTGAAAAGAGTAGAAGTGAGCACTCAGACTGACAGGCCGCCGCCGAAAGCAAAGACTCCGATGGCGCCGTCGCCTCCCGCGGGGAAAGCCTCCCTCTCTCTGCCGGTGACTAATCCTCCCCGTCGCCTTAACGGTGATTAAAAGTCCTCTCTCTCCGTCCGGCCCGTCAACGTCCTCCATCTACGCCCTCCAGCCCTACCGGGTCTCACCCACGCCCAACCCTCTCTCGCCCCGTGCCTAAAAAGGCGCATGACCTAAAACACATACGAGAAATATGCGGTCGTGCTAATAAAAAATTGGGATTTGTGAAAAGAGTGCTAGGTAAATGCGACGAAAAGGTGAAAGAACGATGTTTCCTTGCCTTGGTCAGGCCCCACCTAGAGTATGCTGCCAGTATATGGGATCCTCACAACATAAATTTGGTTTCGGAATTAGATCGAGTTCAGCGGAGGGGGGCTAGATTTGTCAAACATTGTTATGACCAACTCAGCAGCGTATCCACTTTGTTAGACAGTTTAGGTTGGGATTCTCTTACACAGCGGCGTTTCCAATATAGATTAAACTTATTAAAAACATTTAAAGATGGGCCCTTTTCCGATGACATCAAGGATATAATACGAACCCCAACGTATTACGGTCGAAGGGATCACGAATATAAGACTAGAGAAATAGACTGCAAGACTGACAGGTTTAAAATGTCATTTTTTCCAAGAACGATAAGGGAACAGAATGCTCGTAGTCGAAATTCCCCAGGACTTAGTTCATTACAATAAGTATTAACGTACAGGTTAGGGACTTCGCGAGGATGTGTATACATGTGTGTATGTATGTATGTATATGTATGTGTGTATATATACATATATATATGTATATATATATTTTTTTTCCTACAGGTTCCCCCCACCTTTCCTCACCTAACTCCCAACCCCCTCAACCCTTACCCTTCCCTCATGGTTCTACACCCCCTGCCACACACCTTTTTGGTGGCTCGCAGGGTACTTATGTAGATGTAGATGTAGATGATAACTGGAGACTTGAAAAAAATTAGCTTTCACCACGAAATGGAAAATTCAACTTAATTTAGAAATTAATGGCGGATTTAAAACTTTTCAAAATTATATGGAAATGAGAGGGAAAGCTTCTTTTAAAATAACAATAAAGCTGATGAGATGTACATCGTACATGTGATTAAAGTTGTCGCTTCTGATCTTAAAGACCTAAATGAAGTAAAATAAAAGTAATGCTCCAAGACGTTCTCTTCCGAGGTGGGTAGAGTTATGAAAAACCTTGCGCTTTAGGGACGCCAAAAGGGATTTACCAATCCACTTCTTTTCCGTACGTAATACTACTATTATTAACTTAAATGATTCAGACTCGTAGAAATAATTCAGGAATGAGCATATGATACAATAATGGATGATTTTTTCCCGACGGAGATTATATTTTTTAAGAATAACGTAAGGGTCGCCTGCGGAGTCCTGTGCCCCTGTAAGAATCGATCCTGTAAAAAATTGAAATTTTCGCCGCCAAAATACACACAGAGAAAACCTAGAAAAAGGCAGCGACATAGACACAATGGATACCTGAAACACAGCATTTTATTTTTCTATGTAGAACTGCATTGTGTTAAGTAAATTTACTCAACAGAGTAATAAATTCTTTGTATCAAAATCTCAGTTTAATGTTTTACAACTTTTTTGTTATCATGACTGCGGTACCTTAATTGTTTAGTAGACTCAAATTTGCAATCGAAATAAATATTATTGAATGAATGAATTAGCTCCAATAGCCTTCCCTATCAGTGTCTCACATGCCTAGAGATGCATTTAAAATTCAAATTCGTAGCTCACGTAAACCGTTTCAAATATAACTCGAGCTGTTGAATTCTGGTGCTCAATCAACACCTGCCACACATCCTAGCAGTGGCTTGCAGTGGGCCATGTAAATGTAGATCTATACCCCGAGTCCATGCAAATGTAAAGCTATGCCCCATGATCCACTGAAAAGGTGTGTAGCAGGGGGTGCAAGCACCAGGTGGGAAGGGTAAGGGAGAGAAAGGGTATTTAAATGGTTACGAAAATAGAAAAACATTCAATAAAAATCCCCGAAAAGACGTGAAAAATCCATACAAATGATAGCGCAAAACTTAGTTCCAAAAAAAAGTGTTAATTTCACCCACTGTAAAAGTCCTCGGGTATGCGAAAGAGGGAGTTGGAACGAAGCACGACCACTTGACGACCTGAGATGACACGTAATAAAGTAGGAGTTATGTGAAGTAAAGAAACACATTTATTATTTATTTATTATCGACTTAATTGGGCGAGGTTGAGACTAAATAGCCCCTTCTTCCACCTAACCCTTACATTACATACATTACATTGAAGACAATTACATACAGCCAAGCCCTGGATGGAGAAAAATCCGCCCAGACGGGAATCGAACCCGTGACCTCTCAGCTGGTAGACGAGGACGTTACCCCGCCGCCACCGGGGCCGGCTAAATTAATTTTTAGATTATAGATAGCGTAAAGAAGAATTATTTCCAGGGGGATTTGGTGACGGCTACTCCGGTGTCTCTAAAGGTGTGTAGAACAATGCGATGCTAGCCGAAAAATGCGGTCGCCCTGACCGTTTAACTGTCTCTCTGATCACCGCCAAGGTATCTATGACCCCTTCCCTCCATCCATCCATCCACACATACGGACGTCCGTACGTACGCTTTGGTCGGGGCTGTTACTCCACCCATCCGGCGTCCTTCGTTCTTCGCGGCACCGCGGGAGGGCGTAGCAATAGAACCAAGTTTCGGGGATTTGCCGCCCCGCCCGAGTGGAGAGGGGGGTGGGGAGGGAGGCGGGGGGGGGGGAGGATCAACCCCCAGCAGGGTGGGAGGACATGTGCGAGTGTGTGTTGGGGTAGGTCCTCGGGAAGAGGGCCTTTTAACCTTGGCCATCAGGGTTGCCACACCCTTGGATGCCTCGTTCGACCGAAAAACGGGGCTCTTTTGAGCCCGGAACGTGGTGGTGGGGATGCCTGGCCTCTTTTTCAGGGCCGTGTGTGTGTGTGTGTGTTAGTCCCTTTTGGTACCCTTGCAGGGAGGCCAGTGAATCCACATCGCTGGGGCGAACAACCCCGCCCGCATCCACGCGGATTCGAGGGGACAGCTAAAGAGAGCGGCGATTAGAGATTCCATTAATTATACTTGTCAATTAATGACCAAAGCGTTATGCGTACCCCCCCCAATTTTATTTAGAACTAACTATTTCATTTACAAGTAATTGCGTGATGAGCAGTTAATTTATTTCCTAATTTTAATTGTCGATGGAAACCAAATACGAGGGAAGGCTGAAAACTAATGCACACATGCTTGTAGACGACACAAAAAAATTACCTCCAGCAGCACTCCTGATGGAATATGGAAGTAACATTTCCCTCAACACGCATGCGCAGGATTGAGGTCGTCACATTCATCCAGTGTATTCATCCAGTAGCACCAGGAGTGCTTCTGAAGGTCATTATGTTTGTGGTCTACAAACATGTGTGCATTAGTTTTCAGCCTACCCTCGTCTTTGATGAGAATTTATTACAGATTTTTCTAGGAGAGTGATAGTCGTGACAGAAAAAAGGGGCCGCTTCACTCCTCAATTCATTCATGTTAATCAGACGCTCTCTTCAATAGTAATCGACAACTACAGATTTGTCGCCGATGAAGAAGACACTTTTCTTGCGGTACCTTGGGAAATGTCATGATGCCAAATTTACTTGATAAATTCGACAGCCTTGATAAAAGTAACAAATATAGTTTTAAAGATAATGTTGCGACAATAACTTTGACGGAGTCATCGGCTAATTTGCATTACAATGTGACAATCTCAGCAAGAACTATTTTCTTAGCGCAACGCCCAATGTACTCATTTTTTTTCTCTATCCTTATGGCAACATCGTTCCTCTCGTCTTCTCCAGCGCGGGCAATCGCGCTCTTCCCAGGCGGTGTAGGGAGGGGGGTGCGCGAGGTAGCCGCCGCGTCTTTCTCCCAACCCCTCCAGAGCCTCCTACCTCCCTCTGTAACCTTGAGAGGGCGGCGCGAAGTGGGAGGGAGGGAGGGAGAAGGGTGGCAGAAGGTTTCCGAGCCGTGGGGTGGGGCGGGGGTTATTCGTTTGGCTTCGGCGGCAGATGCATTATCATTCTTCGTGTGAGCCAGGAGATCCCCGTGCGTCCAAAAAACTCATTAAAATCATAGAATAAAGGAGGTGACAGGTTGATCTTAATGGAAAGGAGTGCCGATTTTGGAATGCAATCAAAAGAATCCATCCCGCAAGGTTGGCATCATACTTGGAACGCTTTTTGGTGCTTGGAAAAGCTACGGCGTGCTGCGAGGGCAGGAGAAGGGAGGGGGTGCTGCACCCAATTGATCGTGCGGGTTGGCGCGCGGAGAAGAGTTCGAAGTGACCGGAGAAGTGGGGGAAGGAATATTCACCCCCGCACGACGAGTCACAATGACGCGTAGAGAGTCAGCCACTGTTACAATTACTTTCACACCATGCACTGCAAGCTGTCGTAAGAGCGTGTGGCAGGGGTTCTCAGGCAAGCTTCCATTCATGCTAAACCACAAGTATTAAAGCTAAACTTCTTGTATTAAAACACTGGCAATTGAATTGATGCATCATTCTGATGATGATGGCCGTGACGTCGAAACGTCCAAACTACATATGTGAGGGTCCTTTCTTTGTGTTTCACTGTTTGAATGTCTTAGTCAATGTACATATGTGCTATATATAACATACCGGCCGCGGTGGCGGCGGGGTAACGTCCTCGTCTACCAACTGAGAGGTCACGGGTTCGATTCCCGTCTGGGTGGATTTTTCTCCATCCAGGGCTTGGCTGTATGTAATTGTCTTCAATGTAATGTATGTAATGTAAGGGTTAGGTGGAAGAAGGGACTATTTAGTCTCAACCTCGCCCAATTAAGTCGATAATAAATAAAATGAATAAAATATGCGGTGATTTCTACAGCATCTTCTGATGAAGACAGAGCTCAATTCCGTCGAAATTTTCAAGAAATAATATAGTATGTGAGTGTTCCTTTTATGTGTTCTTATATTGTGTGTTGCTGTCGATGTGTGAATATTCACACGCCGTCGGGCTTAGTACTGGGTGAACTCCACCGTCACCTACCCAACCGACCTTCGGGTTGAATATTGTGTTTATGTTTTTTTATATGCTATATAGAAAAAACTATATGTTTTATTTATGATAACAATACAAAATACTATATATTTATAATACTACTCTGTATTTTATTTTATATAGTATATAATACTATACAGCATTGATGAGAAGCATAATGGAGAAGGCGAAATGGACCGCAAGGAAGACAAATGAGGAAGCACTGGAGATGGTGGGTGAGGAGAGGGGTTTGTTGAGAGAAATCCTATGGAGGCAGGAAAAATGGATGAACGGTAGTGGAATGTTGAAGAGGGTAATAGAGGGGAGAATGTTGGGCAAGCGAGGTAAGGGTAGGAACAGGATAGGGATGTTGGACGGGATGAAGGGAGGAAAGAAGTACACCGAGATGAAGAGGGACCTGATATAGATTAGTTTGCTAGGTGGGGAGTCACAAAATGTTTATTTGATAGTTGTGTTCATCCAAAGACCTACCTTAAACGGTAGATTACCTAATAATAATAATACTATACAATTTATACATATATATATATTTCTATATATATATAATATAATTTGACCAATACAATAAAAAACAGAAGTATAAAGAGAAAGCGCGTGAAAGGAGAGGAAAACCTTTATCCTAGTAGATTGCACATATTTTTAGAATCGTCGGAGCTGCGTTAAATAAACCAGGGCTACACAAACGAATAAGGAAGGGGAAGTATTCGCTGTTGAGAATACTCTACTTATCTTGGAGCATAAAACGAGGGATAAAGTAATGAGCTGAAATTATAAGATTTCTAACACTGACGTTTTTATACTATAAATCAAACCAATTTACTTTTCCACATAAACTTTTTAATTTTCACGACCCAGGTTTCGTTATAGCATAACATCATAAGGTCAGACCTGATTATGTTATGCTATAACGAAACCTGGGTCGTGAAAATTAAAAATTTTATGTGGAAAAGTAAAGTGCTTTGATTTATAAAAACGTCAGTATGAAGATTTTCCACCAAGTTACGCCAGAAACTGTTTTTTTTAGATTTCTAGCAATTTTTGTTATTAAGAATAGTCGATGAAAAACTGATGTTACTGCTATTTTCTCTTTTAAAAATAAATTAACGAGTCGGATAGAGCTTCCCGAAATTACAAAAAATCGGCAATGCCTCGACCCGAAAGGGAGCAGCGGTGTGCGAACGGTATTGCCATCGCCCACTCACTCGATGCACCAAGTGCAGGAATGGCGTGGATGCGCCGCGGCGCCCGCATCGACACACGCGATGCCTGCCCTCCTCATATGTCACAACCCCCTCCCCTTCTGCATCGCAACCCCCCCCGGTCCCCCTCTCGTCGCCGGTCGTAAGGGGGGTGTCCCATCTCCGGTTGCTGCTCACTTCCCGCCAGAGGGCTCTGCCCGCAGCACAATCGCCCTGCTCCTCCTCCCTCTCTTCAACTGTCAACTGACTGCTCTCTCTCTCTCGTTCTGTCCGCGAGGGGGCGCTCTCTCTCTATCTCTCTCTCCCTTTGGTGCGCGGGGGGTACGAATGGACGAACGTCATCGGACTGTTTTTGGGGATGATCGCGAGAGGGAGGGTAAAGAGGCATTGTCGGAGGCGATCGCATTATTCCTTCTTCCACCCCCTCAAATTCTCACCTCCGGAGTCTCCTCATCCGAGGGACAGGCGTGCCAACTGAGGCGGACCATTTGAGCCGAGATGGTGTGGTCTGGCCGAGGGCGGGACGAAGGCCGCGCCACTTCTTGCCCTGCAGACCGGCCGGCCAGTAGTCAGTCCTGTGCCCAACATTTAGACTGCCGCAAAGGCCGGCGAACTGCGTGAGAGGTGATCGAGTATTTGTGCTTTTCGCGTACTTGCTCAAATATAAACTCACATGGTTTATTAATCCATATTTGTGCCGAAACGGCTGGTTCTTTGACACACCCCGCCATATGCCCTGGAGAAGGCTTGCGGGATTTGGGAATGATAGATAGAGAGGTCTTTATTTGGGCGAAATTGAGAACTAATGGTCCCTCATTCCAGTTAACCCATCGTCGAAAACATACTATATTAGGCATAACATTTATAATTACATGCATATATACACATAAATACATGTAGCCAGGCATTAATTCATTATGCACAGATTTGCATATCGTAAAGAAAAGGAAAAAAACATATGTATAGAATTGAGACGGATTCGTCCACGAGGTCAGAGCGAGGCAAGAAAGGAAATTGAAAAGCGAACCGATCGATTAAAAGAATCATTGGCGACGGCCTGCGTGGTAAGGTGATGTGGTTTGTGCCTTATTCCGCCCACGTGTTGGGCCGCCTGCGTCGCTGACTGTCTCCCCGACGACGAGCACCCACGTTGGGGTGCGAGCGGGTCCAGGAACCGAGTTACAAACCAATTCACTCCGATTACGGGTCGTACTTTACCCTGATGCAGTCCACGAGACCTCGACGAAACGTGCAATTATACTCGGAATGGTTTTGCCTTTGGTTTCGCTTGAGCTCCTGGCAATGGCCATTCCTGAGCCATAAAACAAATGTCCGAGGCGCACAGCCCTCTTCCTCAATCGTTTCATAAACTACTCCGAAACGAGACACAGTGTTATTTTCGTTTGACAAATGGCGTGCTTCCCTCAGTGCCGACTTCTTGGTCATCCTGATGACCCGGTCGTAGAATTTTCTCCCGAGTTATTGCGTTTTTAAAAATTGGTTAGCGGTTTCTCAGGAGAGTTTTGGCATGAGACGAGAACATAGAAATACGTTAATTTAGACAAATGAATGAGGGAAGTTCATGGCATGGAGGGAGGCCATGAATAATGTGCGAGACCACACATCGTTGACCTGGGATGTTTGTCCCTCCTCAAGACTTACTCTCGTAGAGTGCTGTTTGGTTAGACACCGCAGAAACGGTGAAACGTTGGTTGTCATTCCCTCTTTGCCAAATATGCTACATCCACATGCACTTAATACCCACAAGGGCGTGTGGCGGGGAGTGTAACAATACTCGAAGGCTATGCCTGTTAATGTTGCCACTATTATTTTCACAAGGTATGGGTAACCTTGAAAATCGCCAATTTCTCCCTTACATACATTTCTCCTTCATATCACGGCTTTCTTCAGTCCACGATATATACTTTTCGCGTGGACCCCCACGTTCCCTTTACCTGAACTCTTTCTCTCTCATCTTTTCTTCTCCATTCTCCTCTGCGTTCACGTCGTCCAAAAAGCGCATAATCTTCCTTCCTTTCTCCTTTCCGCTTGCCAACCACAAAATACGTACATTGAACCTCGCCTTATCCTTATCCTCATCCTTCTGATTTCACGCAAACTCTTCCTCTCTCTTCTCCCAAGGTACTTGCTCATTTGCCTTTCTCTTTGCCCAAAATTACTTTCTCCTATCTTGCCTGCATACACACCTCACAAACATCAATTTAACATGATTATTTGCCTCAAAAACTGACCTTCGAGTAAAGAGTATCTTTAAAAAAATCTTCCGGCTAATGCTGCTTTCGCCAACGCAAAAACCGATATTGCATGCCATAAAAATAGAGAGAGAGCCCTTGACCAGAAATCCGCCATGGCTGCTTGCAGTAAATCTTAAGTTTGGAAAGGAATATGGGGTGTGGACACAAATGGTTACTGAAATCAGGTTATGGTTCCAAAGCAAGAGATACGTATACGCCCGCCTCCGCCAGTCCTTTAGCGAAGAGCGAGGGAGGCATTCTACCTCTCGATTGAATTCCTTAAATAATATTCGAGCCCCTCTAAGAGTTTCAGTGTTCATGCATAAGCTGATATTCATGCAGTTAAGTTCTTCCACCCAGCAACTTCCTCCCCCTGGACAAGAGATAATAGCCCTCCGCCCACCCCTCCAACTCTCCCTTCCCTTCCCGACTCCCTACCCACAATCAATCACAATCACGTATCTTCTTTCACCAATCATCGTGACGCCATCGAGTAGAGCGGCCTTCGATTCGCCCCCCCCCCTCCCTCCACTCTTCCCCCACCCCTCCCTCCCCTCTAATCCCCCTCCCCCACTCCTCGTGGGAGAGAGAGAATGGAGATGGGATGGATGGATGATGGTTGGTGGGAGAGAAAGAAGCCTCCTACAAGATGCCTCCAGGCGGTCCCGCTCTGCCCCCTCCCCCCATCCCTCGACTTCTTCCTCCAAGGGGGGGGGTTGAGATTCGAGTCTTCTTCCTTCCTCCAAGAGGGCGACTCTCTTCCTGCGAGGAGAGGGGAATCCTCGCCGCCCGCTAAGACACACGAGGAGTTGGTGAGGAGGTTGCGCAGGCGCGCCAACCACCGCCGCCGCAAGAACGCCGGCCAAAGGCGGACGCGAATGCAGAACCACCCGGAGGCTCCGTCCGCCCTCGGCAGCGGCTCTGCTTCCCGCAGAATGCTCTCTCGACTCTCCCGGCACGCCGAGTGCTTCGGACCCATGCGCTGAAGGAGTTGAAGAGATCGAGCAAAGAGCCCCGTGAAAAAAATACACTTCACACGAACGAAGAAAAAGAAGATACTGGAAGCGCACGGATTGCATGTGCAACTTTTTGATGGAAAGTACTAATCAGTCGCGTTTGACGCTCTGACACTCAAAGAGGGAATAATTCTTACTCACGCCCTCGAGAGAGGCTACATGTGAAGTAACGCACGTGAAAATGAAAGGATCGGTGCAAGGAATCAATTTCCCTCGAGAGCACAACAATGGGAAGCGGCCACAAACAGAGAGAACCGAACTGCCCTTATTCTATTAGTACTCAATGGTACCATTAACTGATGCTGACGTAACACCCTCTACAGAACTAGCTATAGTGGCGGAATACAGGGTAACTGTCGGTGTGAACAATGAATATTGATTAAATTGCCCATGAATTGAACTGTCATTTCAGTAGTAAAATTATCGCCATCGGAACGATTTGAATGGCTTGAATTCAAGTTCCCGCGAATTCCTCATTTCCAAAGAATTCATTACTAAATACCCTCAACAGATTTGGACACCAATCATTAATATTTTTGATGCCGCTACAAAGAGATCAATATCCCTAGATATTATTTATATCGCGGTGTATGCTCATATTATCGGCGAATACTCTCACTTCAGCTGGTTAGGCTCGTTTAGAATATGCTGCTGGTGTATTATGGGATCCTCAAGAAGTTGGATTGACTGCCGAAATGAATTGCGTGTACCGTACAGGAGCTAGATTTGTCCAACGCTGTTATGATAAACTGAGTAGAATATCAAAATTATATTAGAGGAGAAGGGTTGGCATTCACCGAGGAAGCGAAGATTCAACCGGAGGCTTAATCTCTGGTATTAATTGGAAGGAGGTCTCTATAGCGATGATGTGGAAAATGTTTTATTAACCCCATCGCACTACGGTAGGAAAGATCATTTCAATAAAATTTAAGAGATCAAGAGTAGAACAGATGGATTTGAGATGCCATCTTATTCCACGAAGGGATCAGAATAACTAATAGTGACCGCGCTGAGAGGCTAATTATAATTTTTTAAATGTCTCAGCAACGTAGAATGTTGTCGTTTGTAATGTAGCCCTTATTTTATTGTTCTTCTTGCCGCCAGCAGCTCATATTGCATGCGTAAGAACGTATTTTGCACATAAATGTTGTGGATGTAGCTGTGTTTAAATGGGTAAAAAACAAGTACCAATCACTCGTATTCTGGAGTGTATTAGAATCGTGTGACCCTAAAAATACTCATCTCTCGCACTTGCAACAAGTTAAGGAACAAGATTGATCCTGCGCCGTGACAGCTTCTCAAAAGGCAAATGGATATTCCATTTCCAATTCCTTGCTCAAGCTGCAAGCACAAATGTTCGCCACCCCTGCAATAAACTGGCGACGGAATGACGATACAATATGTAATTTTGAGGCCTCCTTTAATAAGTGATGCCATGTCAACAGGATTGTTGTCTCAAAGGGGGGGGAATTATAAAGATAACAGCCAGATTGTAAATCAAATAAATATTATCTGGAAAATAACCTTTAGAATGAGATTGGTTTACAACTGTGACGTATCGAATTAGTAGTCAGATAAGATACGCTGGAAGATTAGAATAAAAGAAATTCAACGCTGTTTGAGTGTCACGACGTGCGTATTGAAGAGATTTCATCTAAAATTTGATATCAGATTGCAACTTAAATTTAATCAGTGCTTAATTTTGATATCGCATGGCTAATGTGGAATAAACCTCAGAAGACGCATACCATAGCGATGGTTTCAAGACGCTTCTAAGGGTAGAAACATTAAGTTATTCTGGCATTAATATCTTCATTTCACACGACTTTTCCATTGAACATGGTAACTACCATGAGGTTTATGCAGTCTCAGGTTTATATTTTTAACGAATCTGGCGGATTTTCTCTGGACTAATTTATCATTAATAATTAACAATTAATTTATTCATCTGGACCATTTCTCTAATTATTTTTTCCAGATTTTCTCCCAAGGATCCCAATTCTTGCGGCACATTCCAAATTTTGTCTAACTAGAGCAAAATAACACCTCTCTTTAACTTTCTCATAACGTTTCCCCACCACCCTTTTAATGAAGACCAATTTCTTTAAAGCAGATCCGCATATTGTCATGATATGTGCTCCCAATTAAAGGCGTTGTGTTAGAACTACCCCCAAATATTTTACTTGTTTGGCCGTAGTTGGTACTGAAACCCTCTATTTCGTAGTTTATGTCCTGTTCGCCACTTCCTTTTTTCCAAAATTTCCAAACTACGCATTTGTCTATGTTAAGCATTAATTCTCATTTGTTGCACCAATCCGAGATTGTGTTTCGGTCTCTAGAGAGTAGCTCGCGATCTAGTTGGCTCCTTATTCCCTGTATACCACCGTGTCGTCAGCAAATAACCTGAGATTGCTACTAACGTGTGCGCTTAAGTCATTAATGTAAATTAAGAACAGAAGATGCCCTATCACATTTCCCTGGGGGACGCCCGAAGTTACATCTGTTTCCGTTGAGCACAACACATCGATGACAACTATTTGTTTGTGATTTGGAAAAAAAATCTCTGATCTAATTAATAATTTTCTCATTGATTCCATAGCTATTGAGTTTGTGTAACAATTTTTAGTGTGGGACTTTATCGAAGGCTTTTTTGAAATCTAGGAATACTGGGTCAACATGTGTGTTGTTTTCTCCCGATCTAAGTGCATTGTGAATGACATGACCTAATTGTGTTTCGCAAATTTTTAATTGGTCCTACTGCTTTTATGCATTTTAAATGAAAAAATGAACCTACTTCTATTGTTACATAATGCCGTGGTACGAGGTGGTTTGACAATATTATAGTTTCTTGGTGCAAAACGAGAGATACGCTACAAATGTAGAGAATAAATCTTACCTTTGTTTTAACCATTTGTACGCGAGTGGTTTTCATCATCTTACGAAACTATCATGTACGGTAAGTGAATACATCCCCTCGTGTAATATCCATGCTCTGTGTGGATGCACCCGCTACAATACATCTACACTATACTCGTCAAGCTGCCGCAAGGGCGTGTGGCAAGGGGTGTCAGGGAACCAGTCATGTACGCAAAAATATATATAACTTTCATTTTGAAAAATCCTGGCGGGTTTCCTCTGAATATATTCTCAACTCTGAACGAAAATTTTCTCTCACGGTTCTCAAACACGCGTATTCCTTAATGTCACCGAGCTAAAACGTAGCAAGTAACACCTTTCTTCTACTTTTTAAATGCGTTTTCTTACAGCCCGTCTTTTGAAATCTAAAACCCTCAAGACATATTCTTCGCATATTCTTCTGATGGGTGTAGTCTATGAAATGATCGATATCAGTAGAACACCAAAATATTAATAGTATTTTATATTTGATATTTAATTCTAAATCCCATTCTTTACATTACTTCTAGTTAATTTTTTTAGAGTGGCACGTCATCTGTCTTATTTCCTTATTTCTGTGTAAATCACTGTGTCGTCTGCAGATAACCTATTACTGCTGCTGACATGGAAGATTAGGTCGCTAATGTATAAAAACAGAGTACGCACCCTATTTCCTCTCGGACTCTTTCTTACGGCAGTCCTGAAGTTACGAAAAACACCTTTAATGAACTCAGTCAGTCGACGACTAGTTTTTGTGTACGGTGATATAAAGACCTTTAATCCAGAGACACTTTCTCGTTTATTCATTTCGATGGAGGGACGAACCGTGGCGAATGCTTTGGATGGAATAAAAAGACAGCATTGGCTTCGATATTTGCTTCCCCCGATTTCAGGATATCGGAAAGAAAGAACCAGTTGTGCTCGGATGGTTTCTCGGAGATAACAAAAATGCCACTTGCCACCCTCGGCGTCTAGGTAACAATTAGTTAAACACAATTGCATGCACTTTCACTAACCTCCTGTGTATTGTGTCAAAACCCTTCCCGCATGCCATTAAGTAATGTATTGCTGTTTACAGTATTGTTTTCTCTTCTTTTGGTACCCTAAATTTCCCCTTCCATCCCTTGTCCCTCTCCGTGGGTGTGCCCTCCTCCCACCTGCAGCGTTGGGCCAGATTCCTCACCTTGGGTGGGAGAGAGTTTTATGCGGAACGTTCTTGTGGTGGTGGTATTTCGCCTGGCTACTTGCTAGAAACTAGCTTGCACGTTCGTGATAAATTTCTTGCTGCATTCTGGGGTAAAATTATTTGTTGTAGTTAAGCGTATATACTTGCATGCTTATGGAGTGAAGGGAGGTAGATGTGTGTTTGCATGCGTGTCGAATGATGGGATGTTACGATGAATGTGTGCACTGCTGTGGATTGGGGTTTGCATGTGTGTGTTGGTTTTGAATGCGGTATTTCTTCTTTCCTTTTTTGGGTGGTGGCCTAACACCCCCCGCCACACGCCCTTGCGGCGGCTTGCGGGGTATTATGTAGATGTAGATGGTCTGCTTTGCTCATACTGGTTTCGGCAGTGTAAGTTCCTGCTGTTAAGCAAGGCCAACACCTTGCTAACATTGATATTTTATTAGGTATTTCAGAATATCAATGGGAAATAAGTAGACATAAAATTCCTGAAGTCTGACCATATCGCTCTGCAGAGAGAGTTCTATCCGAGTCGCGAGGAATTGAACTTTTTTTATAGTTCGTATCAGCTTTCTATTCTTTCATGGGACTTCGCGCGAGAGAGCCATTCGAATGTGCGAGGGACTTCATGTCAGGTACTAATGGAGTGGAGAGACGTTTCTAAAGAATTTATTGAAGATGGAGATTTTTTACTCTGATAACTTTTCAGAATTTCCTGCCTTTATGTATTATTTATTATTTATTTACATACTTCGTTGCAATTAGGCAATTTTCCTGGTGGCAACGATCCAATGTGATCACTGGTCACTCTTACAATGCACATACATACACACACAAGAAGAACAGATATGAGACAAAGTGCTCGTATATTCAATGACACTTTTAAGATTACCGACCTCTCCTTTACTATCACACAAGGATTAGGTGTACACCACACGAGTACATACTACGCACCGTCCATCGCCACACTTCGTCCGTAATCACGTATCTTCAATTTCATATACCGTTCAAAATCGCGTCCGTTAACACATTATTCATAGCACCAGTACATACGGTTTTATTTCTCACTCACTGTATGTAAAATGTGGTATTTCCCTGACGTAAGACCGAATGACTCCGTCCGCATTGGGGGATATCGGGGAATAGTGAATAATATGGGGAGATATGACCCTTATTTAGTCACTCAAGATTGACTCTCATCCGGCAGGTGCTCATCGAAAGATTTGTTCCCAGTGACTCGATTCCTGGGGATGTGATCTCTGAATATCGATTCTCTCTCCGTGGATCGGGCTCATCTTGGTATCGGGTGAAGAAAACCGCTCACGATGCTCCTTCGTGTCGTATCATCAGTTGCCGTGGTTTCGAGGTCAATGGGAGTGGGGGGCAGATGCGGAGACCTCCCCCCCTTCCCACCTGCGCCAACCAAACCCACCCCTCACCCCCTCCCCGACATCCAGGGGGTGGAAGAGAGAGAGATTGCCCGAGTTTCCCTGGGAACGAACCACTGGCAGAAGCAGCAGCAGAGAGAGAGAGAGCATCGGAGGGCGAAGCACATGCGGCCTGCACCTTGGGAATACCTCCCCACCCGCCCCTTCTCCAAACCACCCCTCTTGCCCCCACCCCTCCGTGCGCGCTCTTCCTCCCCCTCTCGGCAAACGAATCCCCAAATCCCGGTACACAATAACAACACATGCCGTGCTCTCTCATGCTCTCCCTCCACAAAAGCTGGCGGTCCATTTATTTCCTTGGGACGCATCGTAACCAAAAATCCGAAACATTGTGTGCCAGACAAATAAATAATTCTTCTCAATCCATATCCAACATCATAAATTCCACCAATGACAATAATCACCAGCGGCGAATGTTCCTTGACGTAGAAATCCGACTTTCATTTTGGACCACTCCTCGTTGAAAGAAAAAATGATTTTTTAAATAGAAAATTTGATGATGCATATAATTTTTTCCTTTAATGCATTATTCCCCCCGCATTCCACAGCGAGTGCGTGTCTATGGCAGGGGGTGATTCAACACTGGCATGCAACTGCAAAAATAAACGTTAGCTCAATTATTAGCTACGAATTAAATTCATAAAATATCACAACTGATTGAAATTATGTTCACCACAGATACATAATATACAGTATCTAAACGAAAAATACCTCTCCAAGGAAAATAGGCGAACTCCTACTAACAAGAGAGAAAATAATGTAAAAAACAGATAAAATAATAACAACATATGTACGTTTACGTACGTACGTAACAAAAAGAGATGTTTCAGGCGTGATATGGTGGAATATCATGATTAATTAAAATTGGCAATTTTAATTAAACAGCAAATTAGCCTGCTTAGGCAAAAAAAATCATTTTGGCCTCTAGCACGGTCCAATAGTGTTCTTCAGGTCCCTTGTCATTCGTGGGAAAAAGGATATTTTAAATCTATATGATCTGCACTTGATTTCTCTAACTTTAGCGACACGGTGTCTCTTACCTTGATTCTGTGGAGCTAATATGACATGGCATTTTCAGCATCATCATCGCTAAAGATATGTCCTTTTGATTAGGGCAGGGGAATTAGTTTGTGAGCTTGCCCATTTGTAACCAACAATTAATTTCACAGTTATCAGAAGAAGAGCCGTGACGTCAGCGGCCTGGGGAAGACTTCAGCGCATTGAGTAATAATCTATTATATTGGAGGAACTAGTGTGGGAATGACTCATCGAGCGATGAAAGTTCAGTTGCAGATTAAATCGCTTGCACATATTGAAAGTAGGTCTCATTTGTGTTGATGTTGAAAATATCTTACTTCCCGCATAGGACTAAGGTAGGAGAGAACATGTAAATTTAATTAGAGGGATGAAATGTAGAACGGACAAATTAATCCCACACACATACGAGCATATGAATCTGCTCGTTGTTTACCAGATTTCATGGAGAGAGTGTGGAAATGCGGGGATCGGTTTGTTTTAGAAAGAACTGCCATTTATAGGAAGCGTGTGAACTTAAACTTCGACCAATCAGCTCTCTCACCCCTGCTAAACAGATGAACATCCTACCCCGAGGGTGCCTTTCAGGGCACCGCGTTGAAGAGACGGTGCGCGCATATTCCCCCGACCTGGGTGTGTCTGTCCTACGACGACGAAGTGACGTCTTCTTCACCTGCTCCTACTCTCGGGTTTCCGGTTCGACCACCGCCTCAGTGGGTTTCACTTTACCTGCATATTACTGGTACCCCTGTAAGGCGTGTGGCATGGAGTGATTCTACATCAGGCCGGCATAATCAAAATAAATGTTGCTTATGCTTGTGTGTGACAATAAAAATGCATAATATTTCCAGTTGTTGTTTTAAGGGAGGCGACCGACTGCTGAGGTCACTTGCGCCATTAGGGATGGGCAAGAAAGGAGGAAGGGTGGAGGGAAACCTGGCGTCGGGATTTGCCTACTCTTAAGGCGCAAAGGTGTCCACAGTTTAACGTCTCAACCGACGCACGGTGTACTCACTCAAAGTGCCCTCCACAAAGCACCTCAAGTAGGAATATCACTGAAAAATATTTGACGCCCCCGGGATTCCCCTAATATTTTTAATGCTGGAGAAATTTTAACTACAGCTACATGAAATGCTCTATGTCTAAGTATCAGTATCTAAGCGCAAGATACTTGTCGAGGCAGATTGATTGTAACAAGATGGAGGATAAATGGCCAAAATCTTGTCTTCTTCAAAGTTAAAAAAAATTTTCTCCCAACACGTTCGTTTTAGATAATTCTGACTCGTGCCGTTAGTGGTAAATAGGTTTGGCGTTCCTGCACTTGATCTCTCCAATCTGATTTTCATAATCTTTCTTTTTGTATTGCTATGGGATTAATAATATATTTTTCACAGCATCACAAAAGAAAATCGGTTCCAATTTGTGATAGAGATTTGTTTCTGTGAGTTTAACTTCATTCCGCGAACGAATCACAAACTTGCTGCTCTAGTTATCTAAATACATTTCTATGTTTATTAGATCGACTTTTTGAAAGTGTAGTTACTCGTCGCACCTTACGATCATATTCGGCTATCAAACCGATTCGGTAAAGATCCTATACGTACACTAGCAGAGTTGTCTAAAAGAAGGCTAACGCGAAATACATACTGCAACTCTCCCTCGTCACATTTCCTCCATCCATCTTGGCAATGCTCCGCAAGGAAGAGGGCGTGGGCTTTCTACTCCTTCATTAAAAATTCTGATTTATTGTTAGCTTCTCCACATATTATTCCCCGTCGTTGTTTCACATAGGAGAGGCCGTGGCGCCTAAATGTAACTTCTAAGAGGCATTCTACCCTACAATACTCTACACTATTCTACGCGACACTATTCTACTCTATATTAATTAGTATTTAGACTTGATAGTTATTTGTGAGGGCCCTTTTCCAAAATTATCACTACAAACTTCTTCTAACTTTCGTTCCGACTGCCGTGAGTCGCACCATCGTTGCGTTGGTAGTGGAATTTCGACTCAATACTTTTCCAATTCTATCTTGCACGTTATTGAATACATTTTTTACTGTGTCCTAAGGTGCAATTGTTTGTCAGTTGATAGTATATGTATTTGCAGGCGCGTAAGTTGAAATGATTTTTGCATGAATGTCTACGTACGCCACTGTGGGTATAGGTTTGCATGTATGTGTTGATTTTGAATGTGGTTTTGTTCCTTGTTACGGATGGTAAGCTACACACCATGGGAGCCACACGCCCTTGCGGCGGCTTGTGGGGTGTTATGTAGATGTAGATTGCATTTGCGTCATCTGCTTTAGCTAATTTACCTAAGAACTACTTGCATCTCCGTAAACCACTCCGTTGTTGGCAAATAAACGAATTTTTCTGTAACCAGGGTGTGTGGGTTTTTCATCCCTTTTATTCGTAATGATAATCCGATGTAAGAGGCCAAAAAAATCATTTTCGGTGTTTTGGATGTTTAAAGAAAACATTGTTTGATTCAACTCAAACCAAAACTGAAAATGAACCACTTTCCGGTATTCTTCGTTGCGTTGGAGCTTCGAGACGGAGACGACGTCCAGATGCATTACCCTCCTCCTCTGGTTAAAAGCAAACTTATTCGAGAAGCGTCGTCTCGAGAACGATTCGTCCCGAGCCAGCAGAGCGAAACAACTCGAAAAGCCTTGCATTTAGAGAATTCCGCTTCGAAGGACTCCAGCTGAAATTAAAACATCGCCGTTTGAAAGTTTTTAAAAAGACACAATGCCTCTCCCCTCCCGTCGATCGATGGACATCGGATTTAAAAGTATTCGGGGTCACTCGGGGAGGAATAGTTGGGAGAGGGTGGTGGGAGCGTGTGGTGGTGAGCGGGGAAAGTGAGAAGAAGAAGGGGCCGTGGGGAAGAGAGGACTGGGGGCCTGCTTCGGCTCTTGGGGTAGGTCCCGGCCCGCGCTGGGAGGGGGGGCCCTCATTGTCGGCGGGCCGAAATTTCGTCTTCCTCGCCCCCACCCTCTCTCTCTCCCTCATCTCATGTGGGCTGGGCTGTTGAAGATTTCTCGTTCCGTGAGAGACCGGGACCAACAACCCCGGACGGCTTTCTCTCCCTCCCCCGGACTCCCCACTCCGCCCCCCGCGACACACAACCCCCCCTCCCCCGAGGGTGAGGCGGCAGCTTGGGGAGGGGAAGAGGGTGCGTGGGGGGTGAGGAGGAAAGAACCACCACCGCACAACTGTTTGGAAGAGTCCATTTTGGGCTCAACAGGGGGGAGAGGCGTGGGGGTGAGCGTAGGGAAGGAGGAGGAGGGGAGAGGAGGTAGGTATGTGCGGGTTCTTCTTATGTGTGCGCACCCCCTTTCTACCCCCACCCCTCTCAAGCCGAAGGGTCTCTTGGGAAGGCTTTGGGAGTAGTTATGGGAGAGGGGGTGAGCTCCCTGGTTCCCTGGGAGAGGAGAAACCGTTAAAACTCGGTGGGTGTTGGGTGCGAATGCTGGAAGGAGGTGGGGGGAGGGAATTGGGTGGGAAGAGGTGGGGGGAGGGAGGCTTTACACCCAAGTGAGCGAGCGAGAGGTGGTGGTGGTTGGTGGTGCTTTTTCACCAGGGGGCGGGGTAGGGGGTGCAAGGGTAGAAAAAAATATCGTGCGCTTTTGTGGGGTGAGGTTTCTAGGGTTCGGAGGGTGAGATTTTCGTGAAGCTCGCAAGGTTGCCACGTCTTGGGGCCGCACGACGACCCCCACGCCCGCCGCCCCTGGCCAGATCGGCGCCACCGAGGCACGCTGGGCCACCACAATGGGCCACGAATTCCTATGAAAGCGGAGAGAGAGAGGGGTTTGGTGTCCTGCTTGCAACAGAACGAACGCACCCCATTCGCGTCCTGACGAAATTAAGGCAATGTAATGCACCCTGGACCAAAATGTAGAAATAAGTAAGACTGAGAGGAAGAGTCGTAACGACGGAATCTGGGATATGATGGAAGGAGATAGCCTGATGGAGTTCCAAGAGCACTGGAAAAAAGCGGGCGGAGGAAATAAGTGTGGAGAAGCAGTGTGGGACTCTTAAAGGAAGTGCCTTCGAGAAGGAAGGATTCCGAGAGACGAGAGGGCCAGGAAAGAGAATAGGGTTTCGGACACCCCCCCCCATGCCACCGATTGGCAGTAGGATTGATAAACTAAAAAAGGGAATCGTGTTGGGCTAACCAGAAGGATGGACACGCGATGCGTTGAACACATTTTGAAGTGTTCAAAATTATTCCAAAAGGTAGAAAAATCTTGAAAAAATATATGTTCAATTTCTTCATGACGCGCCGTAAATTTACATATGCATTTATAAAATAATCCGCAAGCCGTAGGAAGGGTGTATGGCTGGTGATGTCAGGGCACTTGGTTATAAATACACAAATATAGGTTTACTCATGCATATGAATACGATATATCATATAAATAAGCGCTCGTAAAATACAAAGTTACAGGAATTTTGCAATAGTTATACTCACCTTGATAGTTGCTAGTGATTATACCACGAAATCATTTAATAATGAAATGAAATTCTTGACTTTGTAATCCCACACACTTTATTTAAAAACGCGACGCAGGTATCGGCGTTGAACGTCATCATCATAACCTGATGATGACATTTAGCGTCGAAACCTGGGTCGTGTTATTAAGTATTTATTAAGTATTTATTGAATTATTAAGTCAATTATTTCATTTCATTATGTTTTCAAATTCCATAAAGTTACGCCGGAGGTAACAAACCATTGAATGTTTTTATTTTAGGATATGTGTTCTGGTGTTTGTGCCCGATTTTCTCATGATTCCAACAACGAATGATTCTTATGATTCCAACTGGCGATCCAACAACGAATCCTGGACTGTATCGCCAACGGTGTCTACCTCTTATTTTATCTCGTTGGTCGTCAGTCTAATTTGGATCCTAATCGTTAGAGAGTTGGTGTCCGACACCATGCCGGTGTCCTTATTTCTCTGTACATCACTGTACCTTTCGCAAATAATCTAAGATTGCAGTCAGGGTGGAAGCTGTTGTGGTTCATGTATAACGATATGAAGAGTGGGTGCCCAATGAGTTTTCCCTGAGGCATTCCTGAAGTTACACACGCTTCTAATTCCGTCGATAACTAGTTTTTGTCTGCGGTTAGATAATGAATCTCTAATCCAGTTATTCACTTTCTAGTTAATACTATAGCTGGAGTTTATAATTTTCCCCGAGTTATCTTGTCGGAGGCTTTTTTGAAATCTGATGATTCAGCAACCAATAACGTGCTCTCTTCTCAGTATATTCAGGATATCATAAGGGGATTGTGTAGATGCAGCAATTTCTAATAAATCTATCGGATTTTCTCTGATTCATAGTTAATTCACTTGTTAACGTTTTCTCCCATGGGTGCCGGATACTTGCGTGTTTTCCAAAATGTCCTAACACTCTCCGCCACACACCCTAGCGGCGGCTTACGGAGCATTCTGATTAACTTGCACAGTCGGGGATTTTTATGTCATTATGATCACACAATATTCTCGAGTGTTACCATCGTATTGGATCTTGCATGGAAAAAACGCATATGCCCTCACTATTTGAAGTGGGGAAACTGGAATTGACTGGACTGAAACTTTAAGAAACTGGAATTTCATTAAACTTATCAGAAAATGCAGCGATGAGCAAGGAAAAAAAAGTTCTATTTGTCAATAGTAACACCACACGTAGAGTATACGGCGAGAATATGTGGTTCGTCAAAAAAAAACACTGATTACAGAATCAAACAAAGGAAAGAGAAGAGTCACCAGATTCGTGAAACATTCATACGAAATAATGCGAAGCGTCACCCATGCACGGCAAGACATGGGCTGGGAACTTTTAGATATGCGAAGACTCAGAGCAAGATTAACGTGTAGCAAAGATACAAATCGCGTAGTTTTTTATCCGACATTGAAGATATGATTCATTCCCGATGATCACGGACGAAGTAGAGACGATAGTCACAAAATAAGAGAGATAGACTGCCGGACGCACAGATTCAAGCATTTGTTTTTCCAGCGTGCACTATTGACGCCATCAACTCTAAAGGGAAACACTAAAGACGTAAATGGGTTTGCACTGGCGAAAATAGTTCTACATCTACATTCATATAAAAACCCCTCGATCCACCAAAAATGCGTGTGGCAGAGGTTGCACGCACCAGGTGTACTATGTGTAAGAGGTAAACGAGAGGAAGGCTATTTAAAGGGTCAGGGAAAAGGGAAAATAAATTCACTCAAAATTCGCGAAAAGACGCGAAGATCCATATAAATGCTGGCGGAGTGTTAGTTTCATCCACTGTCAATGTTCTCGGGTATACGAAAAAGGAGAGAATGGAAGTGAGTATTTTTAGAGTATAGTAATCCATAGCTGGCAGCACCCTAGTTACATTCCCCATAAACTCCCTCCATGCCATGTAACCTTAGTTTTAATTGTGAGATTGTCGTATGAATGAAGTCTGGAGCGTAAGGTGCGTGAATTGTCCGTTCTTCGTGAATGGAATGGTTACCTGATAATTAGCGATTGAGGCCACCCTTTTTTAATGGGTTCCCTTATTTGCCATCTTAGTATAGTCAATGACGTAGTTGCTAAAAGTATATACGTTACGTGTGTGTACCCGCTGGTGAACTAACACCCCCTGCCACACATCCTTGCGACACCTCGGCTTGCGGTTTAGTGCATGTAGGTCTTTAGAGATGTATATATACCTTGTAAGACCACCAGAAGTGTGGCAGAGACTAATTTAACACCACACATACTATACATTATCCAAAATTAAGTTTTCTTAACTGCCCCTTGCAATAAATATGTAAAATAATCTAAATGATGATAACTACAGGGACATGTACTATCTACATCTACTTAATACCCCGTAAGCCGCCGCAAAGGCGTGTGGCGGGGGTCGTTATGGCAACACCCATCATTAAGAAAATAACGCATGCAAAAACCACAAATTTATACAGTCCATAAACAAAACATTGCATACATTCATGCAAAAACCCTTACAACCCACACACATGCAAACACACAAACTACCAACTAACATACGCATGCACCTAGAAATATACCTCATGTTTTTGCAATGTTTAATTTTGCTCCGACTTGTAAGTTAAATGTTTTTAATATTTATAAATTGACTTCGGCATCTTATTATCAATCATTTCGAAATCTTCGCGTTAAGAATGAGTATTTGTATCTATCTGTATTGGAATCTCGCATCTCCCTTATTTTACATCTACATCTACTCAATACCCCGCAAGTCGACGCAAGGTCGTGTGGCGGGGGGTGTTGGGGCACCACCCGTAATTTAGAAGAAAATACAGTAGCCACAAATTTATAGTCCACAGACCAAAAATGGTAAACATTCATCCAAGACCCCTTTCGCCCCAACCCTTTCACACACATGCAAACCCACAAACTACCAACAAATATGCAAATGCACAATCTTTGAATTTTTAATTTTGTTCCAACTCGCAACTTAACTGTTTTAATATTTCTAAATGGACTTCGATTTCTTGCTATTATAATTTCTGATTGTTCTGGGGAAGAATGAGTATTTCAATATATCTGTACTGGAATCAATCTTCCTTGATTTATCTTAGTGGTCTGATCTACCTAAGTAGTGTGGGGCATTACAAGTCTCTTAGTGTCATCGTTAAACTCGCTGGTTGTGAATCTTTCTAAAAGTTTAAGTCTCGTTTGTTCTCTTCGTATTTCAAGGGGCTTCCAGCCTAAATCCCCTAAGAGACCTGTTATACTTGTGTTTTTGTCATAAATATTTATAACGAATCTTTCGGATTTTCTCTGCACTTTACCTAATTCTTTTTGCCATATTTTCTCCCAAGGATCACAAATGCTTGCGGCACATTCCAAATGCGGCCTAACTAGACCAAAATAACACCTCTCTTTAACTCTCTCATTATATTTCCCCACCACCCGTTTAATGAAGACCAGTTTCTTTAAAGCGGATGCGCATATTGTCATGATATATGCTCCCAATTAAAGGCGTTGTGTTAGAACTACCCCCAAATATTTTACTTGTTTGGCCGTAGTTGGTACTGAACCCTCTATTTCGTAGTGAATGTCCTGTTCGCCACTTCCTTTTTTCCAAAATTTCCAAACTACGCATTTGTCTATGTTAAGCATTAATTCCCATTTGTTGCAACTATCCGAGATTGTGTCTAAGTATCTAGAGAGTAGCTCGCAATCTAATTGGCTCCTTATTTCCCTGTATACCACGGTGTCATCGGCAAATAGCCTGGGATTGCTACTAACGTGTGCGCTTAAGTCATTAATGTAAATTAAGAACAGAAGATGCCCTATCACATTTCCCTGGGGGACGCCCGAAGTTACATCTGTTTCCGTTGAGCACAACACATCGATGACAACTATTTGTTTGTGATTTGGAAAAAAAATCTCTGATCTAATTAATAATTTTCTCATTGATTCCATAGCTATTGAGTTTGTGTAACAATTTTTAGTGTGGGACTTTATCGAAGGCTTTTTTGAAATCTAGGAATACTGCGTCAACATGTGCGTTGTTTTCTCCCGATCTATTTATATCGTAAATGACATAACCGGATTTTTTTTCGCAAGATCTGCTCCTCCTATATCAGTGCTGGTTGTGGCTTAGTATTTTTTTATATTAGGATGCAGTAAGAAATTTACCCAATAACGTACAAAAAGCATTTATCCAAAAACGTATTTTACCTTTGTGATCTTATCTACATCTACATCTACATAATACCCCGCAAGTCGCCTCAAGGGCGTGTGGCGGGGGGTGTTAGGTCACCACCCAAAAAAGGAAAAAAGAAATACCGCATTCAAAACCAACACACACATGCAAACCCCAGTCCACAGCAGTGCACACATTCATAGAAACATCCCATCATTCGACGCGCATGCAAACACACATCTATCTCCCTTCACTCCACAAGCATGCAAGTACATACTCTTAACTACAACAAATAATTTTACCCCAGGATGCAGCAAGAAATTTATCACGAATGTGCAAGCTACTTTCTAGCAAGTAGCCAGGCGAAATACCACCACCACAAGAACGTTCCGCATAAAACTCTCTCCTACTCAAGACGAGGAATTTGGCCCAACGCTGCTGGTGGGAGGAGGGCACACCCACGGAGAGGGACAAGGGATGGAAGTGGAAATTTAGGGTAGCAAAAGAAGAGAAAACAATACTGTAAACAGCAATACATTACTTAATGGCATGCGGGAAGGGTTTTGACACAACACACAGGAGGTTAGTGAAAGTGCATGCAATTGAGTTTAACTAATTGTTACCTAGACGCCGAGGGTGGCAAGTGGCATTTTTGTTATCTCGGAGTGTGACCCTACAGTTGTTATCCCATATTGTCCGTGGGAAGAAGGAGTCCTTGAGTCTGCTAGTCCTGGCATCTATTTCCCGAATTTTGTACACATGATCCAAGCGACCTACTAGTATGTACTAGTATGTATGTTGGAGGGCGAATAATTTTCGAGACCTCGGTGCTGAAACATGCGGATCTGAATTTATTTAGTAAGTTTAACCTAGCATTGAGTCGTTTTTCTTCCAATGATTCCCATCCCAACTCCATAAGCATTTCAGTGACTATTTCAGCATGTACCTGTGAGTGGTTTGGGGCCATAATAATTCCTTTAGTGTCGTCGTTAAAATCGTTTATTTTGGACCTTTCTAAAAGTCTCGCTTCTTCCCTTCGTATCTCAAGGGGTTCCCTAAATAATTCCCCTGAGAGACCTCTCACACTCGTCTGATTAAAAATCTTCTATTAATCTGGCGGGTTCTCTCTGGACTTGATCTAATTCTTTTTGCCAAATTTTATCCCAAGGATCCCAAATACTTGCGGCATATTCCAATAGAGGTCGAACTAGAGCCAAATAACTCCTCTCTTTAACAAATTCCAAGAAACTGCGGGAGATGCCCCAACAGTAACCTCGGAGTCATCCGCTAATATGCATTTCAATACAACAATTTCAGAGTGTAAAAATCATTCGCTTTGACTGAGAATCGAACCCGGATCCCTCGATGTCCGAGCGAGTGCTTTAGCGAGCTACCGAATCGTCCTCCTACACTAGGAAATGTTGGCGGCTTTTAACGGAACAAGTTGTTGTGGCGAAAGACCGAGCATACTACGTGCATTATTGTTTTGAATGTTATTCTCTTTTCAATATTTGTTAAAGTAGAATTGTAGGGGGTGTCCCATTAAACTCTGAAATTTTGGAGACTTCAAAGGAACAATATGTCTCATTACATTTCCCCACCCATACTGTGCCTAAAAGTTAAATGATGCCACAAGTATAAGGGACAAGTTTCTTGTATCAGGAAAAATGAAAGTTAATAAATAAATGGACGCATCAATTTCACAGAAAAGCCTCACTGTTTCGTAGCCTATTGGCAAATAAAGCCCGCGGGTTCGGAGGGAATACCCACGTGGGAATGCCTAGCCACATTTTAAGCCACATTCCACTTACACTCCATGCATTCTTACATGGACCATGGTCCAAACGTCAGACAGGACTCAGAAGGCTGGAGAAAAGAAGACTCTGAAAACCTCTGTACGCTAAGGCAGCGATCGCGAGCATTCGAGTAATAACTGGCCAATATATCGAACGGATTTTGCTGCAAAATTCTACAGTATATATTAGTTTTTAAAATGAACATTTTCCTTGACAATAAGGAAATACTCTTCCAAATCCAACCTGGGATTCGAAAGAGCAGCTTATGCGCTGCAGGTGGGATTCTCCATTCCTGACATCCTAATAGAATATTCAAACGAGTATGATATTTTTAGTCTTAAACATGCGCACATGTAAATGCAAATAACTCATTAACTGTTGTCTTTATAATCCCTTCCAAGTCGCTACAAGGGCGTATAGCGCGGGGTGTTAGGTCACCAGCCACGGATGCGCAATCGCTACAACACTGCACAGATATCAGTTCTGTAATAAAGAAAGTTATCCACGGGAAAGGACCTACTTACATTAAAAATATTCAATAACAGGTTCATTCAAAAATGATATATCCAAATTATGTGGGAACGATGTTATAAAAATGGGTCTATTTAAAACGCATGCAGGATATCGACAAAATATGCTCTTATGCCGATATTAATCGTCTCCTTCTCGCCTGCGGTCATATCTATTTCGATCTCTTAATGATACGGGGAAAAATGACATTTAAATTCGTTCTGCTATTTATCTACCTGATTTTACATACATGATCTGATCTATCAAAGTAATTGGGGGCCAGTAATATGTCTTTAACATCCCCGGATAAATGATTTGCCTCAAATCTAGGCAGTAAATTAAACTTATATTCAAGCCTACGGCCAACTAGTGGCTCCCATCCTAATTCTTCCAATAGCGCCCTAATACTCTTACCTTGTTTATAACAACTTTTTACAAATCAAGCTGCTCTACGTTACACTACACCGAGTTCCAATATTAAGCATACTACGTAAAGGATCCTGTACACCCGCAGCTTACTCCAGGTGGGACATAAGTAACGCAAAATAACAAAGCTCCAGGGCCCTCTCATTACATTTCCCAAGTATCCTTTTTATGAATTCTTACTTTTTATTTGCTATTTCGCTATCCTTACTATCGCAAATCCTTAGGACACATACTTAGTTATCGTTGCACCCTGTTATTTTACCGATTCTACATTTTTTATGTTGGTTTCCTGCATAGTGTGTTTTCGGGTGGAATATTCTTCCTCCAAAAATTTATCGAAACATTTTCCTTTAAATTTTATTCTTGCTCCCGTGTCACTCATCGCTTTTCGTCATATTACACTTACAGAATACCTCGTAAGGGCCAGCAAGGGCGTGCGGTGCCATTGCGAGGGCTTGCAAGTAACCAGGTGAACCGATGTGATAACTGTTAACAAACGTTATCAACTGTTACCAAATGTAACAAATGTTAATAAATTGATTTTTTCTTATCCTCTTTGTGTGGACACAGGAACAGCTGCTAACCATGTAATGCTCGTAATATGTGTAGGCAGGTTGCATGAATTGTGTTCGGTCACCCCCTTTCCATGTGGTTTTGGTAAAACGCGGGTTCCATGTACATGAAAAAATGGAGGGAATACATGCAGAATAGCTAGCTATTGATCTATCACCCCCTGCCACTCGTCCTTGCGACGACTTGCGTGGTATTATGGTGGAGAATATGTGGAAAAAAATGAAAATGAATCAGATAAGTACAGCAAAATCCGCTTGAGGATTTTTTAACAACATTCTTTTACTCACCTGTATGGATGGTCTGGATAAATTTAAAATCGTACGAGTTTAATATTAAAAAGCGGAAAATATGCCAATGCTTCTGTGAAGCTAAGGATACCCAGACTCGTCACTGGGAATCAAACCATCCATCTCTTTGGCCACTTGACTTCCTGAGTCTTAATTTTTGCTTGGATATGTGCAATTCATTTCCTTTAGGTTTTTTTAATGCTGTAGGTGCGAAAGTTGAGTCGCGCCATGGTGCCATTGTTTTATGTTAATTCGGTCAAAAATAGATGATTTTCAATCAGAAGACTTACCTGTTACACTTATTATCACTTTATTATTCGCGCATTGTGCGTTTTTACTTCGATAAAATTTAGAGCAGCACCGTGAGAGGAAAAATCGCGCCTTTCTTACAGTCGCACTGACTGGATTCATCTCGCTTTTGTTCTCCCTTCGCACCCTCCACTCCCCACTCCCCTCCTCCCTATATCCCTCCTATATCCCGGATTCCTCTCCAGACGACGGGACGCCCAATCCAGGATCATCTTTTGCGGAAAGCATGAAACGGGCGCCCCCTCCCTCCAACCTCCTGTTGCTCCCCCTGTCCTCCTCCGCCCACCCCGCACCACGACCCTAAGCAGCAGACACTTAAGAGGGTCTCTCCCGGCCTTTTTTATCCGACAAAAGGGCTCTGAGGGGGCCGCAGGGGCTGAAAGGGGGTCCACGGGGGTCATGTCTTACCCCCCCCCAGCTTCCCACCCTCAAGTTTTCCCTCTCCAAAGTTCCGGGGATCTAAATCGCTCTTTCTTGCCCCCCCCCCACCCCTAGCCCCGCCAGAAAAAATGAGTCCGCTTACGGAAGGAGAAAGCGCATCTTCGAAATTATCGACGCGCCGTTGGATACATCCGAATCCTTTCTTAATTGAGCTCGCCTTTAATCCTGACGTTGTTACAATCGAACAAAATTTATTTCAAGTTTAATCATTAATGCCATAATATCTTCATTTTTTGTGTCATTTTCTCGCTAGGATCCTTAAATAAAGAGACCCCAGTTGCGAAACAAAATGAATCATAGATAAAAGAGCTTAATATGTTTAGCACCTTTTTTTCTTTGATCTTCTTCTCCTAATAACATACTGGCTAAACGAGAGCATATTTTTCTTGTTCCTATAATCGAGGAAAGCCAATATATTGCTAATCTTGATGTTTAATAAGAATTTGGACGATATCTATTTTTAAGAAATCTGTCTTTATTAATGCGGTCTTCGTTGTATTGTGAAATAAAGTCTGCGGAAAACTACAAACTCATTTAATATAGACAACAAACAATTCAACGAAGCGAAGCCTGAAAGTTTAAAGTGAACTGTGGTCTTCCCTATCGCCGCCTTTGTAGTAAGGAGTGATATTACTCATCTCAGAAGTGAGGGATTGAACTGGTTTTTAACGACTTTTAAAAAACAGTTTTTAAATATGGCAATTTAAACACGGTCCGCGAGTTCCTCCACTAATTTAGCGTGGGTTTCTTTCGTATCTTGGGCTTTATTTGGTTTGGTACTTCTGAGCTGTTTTTCTCTTCTTCTTGGGACAATAATACGATGATGATGGGTTCCATGTTGAGTGAACATCTCCGCTTTGTGTGATAATTATTTTGTGCAGATATTTTGACGGAACTACATAGCTAATAAATTTGACCTTTTAATATACTCATTGAAAAAACTCGGCCATTTTTCATTTTTAAGGATATTTGGGCGTTTATTTTGTATTTCCTAGATGTTCTACCATTATTATTCTGGGTTTCACTCTTAAATATTAGCATATTATTTTGAATTTCATGTCAATCAGATTTTTCGTAAAATATTTTAATTCATTCTATGAGTTTACCATCTAAATTCTTGCTTAGAAATTTCTTTACTTATGAAAGTATTTTCAAAATTTGAGAAAGCTTTTCTTTGTACTTTTAACGCCGAAGATCTCTATACAGGCCTGTATACAGGTAAACGCCGTTGATCTCTCTGTTATACGCACCATTGTGGTATAATCGCGTTGCATTGCGTGTAGAATAAACTACTCCGTCGCGTCACTAATAATTTTTAAAAATATTTGTTTTGCTTATTCTGAGTCTGCGCTGTGAATTTCCTACCTGAACTTTTGTATTTGTTGCTTTAATTTCTTCCGAAGAACATTTAAATTTCCTTAATAGAGTAGATAATATGCTTTGCACTTCTCCTTTATCACTTCAGTGAAAGTAGTTTTCATTTCTACTAAAATATAGCTTTTTTATCGCTATTGCCCTTAGTGATGCCCTCTTTTGTAATGTGTTGGAGTTTTTGTCGCATATATGTCGGGCATGCTGTTATCTCGTGCCGACGATTGAACTCGTATTATCGATGGATTGACGAATATAGTATTCGCCATTTTCAGATATAAATCGATATTTTTGGTGATTTTTATACGCAATAGATGTTCCAATGACATAAATGATGCCTCAAGTGAACAAAGGCCTGATGATGCTGCACCGCTCCGAAACCTAGGTCGTAATAAAGTTTAATTTACTTTCTATGCGGAATTCCACATTTTCATTTTTTACCTTATTCCAATGATATGTTTATCATTGGAATAAAGGAAGTTACATGCCACCACACAGATATTCTCGCTCTGTTTTTTGATCAATTTGGATATTTAACCATCGAGCTTTGAGAGAACAGCTGCACATTGAATCCGGTCCGTAAGTTGAACAGTGAGATGATAAAAACCCTTCGGAAAAAAACTTGGCCGAGTGCTACATCATCTGTGAACCCACTTTCGTTTCTTTGACGGTGTCTTCCATTATTCTTTAAAAAATCTGATTTCTACTCGATATCTAATTTTTTATTCTCCGACAAATCATTGTGATAATATTTATTATATCTAACACCTTATGTTTATATTCTGTGGGCATTGAGCACCGCATGGTGTGGAAGTAATCATTATTTACTTTCCAATAGCTGCCAGATCCTAATATAAGTGGTAAAATTAACTTTCTACAATATTTATTTACTCAGAAGAACGCCCGCGCTGTGAAATACGAACTACAATATGCTCTTGCTGTGTGCTCTCCTATAGATCATAAAATACGTATGTTTATACAAGGTATACTCGTATTCCTGTGTCATATATTCTGCGAGTCCTTGCTCGCAAAATGAACTGCCAAATCATTGAGAGTCTCTATCTAATCTCTTGTTTTAACTATTCATAGACAGTGGCTGTGTGTCACTGATGTAAATATTATAATTCAACGCGGTAGTTTAGCAAAAATATATAAAAATATGGGGGACGTGGTAGTTCAGGGTATGTAACGTTTAACCACTGATAGGAGGACTAGGATTCGATTCCCGGGCAAGTCGCTCTGGCCGCCCTCAGCTTCACTCAAGATGTGTGATTTTTCCGGTTCCACATGTTCTTTGGAACCATATGCGGCACATGGAAAGAAACTGCCCCCTACAACCCTGACGTGCAAATTTTACACGCCGTGGGACTTGCAATTCGGTGAACTCTATCATCACCTGCCAAACCGACCTTCGGGTGGAAAACTATTTCCTTTTTGGTCAATGTAAAATTATGCTTGGGGTTTTCTAAATGAAATAGAATTCGCTCTCTACACGAATGCTTTCAGTTTATGCTATCGTTTATAAGAACACCATTCCTTCACATTTATCATATTATTCGTCTCATCAGCACTAGCACTTGCTTTCGTATCTCTTGATATTCTACGTCTGATGGTGGCAGAACGTCTTCTTTCGCGTGTGACGATGCATCCGATCTCTTGAAAATATTCCACTTTATATGATTCCGTTCCCTTCTTCTCCCCCGGATTCATAGACTTTCTCGAAATACTTTTTTATTGATGTGCTTTCGATTTGATTCCACAATGCAATATAAAACCATAACCAGTAATCAACCCGAAGGTCGGTTTAGTAGGTGATGTTAGAGCTCACCTGTGTACCAAGCCCGACGGCGTGTGAATATTCACACATCAGGGTAGGGGGGCCAGTTCCTTTCCCTGTGCCGGTTATGGTTTCCTTATGGTCTTCCGGTTAAGGAAGACCTGGTACCCGAAAAATCAACTAGCTTGGGTGGAGCTGCAGGTGCCCAAAGTGCCGTGCCCGGGAATCGAACCCGGGACCCTCCGGTCAGTAGTCCAACACTCTACCCACTAGACCACCGCGACCCGCACTATGATATTAACTTTTTTAACAAATTAACTTTAAAGTAGAGTGGCTATTAAATTAAATAACGAGATATCTACATCTACATCTACATCTGTATACGGAATGTATACGGAATACGGATTCATCCTGCAGTTTAGGCAGCCAATGGGGCATTTCCGCTCCCGCAAATGCTCTCGACGATGCTGGAGGAGAAGGAAGGATCTTACTTGAGGGCACCTCGTTTCAATGAGAGAAGCACTAGCATTTGATACCAAAATTTCAATTTTTAATTCGTAAGATTAATATTACCATAAAAGCATAGGAAAACACCTATCCACCTAAAAAGAAAAAAATAACCCTGTCTTGACGAAGCACAGCATTCCCCACAGTATATTTTATGGAAGATGGAAGTATTGTACGCGATATCACCTTCGGCTGTTGTCATGAATTGCGCACAGGATCCCTTTTAGAAAACAAAACAAGGGCAATTGTCAGCGGTGGAAATGGGGGAGATAGTAAAAAAGTTTGAATATGGAATGACACATAAATGGAAGAATTATCCGAAGGCAGCGATATTAATAGGAGTTAAAGATTCAAGAGGGGGATAGTGAGCAGAATAGGGATGGCGAAGAAGGTTTTTCATCAGGAGAAATAACTACTAAAGAGAAAAAGTATTGTTCCAAATATAAGTAGGGAGATATTAGTTGGATTGTATTACATTCGTCGACCTGACAACCCTCCGATCGTGCAGGACTCCCCTGAACCGAGATCTCCACCAGATCAGAACAGATAACCATTCCGATCCCCTTGTTGATTAGTTTCGCTGTACTGTATCTGGACTCGTAGATGATGCTACAGGGTAGCGAAACTAGTCGACAATAGAAAATTCCTGTTGAAACGCAAAGTCTCTGATTAGTTCTTCGTGCTTTTTCAACTGAATTTTCTCGAATTTTTGTTCTCAACTATCTCTCAAATAAACTATATTATGGTTATACCAAGATTTAGGAGAGGTGTGAATAACTCCAGAGAGATCTCCGCGAGCAGATGCGATTTATTATCACAAATTCATCCAAGTGTCTAGAGATTGATTGTTTTAAATTTACGAGATTAGGGAAGTGAAAGAGTGCAAGAAAATGGAATGTAGAACACTTAACTGAGGAGTAACAGGAGAGGCAGTTGAGAAAATACTAAGATGGATTCATTGAGGAGTTGCACGGTGTCACGAAAAGCTATTTCTTCAAAATTACCTATGTCAATTGCACGATATAATTTCATTTATGTTGTCGTTTTCCGCAAAAGATGATGCAAATAATAGAACACTCTGATTGTACAAGTACAAATCGCCCTCTCGCCAAAGAGGCTACCCTCTCGTTCTCTCCTCTGTTATCTCTTCCCCTTAATGGATATCCCTGATGGATGGCGTTCACTCCAGAACCCACAACTCGTTGAAAATCTACAATCCGTTAGTCAAATCAAACATGACAATCTCTTCGTTCGAAAAGCCTAGGCTACGTGTTCATCGTGTCAATTCCCACAAAACACTCTCACAGATTTTTATGTCATTCATTCAAACAGCTTAGCCACCGCTCCAACCTCCTGCCCGAATTTCTCTTCTTAACTTTTCTGCGTTAAGAGAATCCCAGTGAGCATTCTGAAGAGCACCAGGTCCCTTGCTTAATTTCCTCCATTACTCAAGATTCCTCCGGCTTTTTTTTTAACCGCGTGAAATTTTAAACCTCTCCCATACTGTCTCTCATTCATACTTAAAATTTTCACCTCTATCCTGATATCTTCGTGTTTTTAAAGTAATGTCTTCTCTCATCGTGATTGTAAACTGTATCCGACTTTATACATTGTTAAACGAATCTCAATATTCGAATTACTACGCCCAACATTCCTATAATCCATCCTCATCGTCAATTCCATCGAAGTTCCCATAATAGTACGTCCACTTAATACCCCGCAAGCCGCCGTAAGGGCGGGGGGTATGTATGGCGGGGGGTGTTAGGTCACCTCCCGTAAAAGGGAACAAAACCACATGCAAAATCAACATAGCCATGCAAACCTACACCCACAGTGGCGCATACGTTCATGCAAAAACCGTTTCACCTTACACGCATTCATATACATATACTATAGTATGTATACTACCCTTTATCACTTCCTGCTACAATCACACCAATTAATATAACAAAATGTGGGAATTTATTATTGAATAACCAAGTTTGGAATACGTTGGAAACGCCAATATTTTGGCGGGACTTTAACAATGTTACATGTACATGGTACTCTGCAAGCCACCTCTGAGTGAGTGGCAGGGGATGATTTCACCCTGGGAAAGTAATACAAATTTGATAATGCTAAACTTTTAGTGATAAATTATCAGTACAATTAAGGTATTTTACCGTTTAAAGTAGGTTTTGGACTACAAGGACTTCACAGCGATACATTTATTTGCCTCTTGCGGTTGAAACAGCCAGTCAATTGGCACTTCAATAAACCCTTCCTTGACTCCGCAAACTTCCTTCCTCCATTCCGTCCAACATTCCTATCCCCTTCCGACTCCTTCGTCTGCCGAACGCCTTCCTCCTCGCTAGTAGTCTCCAACATCGAGGAACAGAACGCTCTGGATCCACCTTTCCATCCTCATTGCCATTTCTACCAATAACTTTCCTTCTTCCAACTCACTCTCACTTTGCCTAGCATTTTCTCGTTTGTTTAATTTTGGATCCATTGTACATTTTTCATCCTTCACTACTCCCACATCTCAAATGCCTTCGAAAGACTCCTCTTATTTGCTTCATAAGCTTTGTTTAAGCTTTTAGAACCATTGTTCTGCATCCTTCAAACGACACTCAATTTTAAGTTTTCACTTATATTTTCTTGACTTCCTTTCTCAACATTCCTGTCATGAATTCCCTTCTCTTTGTGATAGCTTCTTTGCTACATTTACACATTACCCCGCAAGTCGTCACAAGAACGTGTGGCAGAAGGTGGTAGGTCACCAGCCATTTTACATGTATTAGCCTACATTCTACTTGTCTGCCAAGCGCAGTTCTTTCCTCTAGTTTCCTACAGCTCATCGTCATGGTACAAAACACTTCCAACATAAGTAAACTGTTCCAGCTGCTCTTTTATATTAAGTTCTCTACCAAATATTTAATTTAATTCTCCTCTTTCTTCGTAAACTTTGTTTTACTTGCACTGTTTCTCATTCTATACTGGTCACACTGACGTGCTGCAGTCACTGCGCTGAGAAATGCTTGGCTGACTGGAAAACGTTAAAAAAAATTGATCATCCGCAAACAAAAAGGTTTTCATCGATTCTCCACAGAGTTTTATCCCTATTTCCAGTCCTCAAACCTTTACTTCGTTTCAACTGACTCTCATCTCATGCTTATTGCACTGATTTTCAAACAAACTCATCAATGAATGTAACTCTTTCGCTAAACTAATCCTTCATCTCTGGGTAGTAAAAATTCGTGGTTGCGAGCTTTGAAAAGCCATAAATGTTGATAAAACACGCAACGGACGTCCGATCACTGCCACAGACGATAAACATCGCAAACTCGTCGAAGATTTGATTTAAAATGACCGGCGAATCACTCAAAAGCGTATTATACGATGGCGGTCCGATAAGTACTTAGCCTACAAAAGAAAAAACGAAAATTTTGGAAAAGTGGCGATTTATTTCTCAACATAGTCTCCTTTTAGCACGACTCACTTGACCCAGCGATGCTCCAACTTTTTTATCCCGTCTGAAAAATACGTTTTCTGGAGGTCAGCAAAATAAGCCTATGTGGCGGCGATAACCTCCTCATTCCACTCAAATTTCTGCCCAGCGAGTGCCTTTTTCAAGTTTGGAAACAAAAGGAAGTCTCATGGGGCCAAATCTGGAGAATACGGTGCGCGGGGCAGCAATTTGTAGCCCAATTCGACCAATTTGGCCGTGGCGAAGGTGGAGGTGTGAGCCGGTGCGTTGTCATGGTGGAAGAGCACTTTTTTCTTCGCCTAATGGGGCCGTTTTTTCTGCAATTCGGCGTCGAATCGGCCCAATAATGCGGCATAGTAGAGCCCTGTGATCGTTTTGCCATTCTCTAGGTAGTCGATGAAGATCACACCTTGTGAATTTTAGAAAACGGTGGCCATCACCTTTCCGGCCGATAGGACAGTCTTCGCCTTCTTCGGAGCACGTACGCCGGGTGAAGTCCACTGTTTCGACTGTTCTTTGGTCTCTGGTATGTACCAGTGGATCCATGTTTTGTCAACGGTCACGAAATGATGCAGAAACTCCTTTGGATTGCGCTTAAACAGCGTCAAACACTGCTTTGAAGTGGTCTCACGGTTGCGCTTGTTGTCCGGAGTGAGCAAACGCGGCACCCATCGCGTCGACAGCTTTCTCATGCCCAAAATTTCATGCAGGATATAACCCACACGGTTTTTTAAAATGTCTACTGTCTCAGCCATCTCGCGCATTTTCAATCGGCGGTCTGCCAATAGGAGATCGTGGATTTTTTTCACGTTATCCTCCGTGGTAGCCGTTTTCGGGGCACCTGGGCGTGGCTCATCAAAAACCGACGTGCGACCACGTTCAAACTCGTTAAACCAATTTTTGGCCGTCGCTATCGAAGGAGAAGAGTCACTGTACCTAAGCATCCAAGCGCTCTTTGATTTCGCTGCGCGATTTTCCATCCAAAAACAAGAATCGAATTACCGATCGACATTGCTCTTTTTCCATTTTCCTAGAATCCGCGGACACACCTGCTTCCACACGTAGTCAAAACAAAACTACGAGTTCGATTCGGCTGAAATTTCAACAATAGCCGTCTATAACAATGTCCTACACGATAGTAAATTGTTCTTGCGATAGTGGTGCCATCGGGCTGTGAGGCTAAGTACTTATCGGACTGCCCTCATACACCTCCGATGTCGATTTTATCGCGTTAAAGGCAGCCTGGGGCCAATAACCATGCAGCCTGACAGTGGTCGTCCACACATCTTGCGCGCAACTGGAGAGACTCTGCGAAATCTTAAATTTGAACAGATTCCACACCCTCCTTATTCCCCCGTTCTTGCGCCTTGCGTTTTTCATTTTCTCCTCAACTAAAGAGTCACCTCAAGGGTAATCAGTACACCTCGGACGATGAGGTGAAGGCAGCTGCCAAGGCCTGGTTTCGAGAAAATTCGGGAGAGTTTTTCCGTGACGGAATGAAAAAACTTGTTACTCGTTGGGAGAAATGTGTTAGCCTTAACAGTGACTTTGTTGAAAAATAAATAAATGATTTTAAAACTTATGAAGTGTGCTTTAATGATCTTTTTGCCCGATCTTACCATTTGTTTTTGTTGACGCTCCACAAGCATGTGTGCATTACTTTTCAGCCTACCCTCATAATTGTAACCTAACACCTCCCGCCTCACGCTCTTGAGGTGGTTTATGGGGTATTATTTATACGATCGTAGATGTTGATGATCACAATCCATCCCGACTCTCCGTCCCCCACTCGCACCTGAGCACTCTAAGTGAGACATGGACTGGCTGCGAATTAATCTCCTATCCCTCCAATCTTTGGCTATTCTATACAATTTCCTCCAATTATGACTATTCTCTACAAAATATTCAATAGTTCTACTCAATTCACTCTATCGAACGCCTTCTCAAACTCGACCAAAAAAGCAAGTACATTCTATGTGTGAATTATGTTCCACTGTGTGCCACTGTATTAGTGGCCTCATGACCGCCTTGGTATCAAATGTACCTATCCCTTTTCTGAACCAATACTTATCTCCCCCTAAGGAATCATTTCCTCTCCTCTCCACCCTTTCATTGATGATACTAAGGACCACCTTTGATAGGTGCGAAACAAACTCATTGTTCTGTAGTCCTCGCGCCTAGCTATCTTTCTCATTCTTTGGAATAGTAACTAACACTGATCTTATAAAGCCTTCCGATCTAATTACTCCGTCAAAAATTTTCAAACCAACTTCGTGGTGATTTCATATTCCAACAACCTATTCTAGCAGAGTCCTGACTAGCAAAAATTGTTTTATAAATATGAACTGTACGAGTGCATTTCAGGCAAAGAGGAAATGAATAATGGCAGTGCCTCATCATATCGGTAGGTGAGACCCAGTGATTAAGTTGAGGGGAATTGAGTGCCCATATTCAAGAATTCTTCTTTCTCTCGCACATATCATTACACCAACTGTATAAGAATGTATATATGACAGTTCTAAACTCCTGAAAATAGAATTGAAAATGGAAAATGGTTACCTTCCACCTCTTAATCATGCTCACGTAGTGGTTCGCTGGGTACAAGGTGTAAGGTGTGGGCCCTGGATGTCGGCACCCTCCGTCCCACAGGGGGGGCTGGTTGGGAATCCTCCCCTTCCACGCGGGATTGTTCGAGAGAGGGGGCGGCAGAGGTTGGTTGAGAGGTTTTTCCGGCGGTGCGCTGAGAGAGAGAGGCTCTTCGGAAGACGAATGCACATATATCCTGGCGGTTATGGGCCCGCCGCCGCCGCGGTGACTTCGGCGCGAGTTTTTTAATTAAAACGCGCATTAAAAGTGCAAAAGTGCGCCGAGGGAGAGAGAGAGAGGTGAGGGGGGGTGGAGGGAGGTCGAGAATTTTTTTGAAGGGAAGGGAGGAGTTATGCGCAAAGTTTTTCCCGAAGTGAAAGTTTCCGAGGCAATAGTGCGAAGGAGAGGGACGGCCGTTGGTGTTAATCACGCTGGATGGGGGCGCTAACGACTCAAGCGGGGGAGTGGGAGGGGAATGCAGGGAGGAGGGGGAGGGGGGCGCGTTGCCCGGCAACCAAACACTCTCCTCTTCACGCCTCCGACTCACTCCTTCCCCCTCTCCGGTGACCTCTTTCTCCCCCCCTCCTTGCCCCCTCGATGTTATTGTCGCCCCCCGCCCCCTCTTTCGCCATTTCTGCCAAGACACGCTCGGAAAGTGCGTTGCCTTTCCGAGGGGGGTGGGGTGGGAATACGAGGAGGGTGAGTGGGTGAGGCATTAAAAAATAGTTTCTTCTTCCGCTCCGGCCCGAAAAAACCCTTCCCGGGTTATTTTAATGGTTGCGCCGGGGAATGCGACAAATGAGATTTATCGAAGGCAATTTCCACTCTCGGAGGTTCGCGTACTTACTTACTTTTGGAGGGGGGGAGCGAGGAGGGATGGCAACCGTTTGGTTATTTACTTTCCCACCCCCTTTGACGGGGGGCAGAGGGGGGGCGGGGCGAGGGAGCAAGTGGGAGCGCTCTCATCTTTGAGGGGCGCGATTAACTCCGGTGGCAAGCCGCATCCATCACGCCCTTAATTTCGTCCGGGTGCCGAGACGGAGTGGCAGCGCGGCTGTCGGTGTTGAGGAGCGGGAAAGGGGGCGGTCGAACCTCAAGAGACGACGGCGGGCGATCTTGGAATCACTCCGCTTCATCCGCCTTCAGCGCCGGGTTTCCAAGGCTTCTTCCAATTCCGCTCTGGTCTGATTTTCCAATGATCCATGTTATTGATTGATACCTTAGATTGACTCCACGCGAAATGCGAAGAAATAGAATAATTATTGATTGTAGTAAACTGGTTAAGGTGGTCCTTCATCCAATTTCTCTGCCATCTTTGAATTTCGCCCATCAGGCGAATTTCCTCACTTGGCGGAAGTTCCTTTAAAAGTTGCATCTTTTAAAAGAACCTTACATAAGACACCTACAATCACAGTAGAATTGCAAGTAAAATTCTTCAGGAGCTCACGGTCATATAATATTCACGCAACTATTAGTCATAGACATCTCCTTCATATACTGATCTTACTGTTTAAATCTCACTTCTGGTTATCGGTTATAGTTAATTTATTTGATTATCTTTTAATCGTATTGTAATAATATTTTTTCATCCATTTTTTCTTTAATATACTTGTGTGTTATTATCAGTAACATGATTTTAATTAATTTTTTTCCACATTTATATGTGTACATCAGTTTTCCTTTTGTTTCTTCCCATATTTTTCATGCTTTGATTAATTCTTTTTATTATTCTTAATTTTTCTTTAACTTAGTAAATCACAACATTAGCATTATCTATGTATAGTTTTTGCGCAAGTTTTTCATACTCCCTTTCATGTGTAGATGTTTTCTTGCAGTGGGTTTTTTCTTCAAGGGTAACAGACGTATTCCTTACGTTTTTCCTACAATTTTACTAATCTTTCTACACTTTTTGCACTCGTGCATATTCATTGTAAATCGAGTTTCATTAAATAGTTATTTTTATATTATTTAGCACTCAAATGTAAACATATTTTTATTGAATATATTTGGCGATGGAAGAAGGGACTTCTACAGTCTCTAGCTCGTCCGAATAAATTATTACTATGAACATTCAGTTCATCACACAGCGTGACGGATCTGTCACGAAGGAAGTGCAACCTAGAGGAGCCTTTCATTGGACCATTTAATTCCTCATTGCAGTGGTTGTCCACGGCGCTGTAGTATGTTCTTTTTATCGCGTTTGTAGGGCCCATTTTCCTGGAAGAAGCTGGCGACATAAGGGCTGAAGATGGGTCTTTTTGTTCAGCGTCATGGGTGTGAAAGATCCTTCCACTTCTTGGGAGGACATCCCAGTACATTTCGATCTTCAAGATATCGAAGTTACTAAGATTAAAGAAACATGTCTAACAAGGTTTTTCACACAGGAGTTTTGGATGAGAACTTCACATAAATTAAATCACGATTTGAAAAAATCCAACTGGATCTCGCTCATCATTTACAGTATTTTAGAAATATTGCCAAGAACAATTAAATCCAGCAACTTGCTTCTCACAAAAAGTCATTGGATGGATGGTAATGGAATTCAAAATAGGTTTTAGCTAAAAAAGGCGTCTCTATATAATAGCTGCTGCCGTGAGTATATCATCATATCAGTATAGAAATCGAGAAAAATAGAGGCATTTTAACGCTTAGGAAGATATTTTGAAAGTGCTTTTTCATGCCCTTCACTCAGAAGGCCAATCTTTGGTGCTGTGAACAGCACTCCAATGGAAACATTGCTCTGGATATTTTCAATCACCACAGATGGATACCGCCGATAACAGCAGAACTATCGGAAACCTCGATAACTTGGAAGTCTAGGTTGTTGCGGACATAAATAAATCCTTCCCCCGCTTCCGACTCTATCCAAGCGCCGTTGGGAATAATAATAGTACGTAAGTTTCCCCTAAGGTGATCGGATGCTATTGGTGGGCTCTCCTGAAGTTTGGTTTAAAAACTCCGACAATATAGTTTTTTGGTAATTTTTCGATGGATACAAATTGGACATCGATACATATCTTCGCCTCTTCCAACGAAACACCACCTGACATCCGACTCTACAACAAATTTTTCTTCCATTCGGTATGCATTGTACGTCCCTTTAGGCGTTAGGTGGTAGGAGAGTCCATAGTTTCAATTTCGCTCCAAAATAAAAACTAAAGACTATTATCTATCCTTTCACATATTTATGGTGAAAAAGTTTTATCGAATTTCGTTGGTGTGTGCTGGGAATGATTGGCGTGGACATGGGTAAATGTTTGGGTTTAACGCTCCCGTACAGGGGGACAAGACGTTAGATGGTCAACGGTACCTTCATACTTAGGCATTACTAATTTGCTCGATGCTTGAATCACTCGAAATGGACCTCCTGTCTTCACTTTAATATTCCTAATTCACTCCGAACTATCAGTTGCTCGGACCATTCTTTCTATCTATCCGTTCTCAAATAAATCTTTCTGATTTTATGTACGTTACCTGATTTTCCATAATTAATCGAGGCCTGTCATATGTCCTTAACATCCCCAGATAAGTTATCTGCCTAAAATTTAAGCATTGAATTTAACCTATGTTTAAGCCCACGGTCAACTAATGGCTCCCATTCTAATTCTTTCAATAGTGTCGTGACACTGCTACCTTGTTCATAACAGCTTTTCACAAACCTAGCTGCTTTACGTTGCACTCGATCTAGTTCCAAAATTAAGCCTACCTCATGAGGATCCCATACACTCGCAGCATACTCGAGGTGGGGCCTAACTAACGTGAAATAACAAAACTTTTGGGTCCTATCATTACAATTCCCAAGTATTCTTTCTATGAATTCTAACATTTTATTAGGCATTCCGTCAATTTCATGGTTGTGTATTCCCCAGGACATATCTGTAGTTATCGTTAGACCTAAGTATATCACCGATTTTACGTTTGTTATGTTGGTTCCCTGTACATAATGTGTTTTCGCATGAAGTAGCCCTTCTCCAAAACTGTATCGTAACATTTCTTCAGTTTAAATTCAATCTACCATGTATCGATTCAGTTTGTCGTCAATATAAATTGTTTTTTCGATGTTAACGTGGGTATTTTGGATGCATTCCAGGTTGGAGCGAAAGGCGCGGACTTCCAGGAGGAAGAGACGGACTAAAACACCGAACTCATCGCGGACATTACGATTTCTCTCCGTTCGACCGACGGCCTCTTGCAGTGGATCGGAGGCAGAGGTTTGGCCGGCCCTTGCATTCATTGGATGAGGTGAGTAGGTTCAAAGGATGAAGGGAAAGGTGGACCGCCTAAGCCACGGTATGACGGGAGAGTAGAGGAGATTTAATGGAAAATTTTTACATTTCGGATGACGTAGGGAGGAGGTCCTAACCCGGTGCTCGCGGCATCGTAATTACGCCTCAACCAAGTCTGTGCACTGCCCTCCGTGACTACTTGCACAAGAATGTTGAGCGATGCTTCTTTAAAACGAATATACGCGAAATATATACGAAAGCGAATATACGCTAAAAGAAAAATGATCGACAAATTAGCTGTCCATAATTGCGGTGCTTTCAAATTCGCTTCACATTCTTAACCATTTGATATCTCTTGAACAAGTCAAAGTGCAAATGAAAAAACAAATGATCTTCTGAAATTCATAATCATGCCTGAAAACATCTACATCTACATAATAGCCCGCAAGCCGCCGCAAGGGCGTGTGGTGGGGGGTGTTAGGTCACCACCCAAAAAAAAAAGGAATAAAGAAAAACCGCATTCAAAACCAACACATACAGGGTTCGTCCGGAAAATAAGTGTACTAAGCTCAGGAAAAAAAAATTATTACACTTTTACATATCTGAAGCAAATATTCCTTAAAATAGGACCCTTGTGAGTCGATACACTTGTTCCAGCGGCGTTCCCATTCCTGGAACGCTCCCGCGAAGGCATCATCGGGAACCTCTCGAAGACACGTCGTCACGGCCCCTTGACGGCGTCCAAAGTCCCGTATCGCGTTCCTTTCAAACTCCTCTTTATCTTCGGGAACAGTCCGGTGGTGCCAAGTCCAGGCTGTAGGGCGGGTGCGGTAGCGTTGCCACGCCGTGCTTGGCCAAGAAGTCCGGCACGACAAGCGCGGTGTGAGACGGCACATTGCCGTGATGCAGCCGCCAGATGTTTTTGATCGCTGGCCGGAAGCGGGCGACTCGTTTTCGAAGCCTGTCGAGCACTTGGACGTGAAATTCAGCATTTACAGTTTGTCGTTCAGGTACAAATTCGTAGTGGACAACTCCCCTTTTGTCAAAAAAGACAATGAGCTTATTACACTTATTATCCGGACGAACCCTGTACATGCAAACCCAAATCTACAGTAGTGCACACATTCACAGAAACATCCTATCATTCTCCGCGCATAAGACAAGTAGTGATGAAGAATGAAGTCAACGAAAAATGAAATATCTGCTGTCAGCAAAACATTTCGTTCATTTTCTCAAGCGTAGATTCACGATTTCGAGACTGCCGCATAAAAGAGAGAAAACGGGAGGAGGATGCAGAAGATACGAAAATGAAGGCCAACAGATTAATATATTCAATGCGGAGGATTGTCATTGAGAAAGTCGGACGTTCAACTTGCCCCGCGTGAATAGTATTTTCTTTTCCGATTGCCTCGCGTGTCGTTTTGCGTCAAATATGCAATTCAGTCGTCGCTAGAGCACACTTTTTGAGTGCAATGAAAAAACATGGCAGCAGCAGCAGTCAGTCGCCGGTGCGCTGCCCGGAGGAAGGCAAGCGCTGGCCGAAGGCTTGCAGCAGCAGCATCGACTCGTCTATATCCAGTGCACGGTCGCATAGGGAGGGTGGTGAGTGTGGGGCGAGAGAGGGGGGGGGGAATACGACATTCATAATGAGGAAGTGTCGGTTTCGGAGCGTCATCATTATTCGATTTAAAAAAATGAATGCGGCTGTTGGTGGTGGTTGGGTGCGATTCCAATTGTGTTTGTTGGTCGGTTGAATGTGCGGCGTAGGAGGAGGGAGGGGGAGTGTTGTGGGGGGAGGAGAGAGGGGAAGGATGGTGCCCTCTCTCGGCGGGCGTACGATGCGGCAGGAAGATTGTTCACGGATGTAGACGCACAGCGGCAGAGTGCCTGACGCTTTCAGATGTACCCACATCTTAACCTGGAAGTCACTACGAGGGCGTGTGGCAGGGAGTGTGTAGGTCACTAGCCACAAGACTGACAGAAAAATGCTTTGAAATTCCTAATCATTTCATTTTCACAGAGTTCGAATAGTTTTTACGACACATCTCCTTGTATTCTATTATCACCAATGCCCGAGGAAATGAGAATCCCTCGTCGTATATCGGTGTGCTACTTTGCAAGTAAATGTCGAAGTCGATCAGGCCAAGCCCATCGCATGGAAGGAATATTACTTGTTATGTTATGGATGTTACGCATCAAGTGAAAACTGAATTTCTAAGTTCTTAATGAAAAAATGTTAAACAGAGTGATGTCATCGAATTTTTGCCTTCACCTCATCATCCGAGATGTAATGATTACCCTTGAGGTGCCGCTTGAGTTGAGGAAAAAATAAAAATCGTAGGGTGCAAGATCGGGGGAATGAGGAGGGTTTTGTTTTTTTTCGTCTGTGAGACGGCGTGGCACCCATCGTGGACAGATTCTACGGTATCCCAATTGTTCGATAATAAAGCCGACTTGAATATTCCAATATGGTTTGCGATACGCTTTTGAGTGATTCGCCGTTCATTTTGAATAAAATCTTCGACGTTTTTGCGATGTTTATCGTCTGCGGCAGTGATCGGACGTCCGCTGCGTGTTTCATCAACAATTATGGCTTTTCCAGGCTCGCAACCACGAAATTATACTACCTATTGATTTACAGTTGACCTAACAACAGCATCGTCACCATAAACAGCCTTTAAACGACGAAAAAACTCAGTAGGAGTCACTTTTCCAGCAGTTAAGAATTCGATAACAGCAAGCTGTTTAACTCGCGTTGACATAGCACTAGAACACGTCTCCATACTTCCGATTCTCAAAATACACTGGATGAATGTAACGACCTCCAACCTGCGCATGCGTGTGGAAGGGGAATGTTACTTCCACAATCCATCCGGAGTGCTTCTGAAGGTCATTTTGTTTGTGGTGTACAAGCATGTCTGCATTAGTTTTCAGCCTACCCTCTTTTATCCCTTCGTTATGAATTCGTCATCTGGCTATTAAAAATAAGTAAATCTCCCATTTAATTTTCGCCATGGCATCACCTACCAATGTAATATTACGGAGAGACTAATTTATTCCTTATAAGAGTTTGACTCGGTGGAGTTGTTATTTTGTATTATATCAAATTCATGACTGTGATCTATGGGATCCCAGGAGATTCCAACCCCAGTTACTCAACAACGATGCGACGTTTCCTCTTCACCCTGATAACAACTCTTCGCCAAGCGAGAAGTTTTTCTCGCCGCAGTCAGCTGAATCCGAAAATTATATCTATCTTCCCAGGGTACACAATTGTCGATGACGAGGGAGGTATCATTCGCATATCGAACTGGTTTTGTCGATTGGTATGTAAACGTCGATTTATTCATCAGAGTACCAATGGATTTCGAAAGCTGGTGGAGGTAGAGTCCAGGTTAAAAACGATTATTTGAAGTATCTGTGGATGTTGATTCTGAGATGCAGATGCCAACAGAAATTTTAAAAAGTACGTTCGGCGAGTGGTGATTCCGGCGCATTTCAAGAATTCGGGGTCGTTGGCCGTGATTCGAAACTGTTGGTGCCTTGACGATAGGCATGTTCATTAGATTTTGTATTTCTCATTGTAATGAAAGGAGTGCAGATTCTTTCCATTACAGTACAAATTATCTCACTAAATTACATCTACTTAATACCCCCAAGCCGCCGCAAGGTCCTGTGGCGGGGGGTGTTAGGATACCAACCGTAATTAAGAAAAAAATACATACAAAAGTCACAAATGTATACAATCCACGAACAAAACATGGTATACATTCATGCAAAAACCCTTACACCCACACGCATGCAAACACTCAAACTACCAACTAACATATGCATGCACCTACTAACGTTGCAATGTTTAATATTGTTCCAGCTTGCAAATTCAATGTTTTTATATTTCTAAAGTGGCTTCTGTTTCTTACTATTATGATTTCTGATTGTTCTGGGAAATAATGAGCATTTGAATCTATCTGTATTGGAATCTTTCTCCTTTATATTATTATCTTTGTGGTATGATCTACCCAAGTAGTGATTATATTAGACGTATTTAGACATTATATTGTATACAGGCATTGTTAACAAGGTTAATAATCTTTGGTGAATTCATAGTCCTCTATTACACTCGTTGGCCGTTATTACGTTATTGGTTTCCCGTTAAATTTGAAGGCTACGCCAAATATTAAAACTGGATGGCATTAACAGGTGCACGTATAACAGCTCAACAATCTAGAAAACACTTTCCAAGAAGATGAGAAAAGTAGTGAGGAAATAGTTTCGCTAGTCAAAGGAACCTTTACAAGGTGGAATTGGTTCATGGCAGGGGCATTTGAGTAAATATATTAAGAAAAGATTTGTGAAAATCAATATTTTCTCTATTTATTTATGTCTCTGAGCAAAGGTATGCAAATTGGCCGGATTTTCATCCTTATTCACTCGTGACACAGGGTTGTCGATGCAGAATGAGAGAAAAAATGGAATTAGGGGCGGTGTTCTTATAACTCTTACGTCAGCATGGTTGAAATACTTTCACATAGCTGTTAGAAAGTGTTCAGTGTTTATTTTAGTCTTCGATCCGAAAGAATCTATTTATGGGTACCGGAAACTTAAGTTGATTCAAAACTAGATCAAGACCAGAAAATCAGCAGTTAATCCCTAATTAATGAACGAGACATTAATCTGTAATGAATTGATTGAAACCCATAGTGTTTTAGGAGAGGGGTAAAAAGATGAAGGTAACTGCTAGTCACATTTGAATTGATTTACGTCGAATTCCACATATCCGCATGTATCAATTCGATGACTAGGGGCGATAATATTCGAGATTTATTAGCAACGAACGCACCCGAAAAGAAATAAAACTAAGATCTGCATTAGACTCTTAGATAAATTAGTGACCACTGAGTAATGAAAGCTAAATTTTCCATTATAAAAATTTCCGTTTTACATTATTAATAACCACAGTTATCAACCCGAGGGTCGGTTTGATAGGTGAGGGTAGATAGAGCTCACCTAATATTAATTAGCTCCTTCATGGCGTGTGAAATTTACGCATTGGAGTAGACGGGGCAGTTCTTTTCCCTGTGCCGCCTATGGTTTCCCAGGAATACAGTATTTTCGTATAAAACCTGAAATACCATGCAGTTTAGGTGAATTTGAGGGTGCGCAGAGAATCGAATCCGGGCCCGCTGATAAATAGTCCCAACGCTCTACCCACTGGACTACAACGTCCCACTTTTCCCCCCATTTATGGTGCCAGAAATACGAAGCTTAAAACAAAATACCTGCTTAAAAACGAAGACTTAAATAATTTAAAATGCTTACTGGAGAATGTTTTTGTTTTTAATTTTAAGAATATTATTAAACACTTAAATATTTGGGATGAGTATAATGACTCCCTTGACATGACACATGTAGCAGTCAACAGGTTCATTCCAAGTAAGGGTAATTAGAAAAAGAGGAAGAATTTAATTTTCTCGTAAATTTATAAAAGATAACACAAAACACACATATAGCAGTACAAGATGGAAGTTATAAAATCGTCAAGACATCAAAGGCTATATAAGCCAATTTGAAAATATGAGCAATTGTAATGATATCCTTATTTCTGAGCGTTTTCACCAAATGTCTCCGATAGTTTATTTACCAAATCATTACCTCCAACCGATGCCCACTATTGAAATTGCACATGGTGGTATAGAAAGTTTACTGCAAAATATTAGCAATAAAAATCCTAGACTGAACAAATATGTTTGGAACAAGCTTAGGAACTGTCCCATTGTCTAGAAATCAAATGGAAAATGTTTCTCAATAAGTCAATAGGTTCCCAGTGACTGAAAAACGATTAATTTACATCTATATTTACCAAAGGCGGGAGCAGGATTATCTTAGTGGAAAGGGATTAACTTAGTAATTACGTATGCATTTCCCTCACACCCATGTCATGCAAGGTCATTAAACAGTGTATTTCGCTCGATATTGAGGCACTTCGGTAGTCAAGAATTATTGATGAATAACTAGCAGGTTTCTGCCAGGGTAAATCCTGTGAGACACAACTTGCGCGTTTTGTTCATGATATCTTTTATTTCGAGTGAGAGCAATGTATTTCTAGATTTAAAAAAATATTTTAACAAAGTACCTCATAGTAAACTATTCGCAAAACTAGAAGCATATGGCATAGATAAAAATATCCGAGATTGGATTAAAGACTTTTGAATCGTCTGGTACATAGAGTAGTGATAGATGGAGTTAGGTCAAATGCAGTAGAAGTTACTTCGGGTGTTCCCCAGGGAAGTGTCATCCGACCACTTTTATTCCTACTTTCTTCTCCCTACTTACTTTTATTCCGGGATTGACTCCGTAGTCACTAGTTAGGATACGTTTATTTGCCGATATTTGCCGACACAAATGACATGGGATCATGCTATTCCTAATTCACGGTAACGGTATTAACTCGTAGTTTGATTGGAAAAATTGCTTATATCTGGCGATGATATAATGGATATCAGATATCCATACATAATCCTGAGGATGTAGTGGCATTATAAGATAAGGAAAATGAAATTAAACGTTGGTACGACACTTGGTAATTTGAATTACACTTAAAAAAAATGTGTGGTAATGCACTTTTGGGATAAGAGTGGTTCTCTGCGGAACGCCCAGCGTATCTAGGTCAACAGAGTAGCTAGGCTGAGAACCACTCCCGGAGCGAAGGTTAAATTACAGGTTTAATCTCTTGCATAAATCGAAAGCAGGTGTCTTCATTGATGATGTTGGAAAAGTATCATGAACCCCATCGTATTGCCGTCGGAGAGAACTATTGTACACTGGCAGATTTTTATTTTTTCCTACGATCGATAAGGCATCATAATAACTGTAAAGAAAAATTAATTTTTAATGTTGCATACCTGCTATTGAAACGCCCCCTGTACTGTATTCCACACAGTTGTACGAGTTAAAGTTTTAGAGAACTTTGAAAATGTTGGTATCTTCACTTGCCACAGAAATAATAGTACATAACATTTTATTTGTGAACTAAGCAATATTCTAAATATGAACCCCCCCCCGCCACACGCCCTTGCGGCGGCTTGCGGGGTATTATGTAGATGTAGATTATGTAGATGAACACTGAAGTATTAATAAAAGGGGAAACGCGGAGAAGAGCCAAAGAAAAAAAGGTTAACGCTGAGGGGGAAGTCGAGGATTGATGGAGGTGATTCCGATTATTTATTGGCTACTCTTTCATTGCGGATTGTAAAAAAATATGCAATTCCAATCTCTTAATTTAGACATATTTCAATTGAAAAATAAGCATTTCATAAGTCTTAGTCATTACTGTCACCCTTTATGCATTCATGTGTGTTCATAGAACACTAACTGAAACACTACATTTATTTCTAAATTTATAAAACTCGTTTCATGACATTGCAGGAAGCCTTGGTCTCAATTTATAAAACTTTTCGGAAATGTTGATGATCCCTCATGATAACCACCGTGCGATTTGAAAAAAATCAAACCAACAATTTCACGACGTTTCTCATCGACTCTGTTCTCAAAGTCATCGAGTTTCATTATCATTCTATGAAGAATATTAGATTGTTATCTCTCTGAAATTGGGAACTTGGATCTAAATCCCGTACTCTTTGACGTTCCAAAGATCGCAGCAGTACATATTAAAGAGGTGGTGACTGTCTCCTTGCGTGTCATTGAAGCTGCTGCTGCGGTCGGAGGGTAAGTGAGCTGAATCTTCGCATGTCACTGCTGATGGGAAGAATGTGCCGAGTGTCGTCATTTTCGAACGTCCCTTGCATGTAATCCCCTCTACAGGGCCGTCGAAGGTGCCCGAGGAAGGGGACGGACGTCCGCGGATCGGAGGAAGGTTGTGTGGGGCCGACGAGCGGGAGAACGCCGTCGAGAAAAAAAAGGAGATGCTAGTCATTATTGGTTCCCTTTTTTTTGGAGTGACTAGTAATCGCAAGCTCCCTCCAGCTAGATGATTTTTTGCAGGGGAACTTGGGAAAATGAGGGAGGAATTTACGCGAGTAAATACGGTTATATGTACGGTAACATCTTTCTGCGTAAAATACATGAAATTATGGTGCAGAAAGGTGGCAAATGGAGCAAGTTTCCTCATCCTTCGGCGAGGAATCTAACTGCAGTTGCCCTCGCTGCCGCCGAGGGCTTGAGGGCGCTTGCGGCAGTGAAGAGGTGGAAGTTGAGGGAGAGAGAGAGAGAGAGAAAGAGAGAGGGGTGGCTTCCCCCTCCCACCTCACAATAGTTACAAGGGGGAGCAGGTGAGGAGGGTGGATTGGGGGCAAGTGGCGGAGGGGGAGGAGCAGGGAGGGAGATTGGAACGGAGATGGCGGCGGGCCCTTGGCTCGGAGGGCGCGGAGAGAGAAAGTGTGCGCAGTGGGGTCGCCGGGGTTGCAGGGGCGGGAAAGCAACCCACGCCCTCCTTCCTCCTCAAACCTCCCCCCAACCCCCAGGGCGGACGGGCGAATTCCGAGCGGGGGGATGAGGGTGGTTTTCTCTTAAATTGGCCGCCCCGGATGGGAGGGCCATAAAAGTGTGAAAGGGATGCGTTCGCCCCCTTCTCCCCCGCCTCCGCCCATCTCCTATCGCATAAAGAGCGACCTTCACACCCCCTGCCACCCTTCTTCGCCCTAAATCCGCCTCCACCAATCGCACAACCCTCTCCGAAATTACGAGCTCCGCCGCTCTCTCTGAAACCATCGAGGTGGGGCCATCGGGGTATGCCCCCGATGTCCCCCGTGTCTCGCGCCCGCCAAAAGGCCCCTCGCTATGGGCCCCCCCGATGGCTAGGCGTCGTCCCCCCGTGTGAAAAGACGATGGGGGTTCGGACTGGGGTGCAGTTCCCCCACTGGGGCAATGACGGGGCGTTCTGGTGTGGGTGTAAATTATTCGGTAGGAAACAACATTACCGATACTATTTCCAAAATTATGAAATCTATGTGCAGTCATTGGCTCTCTGAAAATCATCTAGAAGTGAAGGCGCTCGTCATTTTGGTATTCAATTAATTGCACTGATCTGGGGGCGGCGGAGGGAGCGGTGCGTATTGCGTCTCTAAGGAGAGAAAGGAAGGCTTCTGAGCACGCCGGAGCCACATCGATCGACATAAGTACCCCGCGATCCACCAAGAAGGTGTGCGGCAGGGGGTGCAAGCACCAAGTGGGAAGGGTGGATATGGGAGAGGAAGGGAAAAATATTCGTTAAAAAATCATCAAATAACGTGAAAATTTGTATGCATGCTGGAGGGTGACTTAATTAAAAGCAAAGGTTAATTCACTGAAAAAATTAGTTATTTGGTTTTCGAAAAAAGAGAATAAAAATGAATAGCAACCAGTTATTCACAGGCCCCTACCATAATGAGGCAGGTTATGAAGAATTGAACAGTAAGGAGGGGAAATTATACCATCACATGGGAAGACACAGGTCGGGAATGCGACACAAAGCAGCAATCAGGTAGAGGAGGGGTGTCCCCCCCGGTGTTTGCCTAACATAATTAACATGTTCAATTCTCTCTGGTTCTTGGGGCGCCGCTGACTTCTAAGAAACATTTCGAAATGAGCGTATATGCACACAGGAATGCCATTCACGATGACCCATTTTGAGTCATGCGAAGTCCAAAAAAGGATTACTTGAAATTAAAGGATACCTGAATATATAAAGATGCTTGAACATGTAAGAATATTTAAGGGTAATTTAATATTTTATTTTTTTAGTTTTAAAGGTAAAAGGGAATTGTTTTAATGGGAAACCTATTGCTTTTCAATGAGCTTTCATTCATGCAGTTTTGTCCTTGCATGCTTCTTTAAGGGCGAAAGAAGCGCTTAAAAGCACGAAGTGAATTAATTTAATGGAGTAAATTTGGTGTAAAACATTTATACACACATGCTCTTATATTCCCGAGAATTTCTATGATTAGAAATCCTTAGGCCGTTACACCAATGGACGCGAAGGAGTAGAAGTGGTGCATTCACTCAATGTCAAGAGGGAAGTAAAGGGACAACTGTCCAAGGAGAGAGAGAAGCAACCACCGAGACTACTTACTCATGCTACTTCTGATCATTGCGTTCAATGTTTTTATATCTACCTGAATAGTTACCAGAAGTGAAGTGACAACTATCACGAGTGTCTTTCATGAAATTTTTAGCATGGACAAATTTTTACTGAGAAGCTGAGGAATGGAGCCGAAAAGGAGATTGTAAGTAAGAAAATTACACGTGTATATCTAATAATGAAGGGCGCCGATGAAAAAAGCGGCAGGGATTGTGCTAGGTCCACAGGCCTTAGAATAAATAGGGTTGTTATAAATACCCTAAAGAATTATTTTTTGGGGGATTCGATTCATGTTAAAATGTTTGTTGTGTTTGTAGTAGGAATTGTTCAAAGTCAAAGGATTCTTGGACTGTTGTTCGATTGTTAATTCGGTTACCATTAGTGTTTTGCTGTAATCTCATCCATCAGTATACTTTTTAATATATTTTAGGGCCCTGCAAGTCACCGCTAGGGTGCGTGACAGGGACAGCAAATGCACATCAGACTAATTTTGAGCCAAATATCGCAAAATTACCGCTATCTGACAATATTATTCTGATCCTTATAGTGCGTGGAAAAATGATATCTTAAATATATCCGTTCTACACTGATTTCTCTTATTGTATTGACATGATCTCTCCTACCGTAGTAGGATGGGGATAATAATACATTTTAACATCATTGCAGAAGACACATCCTGACAATTATGCAGGAGATTCAATCTGTAATTTCAGCTTCGCTCCCTGAGTGATTCCCAGCCTAGCTGCTCTAATATTTTGGTTACATTGATAAGTTTACCATAACAAAGTTTTACAAATCTAGCTCCTCTCCGCTGCACGCGATCCAATTCGGCAATCAATCCAACTTCGTGAGGAACCCATATACTTGCAGCATATACCAAATGGGGCCTAACCAGCGACCTTTGGATATCAGTCTTCCGGGAATTGGTGTAATGCGGCGGTTAAGAGTATGCTACGGTGATAAATTATTCCTCCTACGTTAGCGACGAACTCATGCGATTTGCATTCATACTATTTTCTGCGAATAAGACCCGCGAGCCACCGCTGGATTGAAGGGCAGGGCTTGATTCAACACCAGGCAAGCAATATCAAATATTGAGTTTAGATAGGTTGTTATTTATTAATAAACTTGGAACACATTTCAAATTTTGGTCATTATGTTAACTGTTGGTACAGCATTTAAGTATGAAATACTTCTCTTTGCATGCAAGGCGAGCTGCTGATTAATATCTTCACAATGACCCTGGAGCGGCAGCACGGGCGTGCTGAGGCTTTCAGAGTAATCACGAACGCAACAATATTAGTGAATGCATTCATTATAATATACATTAGCTATTTTACAAAATAATCGTGCACATACACACGCACACATGCCTTATTACATTTTTCCATAATTTTATTTGACCAAATCATAAAATTTTAGACTCTGAATAATTTTTTTCGAGAATTGTTCGATATTTTTATGCTGGCGTATCATCCGTCGTGCGAGAGAAGGACGAGTAATAACTAAGGAACAATAAAGATTTAATAAATAATTAAAATTCACAAGCATTATAATTTGAGGACATAGTAATTCCCAAATTATTTCAAGAAAGCGCAAGTGTCCTGCATCGGCCTAAAAGCCTAAACCCTGCTCTTTGCCCCATTCGTGAATCGAAAGACCCTAATTTCTCCAACATACCCGGCACTCATATTCGCTTCTTGCAGCAAGTTTTGCCGAATAAAGACAATGCTCTCTGAACCCGGATAGTGGTTACGTATTCTTTAGGTGACTTAACTAAAGCGAATTTCATTGCATTTTCCACCGACCCGTCTAATGATACCTAATATCTTTAAGGCTAACTCGCAATTTCTTCTGAATATGAAGGCATTCCATGACAGGTTTGGTGAACGTGCAACGTCTAAGTATTTGACACATTTCTGAGTTACTCAATTCAATCCCATCTATTTTATAATTTCCCTTTTCTTTGATTTTCATTTTATTCTAAAACTTAAGTCCTTTACATTTTTTTGATATTTTAATCTAACCGTCATTCCTAACACCGTTTATTTTGTTATTTTTTAACTCGGGTGTTAAGTTGCCCACCATCTGCCGGTGTTCTTGTATCTCTGTTAATCTCTGTCGTCTTCAAATCATCTAAGATTGCCGCTAACTTGAGAACCTAGACCGCTAATGTATAACCAGAAGATTAGGAGTTATATAAAACTTCACCGCGCGCTCACCTGAAGTAACATAAACTTCTAATGAAAGCGACTCATCGAGGAGTACGTACTTCCTTAGGAAGAATCAAAGGTGACATTTCATTTCAGACATCTTTTTTGTAGTGTTAATTTATATTTTCAGGTTAAACATCCTATTCTCTACCGTATTCTGTCCAAATATCTATGTAGTGTAGGGTATTTTGTATTCTTGACCACTGAATGAAAATTTCAAAATTTGATTTTTGACCGGCTTTTTTCGTTTTGTTTGCCAGCATTTGTAGATCTCACACAGAATTGCAACGCGTCGTTGATGTGTACTTGCACAAGTACTTCCTCTTACATAAGTACTTACTTTAGGGTTGTGCACTTTAGGCATTCCCTCGGAAGGTGATAAGAGTGGAGGCGGGGCAGGTCCCTGACGTCGAGTTGCACACGCGCTCGCGTCCCCCGTCCCTCGCCCGCCTCCAACCTCTCGCCCCCGCCCCCTCCCTCCGTGGTCGCTGAATCGCCCACTTCCACCCGAGTGCGGAGAGTTGGTGCAATTGCAGACTGCTGCTCTCGCAACATCCCCTAACAGTCGCTGCCATTACCCACCCACCGCTCACTCACCCCTCCCTCCCCTATGTGCCCATGCGCGCGCGCGGAAGTGCAGGGCACAGGGGTCGAGAGGGGATGGGTGACCGGTTAATTCGACGGGAGAACAGGAGAAAATTACGAACGGATATCAGAAAGGATAAATGTCTGCGGCAACCTTGCCCAGGAGGTGGAGGAAGGCACAAGAGGAGGGCGGGGGTCAAGCGGTCGGGGGCATAGACTTACGGACGGGTGTTGCACTCCCAATCGCTGATTTTTTTGTATAATTATGGGTCCATATGATTACTTTATATCCCCGCATGTCATTTCATTGCGTATCCACATAGAATACGAGTACAGATATATATATTTCTATTCCCTGAATGTATCATGCCAATAAAACCCCAGTGACGGGCTAAAAGATAGGTTTAATGATAGGTTATAAGGCAGAGTTCACATGATTTTTAACCGGTCAATTTCTCAAAAATTGATATCCTACAAAATCTTAAAACAAATCATTGCCATCGAGTACTGGCCTTCATTGACTGCAGGAACACGCTATTGCCAGCTCGGGTTTGGGAAAAGCAGATTCGGGAAGGCAGATTTAGGAAAGGCAGGAAAACGATCAACAATTTAGTCCAATCATTCATAATATGCTGCAATTCGGCGAAAGGAATGCATTAGTGTTTGCTATATTTTGAGATTTATAGGGAGTCTTTTACATGGTTCCATGCGAGAAATTCGTACAGAAAATACGACATTATAGAGTAAACGATAAAAGGTGACGGACTGCATAAGGGTAAAAAAATAGAAGTGAATAGATGAGCTCGTTGCAGTCAAATGTGACTTCAGGAGTCCCTCAGTCCTCAGCAGTCCTTCAGGAGTGCCAACTTTTTTTGATGTCCATTGACAACCGAATATTCCACTGCAACAGCAACCTTAAATTTTTTGTAGCCTACACTGATTTGCAAAGGGAAAAGGACAATAGCAGCCATCTAGCGATTCATTCCAGATATCGAAATGACAAAAAATAAGAGAGATAGACACCGTCACCAGCACATTCACCTGTTCCTCCCATCCACGATACGAAAACATGACTAAATAGATACCAATCATCCAGATATTTTTATTTAAAGATAAAAATGTAATGATTTTATCAAACACACCCATAATTGTATGATCTACATGGGAATGAATGCGTGTATGTGTAACGAGCGTTTGTGTGTACGAGGAAATGTATACTCAAATCCATGTATGGACTCACATTTGTGATGCATGGTCCTATCACAGATCTTGTGGCGGCTTGCGGTATATTTTGATGGTGTACATCGCGTATTAATAGGGCGTTTGGAATCGATCAGGATTCAGAGAAATGCTCGCCCCTTTTATAGAAAGTCATACATTATTCGCTTCTATTTCTCATAGAAAATTACAAACCATTCGTTAGAAGTCACTCAAAGCGCAGAGATTACCGCGAAACTTTAAATATTAAATAAGTAAAGATCATTCAAGTTAGCGAAAACGTATAAGGAATTAATTCAGAGCCGCATTGTATCGGTCGGTTAGACCACGTTGACAGGTTAATAGAAATTAACTGTTCAAGATTATGAATCATTTTTCAGTAATAATTCAAGAGATATTTGGAAACATGGCGTACGAAAATTTCATTTCTCTAATGCCATTTATCCCCCATGATTCTAATGCTGGGTGACCACATTTTTCAGGCCGTTTTTTAACAGTTTTTACCAGTTTTCACAGTTTTTAACAGTTTTTTTCAGACCGTCTAACATTCACCGTAAAAAATTTAATTTGAATGGATTTCTAAAACCTTTGAAAACGAATCGAGGCTTCAAATTAATCCTTAAATCACTATCGTGCTGTTGGCTACAGTGGAAGAAATTATTCTGTCTCACCAGGCTCACACAATGTTACCTCAAAATTACCACAAAAATGATACTCAGTTTATAATTCTTGATAGCATCTCCGTTTTCGTATCAATTACAAAGTTTCGATTTCTTATTGCCTGGTGATATGCTACGAATGTGTGACTACATTTGGTCCGCTGGTCCACTGTCTAACACCCCCCCTTTTTATATCTCTGTTGATTTCTTCTCGAAAAAAATTCATGCATTTCTGCCCATTTTTAAGAACTAATTCGTAGTGCTCGTTTCTGACGGCTGACGCCACCGTTGCCCTGTTCGTTAAGTACAGACGTCGGGCGTCTTTGGGCCAGTTGTTGGACCAGAGAGATGGGAAAGATGGGAGGAGTTTTCGGAAAGATCGCTGGGTGTGTGATGATGCATCTCCCATCAAAAGTATTTTCCTAGAAGTGGCCGCCACGTCTCTCACCCCCTCTCCCCCATCAACCCACCCGTCCGCCCCGGTGCTTTGCAAAGCCCTCTGCCCCCCACCTTTGGGAAGAAACGTACGCATGTCGTGGGGCTTGCTATCTCTCCAGTTAATCGTTTTGGCGTCGCAGTCACGGTGATTGGCTGAGGATTATGCGGGGAGGGAAGGTCCCCTGTCCATCCCCGACATCCCTTTGTCCTTGCTACATCCCCCGACCCTGTCCGTGGAGGTGTGGATGTCGAGGCAACATTTTTGCCCACTCCCTGTGCCTGAAGACTTTTTCACATCGACTGATACAAATAAGAAAACAGTATTAGTTTTTCGTATAAATTTAGGTTAGTTCAGATATCCCATTTTTCCCCAAAATATGGGTTAACCATTATAAAATTACGCAAAATACACTCACCGTCGTAATTTTCACGGTTAAATCTTCATTTTGTGTGGCTGGCTATTCCAAATACTCTTCCGTGCACCGTTCTCGCAAGAGAGGGGGCGTGATCAAGAGAGTGACACCCAATTGTTTTAAAACAGCCTACCCTCGCTCGTTCCCCTCGTCATCTCCACGACTGACTGCGTGGTCCAGACTGGTTGGCGCTCCAGGTGGGAGGATGGGCGGCGGGAAGGGGGGAGGCGCTGGCGCCCGCGGAGGAAGGCGCCTCCCTCCGGGCAATAAACGAGCGGGCGAATGCGCACCGCCGTCGTCTGGAGGGAGAGACTACACCGCCGGATGGGTTTACGACGAGCGACGCCCTCCAATCGCACTCTCCCGCCGACCTTTCCGCCTCTCCGCCACCCACTGCCTCCCCCGACACCCTAACCTCCCCCCAGGGCACTCACACATGCGGAGGGAAGGTCGCCAACCCCCAAAACTCAGAGAACCCCCCCCCACCCTTTCTTGTCTCTCACGAACCCTCCATTCAAACTCTCTCGCAATTGGGAAAGCAAATTCGGGATTGCGATTGGTTAGCGACAACTTTCTTTTATAGGGCTTAAAATTAGGACGTCGGTGAAGATTTCCCATTATTTCGACCACGTGAAAACCAGAAATGAATTATATCCTGCACTCAATGAGTTGGAACAACTAGCAATAGTTCAACAGGCTGAAGCCAACCACAATAATCAATCCGAGGCCTGGTTTGATAGGTGAGGTTAAAGTTCACCTGATGCATGGCCCTATAACTGGGTGTAAAAAGTCTCACATTAAGAGAGTATGGGAGTCATTTCCTTAACCCTGGGCCACCCAAAGTTTTCCAGAAAGATATGGTACCAGAATAATCACAAAGCGTGCTTGAAACTGAGAGTGCCCAAGGGCGTCATTAGGAATCGAATCTGGGCTCTCCTGTCGGCACACCGGCGCCCTACCTAAAGGAGTGCCACGCTATGCGTTGAGAAATTCGGTTTTAGGCATTGTCAATTTTAGTATGGACCTTATTAGTAACTAGCATTTCCCATGAATCAACTTTTGAGGTCTGTCCAATAAATACACGAAATGAGGCCGTAAAAACTTTCTTTTACAAAATTTAATTCACATCCATTTTGTCCCCTTCAAAATACTCTCCATCCATTGCTATGCACTTATTCCATCTTCTTTTCCTCTGTTTAAGACACCCTTGTAAGTCCTCTGTGGATAGGCTTTTTATTTGTCTAGCCGTCTCTTGCTTTATTGTGTCCACATCTTCGCAGTGATGTCCCCTCATCACATTTTTGCATTTTAGGAATAGGAAAAAGTAACAGGGAGCGAGATCTAGCGAATAAGGAGGATTATCAAGGATGGGGATTGAATTTTTTCCTTAAACTAGCGAAAAATCAATGCTGAATGTGAACACTATTTGCACAAAGTTAAAATGGCGTGCACCGTTGATTTTCCTTCATTCTTTTATAACAGAAACTAACATAACTGGCACCATACGCACAGCTCGACGATCTGCCAGGCACAGATGGCTCATTGGGTCCCTGGTATCTAGCGCCACTGGAAGGCGGGGCTATAAACCGCGCCATGGCCAACAGGTTGCGCTAGTTCGCGTATTTATTAGGCAGACTACGTATATGCAATCCTCTTCGAGATTCAATTTAGCAAGGGCAACTGTTGAATGACGATTTTCGAAAAAAACCCTCAACTCCGGGCGCTACCTTCCTTGCTTCGAACTAGGATGCACATTAAAAAAAATGCACCTTCTCCTTGAAAACTTAGCTCAGCCTCCACACCCATTCTCCTCTCTCTCTTCAGACCCCATTCAGCTGTGCATACATACTATTTATACCATACTCTATGCTGCAGTGGGCACATGATATTGTGCCCGTATGTTCACGGCAAAGATAGCTGCAAGTAGAAAAACTCTTAAGTAATGACATTTCTTAACTTTTCTTGTTGAAATACAGGATGAAAGACATCATACTGAATTTAACAGATTTTTTTAATATAAGTTGTAATCGTCCTCCTAAAGAAATATGGACTCCACCGATGTACTAAAGACTCACGAATATTTTTTTCATCATTTGAGATCAATAAAATGTGACGCATATCAATTAAAAAGCGAAATCGCAAGCAGGAGTGACGAATGCACAGAAGAGGACAGAGCCAGTCAAAATGCAGAATGTTTGAACAATGTTGAGGACAAGTTTATTAGCGAGGATATGTGTGTATGTATGTGTATATATATGTATATTTTAATATATGTATATATATATATATATATATATATATATATATATATATATATATATATATATATATATATATATATATATATATATATGTGTGTGTGTGTGTGTGTGTGTGTGTGTGTGTGCATATATATGTGTGTGTGTGTGTGTGTGTGTGTGTGTGAATATGTATATATTTTTTCTTACAGGTTCCCCCCAACTTTCCTCACCTAACCCCCAACCCCCTCAACCCTTACCCTTCCCTCATGGTGCTACACCCCCTGCCACACACCTTTTTGGTGGCTCGCAGGGTATTTATGTAGATGTAGATTAGAAAATACCTTTTTATTTACAGAGCACCCGGTAAGCCACAGTCCAGTCTGTCCTTTCAACGTGTCGAGAGCCTCTCAATATCTCGGACCTGGAGCATCGCAAAAGGTTCCGCGTAGGATTCCGCGTAGCATACGTCGACAGTTAATCGTAATTGGAAGTTCTGGGCGTAGATCTTCTCCTAGGGAAAATATATTTAAATATGTTACTGAAGACCAATCAGGAGGTACTCTCAGGTTTTGGAAAGAATATAATGACTTTGTTAATAATACGTCCGTGACAATTTACTATCGTTGCCATCAAATTTGTGGAGTACTAAAGAGCATTGATATTAACAAATCAAATTACCGAGTCATAAATTATATCATCTCAAGTACAGAATACTTCTTGAAACTACAAAGCACATCGTCGCCGGAACTGAAAGTTGGCTCCTAGAATACGTAGCGGAGAGCAAGGACTACCTCCCTCAGTGGTATAATCAGCTAACGCAAAAGAAGACGTAGTAGGTCTTCTATTTCCCTATCTAATGAGTTGGACTTCTCGGAAAGTGGTTCGTGAGTAGATGTAGTTAAATGCTGTTTAAGTTACTGTTTAGTTCACGATCTGTGTCGTTCGTTATTTCTCTGCAGATAACAGTGTCGTCGGAAAACAGTTTTCCGATGCTTTTTATTTTTGAGGTCAATAATATAAATAAGCACGCGTAATGATGACTTGTACGAGTGATTTCTAGCAACAGTAATGGGCCCATGGCAGTACTATGAGGAACTCCGGATGCTATATTTATACAATTAGAGCTGGAGCCATTTTTCACCAATTTTTGTTTGGGGTTGTTAAGTACATCCTGAATCTAGATTATGGCATTATCGTTTATTCGGTACACTCGCATATCAATTTGGCGTGCGGATTTGGCTTTACGAAATAAATGTATATAATCCAAGAAAATCGCAACTACTTGTTTCTTCCTTTCCTCCAACTTTAGGAGGATATCGTGCATAAAAATCCCCAACTTAGTTTCACATGACCTCTCCTCTCCGAATCCGTTTTTTACTCTATAAACCAGGAGGTTATGCTAAATATTAAAGGGAAAAGGGTTGTGCTAGAGTAGGTGAAGCAGTTCATTTGATTGGGCAGTAATTTAAAGTTAAAATGGCGCAGTATTGGGGACAATAGGAGAAGATGTGTGTTAAGAAAGAATTATTTGCAAGAAGACAGAGATTGTTGTCAACTGAATAAGTCTCTGAAGAAAATATTAGAAAAAGACTTTTCATGTGGATCGTGGTGCTTTTTGGATGCATATACCTGTACATGTACAGGTATATACATGCACACCTGTATTTGGATCAAGAGGATTGGAGGCTTTTGAGATGTTGATGTGTTTCGGAAAACAGAGAACATAGGTTGTACAGCAAGGAATAAAAACGATACGGCATGAAATAGGCCTGGCGAAGATAGCAAGTTACTACGGGGGAAGTTCTAAGAGGGCAGAGAAAACGAACGGAGGAAACATGGAGCAATGTTGTTTTACTGATTGTCGTGATAGAAGGGAGAATGTTGGGTAAATCGGGGAGAAGAAGGAAGAGAGAGTGGAGAATGAATAAGGCAGCATGAATCCAGGCAGAAATTTGCTAACAAATGAATGAAAGAATCATGCAAGGTAACGAAAGAGCAAGAATTGCTCTTCCTTTCCTTCAGTTCTCGCAATTCTTAGGAGTGAATAGTCGTCAGGAGTCATCCGAAATCTAACTTTGAATTTCTTGCATAGCTTAAATGAACTTAATTTTCACCCTTTATACCTTCTGGCTATGCAGAAGGGAGAGTGTTTGCTATGATATTCATTGATAGTCAAAATTTGTATTTCTTCATTTTACGTGCACCAAAACTCGCATGTAATACAAATGTTTACGAGAATTTATGAGGGCACGTTATCACATCGCGAGAAAATTTCCGCAAGTGCATATTCTCCTATCACACACACCTTAGCGTTTTCTTTCAGTGTATTATGTATTTGTGGAGGTGCATAGGGATAGATTTCGATGCCAAAACCTGGGGAACGGCTTTTAGGTGAGGAATCATTGGTGCGCTAACGGCGTGGGACATTTGTTGGCCTGTTTCTTCAGACAGGCTGTTAAGATTTGTTATTTGAAATAACTGAGCAAACCAAGTAAACCTCACTAGGGGATAGACGGCTTGGTTAGTAAAGAAACCCCCAAGCACTGCCGGAAAAGAGTGTCCCACGTCCAGGAAAGCTAGGAATGGCACTCAGGGGCCGAGCATTAGTTACGTATTTCCCGGTTACGATAACATCTGCAAATTTTGATTAATGCCTAGGATTAAGCCTTGAAAATTATTTTCATAAAGAATGCCGTAAAGATTGCAAATATTATTTATTATTATATATTTTCTAGGCATTAATCCCTGAAAAGTTTCTTACTTTGGCCAGCAACGACGAAGAAATGGCGTAAATTGTAGCTGTTCCTAAGGAAAACTAAAACACGCGACCAAAGCTCAAAGTCCATGACGACTGTCACAAGCTGCTATGTAGTTTCAGTTTCTTAATGATTGGTGTAGTGTCGATGCCCAGGTGAATCCATGGAGTGCTCTCTCCACTCCATAGCCATTACATTTTCAATGCCGCGATGACTTTATGTCAGCGAATACAGCCATAGGCTCCCCTGCATGCCATCCCTTTCCAGTGCCCTTACTTCTCTCCCTTTCTTTCAGACCCACGTCTGGCCTATAACTAAGAAACGAGAGATTCCTCGATGGGGGAGGGAAGGGGAGAAAACTAGCAAAAGAATTCAAAAAGGAGGCAGAAGGATAGGGAAAAAAACGCCTCTAGGCACTATTCTCATATTCCACTCTCATCGCTTCTCATTATCTATTGATGAGTACTAAATGCGGCTATTGAAGAAGCCGCCGCCAAGGAACCCAAAGAAGCTTCCGAATGAATGCAACCGCTTGTGCGAAGGAAGAGAGACAGGAGACGACGAAGGCATGCGCCCCCCCCGCTCGGGGGTCTAGGGGAAGAGTGGACGAGAGTGTTTTAGTGCCGAAGGGTTGATGAGGGAGGAGGGGGCACCGGAATTGGTAGGAGGGTGAAGGGACGCAGTTGTTCTACACCTACATGGTATCAAGCAAAGCACCAATATGTGGGTAGGTGGCAGGGGGTGGGTGATCCCTGATCAGACATGCAACATCAAAAATTAGCTTTATCTACTACATTGGAACGGCTGATTCCTCCAACAACTCCTTTAACTTTAAGACCATTTTGGGTACATTTTCTGCTAACTCATCAAGAATATTAATAACCTTCGTTGGATAATTGACAATAAATTCATGTGTGGAGTTCAACGTAAAATAACGTGAAAACTGATTCGCAGTTACCTATATATTTTACCCCCGTCTTAAAATTCTGGGCTCTAAACAATAAATGGGGCGTTGAAATCTCCACCGATCATTATGTCCCTTTCGTTGTTTGTTCATGAGCTAAGCTTGATTCGCTGGTTTGATTCAAGCGTTTAGTAAACTATGGCGTAATTTGAAAAATGACAATATATACGAGTAGATTCTTTTGGGTTGAACACTTTCAATTGAAAACTGAACTCTTGCATAATAGTCATCTGGAATTATCTCAGCACTGCCGACGCAAGAGTTATTAACTGCCAAAAAAACCGTCCCACATTCCATTTACTTTCTCATTTCTGTAAACTGAAGAGGAGTTTGAGATTAGTATCCTGCAGGCGATGTCAGTCTTAATCAGCTTTTAGTTCCAATAATTATGTCTGCTCCTGCGCTTGTGATAAAGTGATGGTAATCGGCTGCTTTGTTTTTTTACACTCCGGCAGTTAAAAAATGTTGCGGATATTATTAAACAAGGTTAACAATCATTACTGGTCGCATTAGGAAATCAGTGACATATGAATAGAATGAGAATTAATGTAAATGAAGTGAAGGTTATGCAGAGCGTTTTGATTAGAGACGGAATGTAAATAACTATACTGCAGAGTCTAGGACGCACATTAGGCAATCAAGATAAGAGAAGAGAAAAGGGTAGGCATTTGGATGGAAAGAAAGATGATGGGAACCATGCGAACTCGAAGGTTAGTTTAATGTAGTGTGGGGTTACAGGTTATTATTTTTGGGAACAGCTAAGAAATGTAGCGATCATCCGTCAGGTTCATTCAATATATATCTTAAACGATAGCCTGCCAATGATAATAAATTAGGTTTAGGGATGACCAGACTTTCGTTTACCAAGGTCCTGCAATGATTGATGAGCTCATAAGAAAATCAGTGCAGTATGTCTGGTATAGGTCTTAAAGTAAACAAAACAAAGATTAAGGGGGTTTTCGAGAAAGGTAAAAACCAAGTTAAGCGGCCGAAAACTAGTGCAGGCGAAACAGTTAATTTTGCTTGAAAGTACTATGGACTAAGAGAGTCCAAGCAGTCAGCATATCGGGAGGAGGATTGTTTTTAGGAAAAAAAGTGTTCACAGGATGGAATGAATGATGGCAGAGATGTTTAGTAAGGATATTAAGGAAAGATTAGGGAGAACCTTGGGTTGGAGCGAGGTTTCGTATGGTTTGGAAACTTTAAGCGGTTTAAGCAATACTTAGGTGTAACATGAATGATTTGAAGACGAGTGTGGAGTAGGATGGGAAAAGTGAAATGGATTTAAAGGAAAGAAACCAAGAAGTGCATTGTGGGTAGGGAAGAGGGAGGATCTTTCGAAAATATCCAAGGAATGGAGGGAAAGTAGATAGAGAGCATATAGATTGGCGATGGAATTCTGAAGACTTAGAGGGAGGAGAGAGAGGGCAAACGAAATATGAAGAGGGAAAGGAGGGTCATGTCGGACGGAATGAAGGGTGGAAGAATGCATGCGTAATTTTAAAACAATTTATTCTATTTTGAGGTGTCAGCTTGTGTCTTCTAATTGAGGTTAAGATATGCTGCAATTTTTAAATTCTGTGCTCTTGGAATATCTTTTTTTACGGTATGACGAGCAAATGTGGGAAATTTGGGAAAATAAGACATTTTGAAGACAGTTTGTTATTATATATAATCAATATGTGTTACATTAAACAGAGTACATCGAGCTTGCTTATGTTGGCAGCCATTATCTAAACGTAACCAAAGATTTAGAAGATATTAGAAAAAATATTCGACCCTTATTTTTCCTTCGCTGTTTTAAAATGATCAATTTGATTTCGCTGCCATAGCGGTATATTTATGCTGCGTGGTACTAAACATTAAGTAAAAAATGTTTCTAGAAGCAACCTCTTGGTTAACACAATGTTCTGGATTTTTATCGTCCAAGTTTGCCGACCTAATAGGCTTAAAAAATATATGGGTAACTTTAACAATGTTTATTGCGATCTTTTTCCTTTATTCTCAGTGTCAGGAGTAATTTCTATCAAATGCATTTTCCCAATGTTTATCTCCAGATAGTCTCTCCCCACAAGTTACAAGTATGCACTTCATCTTCTCTGATTCCCTTAATATATTCCTATGTCTTCTTACCCTACGATTCTGTCCACAGATTCTGTCGGATTCGCGAATATTTAATGAGTGTGGGTAGTACCCATTTATCTTTTGTACATCCACATCTACATAATTCCCCGCAAGCCACTGCAAAGGCGTGTGGCGGCGGGTGTTAAGTCACCAGCCACGCGTGAACAGTTGTTATTTCATCCATGCATACACCTGACTGCAATTTATCTTATGTACAATTCCGCTGCTCATACATGCCCAAGATCTCCGAGTTTGTTTATGATCTATCAATTCACCCCTTACCAATATTCTTAGCGCCCTGTAATGCAAACGCTTGCAGTACTCTGCTCGTGCTATAAACAGTGGTCTATCGACGTGCGTCAAAATTCTCCACGCGAAGGTTTTTGGAAGATATTTATTTTTCTTGGGTGGAGTTTGATAATTTTACATGAAGTATATTTTACTCTTATTTAAAACTTTTTTCGCCTGATTTATTCTTCGGATAAATACTAATTATTAAGTTACCGATTGATAATATTTTGTTTTGATTACAAATCGCTTTTTTATGCTGATTGTAACCGATGAAGTAAGTTATCACATTGACACATATTTTATCTCGATGGCACCTCGTGGAAGTTCGTCATTATAAAAAAAACAAATTCAGCACTTTTCCACAGATTTATTTGTAACGTACAACGTGTTTCAGTTCATCGAACCATCTTCAGGTACAAGAAGTTACCTGTGTCTTGTACCTGAAGATGGTTCGATGAACTGAAACACGTTGTACGTTACAAATAAATCTGTGGAAAAGTGCTGAATTTGTTTTTCTCATGATGACGAACTTCCGGTATATCTCGCCTGAATCTGTTGGATAATTGTGGTTCTTCGATGGTGCATAGTTAACCAAAAGGGGAGAGCATCCTTGTTGCTCCTTGCCTCTTTATTAATTATAGCTGCATCCACTCATCCGTCTAACCTTCGTAGTGCAGTAGCTCCGATCTGCACGCCGAGGGCGCCTCCCGCTCTCCCCCCCCTCCCCTCCCGGCGTCGGACGCGCACTAAGGGCGCGCAGCTGTTGTTGTTGTGATGCGAGTTCCCGCACTCCCTCTCCTGTGCGTGCGTGTGCGTGCAGGGATGGGAAAGGGGGCGGGGGTAGGGGGAAGAGGAAGGGTGGTGGGGGAAGTCATTTCGGTGTTTGTGCGAGGGGAGATCCACGTCCACCTTCCCTCCCCCTCCCGTCGCCACTTTAAAAACCTCCGAAATCTCTAAACAACCCCCAAAATGGTCGGGCGGAGGTGGGCGGGGGCGGAAAGGGGGATCGGGGGTGGGGGGCGGGCTAGGGGGATGGATATTCCGGCTACGCTCTTCCTCCCTCGACGCCACCCCCCCTTTTTCCCCTTCGCGGCGAGGGGGGGAACCAACCACCCCCGAGAGAGGGTAGGTGCACTCTCTCAGTGGGGGTGGTGCGAGTGACCTTGACGAAGAGAAAGCTGCGCTTTTCGGGGTGGCCAACATGGCCGGCCGGGAACACCCGGCGGCCCTCCAAACCCGGGGATCCACGACGACGCCCCCTCTTCCAGGCCCCGCGGTGACGAGCCGAAGCAAGACGAGAAATCCTCGGGGTCTAAATAAATATTGACAGGACCAAGTAGATTTCGATGCGCGCTGCTATCTTAGATAGGGAACCGGCACAACTTTCTTTCGCGACCGAAAATCACGGAGAAAAGTTAATCCAAGTGTTCGTCCCGATTACCCTCCCCCCGTTAACTGAGGTGAACGTTCTCATTTTTGTCTCAGACCACATGTTACGCTGAATGCTGCTCCTAGGGTGTGTGGCAGGTGGTGATTTCACTCCAGCCGTAAAACATCAATACTGTAGTCGGTTTTCTGGGTTTAGTTTGGTATCATTTGACTTCAGTAGTATGAAGAGGGGTAAGGCCTACCTTTACTTGTTAAGCATGAGATCGCGTTCTCTCGCCTTAGTGAGCTGCCTCATTTTTTAGGGTTTTGGGTTTTTGTGACTGTCCATGTTGCTATTTTCATTCCACTTGGGCATGAGAGAGTGTGCCCTGATATAAAACCTTTCCCACCATCACCAATCCTTCTATCCCTTCAAAAAAGTCACCAACTCAAACCGACGTAGTCTCATTTCAGCATGCACTTCCAGCATGTTATCTACATATTAAACTGTAATATCGGCCCGTCCTTCAACATTCTACTGGTACATTAACTTGTGCAATGTGTCTTACACTACAAAACGCGCATTTTAAAATAACCATACCTCCTGCAACAATTTTTCCGCATGATTATATGACCAGTTTTCCAACACGCATCTGTATATCTTCCAATGACTGTTTTATCTTTTCATTTATTGTCTTCCTATCCCTCTCAAATACACCACTACAGCCCAAAACCCCTGAAACGGCTTGGATTTGGATCCTGGGAGGGATTCTCTGACAGGGCTTGAAGCACAAAGGAGTACCTCCACCTCTTGATACTGCCTCCGCCCTTGGCCCCCCTCTCCCTCTCCCTCCGCCCCTCCCATACCTGCCCCACCCACTCGCCCAGCCCCAGAGCTCCCTCTCTCTTCTCACATCCGGTGAAAAAAAATCGAAGCCACCATTTGGCATTGCATATAATGTCTTAATGATATGCGGAAGACGATAAGAGGTACGTAAATTAAAAGAAACACTACTAAAAAAGGAAATTTTCTTACAGTACTGACATCTTCATAGTGAGTTTCTTATCAACGCGAGTTTCATTTTCGTTCCCGTCTCGCATATATATGCGACCTGAAGAAGGCCTCGGAGTGAGGCTAAAGCTTAAACAATCTACAATGTGAGTGTTCTTTTACGTGTTATCTATTTTATTCTGTGTTCTATTGTGCCGTCCAAGTGTTATATTGCTCTCGTGAGTACTTCCACATTATCGATATATATATTCTGTGTATACCTATTCTATATATATATATATATATATATATATATATATATATATATATAACATTAAAGAGCAACAAACAATATAAGAATACGTAAAAAGAACAGTTACTTTTTTATTTATTTTTATTTTTTTAATTAACTTTTTTTTATTAATTTAACTAACACTTCCCTGTTACTTCGACGAAATCATCTAATATATATTATAAAATATATATATTTTTATATATACTCGCACATTCTTATTCACGTCCGTGAGACTTGAAGTTTGAATTAGCGGACAAAGACAAAAACACAGAAACACATAAATAAGAAAACTCACCATTTTTTGAATTTTCGGTGGCCACTCTAACGAAGGAAGGAAGGAGTTCCTTCCTTCTCTTCCTTGAGAAAGGCGGCTTGGACCACCGAAAATTAGAAAACTAGTGCATCTCTTTTCTTTTTGTGTGTTTCTGTGTTTTTGTCTTTGTCCGCTAGTGCTAACTTCACATACATTATTAAATCCCCCCGTGGGACTTTCACATAAGTACTTAAACGGAGAAGCGAGATAGCGCAAGCCAACAAAAACCAGAGAAACCCATACTTACTAACGAAACACTCACGTATTCTGACTTATCGGAAACATGGGAAAGAGAATGCACAGGAACAGGGAGGGTGGACAGGGATACAGATACGAAAGAGTTGATTATTTTATCTAACCTCGACGTCACACGCGCATTGGCAGTCGTCAGTGTAGATGTGTGATGTGGATCGGAGGTCAAGAGTTGAGCTGAGGTGTAGGAAGCTTGAAGGCAGCGGGGCAGCGGCGAGGGGAGGAACGGGGGTGCATTGACACGCGGTTGTGGTGCCGGCATCTCATAGGGGGGGGGGGTCGTATGTGGGGGAGAGGTGGCGCATGAGTGCATGGTAATTGGTCAATCGAGGCTCGACGGTAAGGAGGAAAGTGAATGTCGGGATTGGACGGCCAAATGTCACGGTCATAGTCCTTTGCGGAGGGGGGAAGGATTTAATCCGGGAGGGGGCGTAATTGGACACCCTCAAGGTGAAGCGGGGGGGTGGGGGGAGGGAGAGTCGGACGGTCGACGACTTGGAGTGGAAGAAGGCAGTGGGGCGGGCGCGTTGGCGTCTTAATTTCGCCCATATTCGAGAGGGTTTCTGTCGGCATTCCACCACCTTGAACCCCAGTGCTTTCACCTTGGTGACGCGTATCGAAGATATTGCATATAGTTATAATGCGTAAGATTCAATGACATATTTCATGGGAAAGCATAGCTTGGCATGCGCTATCGTCGTGGCGTAATGTACAGTAGAATGGTCAGTAAGTCGTAGTATAAGTAAACCATCATCTGTACCGTATCATTGCAGCATCCTCGTGGGCGTCTCACGAGGAGAATGGGGGAACGGCTTCAGACCAATGCTGTGGACTGAATTGGATGTTAAATAAAAATCTATTCCTTTAAAACAACTTTAATATTGAAGCGGCTTTAGAAGTACTCGCTATAATGGACGTGCAATAATAATTTATTTGCAGTAAGTGCTTTAAAATTTGAAGACATCTTAAAGGCTGGGCATTATTGGGACTTACAATAAGACGAAAAGTAGTGCGCTATTGAGTTTGTGGAAATTTTCCGCGGATTGTGCGAATGTATTTGCTTGAAGTGTACCATCTTACTGAGAGAGACATGGATACTAGGAAATACAAACAGAAGGAAAAGTTAGAAAGCCTTGGATAGATAGGCGCAAGCGGCTGATTGCTGAAGGTAAGATATGAAGTAGATGGAGTGAGATGTGAAGAAGGATTAAGGGAAGTAGAAGAGATCGAAAAGGAAGAGAGCAGATGGAGTGGTGCATGAACACTTTCAGACGTGATGAGTCAACCGCGAGCCTTCAATGATATTGTTACGGGTATGTCTAAGGTGCTCGTTTCAATAATTGGCGAAAGATTAAGTTCAGTTATTTGGGTAACATTGTTCTCCTGTTGTCCCAATTCTTTCAAGGGAAAACGAGTATTTAATTTACATTAGGTCTAATTCTTTTGGTTTAACGCTGCGGTCTTTTCTGCTTTATCTGATTTTCTCTGCCCTAATCATTATTCCTCTTAGTTCCAGAAGTGAAATCGTGGTTCTTTCTCCGTAATGATTGCCCAGTCTCCGATGGAGGGCGTTCTAACGAAGGAGGCAATTACTTCATTATTTCCAATCCACATTCACTTGATTTGCAAAGCCGGTATTTGTAAACCAGAACTTCCCATTAATACATAACATTCATTCATTGGAAATTTAAGTAAGCGATCACACAAATTGCTGTAGTCTTCAAATGTGTCTCCAACATCAAGAAATATCATCTCTCTCCTTTACCTTATATCACTTTCTTACGATCAACATAGTAACACAAATTTTATTGATAGGATTTCAAAGTCTGATCGCCGAATGTGCCTGTTGATGCAAAATTGAAGTCTATTCTCCGCCCCTTTATCGCTATGCCCACTTTCTTTATATTTTTACAAACTGCTTTCCCTTAAATATCATAATTCCATATCCAGCGACAATTTTCCGAAATACATTTTTCGTGACCTTTAAATATTAAAATGCCCGAATTTATTTTCCAGGTTCATTCTTGCTGAGAGTGTTTCTACTTGGGCGACTCGGTTTTTTGAAAATTGGATACTGATTATTTTTCGAAAATTTAAAATAAAACTTCTCGAACCAGTCCCGCATTGCAACCAGGTCGTTCCCTAATGTTATCCAATCCTCCGTATTAATAATATCTCCTGTATCCTATACTCAGTAATCTCTGTGTCCCCTGTAAGTAAGGAAAATTTTCCAATAACCGCGGCGTCGACGTGCTCATCTAATGAATAGATAAGAAGGTATTTATGATACTATCTTTATTTCACGTAACTTGAAGTTACCTTTATATAACACTTTCTATGCCGTATTCTAGTCATGCAACGACTTAAAAAAAAGTTTAGATGTTCTCTTTATGTCAGGGTTATTTACTTCCGTGGCCAGTCTGAATGGTGGTTACAATAATAGCTAAGCGCTTAATAAAAATTGGCAATTTTCCACAAAATTAAATTTTAATACGACCGGTTTCGATGTAACTACATCATCTTCTAGAAGATCTTCTTAGAAGATGATGTAGTTACATCGAAACCGGTCGTATTAAAATTTAATTTTGTGGAAAATTGCCAATTTTTATTTTTTCATGATATTCCACCATATCACGCCTGAAACGTCTCTTTTTATAGCTGAGCGCATTGGAAAATCAGTTATATTTGAAATGAAAATCATCGTAAAGGGACAAGAGTTTTCAGGTTTTATAGATGGAGGAACACTAGGTTAAGCCCTAAAATTGAAGGATAAAAATTAGAGAATGTACAACAGTTTTATCTATGTCAGAGGTATTTTACCCTGATATAGTCAGCATAGTAGGGGCAGATAAAAAAAAGACATACGTTAGTAAAAAAATGATTTTCAAAGAGGAGGGAATAGGTGAAATAATCATTAATGTTTAGTGAAACATTGGTTACAAAAGGTGAAATTAACAAGAAGAAAAACAAACGAGGAGGTGCACGGTTTGGTGGGGGAGGAGAGAGTATTTATTGTTGGAAGGCATCAAAAGGAGGCAGGGAAGATGGATGCGAGGGCATTTTGATTGGCAACGGTAAGAAGTTGAAGACTGTGCTGGGTAAATTGAAGTGGGGGAGGAAAAGCATAGGCATGTCGGGCAGAATGAAGGGAAGTGAAGAGAATTGAAGAAGGGTTTATTTCAGCGTGGGATATCAGGTTTTGCTCAGTTAGGTGACGTTCAGAATTGTGAATACGTTATGAATGCGTCCATCCAAAACCGGTACACTGCTAACAAATGGTAATAATATCTTCGTGACCAACTTGCTTTGAGACAATTTGAAGAAATCTTTTTTCAGCGGCAGTCAAAAAAGCCTCTTAACCTGGCGCATTTATTTTCTCCTGAGGCAAAATATGACAAACAAGGAGTGCTGTTTTAATCTCGCAGGATCTAACCTTGCGGTAGCTGTGCTATTTTTCTTTAAATTCTGGCTATCGTGATGCTTAATTACTGATCTTACCATTACATGTTCAGTAACCTTTTACGAAATAAATATAAGGGAGATAAAGCGGTAATTACTGTTTTTTCGTACCACTTCGTTTAAAGATATATAGTTTTTATGAAAAACATTTTCAGTTATAAGACACCAATTCATCTGGCATTTATATCTTAAAATATTACGTACAGATAAGGTGATTTGTGTAAGAAATATTTTAATGCTTGACTTGTGGGATTTTTTAAATGTTTAAAGAACGTAATTAGTCAATTAGTATTGTTGTCCTTTAAAGTAGCACAATACTGGTACTTCCACGTGTCAATGTTTATATAAAAAGTATCGCTATCAATTTTTTCCTGACTTGTGCGTAACGTGTTTAACTCAGACCGTTAGTTAAGTGTGCGCATGATCGCAGATATCATATTGGCATTGATACAAGATGACAGTGCACACCATTATCACTGAAGGCTTAGCGATGCAAAAGATCTGCGCTTAATTCGTCCCGAAGGTGTTTTCACGGACAACCAAGAGCAGAGTCGAGGATCTACTCTTGCAAAGATCATCTGCAACGTCATCGCGACGATTCCCCAACACTTTTACAGTCCCGACTTGGCACCATCGGACTATTTCCTATTGCCAAAAGTGTAATCCCTCCTCAAAGGATACCACCTAATAGGACCCTAAGTACCGCCCAAGAAGCTTGCACGCGTACCCTTAAGGAACTTCGGGTATTTACCTATCAGGGAGCCTTCGAGCCGTGGAATAGCCGCTAGCAAAAGTGTGTCGACGCTCAAGGGATGAACTTTGAAGAATATTTAGATTTTGCAGCAATACATAAAACAAATCTATTTTTCCGAAACTTTTCCCGATACTTTCTACAAAAAAATCATGCACAATTCACTGAATGCGGAAGTGGTTTTCCTGCAGCACCGCATCGTCAGTTGAACAGACAGATCATGTGAGCACTATGCATGCATGCCTTACCCTTTAGCTGGACACCTATTCAACATTTATATTACAAGGTGTTTTTTCTTACTCAGTCATGGGTTTGACATTTGGATAAATGTTATTTGCACTACATATGCATTGCTAAATGAGAGGGTTCTCCGCCCGAAACGCTAAGGCTGACCATGAAGAGACGAAACGGTGGTTGGACAACTCGCCATGGATGTCTATTTTACGTTTTCATACAAGCTAATTGAGACATTCTTTTAAAATGGAAAAACTATCTAAATAATTTACATCTCCATCTACTCAATACCCCGCAAGCCGCCGCAAGGGCGTGTGGCGGGGGGTGTTAGGGCACCACCCGAAATTTAGAAAGAAAAAAAACAGCATGCAGAAGCCACAAATTTATAGTCCACAAACCAAACATGGTAAACAATCATACAAGAACCCTTTCACTTCTTAAACACGCAAACCCACAAACTATCAACTAACATACATATGCACAACCTAATACCTTTGAATTTTTCATTTTGTTTCGACTCGCAACTTAAATGTTTTTAATATTTCTAAAGGGACATCGGTTTCTTGCTATTATGATTTCTGATTGTTTTGGAAAAAGAATGAGTATTTGAATCTATCTGTATTGAAATCTATCTCCCTTATTTTATATTTGTGGTCTGATCTACCTAAGTAGTGTTTGGCCATTATAATTACTTTAGTGTCGTCGTTGAACTCGCTGGTTCTGAATCTTTCTAAAAGTCTAAGTCTCGCTTGCTCTCGCTTGTTGCAGTTGTAATGTAATAATAGTTGAAGAATCATTTTACTTAACGGTGCCACTTTCACACACGAGTACACTGAAAAACTTCACTTCTAAGTGAGAGCTGGAGAGTATTAAATGCTGTGATTTGGAAACAAAAGTCACCCTAACAAATTAATCATTACTGCTGATATACCACTACTAGTTCCACTGCCTGAAATCTACAGCATTCGCTAAATGAGCCGACATGAAGTTGTGTAGTAAGGGTTGAATAGTTTTTAAAATTTAAGTTGCAGCCCTATTTGTGCAATTGTGTTTTAAAGGATAAGTGAGAGAAAGAAGAATGGGTGCAGAATAAGATGCTTTCCCCTCCGTTGCTGAGGGCGTTCTCAAGACTTGTTGAGACAGGTTGAGACTCAGACAGGAGAATCCGATTCTATTTAACTCATTGGTGCTGACAGTTGCTCTTCGCAGAAATAACTAGCGTTTAGGAAGTTGACCTGGAGACGGAAGTAATATCCAAGCGAGGCACCGATAGCGGGGAGACGTATGATGACTGCATGGGAAACCCTGGAATGTCTCCCCTTCACATTAAAAGGCAGGCAGTCTGGGTATTTAAATCCTTAGTATTCGCACCCTTCATATTATTGCGATTTTATCGCCGTAATGCGGTGAAATAATTCTTACAATTTTCACTTCTGGTGCAGTGGAGGAGCTCGAAATCAACGTGGCAGGAGTGTGCAAGCATTACTAACACTTGAGACTTCGGGAACTACTTGATGCTCTATTACTTTGTGAAACGGCTGCGTCATTTCTTGATCACCCGTGTTTCGTATCTACGATAAGAGAATACGGGGGCAGCACCTGAAAGTTAGAGAGGGAAAACTATATCGAAATTTCCTTCTATCTCTCATGACGAATAAAAATCAAACGTAAAATAATACACTTTTACAATATTCTTCTCTTGACAGGTACGTTTATAAGTTCTTATACTATATGATGGCATTGTTCCATGGTGATGAGAAAACCTTTATCGTTTTCGATGAATAGTTTATTAGGACGAATGGTTTCGATGCCCTGCATCACTTTCAGGGGTCTGTTCAGTTTTCTAGGGACATATCTGCTGCAGCATGATCAGAGTGCCCGGGTGGGATTATTGAACTACCGGACTGTAAAACTACCCTTACCTCACCCGTCCAAGACGACATTCTCAAACAATGCACACGAATCCGACTGCCAAACTGAGGAGGCACGCAAAAAATGATAAAACGTAACCAAGCCAATCGGATCGCAATTAGATAAGGCGTGTTGAAAATTACGAATGTGCTTTCATCACTTTAGTTCCAGTGAGATAAGTTAACAATTACAGCTCTTTCCCTCTTTTGGTATTTATTTTTTTGTACTCAGAAGTATTTATTAAAGGATAACGATGTAAGGAACTAAGAGAATAATAAAATCTTCCAAATGGAATGCTCTTCGGCGACGCATAAATATTAAAAAAAAACACAAATGTAGATATTTAAAATATAGAGAAACGAAGAAAGGACACTCAAATAGTAGGTTTGACGGCCATGCCATCGAAACGTCAAAACTACATATGTGAGTGTCCTTTATTTGTGTTTCAATGTTTTAAAAATCTACATCTGTGTTTTATAATACATGTATATTAACAAATAAATACACATATGTATAGATGATTTCGTCGAAGTAACATGGAAGTCTTGAATAAACAAACTTGGACAGCAACAAACAATATAAGAACGCATAAAAAGCACGCAAACAAACGTTATTTCTTAATAATTTGGATGGAAATTATTAATAAATAACTTGTGAATGTTCTTTTTATGTGTTCTTATATTATTTATATGTATGTAATGCAAACGCAGTACTGAGCACAGGTGTAAAATGTGGGCTGCACCGCTGGGTGGCTCCCCCTTCTCCTCGCAAGAGTATTCCCACCTCCACCTCTGAGAAGAGTCGCGAGTGAGGCGAGAGGGTGGGCGTTTGGTTTCCACCGAATGCGGCATCGGCGCTCGCTGACGATGCCTTGGCTGGAGCGAGAGCGCCTTTCCCCCTGGAGCCTCCAGTCGGGCCTCAAGTGTTGCGTGTTGCCTCATTCCGTGCCGCTCCTTTTTTTTGGCGTCACTCTATCCCCCCCTCCTCCACACTCCTTTCCCCACCCCCAACCTCTCGTGAGAGGTGCGCAACACGAAGTTCGCCATCTGCTGGGCGGGAATAGGACGTAATCCCGATTATTAAAAAGAGTGCGGGCACTCTTTTGTTTGTGGTTTTCGAGCGTTTTGGAGTTTAGTGGAGCGTGGCATATAGGTTTTCTTCTTTCTTGCTCTCGGAGGCGGCGCTGGGGAGGGGAAGTAGTCGGAGAACCCCTCGCCCCGGCCCCATCCCCTCGCTCCCATTTTTTTCATCTTCTTTCGATCACGGTCTTCCTCCTCGTGCTCTCTCTCTCTTTCCCCCTCCCCCACCTCCTCTCCTTTCAACGGATTTCGTTCCTTCCCTAACCCATCTCTCCCTCCCTCTCCCTCTCTCTCTCTCGCTCGCTCATACATGAAATACGATATCCGTCGTGAAAAAGCCTCCGAACCACCCCCGCTCTGCCCTTCCAACCCCCAACCCCTCCTCGCGCTTTCGGAAGAGGTCCAGCAGGAGGGAAGGAGAGAGGAAAAAAGGAAAAAGGGGAGAATATAAGGACAAGACCGGTCGCCCCACCCTACTCCCCCTCCCCGCCCCCAACCTCCACTCCTCCCTCCCTCCACCCCCCTCTCGCGCCCCCTCTCGCCCTGACACTCACGCACGAGACGGAGTCGCGGGATTTAGGGCCGGGGTGGCAGAGCTAGAGCAAGGAGGAACGATCAGGGCCGTCCGCAATGGTCCGTTCTGCACCTTGATGTGCACTGCCGGATTCCCTTTCTCCTTCCTGTCCCGCATCCAGAGTGGTCGTCATCTTCGAGTGCAGTCTGCTTGCGCGCAGACCCCATTCAGGCATTCGTCCGCTTCCCTCCTTGAGCCATCCTCCTGGCTGAGCATTTGGACAAAAAATAATCATTGAAAACTCTTCAAACTCAATGGTATAGCCTGAAAATCGAAAATATGACTAAATGCGAGCATACCATTTGCAGACATTAAAATATGAAAACCTACCATCGGATGTGTGCTTAAGTACGAATTTTGTATTTGTTTAGCGATTTGGTTGGCATTTCATTTTCTATGCTTTTCAAATAATGTTCTTATAACGTACATCTTAATGTGATGTTTATTTTCATAATCGAGACCGCTGTCGTGGTATCCTATTGTGCAATTTATTGTCTGTTGCATAAATTATCGCATACCAAATTAAAATTTGCCAATTCCATTCCACCCATCTGCTCCACTTCATTGCCCTCCTAACTCCCCGTCATTCCCCCGACCCAAGTGTCCACCGCTTACGTACGCCCTTCTCCATTCTCTCTTTATTCTTTCTTCAATTCTTCTGTCGATCACATATCCCCCCTCCCCTCCAGTGCGCACTTCCTCTTCCTCAATGTGCCCATGGCCCTTCTGTCTCCTTCTACGGTCCACCCAGCTGATCAGAGTTTCCTCCTCACTCCAGTCCTCACTCCACTCCTCACTTCCTACTTATCCATCCACTTGAGATGTTTGACATTATCCTCCAATCTCAATATCTTGAAGGGTTTTGTTCTTGTATTGCCTGTCCCAAAGTTAGGGCCGCGTGAGGACGTACTCCAATGCACACACTTGCCATTCTTTTCCTCGGATTGATGCAGGTGCCTCTACTTAGTACGTACTTGTTTCTTCTTCCACGACCATCCCTAAGCTTACGTTCATTTCACCTTTGTCACTCCTCTCACCTCCGCACCATATAGTTTACACCCGTCCACATGCCCGCGTCTCACTTATTCTCACAATTCAATCCCTCCAGTATCTCTCTCCTTCTTTCAAATATTATATTTTTTCATTATTTGCGGTACTTTTCATCCATGTCCTACAGGTTATCAATATATTTTTTAGATCTTCCGCAAATGTTTTTGTCAATATCATATCATCAACAGTTGCCCAACGCATTCTGTTCGCTCCCCCGTCCTGAGCTCTTCGTTCCTTTTCCTCCGCCTCAGCATTCCGGGATAATTTCTGCTGTGCGTGAATTAAAAGACGTTTGCGGCTCATATCAGCCCTGGGTTACAAGGCTTGCTTGTACTCTGATAAGTCTGACTTGTACTCCTTGTCCTATGTGGAACTACTCTTACTCAGCAGAGTGGAATATAATTTCGTTGTAAACCTTACTCGAGGGTCTTACTACTTCGTGCGTGGAGCATTATCTCTAAACTATTGGATTCGTTTGAGCACATCAAGCTAATGATAAAATTGTTTCATCGTTTATAAAACTTCTCTAGTTACAAACAGTTTTCAAATATTCTAATGAATAGTGACATTAATGAATGCATTATCACCTTTTTTAAAAATCAAAGACTTCATCATGTCAAATTTACACTTAGGCAACAAAATATAATTCTACGTAGATGACAAAAGTCTCATGGCCAAATTTTGTTTTTTTCCAATATGCTCTTTTAATTTTGAGTTGCCAAATTAAAATATAACAGCTACTACTAGTCAAAAGGAAGTTATTCTTATTTATTATTTAGTAGTCTACCGTTTCAATGCAGGTTTGTTAGTAGAAACGGAGTGTTACAGTCCTACAACTCTTATCCTCGCCTAACAAGACAAAAACCCGAAGACCACACCGCATTTACTTTTCTTTCGCTCCTGAACACTTCCTCCTTCCATTCCGTCCAGCGTGTCTATCCTATTCCTTCCCTTTCCTCTCATTTCCTTAAAGTTATCCCCTTATAACAGTCTTCAGAATTCCACCGCAAATAACAGTGTTCTGCATTCTCCTTATTTGAATTTCTTCCAACAACACTCTCTATTTCTCTCTCACCATGCCTAGTGCTTCTTTTCTTTATTACTTATCTGCCCATTTCACCTTCTCCACCCTTCTTCACAACCACATCACAAAAGCCTCCAAATCTACGATCATTATCTTGCTTCAACGACCAAGTTTTCGAATCGCACTCCCTCGCTCCATAGCAAAGTTTTCATCAATCTTTTCTTTATTTCCGTACTTAATTTTCCTGCCATCAATTCCCTCCTCCTTGTGAAAGCTTCTTTGTCTAACGAAATTCATCTTTATCCCAACTACCGTGAATATTTTGTTCCAAGACACATCCGATATACATTAACGGTTCTACTTGCTCTATTTTTCACCCTCTCTTCTCATACGGTGAACTCAGCCTTCTTGATGATATCGTTACCTTAGCTTTGCGTAGATTTATTTGTATTCTATCATAATAATTTTATAATGAGCTCTGTAATCACAGTTAACCTTTGGCTGACTGACTAATTGAAGCTTGATCCCTGCAAGCATAATTGATTTTATTAATTCTCCATCCACTTTTATTTCCAAATTCATTTTTACCTTTCGTTTACTAATAGGTACGTTGAAAAGCCTATCAAAACAGGTGATCAAAGTCTTCCTAACACTACCCATCCTAACTCTCCACCCGCCACTCACACTTGAACAGTCTAAGACAGGTTGCGGATAAATCTCTTGCATCCTATTTCCTGATACGCATTCATGACATCTACCCAGTTCACTGTATGAAATACCTTTTCAAAATCTACGAAACAGGCAAATACACCCTGATTGCATTCTATGTTTCTCTCCACAAGTGACCTCCTTACTTCTGCGGCCTCACTTCTGCATCTTCCCTTCCTGAACCCAAAGTGATCATCCTCAAAGTAATCATTCGCGCTACTCTCCATCCTTTTGTTGGTAATCCTGAGAACCACTTCAGATGCTTGCTAAGTCCTACTTAGCAGCTCTGTAGTCCTTTACTTTTCATACTTTGGAATAGGAACTAACACAGGTCTGACGAAATACTTAAGTCAAACTCCTTCCTCGTGTATGCTAAGAAATAGCTCGTAAATTATCTTCCTTCCACGTTTTCCTAAACCCTTATGTATTTCAGCGTTAACTTTACCTATCTCCACAGCCTAATTTCGTTTTAATACCCTAAATGCTCTCTCTCTCTCAAAGTATAGTTTTCCTGGTCCTAAGCTAACCCCATATGTCATATTCTCTGTCTATTTATAAACTACCTGGCCTAATATTGTTTCCTTATAGGTCCCCTATGTATTCATTTCCTCTCTCTCGCTCTCTCTATTGAATCGCTCGTAGTTCATTTTATATTTCCCTGTTCTATCTTTAATAGTGTAGCGTGCACGAGTTTTCCCTTCTCATTTCCTTATCTATCTTTCACCTGACTGTAAAGCGTACCTATTTCACCATTCCTTTTGAAATATTCAAGTCATGACACTGCTTCTTCCTTCACTATGCTTCTTTCGCTCTAATACTTTCCTGCCTTAGTTTATTATTCAATTTCTTGGGCTTTTTGTCTATTTAATCATGCTGTTACGTTTTTTACAGTTCCTTTCCTCGTTCTTATCTACATTCGTAATCATTTCGCCAGGAATCCATGTTTTTCATGCCCTTTCCGTATTAATTGTCTCTATATTTTCGTTTTCAGCTATTAGTACCCTTTACTCATCCCCGTTTCCATTTTTCCTTTACCTGTCTCTCTGTCTTCACTCATACTTTTTCCTTCTTCCTCTTGGTACTACTTCCTTTTCGTCTCGGAAAATACTTCGGCATTCCATTTCCTTATCTCTCTTCCCTTTTTCATCCTTTTGAATCTGACGGTACGCTTCTTGGTATTAAATTATGGTCTGAATCCGTATCCGCTCTCCGGAAACTGTACGAATTGATTATGATGTTCCTAAATATGTGCCTAATCCTAATATACTTTTCCACGTCTTTCTACACATATTTTGGTGTTAAACCAGGTTAAACCAAGCCCTGTTTGCTACAGAATTCTATTGCTTTCTTCATCCAGTTTTTCCTTGCTTCGCAGCGTCTTACCGCACTCCCTTCGCCCACCACTGCATTCCAATAGCCCATCATTCTTAAATTCATCCTCCCAGTGGGAATATTTCAAGGGATTCTTAGAAATTGTACGCAATGTGTATGAGAAGGAATTCGGCCAGAGAACTCCCTCAGCTCAATTCGATCCTAACCTTGATGTAAATATAAGAGAATACCCTAGGACGAGAAGGCAAAGGTAGTTTTTTAAATTCTCAATAGAATATTGTTCAAACAACTTCATGGGCGAAGATAATGTTAGTTTCAGCGAATTGAGAGGGCATTCGTGATGAAATTGTAGGGCTAAGAACATTTGTAGAAAAGAACTTCGAACATAAGTACAATGTCATAGTACGACTCCTGAGTTTTGAAAAGACGTTCAAACGTGAGATTGGATAAATTTGGTGTAGATATTGTTGAATATGGTGGTAGATTGGAGGGATTGGGCTTACCGGAAACTTGTGCATTAATTAAACGGTATAGGTAATATTTGTTGTCTCCGGTGTAACTTTATGGAATTTACACGACATATTTAAATGAAAGAAGTAAATATGTGATTTCACACGAACTTTATTGAAATAAGACCTGGGTTTCGACGTTGGACGCCATAATAACGACCTCGTATTTAATTCTTTCATTTGTATATGGGTTAGGTAAGAGCAAGGAGGGAAGAATCGGGATAGTAATATTAATAATAATTTACAGGAAAATAAAAAAGGGTTACCCTTTATCGCCACAACATACGTGTATGGCGAGGGAATGTTTAACGGTAGCAGTAGAGGGCTTGGAACTAGGCATTGAATTGGCCGGCGAAATAATCCGTTAAAGCAGTTGATCAAGTAGCATACTTAAAGTGAGTGAGTCAGACAACCACGGGATTGCAGTTATTATTGAGTGATTTACAGGAATAGTGTGAGAGGTACAAGATGAGGATCAACCACAAGAAAACTAAACCAATGATATTATAAAGAAATTGGAAAGAGGGATAAAGTATAGCAGGTGGAGAAGTTCATGTATTTGAGCAGACTTTCAGAGGGAAACGGACACAGTAGTAGGGATATTAGGAGAAAAATTGTGTTAGAAAAAGAAGTAGTAGCTAGAAGAGGATAATTGAAGAAGGGTACCTTGAAAGTTATGATAAGAAAAGATTATATTAACATCTTTGAAATGGAACACGATGTATCGTGTATGATGGGCTTTAGACTGTATCTTCGAGGTAATTACAGTTTTTTCTGAGCACATACGGCGAGTAGTTAGATTTCGGGAGCTTAATCTAACGGTGAGATATTTCCATAGCCCAATCGTTTAATAAATGATTGGGCTATGGAAATATGGATTGGACTATAAATACGGTAAAACGGAAAAAAGAGGGAGAGATGAGAATTCGGTCGATTGAACCTGAATTATGCTTATTGCCGCTTCCAATTGAAATGGCCAATTATTCTTATCATTCGTTAATTCAATTCATTATCAACATTACCAGAAACACTAAGACACAAAAACAGAACATCATCATCAAGAACATTAACATGAACACTTGTAATCACATCGGGATCATCTCCAGAAACCCAGGCTCTTAGTAATGGGTCCTGGACCTACTAGAAATTTCCTTTAAGGGTTGTGTAGCACACCGATCCGGGCGACGGTGGACCCGCCAGTCCGCAACCGGCTCTCATCTGCAGGGATGGCAGCTCCCATTCTCTTATAGATCCCCAGGCCCTGCTTCTTATCTTCTGCATTGCCAACGCGCTTAATTGGCCTCTGGTGGCTGCTGTGCTCCTTCTCCCAGGTTTCTGCGGTCTCTGGACCGTCCCCGGCCCCTTACCGGAGGATGTACCCCCTGTTTCGAGGTCGCTTAGCGAAACGGCTGCTGCCAAAGTTGACCCTGTTATGGGGCAAAGCAATGAGGCAGGAGAATCTCACGTATATATCATTACGAGTAACTTCATTGCAGTAAAAACTCCAGGTTGGCTTAATCTATTAGAGCTGGGGCTACTTCATGGCAAGAGGCCCTCAAAAGAGGATATACAAATAACGCATTTGAGTTGGCCTACACGTATAACACGCGGCTGCCCTTGTGACGCAGGCTGAAATCGCTTATTTGCAGTCGGCGGCTTGCGGAGTACTGTGTAGATGCAGATGTATATTCCTCCGTCCGCATTCCAATATTCCAATTGCTATCAACTTCTTCCATATACACTTTGTATCCCTTCCAATCGTTGACCTATACACTTCCTACTTCTTCCTTTCTAAAATTACATTCCGGTATGCAAACATGCATGTTGTGGAAGGGATTTTCTCTCTTCATGGCTCAAGGACGGAGATATTCCGGATCATTCTACAACGCATTTGAATATCCTTTGAAATGCCTTTACTTTTGCTTAGCACAACAAATAAGGTTTGCCAGGAATGAGGAGTCCATGTCGGTCAGTTCGTAATCCAAGCAGAAAACTCAGTTCCCCTGTGGTTTAAGCCGAGAGGCAGGATTCACCATAACTGTGTCTGGGTGTCAAAGGGCACCGTTCTCCTCTAGTAAAGTGTTCGGTAAACTTTGATACAATCTCATCCAAGATAAATTTACAAAAGAAGACTAATGCAAAATTGAAGAAGAGAACAATATAAAATGGAGAGCGTCGAAAAGGAATAACCAGATCGATTAGGCAATCACACATCATAGCTGCATGCATTTCAACTTTGTTCAAACCTACCAATATAGAAATATACAAGAAAACGATCCTTATTTTTCAAAAACGAACCGTGGTTTACTCCTTATTCCCCACAAATGGAATCTTGACCGCGGTTGAACATTTTTCGTGCAGTCCTGTAGTTTATTTCAGCCTAAGAAGAAGGATACAGGGATGCAATCGCTGCTCTTTCCACCGCGAACGGAGCGCGGGGCCCTTGCAGGACGAGGGGTCTCCTCCGAAGGGAAGATTTGGATGTTCGGAGGCGGCGGGCCCTCAAAGAGGCTCCCCCGACACAGCGGGGGAGTATCCACTCCCACCCCACCGCGACGTCGCCCCTCGGTCGGCCGGCCCTGAGTCTCGAGCTCACCTCCTCCTCCCCGCAAACACACACACACTAACTCAAATTGATCTTCCCGGAAATATCCTCCCTCTCCTTATTTTCGCTCAAGATCGCTAAAAACCATTTTTACAGCATTTCGGCGAGTTTTTTCTTTTTTTTTTTTGCTCTCAACAATTCGCTTCATTCTCACGAGAAAGAAAAGTTTAGGGGGAGGGGCGCTCATCAGCCGAAGAGAGTGACGAAGGGGGGCGGGATGCTGCTGACTTCTCCCCCCCTCTCCCTCCCCGGGACGGTCCACGGGGGGAGAGCCCTTCGCCACGCCTCGCACGTCCCCACTCGCCCCCGCGTCCTCGTCTTTCGCGGAACTATATAATATTGGATCATAAATATTCAATGATTTTTGGAGATCATTAAAAAACGCGAGATCGTAAATCACGGCTTAAATTATTGCCGGTGGTGGCGTCTCGGTGCCTTCGTGTGCTCTGCGAACGAGCGTGCGGCCCCTGCTGCGGGGAGACGGACACTGGTCAATAAAAGTCTTCGGAAGAGTAAAAATAAATGAGCCGAGGTCTCCCTCTCCTCCTCCCCCCTGTCCCTCCCCCCAAGTCTCCTCCCTCCCGGCAACTGCTAAAGGAACAAATCAAAAGTAGTGTGGAGGGTGAACTTTAGAAGGACTCGTCGGAAAATAATGATAATAATAATAATAAATGGAGCGTTGGAGAAAAGAAACATTTTCGGTGTTGTCGGTCGACAGCCATATTTTTGTATAAAAATTTTTTCCTCCCTCTTCCGAAGAGATATCTTTGTGGAGGTGGGTGGCAGGGGGTGAAGAAAGGAGGGGTGGTATGTAGTTGCTTCTTGGAAGAATATTATCGGCTCGAGATTTACTGTTTCCAGAGGGGTCGAGTTCTCGAATGGCCATACGCACGGCTCCCTCCCCCTTGACTGGCACCGCCTCTCCTTGCACCCCCACCCTCCCAACCCCCTTCGTCTCCCTCGGACGGCGGGAGGAGCCCTCATTTCTTTAAAACAAAGGATGTGGGGAGGGATGTGTGAGGGGGGGCCGTAAAAGGGGGCGGGGACGAACGAGCACCCCCTCCGTCCCCCCAACCTCCTTCCCCGCGCCCAGGAAGATTGTTACTGCTCGCGAAAATGCGACCTCTCCTCCCTCCCTCCCCCTCCCTCCGCCCTCCCCCACCTGACTTTGGGACTGACTGCAAGGGCACGCAGCGCTCTCCGTTTCAAAACGATGGGCACCGATGATAGGCGACCTCTTGTGTCTCAGTAATGAGTCGCCGCATGGAAATAAAAGACCCATTCTTGGAAATCCTCTTTCATTTTGCGACATTGGACATGATAAATATTTTCAGCCAACCATCTAAACTGTTTAATTGTTTAGATTGACATTTGAACTAATTTTATGGGCCCCACAGTGAAAAGCTTTACTGCCTTCAGATATATTCTTCAGGGTATATTCAGTGGCAAAGCAGTGGTGAAGACTGTGAAATCTAGAGGCTAGAATGTTATGTAGCGAGAGTAAAGGAAGAAAGCAGTCTACACGATGAGCTTAATGAAGGGAATTAAAAGCATGCGGTGTAAAAGGATTTTTTACTGTATTATGTGGTTATTAAAGTATTCAGTCGACTTTGGCGAGGACTGGAGAAGAACGCAACAATACTCACTCGTAGCCACCTTTTCATTAGGCGACGAACATTTAGGCACCTAAACGAATGCACGCCCTAAGCGGTTTGGACACAGCCACAGTAATCTCATGTTCCACGTACCTGCCCTGCAAATTCACACTTTGACATTTCTCTCCCGGTAGTTCATCTTCACATAGGACTACCGACTGAGCGACTCTTTTACCTACAGACTACAATTTGTCAGGAGGAATGCTATCGCATCGTAGCGGATTCAGGCCTGCATTGCACATTCAAGGGAGCCGACTACCGAATTGTGGCATCACCGGCCGATCCACTCGGTGAAATTCATCTCAGCTTGCCCACTGCCAAGGCTGGTCGTATCGGACCGATTCCCTGTTTCGTATGACATACGTAGTCTCGATTATCGACGTTGTTTGCATCACCTTCGTTGTATCACTCGCCAATTCCATGCCACTTGCTCAAGTCCCAGTTTAACCTGTGTAATAAATGATAATGATCTGGACGACTCCGGTGGCAAGTGATTAGGTCGCTAAATGCACGTCGGAAAAATCCCTTATTTAACGCATTTGTCGTTATCTAAGGGATTTTATAAGGGTACAAGACATTCTCGTCTTGGCATCTCTCTCAGATCATATATTTACCATCTCTTGTTTTAGCGCAAGAAATTCAGGAAAAATAGAAAGGAAATGTGTAAAACCTTTAATGTACAGATGTTAAGCGCATTCTTAACAATATATATATATATATATATATATATATAGTATATATATATTTATAATATAAAGTGAATTTTGGCCTGAGTAGCGCGCATAAGTCCACGATTCTATCACATTTGTTCCGACGGGAGGGTCACTCCAAACGCTGAGTTGCGTATACGCCTGTCGATATCCCTGACGTCCTCGACTATGCAATACCTTTTACTAGCATTGACCACCGTGGCCATATATGCTTTTAATTCGGCCCGCGACAGCAAGTGATCATCATTTTACGCAATTTAACGATATTTAAATTTCACATTTAAATTTGCTTTCTGTCTCGAAATATAAAATAATTTTTCCATTTAATTTATTTAGAATACACGTTACTTAGTCACTTCGTGCCCCCATCAATGTAATAAAAAAATCAACTTAACGTATTAATTTCTATATTTACTGCAATGCGACCGGCAAGGCAAGGAGACACCTGGTGCACGAGAGCTACGTGCACGCATTACAGCACGCACACTCGGGCACTCGTCCACTCCATCTCCTCGCGCAAACTTCCTTCCCCTCTGCCACATATTCATATGTTTAGTTTCGTACCCCGTGCTCCTCTATTCCCAACTCTCTTAACATTCCTCATCATGAGAGAGCCTTCACGACAAAACCTGTCCGTGATTTTCTCGGTCACTACTTCGACATCGACATAAATACCCCGCGATCCACCAAAAAAGGTGTGTGGCAGGGGGTGCAAGCACCAATTAGGGAAGGGTGACTGAAAGGGGAGGATATGGTAGAGGAAGAGAAAAGGGAATAAAATATTCGTTATTAAAAAACTATCAAGTGACGTGCAAATTTTGATACATGCTTGAGGAAGACTCAATTTAAGGGTTAATTCACCATTCAAACTACGAATAACTTATTATGCGAAAAAAAGGAATGAAAATGAACCAGCACCATTGGCTAGTCTCAAAACTGTTTTATCTAGTCTAAATACCATTCTACTCTTACCGGAGATCCGAACAGGCAAAGCAATGTGCGTCTACTTCAATGGTTTTTTTATATGCCTTGTCGTGTTTTCTTACGCATCAATCATCCCTTCTATATCAATGACTCGTTGTGCTAGATTGACGGCGTCCACCGCCTCGCTCCCCCCGGCGTCCTCCGGACGTCTGGCTTCGTCGGCCCTCTCCGTCCCAACCGGCCATCGCGGCGGATCCAGAAGAAGCCTGCGAATCCAGATTCTCTCCTTCACCTGTTGCATCGGTAATGGTGCCGTTTCTTGGAAAAACCCATGCTCTGAAAATTGATACTTTTCCCATTTAACTTTGGTATTCAATGCATTTTAGGTAATTCCAACTCTATTCAACAAATGTTGGACAAGTATTTTCCCTCAACCCTTTTCGATTTCACTTCAAATCTCTGCAAGGGCAGTGGCTAACATAAAACGAGATATCGTCAAGCCGTTTGCGACAAAAAGATATGTGCGCCTGGTAGAAGTGAAGATGTAAATGAGGGTTAGATATAAGCTCTCTTTTCTCTCTCGGCGGCAACTTCATAGGCACATGTTTATGATCATTTTGGGTTTAGGGGGGGGAAAGATTCAGTCATATCAGAGAATAGTGAGACCACGGGTAGAAGGTAGTATGGAGTGCAATCGGGGTATATTAACATTATGAGTCAAATGTAATAATTAAGTTAACCAACCAAATGTTTGCATGATATATATGATAATTTATGTGTGTACCTGAAAGAGTTATTAACTCGTTAGCAAATACATATTGCAATGACTACATGAATTAATACCCCTGAATGTATGGATGGTGCCCAAACAACTCTTCCAGATGACCTTTCAGCGTCTTATAAGTATTGAATAAATATAAATGCGTGGAATGAGGAAGTTATGAGATTTTAGTGGAATAGAAAATATTATTTATTAGTGGAATAGAATATATTATTAAAGCGAGATGGAGTAGACATCTACGTCGTACAACGGTAGGAGAGATCATGCTAATAATATTAGAGTGATTAAGTGTAGAACAGATAGATTGAAGTTGCAATTTTTTCACAAACGATAGGGTATCACAATAACATTGTTCGACCGTGGTAGTGTCATATTAAGGTGAAAATATGCGGTGGCCTGCAGGGTATAAATAAATAAATAAAAATCTGTATACATATAGACAATTTGTGCAGAAATTTATGCCATCCATCCCTGAGCAAATATTAATTCATGAATGCTTTTCAATAGGTATTTGTTGATACACAATTATAGGCTAATTACTCTCATATATTTCCCTATGCACATCATCAAATAATTGATAATTTTATTAAATTTTGGTATTTAAATTAATACTTTTGGGTAATTAGATTCGATGTTTTTTATAACTGCGTATCGAGCGAGGGAAAAACCAGCACTTGAATCTGTCCCTGTGTCTCGCATTTCACCTCTGTCCAATCTGTCAATATAATTTTGGGTCACAACAGTTTACTCGGTCTTGTAAGAAAAAGAAGATGTCCTGGTGCTAAAATGCAGAATTTTCAAATTGTAAAAATCGCTCACCTTGACCGGATCCGGGAATTTACTGCATTTCAATGCATACTAGTGCATGACTCCGTTAATACCTGTAGTTACTGTCGCGCCATCTCCCACAGTTCTTTGAAGGTGTCCTGATTTGTTTTAAAAATCTGTCATTCTCGCTCCTTTCGTGGAAAAAGGGAATCCAAACCCAATTCCTCCATCATAAAGTTCACACCCCTCTTACAGTGGAAAGTTTAACAAAGTTAGAGTTTCCGCTGAAGAGTTTGCCTTATTTAACGCATTAGACCACAAATAATTCTCGCGTATACCTTTTATGGCCAAACTAAACCAGAGAAAAAACCTCTTTTATTTTTAATTACGATTTCCTGCTACTCTTCTAATGAATACTAGCTTTTGCAAAGCTAATCGGCAGGCTTTTCTGAAATTTGTACCAATTGTAAGGCTGAATGCATTGCACCCAAAGAATTTGATCAATTCTGAACTGCTCTCAATCACTCTGGAGTGCAATATACGGTTCAGGCATCTCATAAAGAAAGTACGTGTTGAAGGAGAGTGTCACTTCCACGTGCCACCAGGAGTGTTTCTGAAGGTCATTTAACCCTCACGTGTGCATTACCCTCGGCATTGTGCAGCCTACCCTCGTGCATAGAAAACAGGAATATTTGAACAGCGTTCGGCATATTCGGTAGGTTAGTGAGTAGGTCAACTACTGGACATTCACTTGACAAGCATTCCACGGAGCGTTCATATAATAATTTCATAAAAAGTGCAATGAAAGTTAGAGTTGGTGCACAGGAATGAGCATCAGAAGAAGTGGAGAACGGGCACTGAATGTATAGGGTCGGCGAAGAGCAGGAGTTTGGGTAAAATTCGAACAAGCTAAAAGCAAATGTTTAAAGGAAATATTGAACGGTAAAGGTAGAATTGTATTTAAGGCTATGGTAGAAGGGTAATTATTAACAAGAGGGGTCGAACATGGAAAAGAATTGACTGTTTTTGGTGGCATGAGTACCGGTCGAGGCTACAAAGGTTTGAAGGAAATTAAACAGTGAATAGTTTCAACATAAAACTTAGTAAATCCACATGAGAAATGAACCCTAATGCCACCCAGGTTTCACTGCCGTGCAGCATCATCTGAAATATTGGAACAATTCCACAAAGTTACGCCTGAAATGAAATTGCGCAGGACAAATATGAGGAAAACATGATGATGCGTAGATAATACTTTTTCGGGACCCTCCAAAACTTAACTTATTAGATTGAATTCATTCAACAGATTCAGGCGAGATGTAGTGGAAGTTCGTCATTACGAGAAAAACAAATTTTGCACTTTCCCACAAGTTTATTGGTGACGTACTACTTGTTGATGGCTCACAGAACCATCTTCAACAAGTAGTACGTTACCAATAAACTTGTGGAAAAGTGCAAATGTGTTTTTCTCATATACAGGTAGAATACCTTGAGTGCAAATAAAAATAGCATATTTAGTTCCATTCCCTCAGAATTTAACTGAGAAAAGAGTAATTAAAAGAATGGAAAAAAGAAAGATAAGTGGTTTAGTCGGCTGAAGACAGTGGGAGAGGAAAGAACAGAGCTTAGGCACGTGTACTCCGTGGCAACATATTATCAAATTCATGCAACTGCAGAAAAAGGAGAGGGTGGGCGAGAGAGTGAGTGAGTGGACGCCCTTCTTACCTTTCCGTCATTCCTCCCTCCATCGCACTCCTTTCAATACTGCTGGAGAGCTCTGACTCTAGCCCTCCGCGCATGCGCCGAACACGTCGTCGAGCATGTCGTGATTCTCAGCTCAGACTCGCGCGTTCATACTCTTTCGAAATCAGCTTCGCGAGGCGAGTGAAAAGTTTCCACTTAAAAAATATTTTTCTCAGTTGAACCAGATATAAAAAATCCCAATTTTGCATGAAATCTATTTATTTATTTATTTCACATTAATCCGAAAATAATCCTCTGGCATTTACAATGGACTTTTTACTATAATATAACAATAGTTAGTTACAAGCACCCAAGCCCTAGATGGAGAAAGGGCATCTGTGCGCTGCATCACGAATTAAATTATTACTCAAGCGCTAATTGACTTACAGTCATTATTAATGATTTCGATTGAATTTCAGACTCGGGCAATAAAGAGCAAGAATATAAAATTCATATTATTATTAGAATGTGTAATGATGTTAACATATTTTTAGTATTGCTAAAATATTTCGTCAATTTTTTACTTTCGAATGGGGCGAGGGGAGTCAGTTCAGAGACACTCTACGGTCCATTGAAGTACTATCCAAAATGCAAGGTTGGGTGAAAACATGACTTCTTAATATTCTTTTCCTTTGCAGTAGGAGTAGGAAGGAACCTAGTCATAGGATGTAGGGTTACAATGGACAAGACTTTAAGGATAGTATTTCGGAAATATGGTATCGAATGAAGACGGTGGTCTAGAACTAGTAATTTTCACTTTCAACAAGTAATTGGATGAGAATGAGTATTTTGCGTTAATTGCACTCAATGTGTATCGTGTTGTAAAAACATACCAAAGATGCGTGATGAAGAAATTATAGTCCGTTACTGGAGATCCATGCAAAATGTATGGTGGAGTGGGAAATAAAAAATATAATAAAAGAAAGCTTAAAGCGATGGTGATAGATTGTTGAAGTGCTGTTGTTGTTTCACAAAAAAACGGACGAGACATAAAGAAACTAATTAGAAGAAGAGTGGGGGTTGGAAGAAATATATACTAGACATTGTAGAAGCGATGAACATCAAGCACCTGACACTGGAATGCCACACAGAAGCGGAAAAGAGGAAGGACAAGACTTATTAGCTTCAGAGTGAGCTGCACGCACGAATTTAGTCAGGGAAGAAGAATGCTAAAAGACAAAAGGGAAGAAAGAGTGTGTCTGCACTTCCTTTCGGCGGTCGTTTTGGGGAGCGTGGTGTTTGCCAGGTGCGATGGCAAGGATTCGGACTGGAAGGAGTTCGACGAGGGCTCTGATGACTGGATATACCTATTCATAGCCAACGTGTGTGTATGTACAAGGGGTGACCATCTTGGAGTTTGAGGTATATTTGCAGACGGATATACGAAAATCTCCCTCCCATGGACTACAACCTTGTCGTGGTGGAAGGGCTTGTGTGTTCCGATGACCCCTAGAGCTGTGCTGGCGGGAGTAATAATAATTACTCCTGGAAGGGTCACCCATGCCAGATAGGTCGAAGGTTAGGAGCCAGACGAAAGGTAGTCCACGCAGCGTCTGTTCCTCAGTGAGGTGGCTGCAATGGCGTCTGACCCCAGTGGGGCGGCCATTAAGTGATGGTGTCACGTTAAAAACACTATTGAGGAAGGCAACGGGAAACCACCTCAATTAGGATTCCCAAGAATGTATGACGGGGACGTTGAGTAGAGATGTTAAGACAAGACTCGAAAAAACTCTGATATGGAGCGTAGCTATGTATGGTGCGGAAACGTGCTCACGGAAGCAGGAGGATGGACGTAGATTGGAGGCTTTTGAAATGTGGGTGTGGAGAAGAATGGAGAAGGTGAAATGGACCGAAAGGAAAACAAATGAGGAAGTACTGGAGATGGTGGGTGAGGAGAGGGGTCTGTTGAGAGAAATCCTATGGAGGCAGAAAAAATGGATGAAAGGCGTATTGAGCGGTAGTGGAATGTTGAAGAAGGTAATAGAGGGGGGAATGTTGGGCAAGCGAGGAAAGGGTAGGAATAGGATAGGGATGTTGGATGGGATGAAGGGAGGAAAGAAGTACACAGAGATTAAGAGGGACCTGATGTAGTTTAGGTTGCTGGATTGGGTTTTGTTTGGAGTTACAAAATATGTCTTTGATAGTTGTGTCCATCCAAAAACCTACCTTAACCGGTAGATTACCTAATAATAATACGAAAATCTATTAGGAGAAGAGTTATTTAATCAGGGTATTTTTTATGCAAAGCAGGGTGTAACGTAATGCGTACTACACCTTTCCTTCCTTGTACACCTAACATTATAAACGCAATTAAAAAACTAATTCTATTATGGAGTTTTATGTAAATCTGCAATCAGGAATCATCCTGAATATATGAGAGCGCAATAGTGTTAGTAATTTCACCCTTAATAAACACATGCATTGACGATATAAAACTGGTAAATAAAAGGAGACAATGAAAGGAATACGAATGTGCAGAGAAGACCTCCTTGAGTCTAGCATGAATTTCGCACACAAATACGGAGCAATTTCCAGTGTGATGAGCATGGAGGATTTAGACATTCATCAAAGAAAATAACTTAAATACGAATACCAGAAAATTCTTAAGGGTACGCGTGCAAGTTTCTTTGACGGCACTTAGGGTCCCATGGTGGTGTCCTTTGAGGAAGGATATCACCTTTGGGTTTAGGATATAGTCCACTGGTGCACAGTCCGAATTGTAAGAGGGTTGGAGAATCGTCGCGATGTTGTTAAGAAGGTCCTCGCAAAACAGACACTCGACTCAGCTCTTTTGATCGTTCGTCGAGACCATTCGGAAAACGAGTTAATCGTAAATCTTTTGCATCGCCAAATTGTCAGTTTTAATGTGTGCACTGTCTTCTTATCAATGCCAATACGATATCCACGATCATGCTCACACTTAACCTCTCAATCTCTCAATTCAGCACTTCATTTACACGTCAATAAAAAGTTGTAACCTTTATTTTTTGTATACGTAGACAAAGCATCCTGTGTTAACTTCTCCTTGAATTGGTTAAATAATACTCCGTGCTGCCAGGCACAATACATCGATTTAGACATAGAAGTAGTAAATTGATAAATTGATTGCTAATGCGCAGTATTTCCTTCCACCCAGCCAGTCTCGCGGTGCTCTGTTCGGAGGGAGGGCCAGCGGGCGTCCATCCCACCCCCGTCCCTCGCGGGGGCCTCGCCCACCCCCCTCCCACTCCCCGGGGGGGGCCTCCTCGTCGCTCCCGCAGGTAAGAAGGGGGATATTCCCCGAATCGCGTTCCCTTCCGCCGGCCATCTTGGCTCTCTCTCCATCGTGGGGGGCGCCCGCAGATCGATATCCGACTCCAATTCTGCCCCCACACTCACCCTCGCCCCCCTTAACCGCCCTACTAACCAACTCTCCACCCCACCCCACTCCAACACCACCCAACCCCCACCCAACCTCCCCCAAACCAATTCCCGATCCCCAAAACCTTCCCCCCCTTCCCGCCCCACATCGCGCCGCCGCAAAGTTTTCCCGGAGTCGAAGGCAATTAGCGAAACTTATCGCGCCCCCGCCCCTCGTTCAAAGATTGACTGGGGGCCCGTGGGGGCGAGAAGGAGGCGGGGGGCGGACGGGAGCGGGTGGCAATGGACGGCAGGCATCCACGCTTGACGCGAGGAGGCATTATGCACCCCCGGAAGCTGACGACGAGCATGGGAACACTGCCGGAAATTAGCGTCATGATAATGACATGGAGAAAGTACGCATATTAGTACGTGTATTAATGCAATGATGAGCGGATTGAGATTGAAGAAGACCGCGAGGAGACCGACTCGGTAAGGAAATGGGGCGGGGACAGGTAGGATAATAGGGCGAGCGAGGATACTAACTATTTTTAAAGATCATTGCGGACGCAGAATCCACTGTCCAAGCTAAAAAGATCAACAAGAATGCGATACACATTTAGCATCTAAACAAATCCCCGCAAACCGCCGAAAGGGCGTATGACGGGGGATGGTAAGGCATCAGTGATATATTCCCAAACATTAGTTCAAAAAAATTTGAGAAATCATACATTAGCTCATACTTTTGAAAAATATAACATGCGCATTTCTATGTGTATAAATATATATCTATCTATCTATATATATATATATATATATATATATATATAGAATAAAACAGATAACACGTAAAAGGACACTCACACTGTAGATGATTTAAGCTTTCGGCCTACTCCGAGGCCTTCTTCAGGTAAGACTGACTTCTGACTGTTTTATTCTGTGTTCTATTGTGCCGTCCAAAAGTTATATTGCTCTCGTGAGTACTTCCGCATCATCGATATATATATACTCCGGCGACGCAGAAACACACAAACACTAGGTTAATAAATATTAAACACACAGAAACATAAAAGAAGGACACTTACAGTAGATATTTACGTTTCGACGGCACGGCCGTCGTCATCAGATATATATATATATATATATATATATATATATATATATATATATATATATATATATATATATATATATATATATAGATGATGCGGAAGTACTCACGAGAGCAATATAACTTTTGGACGGCACAATATAACACAGAATAAAACAGATAACACGTAAAAGGACACTCACACTGTTGATGATTTGAGCTTTCGGCCTACTCCGAGGCCTTCTTCAGGTTTTATTCTGTGTTATATTATTATTATTATCAAACTGTACATGTGCAAATAGACCAATGTCAGGTGGCACACAAGTCCAAAAGTTATATATATATATATATATATATATATATATATATATATATATATATATATATATATATAAAACCATAAACACAGTAATCAACCCGAAGGTCGGTTTAGTAGGTGATGGTAGAGCTCACCCATGTACCAAGCCCGACGGCGTGTGAATATTCACACATCAGGGTAGGGGGGCCAGTTCCTTTCCCTGTGCCGGTTATGGTTTCCCAGGAAGATCTGGTACCCGAAAAATCAACTAGCTTGGGTGGAGCTGCAGGTGCCCAGAGCCTTGCCCGGGAATCGAACCCGGGACCCTCTGGTCAGCAGTCCAACGCTCTACCCGCTAGACCACCGCGACCGGCTATATATATATATATATATATATATATATATATATATATTTATATATATATATATATATATATATATATATATATATATATATATATATATATATTCGGCGCACAAATGTTCATTCATTCAAACAGAAATAGGTATAAGGAAAGGGGATAGGAAAACACATAATAGGAGAAGACACGACATGTGGGGAAGGCGGTTTTTGAGCAGATCACGAAAGTAAAAATATTTCCCTATCCGGGATATGAACCACGGACCTTCCACTTTCCGGGCGGATGCTCTACCAGTTGAGCTAATAGGGAAACCTGATTTACCTTGAGATCTGCGATCTTATAAAGCGCCAAAGTGCTCCGATAGATGTTGCCCGAGAGATGGCGTTATGGAGCTGTTTCACCCACCAAAGGAGAAAATAGACGGGACAAAAGAAGGGGAAAGGATAGTAGAAAAGCATCCATACGATATTGTAAAGGATAGGTACGGTGCGTTTCATGGCACGCATAGCCAGAAGAAGAGACGAGCCACATTTGCCAAACACATATTCAAACTTGAAAATCCCGCCATACGGCGCACAAATATTCATTCATTCAAACAGAAATAGGTATAAGGAAAGGGGATAGGAAAACACATAATAGGAGAAGACACGACATGTGGGGAAGGCGGTTTTTGAGCAGATCACGAAAGTAAAAATATTTCCCTATCCGGGAAATATTTTTACTTTCGTGATCTGCTCAAAAACCGCCTTCCCCACATGTCGTGTCTTCTCCTATTATGTGTTTTCCTATCCCCTTTCCTTATACCTATTTCTGTTTGAATGAATGAATATTTATATATATATATATATATGTGTGTGTGTGTGTGTGTGTGTGTTTGTTATGACTATCAGTGAATTTATATATATATATATATATATATATATATATATATATATGCGGGTCGCGGTGGTCTAGCGGGTAGAGCGTTGGACTATTGACCGGAGGGTCCCGGGTTCGATTCCCGGGCTAGGCACTTTGGGCACCTGCAGCTCCACCCAAGCTAGTTGATTTTTCGGGTACCAGATCTTCCTGGGAAACCATAACCGGCACAGGGAAAGGAACTGGCCCCCCTACCCTGATGTGTGAATATTCACACGCCGTTGGGCTTGGTACACGGGTGAGCTCTACCATCACCTACTAAACCGACCTTCGGGTTGATTACTGTGTTTATGGTTTATATATATATATATATATATATATTTATATATTATTAGGTAATCTTTCGGTTAAGGTAGGTTTTTGGATGGACACAACTATCAAATAAACATTTTGTGACTCCCCCCCTAGCAAACTAATCTATATTAGGTCCCTCTTAATCTCTGTGTACCTCTTTCCTCCCTTCATCCCATCCAACATCCCTATCCTGTTCCTACCCTTTCCTCGCTTGCCCAACATTCTCCCCTCTCTTACCTTCTTCAACATTCCACTACCGCTCAATACGCCTTTCATCCATTTTTCCTGCCTCCGTAGGATTTCTCTCAACAACCCTCTCTCCTCACCCACCATCTCCAGTACTTCCTCATTTGTTTTTCTTTCGGTCCATTTCACCTTCTCCATTCTTCTCCACACCCACATTTCAAATGTCTTGTCATACTTCTGCAGTGGATCACGTGACGATTGTCACCCTTAATCTGAATGGCTAGTTAACGCTTGATCAGCGACGAATATAGTTGGTTTTAAGAGTTAACTTCCTGTAACGATTATCCAGTACGTCCCGGGACTAACTAAAAAAACATTTTTTCCAAAAATTCATTTTTATTCATCGATATGATCACCTTCAGGAGCTATACAATCATTCCAACGCTTTTCTCACTTTTCGATACCATGCTTGCAAAAGGATTTGTACTTCTCAAAATACGTAAGCTTCCGTTGCAGCGATGACTTCCTCATTCGAGCCAAATCTTTTTCCCTGGAGCATCGTTTTGAAATGAGCAAACAAGCAGTAGTTGCTGGGGGCTAGATCTGGAGAGTATGGGGGCAGAGAAAGCTGATTGAAGTCCTGCTCGTTCAATTTGGCCATTGTTTTCATTAACTTGTGACACTGTGGTGCATTGTCTTGATGAAAGATGATCTTTTAATTCTTCATTTGCAGTCGTTTTTTTGCGATTTCGTCCTTCAAAAGCACCACTAACTCGATGTAATAGTCGCTATGGATACATTTTCCCTTATCAAGGTGTTCTATGTAAATTATACCTTGCGTATCCCAAAATATATCCCGTTCAATTAATCTACTCGTACACATACATGAGTGGGGGCGCTGGAGTATCACGATAGGTTATTGTCTCATACAAAAAAAATCGGACATGAACACACATTCATGCATAAATACATCAGGTAATGTTTGACTAAATCATTATAAGTTTATCTTTAATTAGATATATCCGGGTGTTTCCGTTCGATTTTGTTATGATTGCGTATCGTGCGAGGGATACCTAGTTACACTCGAACCCTTGCCATGACTCTCTTCCCGTTACCTCGGCGTACACTTTGAAAGGAACAGGTGAAATTGGACATCCCTCTCCCGGGCCCAGCATTGACCATTTCGAATCTCCATTCACTATTCGCAACTGACCAGAGTCACACCTATACAAGTTCCGGAGAACTCGTCTAGCTCTCCAGTCTCCTCCTATTTTCTGAATGATCTTCATAGAGTTGTCCTAGTTTACTCTGCCGAACGCCTCACATTACACTAATCACAAAAATGCGCCTTGGATGCACGCCATGCTCCTGGCTATACTAGTGACCTCTCTATTAATATGGCATAACAATCACATCCAGCAATCCTCTTTCGAAACCCAAATTGATCCCCATCCGTTTGTGTATGGTCCTAAGGAATGAATACCTATTCCGTATGTAAAATTAAAGTTATTTTCCTGACAAACAGATGAGTTTCCCTTTTTTGGAATTTTATCGGTGCTGATCTAACAAAGACTTCGGGGTCACATTCCTCCCTCATAAATACTACAAATGAGCTCATAAAAAATGTTCCTTATCCTTTTCCCTAGATTCTTGAATTTTCCCGCAGGGATTTTATTTATTCCCGCAGACGTCTTCGATTTCATTTCCTTTATTGTCATTTAAATCTCGTGGTCAGTTGTGCATGGTTTTAGACCAATCGTAATCTTAATCGATATCATATTCATTTTCTGTATCCCAACTCCATGCGCTCTTTTACTTTTCACATCGCTCCTTTATATAATCTTTTCCTCGTGGAAGAAACTCATTCTTTTTTCTATAAATTACCCGTTGTATTTCTAATAGTGTCATTGGAATTTCATATCTTTTCTTGCATCCTGAAAGTTCCTTCACCAGACTTATTTGCACGTACATCAACTCTCCATGCCCTCGCACTGCTCCTTCCACCATACCCCTTCCTTTCCCTAATTACTTTTCCGCCTCTTTTTATTGTTCAACTCTTTTTACTTTCTTCTCCCTTAAATCAGTGTTCATATTCTTCCATTGCTTCCCCCCCTGGGGTGGGCCCGGTCGTTGTCAGGACCAACATTCATAATCGTGTCTTTTTTAAGTTTATGGAAAAAATTGAGGTGGTCTACTCGTATTGCCTTCCTCCTTCCTTTTTGACGTGACGTCATAATCAACAAGGCCTCTCCACTGCGGCCGCACACCTTTTGCAGATGCTTCGCCGAGGAGCAGACGCTGGAAGACAACCATCCCACTGGTGTCTACCCAACGATCCATTTCCCATGGGTGACCCAAATGGGGCAATTATCATTTATCCCACCACCACAGTTCAATGGGTCATAGGAGAACGCCAACCTTTCCTAGACTTCAGGCTTGTAGGCCATGTGAAGGGAGATAGGCTCAGCGGCCATCAAAAAATAGTTTAATTGTTAGGATGGCATTGCTAGAAACGAATTGCTTCGCAAAATCATTTCAATGCCCTAAAAATACTTCACAAGGGAATAGCTTTTGAAAGTACCAAGTCAAAATTTTACCGAATGACATCACATATGACACCCAATAAAAAATTTATGCTTTGTGAAAAGAGGATTGAATACCATCGTAATTAAATTACGAAAAATGTTTAAATTACAGGTATGTCACATAGAATTAGCTACACCGCCATTCCTATTCCATTCCACGGGGTGGGTCCCTCATCCCCATCTCTACATTTATAACGGACTTCTTCCTCCACTCTTCCACTTCTTCCATTCCTCCACTTCTCCTACACACTCATTCACTCCTCCTCCATTCTTCCAATATCCTTCAATTCCTCCTCCACTCTCCCTAAATTTCTCCTCCACTCTCTCTCAGTTCCTTCTTCACTCTTCCTCCATTCCTCCTCCACTCTTCTTCCACTCCTCCTCCAATCGTTCTCCATTCATCCTCCATTTCTACTCCACTCTTCCTCCATTCCCCCTCCACTCTTCCTTCATTCTTATTACATTCCTTCTCCTATCCTCATCCACTCTTTCTTCATTCTTCTTCCATTCCTCCTCCACTCTTCCACCTCAGCGTGCATTTTAATCTCCATCGCTCTCCTTCCGCTGCACACATTCACATTTCAATCTCTCCCTCCAATCTCCTCCTTACCTTCGGTGCTCGCCGGCCGCCGTCCATGCTTTACTGCCTTGTGCCATGCACACGGCAGATTTTGCACGTTTCTCCGGGTCGAGGAGGGGGTGGAGTCAGGGGGTGTGGGGCAGGGGGTGTGGTGGAGAGAGAGAAAGTGAGTGGAAGCGGAAGACCAAGGGTAGGGGGGGAGGAAGGGGCCATTCCGTCGAAGGTTTTACGATTCCTCCCTCGAGCGACCCCCCTCCCCACCCCGCCCCCCCGACCCCCTTTCCGTGCGGTGGTGGTGGTGCGTTTGCGTCTCCGGGAAATTGGGAAAGGAGGCGAATGGGAGGGGGAGCTGTCGGGGGGTGGGGGGTGATGTGGGGAGGGGGTTGGCGCTAGTTCAGAAGGTGGAATAAATATGGCGCGGCCCAAGGAGAGGTGGGGAAGGAGGGGGTGATTTTGGAGGCGCATGGAAGGGGGGGTGGAGGGCTTTGATTAAGAGTCTCGGAACATTTGCGAGCGAGCAATAAAGACTGCGACCGAGAGGGGGAGGGAGGGGGGAATATAAGTAGGTGTGGGGTGGGGAGTGCGGATATTCGATATTTGGGGGGGGAGGGGACTGGAGGGGGGAAGGGGAGGGTCGAGGCTAATGAGAGCTGGGGTGAGGGCTGGGGGGTTAACCTCCCTCCCCCTCCTCGCCCTCCCTGGAAGCTGTCGGTCGGCTCCAGCGCGAGTGGTTGGTCGCCTACGACACGGGGGCGGAACAGAAGGGCTGAACACTGGCAAAACACCTCCCGAGCGAGCGGGTGCGTGCCTCTCTTAAGCGGTGCACGAGTGCCGCCGCTCCCGACGCCCTCGTCCCCTTCTCCTCGACGTTTCGCCCCTCCCACCATTCTACACTTACTTTGCAAGTCGATGGCGGAAGGAATAATTTTCCAGGACTGAGAGAGATCAATAATGCCATTCCCATTCTTATGAATGGAAATAAACAAACATCCCCCCTCCCGTAGAATTCGCCGAGCGATTTCAATCCTCCCCCCCCCCGACCAAACCCTATATCCTGTTATATCCTATTACTTGTCTATGTTATCGATTTAATGATATTTCTCGATAGTTCGGACTTTATATCCAGTTACGTAAGCGGATATTGAAATACCCTAAACGTGAAACATACGTGACTCAATTGGAATGACATTTTAAAACCAGGATAAGGAACGAAAAGGGGAAGCGTGATCCTTTTGGATTTCGGGAAAGCTTTCCGAAGGAAGGTTCTCGCATGAAAAATTGTACTGGAAAAAATATTTTTCAAAAAAATAAAGAAAAGTAAGCAATACACCGACTGGATTCATTGCTTCCTATTCGGCCAGTGACAAGACAAAAGCCAATTTCTAATCGCGTCCGAATACAATCCTGTAATTGTGAAAACTTAAAAATGTTGCTGCCGTAAAATGGATAAATGTTCATTAAAATGAGAATAATGAAATTGCAATACACATACCGACCTGTATGATTCCTTGGCATAATCTTTGCTGGCTTGAAAAAACTTGGCAGTAATTAAATATACCGATGTGTTTTGATAAACTTATTTTGACAAAAGGTATAAATGTATCAAGTGCTTAGGTTATTTAGGTCAGAAATCCGCGGATTGGTTTGTAGCAGCGGTACATATAAACTGTAATTCCGTCGCTTTTCTTCCAATCTCTTCGTTCTCTCATTTCTCTCCCTACAGCGACATTTTCAATTACCTACTGATTTTAGGTCTTCCTCTGAAATTCTTCCCCTCGCAGGGAAATAATAATGAAGGCCTAACAGGTGCTATTAACATTTCCATTTATGGAGTTCCTATTGCTGAAAAATAATATTTATTTCAAATCAAATGGGATTCGTTGGAAACCCATGCTAACTTTTGCTCCGTCGATGACCGTATGCACTACTAATACACGATTTCATTTGCCGTGGAATTCAACATGCGTGACATTATATGTCGAAATCTGAGCTAATCATAGAATGAAGAAAGTAAATACGTGGAATACTCTCACCTCCAATTCTCATTCAATCAATTCCCCTTTTGCGTCGAGGCAAAAATCGACTGGCTCATTTGACAATCAATGACTGCTAGCGCGTCCATCTTAGGTCAGTGCGAGTGAATGCATAATGACTTTTTCATCTGTCTCGATCGTTCTCGTAAGTACGATCGAGTGGTGCAGGCCCTATGTTCGTTGCCCCTCCAGTCGTCTCAACTTCCTCCAGGACACGGTAGAAGAAAGAGCGAAGGTTGGAAGGCAGTGTTAGTATGCAATACAAGGTTCGTGAAGAGCTGAATTCAGATCGTCGGTTAAGTACGCGCATGATCGCTGGCACCGTATTACAGGCAGTCATAAGATGACAGTGGACACCATTTTCACTGAAAATTTGGCGATGCGAAAGATCTACACTAAACTCGGCTTTCCGGATTCTTTGAACGGACGACCATGAGCAGAGTCGAGTGTTTGCTTGCGAAGACCTTCTGCAACGGCATCGCAACGATTTCCCAACCCTCTTACAGTCGCGATTTGGCACCAGTAGACTAGTTCCTTTTACCCAAAGTGAAATCCTCCCTCCAAGGGTACCTCCATAGGATTCGTGCCCTGAAAGAAGCTTGCACGCGTACCCTTTGAGAATCTTCCGCGTGCCAAGGAGCATTCGAGTCGAGGAAAAGCCGCTTGTAAATGTGTGTCGACGCTCAAGGGATGTACTTGGAAGAATTTTGAGGCATTGTATCAATATCTGAAATAACTCTATTCTCTATTTTACCGCAACCTTTTCCGATGCTTTTCACACAACCCATATAGGTGATTTGGAGGATCCTGAAAATCACGGAGGAATTTAGGGAAAGTGCAGAGGCATTACATGAAGTGACTCTTCATCATGTACTAAGTCCAACGCACGTATGGAATTCCACCGGAGATAGGCGAATATAGGAACGTCTCGCTTCAACTTCAGATTCCCAGGAGCGTGACGTGTTTTAAACTGCAGTGGTGGGGAGAGAGTGAGGGTCGGGGCGGAGGGCGTGGGGAGGTGTTGAGGACGGAGAGGGGGAGGGTGGCGTAAGAAATAGAGGTTAAGAATTCATTGTTGCCCGGGGGGGGATAGAGGGGGATGGCCTCTCGTGTAGGACTGTGGGGGGAGTGGGAGACGACCCTCCCCCTATCCTCCCCCTGCTAACTCTGTCGAAGCGAAAATTTATGGAAAAGTTTCCAGTTTCCAGCTCCCCCCACTCCACACGCCCCTCCCCTCCCCCAACCCTCCCCCGAAAAAGAAATGAGGATGGAAGACAGAGGGGACGGAGGATGAGGGTGTGTGGCCGGGGAGGGGGGGACCGAACCGATTCTCTTGAAAATCGGCAACCGAATGAAATTCCCGATACAGTTATATTATATCGATTCGATTCTCCTCCAACGCTTGACCGTGGTCTACTACGAACGAAGTCGTCCACCCAGTGCCCTCGCTCTCCCCCGAACCCGTGCCACCCTAAAGAACCTAGTTTGAAAGGGGGAACGAATGCTGAAACTACTGTTTGCGTCTTCAATTTAAATTTGCTGCACTATCATCTTCGATAGCTAAAAAGGCTTTCTTGCGATATCAGTTGTCGTACACAGCTCGAGAATATCTAAGCAAAAATTACCTACAGATGAAAAAATATCCATTTCAAATAATAAAATGGCAGTGTTAATAAATCAGACAGTGATATAAAATTTACGATTTGAGTGCGTAAAGGCAGTGTATAATAGCCTGTATATTGATGGAAGTCAGAAATTGAGAAAGCAGTGAAAGAGGGTTGGAGATTAAAATCATTTGAATCTTACCACGATTGGCAAGGGTACAGAATCGATAACAAATATAACTTATTGTCCTTTGCTTGATTACTTGCAGCGTTGTTATTCAACAATTGGTCTTCTCGTTATTGTTATTTCAGAGGCATCACCACGTAATCCCATCGGAAAAATTTTTATTGGAATTTCGTTCGTAATATTTAATCCCTTACCATAGCTGCGCAAGGGTAGCCTGTAGATGTACGTTATGTACGTTACTGAGAAAAAATGATTTACTCGAAGTGAGGATTGTCCACAATTTTTACTTGATAAGTTCTTTGCATTAAATCTATTAATTGGCGTCGAGGAAAATATTGGTCACACACATACTATACAAGTGGGGAATTTATTTTTATAACTTGGTTACACCAAATATTACGGAACTAATAAACTAGCCGCTTACTTTGGTTATGACCGATTACGTTTCATTGGAAACTTTATCAATTTTATTCTCCACTGTGCATTATGGTTGTGCACAAAATCATTAAATATTAACATAAAAATTACAACCATATATTCATTTATTTAATTAAAAGAAAAATTATGCAACCGTTCCCTTAGTTAATTAAAAAACACCCTTCTACAAGTTTTTCAAAGACGTGACTGAGTTAAACTATTCTCGAACATATATGTCGTATTTTACACCGCTTTTCAGCAAAATCCTTAGGATCCAAGTGGTAAGTACAGCCTTTTCTCTTTCTATTTTCATTTTTTTCTACCATATATCTGCTCCGTGCAGTTTCTCAACATTTCTATGTTTATTCAATGTAAACAAAGCATCAAGAGTGTGTAAACAGAAAACTTAGAGAGTAAACTCTAACCCTTCTAGTATGAGTTTTTCCAAAAGTAGAGAGAAGAGTTGCTTGGATCTTTTTCTCGTAGCAGGTGAACGGAAAAATAGTACAACCAATTAGATCAAATTCCTTTAGGCCTTCAGAGAGTGCTAACATTAAAGCATAGGCTCGAATGTGGAGTACGATGTTTTCTAGAGAATCGATTCACGTTTCAACATCGATTCGAATCGTTCCCGTCTGAATCGTCCGTCACTAGTGTTGGTGGTAGGTCCCCTGGGCGAGGGGAACTTCGGGGGACCGGGGAGGGGTTGGAGGGAGAGGAGGGGAAGGAGTGAAAGTGGAATCCCTCCCTCCCCCCATCCTCCTCCACCCCCCTCCTCTCCACGGGGAGAGAGTGAGTGAGAGAGAGCCGAACTGCGCATGCTCCGCCGTAAACGGTTTCGTCGCGATCTTATTTATCTCGCGTGCGCGGGAGGGGGGGGTGCGCTCCTCTCCCCTCCCCCCTCCCCCTCCGCCGCCTCACTTCTCTCGTCTCTCGGCCAGGATGTTTCCCACGGCCATCTATCTCCCCCTACCCCCATACTCCTCCCCCCTCCCCCGAGAAACCTTGGATGCGGGGAGAAATGCCCTCCCCCCGCGGTACACACTCCCACCCCTCGCTCCCTTAACTAAAATGCCGGCGAATGCATAAAGGACGAAGGAGAAATTAAAGTAGCGTGCATGAAAAATACATAAGATTAAAAGGCGTGCGAATTACGGCAGAAAGTTTTCTGGCAAATAAGTAAGTGGACTGCATCAAAGAATGAATGTTTGTCTTTGGTGGTGATAGTGACAGACTTTAAAAGAGTGAATCTCCCGGCATTATTGTGTGGAGGCGAAACTTTTGGCGAGGCAAGGGCCGTCACGAGCAGAGATCGAATGCGATGGGCAGGATTATGATACTCGGGGAGGGTTTTGGAGTCATGAGGAGGGCAGAGGGACAGGGGTGAGGAATGAGTGGGTCGTGAAAGAATGTGAGTTGAAATCACTGTGAATAGGCAAGGGTATGAAAGAAGTGTGTTAGTCTAGGTTTGGAAATTAGAGTAGCATCTCCGTACAGATTCATGGGAGGAGAAGAGTGAACAGTTTGAGGAGACCGGTGGTCAAAAGGGTCTCCCAGTACTGGGTATATAATAAGTACAAGTCTCATTAATTGAAGAGCACTTATGAAAACATGCTCGACTGTGATTGCTGCAAAAGAAGAATGTTGGGCGAATGTTTTACAGAGCTAAGGGATAGTTGCATGAAGCGACCTTTTTCGCGACATTGTCGTCATGGAACGGTGGAACGAGTATGTTGTTTTTGAGCAAGATTTTTTGTTGATCCGTTTTCGAATTTCCCCACTCCTCAAAGACAATGTATTTCGTAGATCAAGCAACCCTTGTGTCAATGATTTCTTCGTTTTTCTTTCTGGAAATGGTTCAGGGTCTGAGGAATTAGACCGATACAATAATATGCAATAAATTAACCAGCTGAGATAGAATGCGCTGCATCTCGAGTGATAAGCGTCAAAGAGTGACGCAGGGTGCAAACGAACGGGCAGACGGCCCCCTGGCGGTCGGCGGGGCGCATTTGCAGTTACTCTGGTTGGTGCTATTTAGATGGCTAGCGCATTGATCCAAGGGTTTTCTAATGTTTGAAATGGCAGACAATATTCCGTTGAACCTTTATCCGTAATCTTTTCTGAGTTATCAATAAAAAGATAAAAATAGCATCGGGATTTATATAGTCACCTAGATTTCACTTACGAATCGAGCTTGGACACAAAATTTTCCATAATGTAATGAAATAATTGCCGACTAGAGCTAGTGCCTTAGGCTCGGCTGCACTCATGAATTAAGATATAACCACTAAAGTGTTAAGTTGTATAAATTTATTCTGTACTCAAACCAACCCTGAGCATTATCATTTTAACGACTAGTACGTATGAAGATGCGTGATTTGGTACGTATCGGAAACGTGGCCTCTGAGGCCAGAGGATGAGTGTGGATTGGATGTTTAATGTATTTTTGTGGGGAACAATAACAGTAAAAATGACCGGAAAGGGAATCAAGCAAGAAGTGGTTCATAGGAAAAGGGTTTTTAACGGAGGGAATACTCGGTTGGCAGATGAGAATGGATGAGTGATTGGATATTAAGTTGTAATAGATGAAGGCAGAAAGTATAAGGAGTAAAAAGAGGCCAATTGTGATGTTTGCTGTGCAGCATTACCTTAATCTAATCTTAAAAATGTAGCAGACCACGGAGCCTCTTTGTCAAGCTTAAATCAACCTGATTGGTACATTACTACTCTCTATTGACATTATTGGTATCCTTCCCGATTTAGTTACTCTACGAACAACTAGAGAAAAATGGAATTTTAGAATTTTGCACAGTTTTAGATCCTGAAATTATTACGCATATCGGCATAAAAGACGTGATTACTGGCCCTAAGTCAATCATCGTCGAACTGATAACCGCAATGGGAATCCGTATCAAGTCGGAACGAAATCGGTACCATTAAAATATAGTAAGTTACATCCCAAGTTCGAGGTAGTAAATGTGTCGAGAATCCATAAACGCACAAACGTTCACTTCCGAAAGAAATTTTTATGAAATTGATGTCCTTCTCAGAAATAGTACACTGAAATATTTTGTTCATAATAATAAGAACAAAACAATGACATATGCGTATCTTTGGTTTTAAAGTACTTCAATTATGACTCATCTTACATGGAAGTGATTCACTAATCTTTAGCAATGCGTAATAGTGTTTCTCCTCGTAGCTTTTCTTTAGAATCGGGGGTGACTTACTTCGCAAAGAGCTAGGGCGAGTTGAAGGGTGGCCCTGCGGAGAGGGTAGTTGGAGGGAGGGCAAACGTGCGAAATTGGAATGACGTAGGAGATGGCGAGTCGCCGCCGCCAAAGGGAGATTGTGTGCTGGCCAGCCCTTTCCTTCGCCGTCCTCCTTTCTCCCCCGCCCGCTCACTTTCTCCCCGACGTCCTCCTGCCGCTTCCTCCCCCTCCCTTCATCGATCTCTCGAAGCCTCACGCACGCCCTCGGAATGAATAAAGGGAGAGGGGGAGGGGTGAATGGGGAGGGGGCCAGGGCCGGCCGCCCCTTGGCTGCGTGCCTTATCGCCCCCGAGAGTGAGCGGCGGGGGCGGGTATCAGGGCCGCCCGCCTATCTCTCTCCTTCCCACCCCCCGCCGCGTGGGAGGGCCCTGCCTTCGAAGGGCGGCCGCCTCCGCACGCCCCTCGCAGGGCCAAGGTGTGCGTGCTCGCCTCCCGAAGGCGATCCTTCAAGGGCTCGATATGCATTCACGCGCGCCGGATCGATGCACTGGAGCGACTTCTTCCTTCCAGAGAGATCGCCCGCCCCTCCTCGCACCACCTGCCATGCGTCCCCGCCTCGGCCATGGCGGTGATGCATCATCGCGGCACCGTGATGCGACAGGGCTGCCGCAACGCCCCCCCTGGGGACTCCCCGTGCCATTCCCGCACCCGCCCTCCGCGACACCACCCGTGCGGACGATCCCAATGGCCCAGCGTGCGTCGACTCCCCGCTAACCACGTCCAGGCCCCGTAATTCGCCAAAGAGGGCGTGTGGCAGGGGTTGAAGGGCATTTGGTGACTACTGTCACTCCGCGCAATTCTCTTTTCGGGAAGTTCGAGTCGTCCAACGAGAATTTTCAAACTCTTTTGATCTCATTATTTCGAAACGGGAATAAGAAGTAGTTTCACATAATCGGTCTGTTTACCCTCTTAACCTCTCTAATGTGCTCTCACCTCCAGAAGTACTTTCACACGAAAATGATCCTTTATTTGAGTCGACATTCAATTCAAGTGATTTGAATTTATCTTAACATTTGAGCCTTATTACTGCTATGACATCACTTATTTTTCTCCAATTCCGCAACCCAATCTGATAGTACCCTTAATATGCCCTCTTCCACATCCTCTTATTGATGAACCTGAGTAAAACGTTGCTGGGTGAAATACCAACTTATGTATTATAAAGTCAATCTACGACTAACTTTCCTTTTTTATGGGATGGAATATAAAATTGATCTGACGAAATATTCTGTCCAAAAATCTACCCCGTAAATGCTACAAATTAATCTCTCAGATAATAATTTTATTTCCACGCTTTATTTTGACCCTTATGCACTTCCACGGTGATACTATTTAGCCCTACGTTCTTATTTGATTTAAGTTCCGTAAATGTGCCTTCCTTTTCGTGAGCAAGTATGTCAGGAAATAACTTATACCTATTTATGTATGCACATAAACTGTTCTAAATACACTAGCCTAATATCTAAATATCTCAAGAAGTAACTCTTTTATTCTTTTATGCATTTTTCTCATTCCTTTGGAATTTTTCTTGATTCGATTAAAACATTTAATCCCACAATTTTAAAATTATGCAAGGATTTTTTTCATCTTCCTTCCTAATAGGTTTTTCACCCTTCTGTCCATTGGATCCGTTTATCTTATCTGTTAGAAATTCTCCATATCCTAGAAATGCGTCTTCCACCATGAAATATATATTTATTTATTATATATATGAATATTATTTTATAATATTCATATATATATATATATATATATTACTATTAGATCATTTACCGGTTAAGGTAGGTTTTTGGATAGGCACAACTATCAAATAAACATTTTGTAACTCCCCACCTAGCAACCTAATCTACATCAGGTCCCTCTTCATCTCTGTATACTTCTTTCCTCTCTTCATGCCGTCCAACATCCCTATCCTGTTCCTGCCCCTTCCTCGCTTGCCCAACATTCTCCCCTCTATTACCCTCTTCAACATTCCACTACCGCTCAATACGCCTTTCATCCATTTTTCCTGCCTCCATAGGATTTCTTCCATCCAACCCCTCACCTCTCCCACCATCTCCAGTACTTCCTCATTTGTTTTCCTTTCGGTCCATTTCACCTCCATTCTGCTCCACACCCACATTTCAAAAGCCTCCAATCTATGCCTATCCTCCTGCTTCAGTGACCACGTTTCCGCGCCGTACATAGCTACGCTCCATATCAGAGTTTTTATGAGTATTTTCTTAACCTCCCTACTCAAGGTCCCCGTCATCAACTCCCTCCTCCTTTCCTAGCGCGATTCTTCTCCTTACGTCCCTACTACTTTGACCGTGTTGGTCCAAAACACTTCCGATATACGTGTATTGTTCTACCTGCTCTATTTTTCCCCACCTATTTTAACATTTAGCTTAGCCTTTTTCTTTCTGGAAAATCGCATAACCATTGTTTTATTAATATTTATTCTCATCCCATATTTATCGCACTTAACCTCCAATTCACTCAGCAATGCAATATAGTATATATATATATATATATATATATATATATATATATATATATATATACACACACACACACACCCATATATGTTCCCACCGCCTTTTGCCTACTGTAGTTTTCTCTTTGTCTTCCTTGCAGGATATTCCATTCTTTACGTTTATAAGTAATTCATTGTAGTTCAAGGTGTGTTCAATCCATTTAGTTCACATATGCCGTAACATTTTCTCCGTATGCTCCCTTACCTCTTCCATGAACATGGTTGGCATAAAAAGTATCGGGGAAAGTTTATTAAAATTAGATTTATTTTAGATATTGCCAAAATGCCTCAAAATTCTGCAGAGTACTTTTTCCATTGATTGTCGACACACTTTTGTCAGCTGCTTTTTCACGACTCAAAGGCTCCCTCTTTGACGGATTACGGAAGGTTCTTAAGGGTAGGCGTGCAAGGTTCTCTAACGTCACTCAGGGTCCAATTGAGGTGTCCTTTGATGGAATGGTGAATTTCACTTTTGGGAATAGGAAACAATCTGTTGGTTGCAAGTTGGGACCGTTAGGGTGTTGGGAAATCGTCGCGTTGACGTTGCGGAAGGTCTTCGTAAGCAGACACTCGACTCTGCTCTTGGTTGTCCGTCAAGATCTTCGGGACGAATTTAGCGCAGATCTTTCGCATCGTCAAATTTTCAGTAATATTGGTGTGTACTGTCATCTTATCAGTCCCAATACGATCTGCGATCATGCGCGCACTTAATAATCGACGGTCTGAATTCAGCTTTTCACGCACACGTCAGGAAAAAATTGTTACTGATACTTTTTATAAAAACCTTTTAGTACTTCCTCCTTCCTTCCTTTGTCTATCCATTTAGTCTTGAGCATTCTCCTCCAGTGCAATGTTTTGAAGGCTCAAAATCTTTGCTGATCCACCTTTCCAATGTTACTTGATGATGATTTAATGAGTGTGCTAAGAAAGAGTACGTGATGTTCTGCTGACCGTAGTAATAATCTCGTGAGCCTGCGCAAGTCTATAAGGGAAGCAGTATGATTTTCCACGCTTAGACACCGGGTTGGTGCCCACGGGTATTTTAAATGCGTAAGGTGTGGAGACGAGCAAGGCTCGACTTTCTGAAAAACATGGCTGAAGCGACACTCTTCACCACCATATTCGTGTGACGCGGATGCTCCGCGAACCTAATGAATTATTCACGCCCGGACAGGTCAAAGGGAATATAGTATTCAGTCATAGGCGGCACGGGCTCTAAGGACCAGATTACTTCGTAGTTCAAGAAAGTGGATTTGGACCCGACCACAGGCTAATTAATGCCCTGTAATGGCGCAGGCGACTACCGAAGCAGCAAGTATTCTAAGGCTCTCACCATAAGGCCACCAATACAAAGAAATATAATGTGTACCACGGATGAGTTGCATCATGTTTCGAGTTGAACCGAAAGTTTGTGAATAACTGAATTTCCACAGTGAAATATTTTGTAGCAGAAGTAAACTGTTGTAAAATAAGCGGGAATGGAATAAAAACAAGGCAAGTCTACGTCGCTTTAACTTTAAATATTTGCATCAAACGGAGACAAGGAACAATTATGACGTTCTTCTTTGCAAAACGGTAATGTCTGACTGCGAGTAGAGACCATGCAGTGATCAGGAAAATTATGATCGTGATTTTTTGAAATTGGTAATGAAGCAATGATATATTTGTGTTTTTGCGAAAATTTAATGTACAGTTACCACAAAAATAGATAAGTGTTCAAATTCCAAAGATGGAGATGGTTTAATGCCTGAATATATTTCGAACTCGCGATTAATTTAAATCTTTGAAATCCCCAAGAGCTCTAAAAACTTAGCTCAGGAAAAAAATGCCCAATGGATCTTAATAAACACATATTATAAATGTATTTTAATTGACCGAATGAAAAGTAATTTCTGTCACTGATTCGTTGAATGCCTTCAGCGTAAATTCTGGATTGTTACAGAGATTCTCTGCGTTTTGGAAAACGTGCCAATACATTTAATCTTCTTCGTGGACTTACTAGTTTGCCGTGATTCCACCTTCCAGCGAAAGCGTTCAACAGCGCTGAATTCGGATTGTTTTTTGGGAAGCAGCGGAATGCAAACAGGAGGCATGATCTTTCATTATTCAACCCCATTTTGTTATTATAAACCGTATTCCATTTCGGATAACCGCTCTTTATGGCTTTCCCGAAATAATCTCTTATTCCACATTTTCAACTTTGTTGCCACTGATAAAATTTGACAATTTCGGAAAATAAATGTGCATACACATTTTAAGGTCCATAAACTTCACGCCGTTGCCTCACTGAGTGGGAACTATCTAGAAAACCCAAACTATCGGATACAAAAGGGAGCTCGGTCACTTACTTTAACAATTTCCACACTTACTCAATATGCCTTGGTACGTATATGCCCTTTTGTTCTAAAACTCCTAATGATTCTTGGCTTGAGAGGCTCCTCTGTCTACGTCGCTAATGATCTCTCAGGTTTATATTCTTATTTGGTGATTCGACGATCATCCATTTCCTCAATGTCTATGGCGGCCTTCTTACATAATTACTTATCAAACGGTGAATTCAATCCTGAACCTTCCGTGACACACTCATTACCCACACCTATCTAATACTTTTACAAAATGGACTCAAGGAAATAAATTATTTAACCGGCAAACCGTGCATCTCCTGATATGCCAAATTTTCACTTCCATTTCCACCGAATGTTCGGAGGATTATGCATTTTTGAATCATCAGGGTACACAAAGAAATGGAGCGCATCCGAGTCATTCATGGCATCTCCCATATCTTTACATTCATCTCTCGCGTATTTACGTCGTCAATAGACGCTTTGAACGGCCAGAGTGATTTGATTCATTCTGCTTCACGGAATGCTTATTTTTTCAGACCAAGTCACTCAAGGTCCCATTTACCCTTAAAATCACTTTACTATTTTCATTCAACCCCTTTATATCATTCATCAATTCAATTCACATCCTCTCAAAATCTTCTAGAAATTAACTCCCATATTTTATGTCCTATCTTATTCAACAAAGTCACAATCTAGTACATTTCTAAGTGCAAACAGATGATCCGTACAGGTATACAACCAGAAAGTAGTTAGCAGTTTTTCTGATGCCACCCTCTGTCTCTGTCAGTGACCGTTTTCATATTCCACGGAATTCTCGTAAGATAAAGAATCTCTAGTATTATTTACATGACTTTCATTTAATCTCTCACTCACCTTCCGTTCATAAAAAGGTAAAATAGCAGTCTTCTGATCGACTATTACTAAGTGGGATCATAGATATGCAGCAACATTAATGATAATCTCAAACATCCACTCACTTTATGTAAATAACTCAGATTAGCGCTGATGATTAAGAATTACTGACCTTATAAGTAGTAAAACCCCGTAGTTCAATATTTAACTAAATAAACCATATTCGCGTTGCATTTGTCTGTTCTTTGTTATTCTCATTGAATTTGCATCTTCTTATCTATGAATATAAATATCCCTGCATTAACAGTCACCACATAACTTATTTGATCCATAATCATGCCACAGACAGTTATTATGGAAATCATTAAAACCCTCGCCCCACAATAGGCTCACAACTCCCCATTTCCCAGACCACATCACCACTTATTATTTACTTCATCCATCCCCTCGCTTTGACGTTTTTACTCATCCCCAAAGAACCTATATTTCTCTTCAAAATGTTTCTTAATTCTTTCTGCTTCTGGATTTCATGTGCTTCACCTAACACAGAGACCGAACAGTGTGTGCTTACCGTCTTATTTCTCGTAACTACGTATCTGTTTACAATTCCTTTCTACGTTTCACATACGGAATCTGCCGATGATTTCAAATGGCACAGATCTCTTATCTGCCTGCGTCAATTACGCAGTGTAGGAATTTGAAACATTTTAAGGAATTCCAGAGGAATTGCACAACAGTTCGTAGATAGACTTGAGATAGGGTCCCAGGACGCGTGAATATAACTGAGGCTTTGGTAATTTGCACGCCCGTGATTCAAGGTGAAAATAATTGATATGTGAAATTGTGATTTCAGTGCATATTCCTACAGCAAACGAAATAAATATGAAGAGGGAGGAAAATTCTAATCCCCCGTGCACCCCTAGTCAATTATTTTTTCTCGGAACAAGTGGTTCTATAGTGTGCGTCCATTTTTTTCATTTCGAACCCTATCCCGAAAACACTGCAATGGAACACCAGTATCTGAGTGATGTCAGGATATTTGCGCCAATGTCTACAGCCTGGGCAGATGGTGGAGGCCTTACAAGAGTACTACTTGTAGTATTAGAGGAGCATTTTTGGTAGATCGAAGGTATGTGATGAATATTAAATGTATAGCATACCAAAGGGGAAAGCGTTTACGTATGCCAGGAAGAGTTTGATTCCATGATCCTAACCATTCCTGGCTTCCTACCTGGAACCGAACGATTCTTGTCAGGGTCAACCATCTTCATGATCAAACTAATATTTATGCAGAGGTCACATGATTCCGATTATGCATGCATGGCTGTTGACCTAGCACCCACACGCAACACGACCTTGCGGGAGCTTTTGGGGTATTGTGTGGATCTAGATAGATGTAGATTCTTTAGAAAAGCTGATATTACAGTAAAAAATGGAAAATGGCAGCGATTTTCGTAGGAGAAGAGGTGTGGTAACAGTGAGAAATACGAGTATATTATACCTTTACTATGTAGTATCATCAAGATTACATATGATTCCATGTTGGTGGATTTCCAAGTCTGCGAACGTGTTTATCTACATCATTGATTAATATAAATTCCGATGTTAGTTCGAGGAATGAAATTATAGCAAGTGGAATCCTTCATCTACTTGGGCAGCAGTAAAATTTTGGATGGAAGAAGCTCGACCGACATCAAGCGAAGAATAGCCCAAGCAAAGAACGCTTTAATGAAGAAGAGGCAATTACTATGCTCAAGGAACATAAGATTGCAATTAAGGAAGTAGTTTGTCAAAACGTTCGTGTGGAGCATGGCACTCTACGGATCGGAGACATGGAATATTGGAAAAGTGGAACAACGAAGCATTTGTATATGGAGGAGAATGCTGAAGATAAAATGGACAGACAAAGTGAGGAACGATGAAGTATATAGAAGAGCAGAAGAGGAAAGGACCATATGGAGAGCTCGACGGCAAAGAACTGGATGGATTGGACATACCTTGAGGCACAATGGGGTAGTTAGAAACATAATAGAAGGAAAAATTGAAGAAATATCCCGCGAGGAAGACCAAGAGACATGTCCATAGGGCAAATTAAAGAGGAGGTAAAACAGGGAGCCTATCAGAGGGTGAGGGAATTAACACTCACTAGGGAAGAATGGAGGGCTGCAGTAAACCAATATTACGATTGAAACACTGATGATGATGGTGTTAGTCCGATGCGTCAAAGTTTTTTTCTACCTGGTGTGAGTTTCAGATTCTCGTTTCAAGTGTTCCTGTGAATCAGACACTTATTTGCTCCATTGACGCATCCCTGCTCTAAAGCGTTGGCACTCACCGTGCTCCCGCGCATCGACAGCCCCGGCTCGCTGAGTGCGATAGACGGCTGCTAGGGAGGCTGTAAGCTCACTCCAGGGCCGCACGCTACGACAGCCTAGAAGTGAGGTTAGCGAGAGTCAGATTTTGGTGGCCATTCAGTTCGGAATGGATGTTGCCTAGCAGCCACAACGACGAAATTTTGACGAGATGGTCTCGATGAATCCTGAAATTCATGGAATAGAATTGGGAATCGTCGAGGCGGAGGCGGCGGCGTCACAAATTGGGTTTTGTTGAATGACGACATTTGCGAGACCAAACTGACGAGATCCCCAGGACTGCGCCGTAACACAGCGCTTCGCCTTTTCTAAAACGAGATTCTGCAGGGTTGTTATCGCTGAAAATTTAATTTAAATTTGACGAGGGTAGAAGATTAAAGAAAAATTAATAATTATGATTCCGCAAGTCTTATTACTATCATTATTATGAAATCAGCTTTTTGCGTGAGCCACTCACTCCCCTTCGAGGCGGAAGTTTCGACAATTTTGCATCGAACAATTTGAAAATTTTAAAAAATGTCACTGATAGTTAAGTGCTGAAAAATTATGCAATACTATTAAATAAACATGAACAATAATTCCCTTTGATGGGAATACATTTCGTGCGAAAGAATAGCAGGCTCATTAAAAAGAGACGTTTCAGGCGTGATATGGTGGAATAACATGATTAAATAAAATTGGCAATTTTCCACAAAAAATAGAAATTTATTGATACGACCGGTTTCGATGCAACTACATCATCATCTGGTGATGATGATGTAGTTGCATCGAAACCGGTCGTATTGATAAATTTCTATTTTTTGTGGAAAATTGCCAATTTTATTTAATAATAGCAGGCTCATCATGAAGGGAGATAAATGAAAGTACATCCTTATGTATTTATGTACATCTAATTGATAGCCTCAAAAACCATTACTAGGGTGTGTGGCAGTGGATATTGCTCATCAGGGATGCGCAAATAATATTAAGTGATACCTATCGGTAGTTATCAATAAAAATCAAGATTTCACTTAATGGAGGTTATGTTAGCTACAGCTACATTTACTGAAGTATCTAAGTGAAAAATACTTTTATACGAATACCAGACGAGGTCCAGGTTTTCCAGGAATTAATTATATTGATAATGAAAATAATCCGTATAGAAAATAACCATGCATTAAAAGACTTATTTTAACAATTGGTAAAAAATCTTATAATTTTTGAAAATTGTTGGCAAAGTCGCCGATTTTGCAAATGAACTCTTAAATAATTATGGAGTTACTGTGTGACGGTATGGGGCAGTGATCCCGGGTGCTGCGACACGCAGGCAGACCCGTCTCGTCGACAATGGACGTCGTTTCGTCATCAGGAAACTTTTGCCTTCAAATTCCGCCCTGACCGTCCATGTTTAGAACTGTGATTGGGAGAGCGGACATTCAGGGGCGGCCGCCGAGAAGTCCGTGCTCTTTCGCTTTTCGCACGGTGCTGCGCCTGCCATTGCACCCCCCTCCCCCCCCCTCGGACGGATAAGGACCCCGGTGGCATTAATTGGCACCCTGCGCGAGAGGCTAAATTCTGCGCTTCGGGAGCAATGCGGGAGAGGGTGGGGGGAGAATGGGAGGGTGAAGGGGGGAAAAGGCTCGAACCAAGTGGTTGGGGGAGGGTAGGGGGGCGGAGGGGGGCGGGGGAGCGCCTTGAGGGAAGAGATATGTACCTTTGGCGCTTTCGGGAGGTTTTCGGGAAAATGCGATTGGGCGATAAACATCCCTCTTATCTTCTCCCTCTCTCCCATTCTCCTCCACCTTCCTCCCTCTCTTCCCTCGCGTGAAATGGGCGAGGGAGAGGGAGTGCGGGGGTGTGCGGGGGTGTGCGGGGGTGAGCGGGGGAGAAGGGGTGAGGAACCAGAACCTCCCAGGGAACCCTGCCCGAGGCGATATCTCTCCCGCCACCGATACGTATTGACGGAAAGTATACTAGTTAAATAGGGCGGTATTATTGAATTCCATTCGTGAAAGAATCGATGCCGGTAATCAATGCAGGAAATAAGTGCACTGCGCTGGTTTGGTCACGTTGGGAATGATCGAATTAGCGAATTCCGTATTTTTCCGACGAGAGAGTACCGTCTCCCGAGAGATCACTTGTATCCACGTGAGACTGTCGAGATGGAATAGAGAGAGTAAAGTTAGGCCTAAGGGTAAAAAACAAATGATATTTCGGAATAAACCATAACAAATCCCCCCTGGGGTACTTTTTTAGGGACTTTACTCTCTCTTCCCTTGGTATTTCCCATCTCTACAGCCGTCGATTGCTATGTGATATGAAATCCTTGCATAGCATCTTCAATGGAACTCTCCGTGCCAACGGAGCCAACGGAACCTTCCTCTATTCTCAATTCGTGTTCCCCCTCGGCCAACTTGAGTCTGTTGCAGATTCCAAATTTCCGTCTCTCGGTATCTCAACGTTCCCTTTTCCATCGACTCCCCGCTACATTTAATTCCCTGAGCATCCAGTATCCTTCCCTGGACCTCTCTCCCTCCCTCAACGCTTTCACCTCCTCCCTTAAACAGCAGATAGTAACTTAGCTCTCTCTGCTTGCATATGTGCTCTCCTGCTATCTTATAGCTGTTCTTGACATTTATGTTGTTAACTTTTCATTATTGTTTATTGCTCTTACCCATTATTTTTATCAGTGTATATTATATGCATTGTCTGTCAGCCAATGTAAAAGCCTTTGTGCCGTTTTTGGCTGCTTTGTTAAATAAATAAACAAAATGGAGATGTTGATATTTTCAAGCAATAGGAAGGCTATGAGCGAAACCTTTTAGGTGGAGATAAAAATATAAATGGAATGGAGTTCACCGAATTAGGAAGCTTTTCGAGAAGATTGGGCTGGTCGTTCACAGAAGGATGCGTTCAGTATTTAATTGTTTGGATAGAAGCATTAATAAAAGAGGTGGAGGTTGAAAACATGTACCATCATTAATGAGTTAAAGGAAGGTCTAGTGAAACATAAACGCAGAGACGTTTTTTAAGGCTCGGAAACATGGTCCTAGACAGCAAAAGGCGCCGATTTTTTAGATATTTTAGTACCCTGCAAGCCACCGCCAGGATGTGTGCCAGGGGGTGAATACACACCAGCCTAATTTTTACCCTAACATGACCCTACCGCGGTCGGGCAATGTTATTCTGATCCCTTATCGGTCTTGGAAAAAATGACATCTTAAATCTATCTGTATTCTTCACTTGATCTCTCTAATTTAATTGGCATGATATCTCGTACCGTTGTACGATGGGGTAATGACACATTTTCAACATCACTGCTAAAGAGACATCCATCCAATTTATGCAAGATTTTTAATCTGTATTTTAACCTTTTCTCCGAGAGTGATTACCAGCCTGGCTGCTTAAATATTATGGTTGCATCACTAAGTTTAACGTAATAACCGTTTTAAAAATCTAGCGTCTTTACGCTCCGATCCAATTCGGCAATTATTCCAACTTCGTGAGAATCCCATACACGTGCAGCATATTCTAAATGAGGCCTAACCAACGACAGATAACATTCCTCTTTGACATTTTCATCACATATACCTAGTTCTCTTCTAATAAATCCTAATTTTGTGTTAACTTGTCCACATATTTTCCGCATGTGTTTCATCCTGGTCCAGATCCAGGAGAGGTCGTGATTGAGGGTAACGCCTAGGTATTAAATCGGGTCTACACATTCTATTTCGGTGTTCCCGATGCAGTGGACATTCTGGAGGATTATGCTATTTTTCTAAAAGTTTGTCACTGTGCACTATTTAAAGTTTAATTCTAATTGCCAAGTGTCGTACCAGCGTTGTATAGCATCAAAGTAATCTGATAAAACTGCTGTGTCTTATTTTACCCTAATCCGGTAAGCGAGTGCTAATAATAAATTCCCTTGCGTGCTCAATTAGCAGAAATGGAAGAATGATATCATAGCGATGGTAAATAGAGAAATTAATTAGACAGCGGATGATATTGTGCGCTTCGGCAGATTGTTGGTTCAAGATGGTGCATCTATATATGTGTCTTGCAAGCCAAGCGAGTGACAGAGGGTTTTTGCTTGACATTCATCAGAAATTCAGACTTGGAAACAATAATAAAAATAAAAATAATAGTCTTAGCCTGTATATACTGCACATGAGTGATCGAATTGAAAGTCTTGCATCCACTTGGGTACAATCGTATTTCAGGTTATCATGAATAAAATACCCCATTTTGTAAAACTACTTCATCTGCTTTTCTTAAAACCGATCACGTTACGACATAGTATGTTCCTATTGTCGTCAAGTGCCATTATTTCGGTAATGATAATATATTCTCAGATTTTGTACCATGCTGACGTTGAGAAAATCCGACTGGAATTATATCCCTATCGCCGCTTTTGTAGATAGGATTTGTGTTAAGTCATAAAAAAAGTTTTTTATATGCTTTTAACTTATTTACCTTTCACAAGTTCTTCAGTATTATTGCGAGATTTCTTCCGGAGCTGAGGCTTTTTTATATTTACGAGCTATTTTGATATTAATTTGGACAATAATATTTTGATGATGACAGTTGGAGGTAGAGGGAATGGAGACGGTGGAGGTGGACGGTTAAACGTTGGAGGAAGTGATACATAAGCTTTCCGATCCTTTAAAATTCCCACCCTTAACAGCCATCTTTAATTCCCCTCCCAGTATTACAACACCTTTCCTCCCTTTTTTCCCCTCCCCAGACACCATACTTCCCCCAAGAACTTTCAGTCTGACCTGAAGAAGGCCTCGAAGTAGGCCGAAAGCTTAAGCAATCTACAATGTGAGTGTCCCTTTACGTGTTATCTATTTTATTCTGTGTTCTATTGTGCCGTACAAATGCTATATAGAAATAACATTGGGACGGCACAAAAGAACACACACACACACACACACACATATATATATATATATATATATATATATATATATATATATATATATATATATATATATATATATATATTCATTCAAATTGAAATAGAGATAAGAAAAATGGTAAAGGAACACATATAAAGGACAAACACAACAGAGGTGGGGATGGCGGATGTGAGCAGATCACGAATGTAAAAATATTTTCCTCGACCGGGACCGTCCCGGTCGAGGAAAATATTTTTACATTCGTGATCTGCTCACATCCGCCATCCCCACCTCTGTTGTGTTTGTCCTTTATATGTGTTCCTTTACCATTTTTCTTATCTCTATTTCAATTTGAATGAATATTTATTCGCCATATGGCGGTATTTCGTGTTTGAATGTATATATATATATATATATATATATATATATATATATATATATATATATATATATATATATATATATATATATATATATATATATATTCAAACACGAAATACCTCTTTTTAGCGATAGTTATTCACAAGGAAATAGATGAAAGGAAAAGGAATAGGAACATGACCTAATAGCGTAAACATATTTCTTTTCAAGTCCCGGTCAAGGGCTTGAAAAGAAATATTTTTACGCTAGTGATTTGCTTGATTCCGCCTAGCCCACCTCTCTTGTGTTCATCCTTTACATATGTTCCATATAATTCTTTATAATTCCCTTTTCCTCATATCTATTCCCTTATGAATGAATACATATGTATATATATATGTATATTTTTTTTCAGTGAATGCAATCCGTCCGATGGAATATAGCTGTTTCTTGGGGGGGGGGTGCCCCTCCCTGCGCTCTCCTCCGCCGCTGTTGGAGGGGTGGCTGACGAAAGAGCTCTCTCTTTCCTTTTGTCTGTCGAAGGAATGAATGAATCGGGTTACTCCACTCCACCCTCGCCCCCTTCCCGGAGAAAGGGTCGTCCTCCCAGGAATTCTCTCTCACCCCTTCGACGCCTCCCCGACGGACCCGGCCCTCGCGACCCCGGTGAGGGGCAACTCCCGCCCCTCCTTTCCTCCCCTTTCCTATTCACCCGCTCCCCGTCGGCCCTGACCTCAGGGGGAGCCACGATTATGGCGGGCGGGGTCGGGACTAAGGGAGACACTCTCTCGGCCGCCCCCGATGAGTGAAATCATTTCTTTCTCGCGGGGGTGAGTCTGCTCTGCACTGAGACGCCTTGTTCTCACCAGTAACGGCGCCTACTAGAAGGTACGGAGATACATCTGGGAGTCTGGCCCTAGTTATCGGAACCTTTGATTCTTTCCTTGAAAATGGTTCCGATTTACTGATACCTACTACTGTAAAAATTCTACCTTAGGTGTTTGCACTGAGTTTCTAGTACCAACATTTTTGTCACAGGTGCCAACCTTAAAACATTGTGCAACGTCAATTATTAGCGGGAATTGGTAGAATTGTTAAGGTACCTATTAGTAGCTCACCTAGTGATGATCCTTCATATGGCGTCTGAAATAAACACTTAAAAAGGGTGTAAGGAGTCTAGCTCTATTTCCACTAGGCATAGTCCCATGCTCTCTTTCCTGTGCTGTCTGTGGAACCTACAAAGGTCCTACCGGGGTCGAACCCTGTCCATTCGGTCGCTAGTTCCACGCTCAACCCACTAGCAATGAAATGAGCAATGCATTTTAAGAGACTTCTCCTTGAGTTCACTTGATGTAACTGTTCGATAGTAACTGTTACATCCTCGTTAGCTTCGCAGGTTGCCTTCTCGTAAGGATACCTCAATTACGGCTCCAATCGTTACGAGATTCGTTCCAGTTAGTCACGTGATTCCTTTCGCTTCTCTATAGGAAGAGTAAAACTGTTAGTTGTTCCCTAAATCCTCTCTTTTTCTGCAATCTATTCTTTAATTAAAACCGTTTGAGAACTCTCCAAACATAAAATACGAAGTAATTCGACAGAAAATCTGATTTGTACTCCGTGTTATCGTCATAATTATTTATGAAATGAATGCAGAGGAACGTGGGAAATATCGGTTATTAATCTCCTTTTTGTAGGACAATGAGAGAATTAGGTTTGTAGAAAACTAAAACCGTCCATAAAAACTTTTTCTAAGCATATTTTACGGTCGTTCTAAGCATATTTTTCAAATATACCACTATAAGAGCACTTTCAATGGGATTCCAGAAAAAACGGAATTGTTAATCCCGATAGCTACCGAATATTCAATATGTATTGCATTATTAATTTTTGTAGCAGAGTAAACACAAGCTGCACAATTTAATTAAAGTAAATGTCATGACTCGCCGAAAATCTCTTTAAAATGTTCATGAGTTATTTGGAGACATACTTCTTTAAAATCGAACAAGAAAAAGCATGTCATTAAAATCCGATTTCGGGATTTTAAATCAATACTCTTTATTAATTATCGTTTGATTTTGGGGCAAGAGTGGTGAAATTTCTAGCCGCTAAAGTCCTTATTCAAGACATTGATTTCAATTATAATTTTATTCTGTTGTGCAACAAATCTATTTTGCAATTCTTCGAGGAATGGTATTTTTTCTGATGACATTTATTCGCGATTTTCGAACGATAAATTTAAAATATTCGTTGGATAGCAGTTAACCGTAATTTAAGATTTGCATTACTTCAGGAGAATGTTGGTTTATATGAAAGAGATTTCCTTACGTCGCATTCAATTCGGAGGATTGGAATTTATTGGAATCACCAAATCTTCAGAATAACGAAAATATGAGAATTATTGAAAATAATTAATGCATAAAAATAAGTACCTAATGTTTTTCTGAGTTCCATTACTTGAATAGTTGAAACTTCAACCGATGCTTTCATTAAGAGATTTTATACGAATCGAGAGGGGGAGTGGTGGGAGAAATAATTCAAAATGCCTCCGAAGGGATAGAATTCATGGGGCACTGGTGGGTGTGGATAGAGCTGCGGAAAGGTTTGGAGAAAACATCACCGCCGTGCGTCCTGCATGTGGGTGAGGGAACGGGGGTTAAATTCATTTCTCAAACACATAACGTGATTAATGGACGCTTCCCAATCACCAGAATCAGTGACGATTCCAAAGTGCTCTCAGACCATTCCGGCGTTAACACCCGCATTTAAATGCACTCAATCTTAGCCTCATCACAGCGTCCGACGACCCAAACTTATTCTTTCCAAATTTTTTTAAACATCGCTTGAAAAGGAAATTTTAGTGATCCTTTAAAAATAAGAAGTCCTCCATTATTTCGAATTAACCAACTTCAAATTCTTCCATACCTAATATAATTACCAGTATAGTACCAGCGTGCTATTGGCCAGAGTCAACACCGTTGGACGGGGCATCAATTTGGCGCTCTGCCTCGGGCCGACCGCCGCCTGAAGAAGGGCGAGGGGAGGGAGAGGGGGGAAGAGAGGGTTGGAAGGAGGGGAAGGGTGGGGGAGAGACGATTTGGGATCTTAATTAACCCTCCGCCAGGATCCCAAAATGGCGCCCCCCCCTCTCTCTCTCTCTCTCGCTCTCTCTCTCCCTCGCCATATCGAATTCTAGCCGAGATTGATTTCTGAGCAGCTCGGGGAATACTGGAACGGAAGGGGGGAAGAAGGGGGGTGGGTGGCAGTCGAAGGGGAAAGTGCCCACCCCCTGTCATCTAAAGCCCGCCGCTCTTCCATCCCTACACTCCGCTCGCCCCTCGTGAGTAACTGAGTGACTCACTGGCGAAGGACGAGGACTCCTGCGAAGAGACAACACTATACCTCTAAGAAGACTCGGAATATAGTATGAAATCCAAGGAAGAAATCCAGGCGTCCGTTCAAATGATTTTGGCTTTTATAAGGGCTCACGCTGCTCTAAGAAACCATGTTTAACCTACCGAAACGTTTGAAGACTAAATAAGAGTACATGTTGAACGGATCGACAGTTTCTTCAAACACGAAGAATATATTCTGTGGAGTTAAAGTCGAGAGACTCAAAAGTTGACCAAGAAATTTGAGGGAAAATACGTAAAATGTGCCGGCCCTGGCGGCGAGTTGAAAGTGACAGTGCCTCCCCTTCTCGCTTTGTTGACGAGATGAAACTCGGCGATTGCGGGGCCAAACTACTAGGCTTACGTAACCCAGGAGTTTCTGGTTCGATTCTTGAAGAAATGGGTTTCTCTATATATAGTGTACTCTTTTGTCATTGTTTTACTAATTCGAGTTATTATTTAAATGGTAGTGCACCGGAGATGATAGTTTTCAATCGATGCACTGGCTACCCACTGTTAAATTCCTAATTCTCTCATAATATGTCAAAACGCGGCTCTCAAAAATAGGAAACACACTGATTCGTTTCCACGCATATTGTCTCCCTTCATCACGCACAATCCTATTCCTGCGGCACAATCTCCCCTCCTCTCCCGGTGTTCAATATGCCATCGACAATCACATTGCTCTGCGTCCGCAATCCGTCCTGCCTCCTTTGCATTTCTCTCCACCCCCACCACGCCTACGGCACCTGTTTCTTTGTTTTCCTTTCCATTAACTGCACCTTCTCCATTCATTTCCACTATCCTATCTCGATAGGATTCAATTTACACCGGTCTACTTGATTCAACGACCATATTTCCATGCCGTTCAATGCCACGCTCCATTTCAAAGTTTTTACAAATCATTTCGCCATATATTTGTAGTTATGGTGACTATTGGCAGCAGTGGCGGATAGCTAAGTTCATAATACGTGTTATCACATCCTTACTGAAAGCAAACTTAATTTTGCAGAGTATCTTCATCTGAATGTGAATTATTATTATAATTCGTTTTCTAACGTTTAAGGTAGACTTTAGATTGATACATAACTATACTACTTTTAATTTATTTACCCCTTCTAAGAAATCATAAACTGACATTCGACAATCTTCTTTAGATTTCTTATTCATCATATTTTCTTTCTCATCCTTCTAAAACCCACACCCAAGCCTCCAAATCTGCGCATTTCATATATCTTTAACAACCATGTTTCCGCGCCGTATAAAACCACAATCTATATCAAAGTTTTAACGAGTATTTTCTTAGTATCCTTACCCAGATCCCTGTCCTTAATTCTTTCCTCCTTGGGAAAATCTAACTCAATTCTTTTTTTTTCTTAGTTATAAATTTAACCATATTTTTCCAAAGCCCTGACATGATAGTTCAATCGTACCAACCCCTTTCGTTTTTACTCTCTTACTTTGACATTTAGCTTATCCTTCCTCTTTCTCAAAAATATGATAACATTTGTCATGCCTGCATGGATTCCCATCCCATAACTATCCCACTAACTTTTCAATGCTCTCAGAAATGTTTGCAATCCCTTAGCTGATTGGCTAACTAAGACTTGTTCATCCGCAAAAAGTAATTATTTTATGCAATCTCCCATGACTTTCAATCACATCTCCAGTTTTTTAGTATTTGCTATTTCTTCCACGTAAAGCGCAAAACGTAATGAAGACTCCCGTCTTACTCCTTTTCCCCATATTGCAAATTCCTAGTCTCCATCCGCCACTTGCACCTGAGGAGTCTGAGATATGTGTAAAATGTAGGTACATGCAAAGTACAGGAATCGCACTTTTCTTAGCACTTAGAAACAAAATATTCTACATAGAACTTTTCCACTAAATAAATTTCATAAACGATTCTCGTTTCGACTCACAGAATTATCCTCAGGAACAAGAACTAAAATATGTTTAATTATTTTGGGACTTGTGAATGAAGTCGTTCTTATAAATTTGATCTTTATACCGAATGAAATACTATTCGTTTATGATTAACACCAATGCATTGGCATGGTAATATTGTTTCAAAACACACATGGGATCTTTTTGGTGGAATCCCGATTGCATTTAAATAATAGTGGCAATGTTTGATCGTCAGACTAACGCATCACGAATAGGATGTTGTACCTCTGAAAATATGAAAGCTGTACAGTGTCAACTACAAAAAAAAGTCAAATGGGCTCCTCCGGGCCCTCTAGTGTTCAGCGTCTGGGTGCTGTGCACTTTCGATTCCAACATCCGTGTACTGTCTCGGAGAGGCCCTTGGAAGACCGACAAGGGCCCTCGATACGCGAACGGGAAATAAAATAAACGCTACTGGCATTCAATTGGCTACGGCCAGTACCTGGTCCCGAATTAAGACCTGCGCAGTTTACTTTAGTCTATTTTTCGCACTCCAGCGATCAATTTGCATTTAAGATTTTTCATACGTTTGGATATAAATACTATAAAACTGTAATGTAGACTCTTTAAGGGGATACGTAGCAGAGATTGGAGCGAAACGACCCTCCAGTGGTTCGCTGGACATTTCGCTGGACATATGTACGAAGTCGGATAATTATGTCATAGGAATCTAGACAATATTTTACTCGTGCCGATATATTGTTTGAGCGAAACCGGGTTCGAGTGATCGAAGCGAATGGTTTTTACGCACTGAAATTCCTGCATTTCGACACTCAACAGTGGATGGCTCCATTAAAGGAGCTGTCCCTCTGTCTCTATCTGCATATTTCGCAGTTCTTTGGATTGGTCTGAGGGAAAAAACACCGGTGTGTTTAAACGTTTGCATTTGCCCACGTAGACTGTGGCGCAGTGCGCAAATACTATGAATACTTGTGGCATTTTATGTACTTTTTTCACTGATTTTTCACAACAAATTTAGTTTTCATTGCCGGGCGAGTGGTGATAACTTATTACGGAAACAGAAATTTTCATTTAATTTGTTATCTGGTGAGACCGTAGGAGCTCACTTTTTCTATATTTTACGGTGATTTGTCAAGTCATCTTGATCTTTTAAAAGTTCCTATATATGCGCTGAGTAAAAGGACGCCTAGGTTTACTTATTATCTGATGAACTTTGTCGGAAATCGAGGGTTTCGGGTTCGAATCCCGATCAAGGTGAAAAAGCTACTCTCACTGCTGAAAGTAAAGTCCTTTCAACTAACCAATGTTAAATTTAAGGACGTGAAATATGCTTGCTATTTGTAGTCCTTAGATACCCCCATGACTGACGGCGAAAATACTCATTTATGATTCATTTTCTTTCCGCAGTAATTTTTAAAATTTGTTTTGGGTTCATACAACAGAAAGCAGAGTAATTAGTAAGAAGTTTGATATGTCACGGCTCGATTCATTCAGCACTAAGCCCTTACAAGGCGTGTGAAATTAACACGTTAGAGCAGGGTATTACTCAAGTATTGGGACATCCCTTATTTCCTATGTACACCGCACACGGACACCTAGGAATATCCTGTGGACCCGAATATTTCACCCGGCTTAGGTAAAGGGTTAAAGGACCCATTGAGCCCCCAGCCCACCCTGAATCGACGCTGAGTTCGGAAATATGGGGTTGTGTGGTATATTCGCTGGTCTACCACGCTCCTGCACATAAGCATAGAGCAATTTTTTTGTTTTAAGAATACATTCTATTCAAAATAAATCAGGTGGTTGGATGATTTTAATAATAATAAGCCACATGAATAACAACGAAACCGTACTTCATTAGCTCTCCAAACACTTTAGGTCACGCTCAATATTGGAGAAGAAATCTATTCTCCTCTCTCGTATCTGTAACAACCATAATCAATTATATCACTTTGATTAATTTATGCTTTGATTCGTTCTGAGCACTATTGTCCCTGAGTATAGGGAGTATATAAAAACAGTGTCGCCACTTTTATCACCCATCGGAATTTCTTTTCCAAGTTCTGAAACTCATTCGTCAATTGAGTTGTATGCGTGTGTACAGTGCATACTCGACTCAACATTTGTGTCACAGAATTCTGAAACGAGGTCTAACAGCGGCACGAATAGAGAAAGGAGAATCTGAAATGGGAGGGTTTGGAAAATAGAAGAAAATGGAGTGGGTTAGGTACGATACAGAGAATAGTTAAAAATAATGAAGCGTGAGAAGATTTGTGGAAGGAAATAGGAAAATCAATTATTAAGGGAAACAGGACAGGTTTAAAATGAAAATGAGAGCACAAAAAATAAATAAGGAAAATATTCACTTTTAAACAGTTCAATGGAACCAGTTGCCAGGGGGGTTATTTGAGCACTTTCCATTAAATATAAGGAAAATAGGTGTAAATCAGCCACTGGATCAAAGGTTGGGTGATAAATTCTAACTGTCGGCAATTAGTTTATGCATTAAAAATATTGTCCTGTACGTGATATGGATGGCAAGAGAAGTGAATTGTAAAAGTGTGTGCTGTGATCACAGAGCGTGATTTTGGGCGGAATGTGATTTTGAACGGTGCGTTACTTTCTATGGTGTGAACGATATTTAGATAATAATAATACAAAAAGGATTTAGCTTGGCCTGCACTCGTCGAATTGTTAACTGCTGGAAAAGTGACTCCTACTGAGATTTATCGTCGTTTAAGAAGCTGTTTATAGTGACGATGCATTGATAAGTCTACAGTAAATCGATGGGTAGTACGAGGCGTATTCTTAAAGTAAGTACCGTTTGCTTATATTTAAATATTGGCGCTTCAGAACACAGATTTGCTCCTGCAGCGCCATCTACTGATTCATTGAGAAGCTATAGCAGCATTTTTTTGTTTCAGAAGTCGTTTGCTTGTCCGTGCATGCAAACAACAATGTCCGCGACATTCGTTGATCCCGCCAGCTGTGAAGTGCGTTCTGTCATACGATTCTTGTATGCAAAAGGATTGTCGGCTGCTGAAATTGCCCTCCGAAATCGTAATCAGGAGCCCATAAAAACTTTTCCTTCCTAGCTTTCAAAAATTCAGGAGTAGTTCTGACGGACTATTGCCTATTCCCAGAGAATTCATTTTCGCCGACTTCATTTAATGCTTTCCTCTTCCACTGTTAAGTATTTCTGGTCATAACTCACTCTAATCGGCATCTTTTTCCCTTTTTATATTCAAACTCCCTGGTGTTAATTTATTGAGTATAGTTTATCTATACATATTTCCATCTAGTCAGAGTCCCTTCTTCTCAGTCAATATTTTCCAAATATCGTGGTTTTCAACGCATCGCCGATTGCTTACATGTACTTTTATTTGCTGCATCCTGAATTTACCTTCAAACTTTTCTGCCAAGCGCGTTCATTTCATCCCGTCTCTGTAAGCTTTCAATATCCTAGCGCTGCACATTGCTTCGTAATTCCTTTTCCTTATTAGTTTCTCATCCCTGTTCATAGTTTAGTTAATTGTTTGATTTAATTTAGTTATTTCTTCTCCTTAATTCTCGATCCTCATTCTTCCACATCCAAATGTCATCCATGCGTCATCCATCTTTCTAATCATATCCTCTTTAATCAAACAATTCCTAACCTTCTTTTCAATTTACAATTCATATTCTTTTATGTGCTCAATTAATTTCTTTATTGAGATATTCCTTCTACCTCACCAACGTCCCATTCCTCAGCTCCATCCTGGCACTCCCTCCTTTCGACCCCAGCATTATTAAACCTTTTATTTTCTTATACCCCCCTCTCGTTCTGTTAAATTGAACTAACACTGCATAGGAATTAACTTTTGATCCAGCTCCCGGGAAATTATGTGAGTTGATCTCGCTTTCCAAAATTTGTGCGTGAAAATTACACAAGAAATAATAATGCTATTAAGAAAAAAAAAAAAAGGAATGGAGCTTGAGTAGAATCAAACCGAGGACCTTTAGTAAGGCAGACATTACCTTACCACTGGTCCACTGGCTAGCAAACGCATGCTTAGACATGATAGCTATAATTTGCTTAGACATTATATAATTTAATTAATATTCTCACAGCATTTTTCATGTGTACTTGCGTCTTCAGTGATGTTAAAATCAAGTGTTATTTCAAATTAATCTATTTTATTCTGCAAGATTTGTTTCTCTCCGCGGTTATTCCTTTCTCTTAAACCATGCTCTTTTTAACATGACACCATCACTGAATCGCTGAGGAACAAACAGACTTCCTCTCGTCTGATTCCTTTCCTTCGACTTTTGGGTCATAGGGCACCCTCCTAGGAGCAATCATTACTTCTCCCGCCTGTACAGCTTCATGAATCATAGGACTACGCGAGACTTACCGTGATTTCGAGATTAGGGTCCATGGAAAAGAACTTTTTCTCTGACTAAATCTAAATCTAACTTTAACCATTTCCCAAATTAACATTTTCTCAATTGGTAGCGAATGCCACAAATCCTAATTTTGTCCTTTCAAAGGTGGAATAACAATATAGTTTCATTATTTTCCAATGCATGTACCCCAATGAGGTCAAATCCCTTGAATCTGGGTCTACTTATACTTCTCTACGCGTCATAATACAGTTAGCGGTGAGAGTGTCACCCAAAGAGTTGACTCCGATACTCAGTTCGATTTCGTTCAACGTAATTCGCGTAATGTGATATTTCTTATATATTTTGCGGTAAAATTTTGTTACCGTCTATTTGCTAAGATTGAATTCAAATTCTCATATTTTAAACCACCGCCAAATTTCTCATTACAGTAAAGGATAGAACTTTGTCTTGGTCAGACTCCAGGGAAGTAAGAAGTTGAGTGAGCAGAAGCACTGACTGAAGGGTGTCATGAGGCTCAAGTACTTTGGGTTAATTTAGAGGCTGCAGCAATTGTTCTGGTTGGCGTTGTAAATGTATGCATGAATAGTTTATAATGAATGCTATGGCTAGGAAGCCTTTTTTCATCCTCAGTGGACGATTTAGTAAAAGACAATGGAATAGATTTTTATCAGTTTAGAAAGTGAAAGAATATTTAATTGAGTTTATAGTGAACACACACAGTTCGCTGAATCTGTATTATGGCAAAGACCCCAAGTAAATGATGTTCTGATGAAACACTTTTACACTCATGTTAGGCAGTGGTTAATATTATTCTACGCATACGCATTTATTTTAGTTCGCTTTTAACCAAAAGATTGTAATCATTTTAAATCCTACAATTATTGAGCTATTCGTTAATATCAATATGATCTTACGTCTGCCAGGTCGACGAGATGATTGCATTTTCTATTTATTCGAACTTCAAGTGTTTCAATCTGTTTGGTATTTTTAATTATATTTTTTCTGAAGTGTTGCCAACTCTAGTGCTGGAATACTTCATCCGCCAAAAGACAATGGAAATAAGTTTATTTTGTTATATATTCAGTTATGTGTTTTTTTATTAATGCATGATATAATTCCAACGTTGTAAGATATATAATTTATCATATATATTTCAATAAACTATTTTTTAAATCGATCATACAAACGTTTCAGTATCCTTTGCGTGTGCTTAGATGGTTGCATACGGTTTTCCCATAGCTCAAAGATGGCATCTTGGTATAGCTCCTTTTTTGAGGGGTGTTTAAGAACCCTACTCTTTGGGAAATAGGCGCCAGGTAGGCTCAAGGATGAGGTTTGGACTTAAAATTTTTGGAGGAAGTTCATCACCATTTCCTCAAAATGTTGGACTTGGAATATTTTTGGGACTCCCATCATCGAGCTGTAGACAACCCGCACTAAAGGGGTTGGTGGTAGGGGGTTGTGGAAGGGAGATGTGAAAGGGGGTGATGGAAGAGGGTAGTTTAAGAGATGGTGGAAGGGGGTAAGTTTCGGACTTCGGGAAGTTGGAGAATTCCCAACTCCGAAACTTACCCCCTTCCACAACCCCCTACCACCATCCCCGTCCCCCGAATGACCGCAGGTAACCTCGTAAACACAAGAGGTCACTGGCCGTCATAAAAAAATTGGCATGGTCTCCGGCAAAGAAGACAGTAGTGGAGATGGAATGTCGGCGATTGCCCGGCGGCGCAAGTCAGAGGACCGCTTTTCCGCGCGTGTTAACATTGGTAACACTGGTGGAATTGTGCTTGCAATAATGTTGAGAACACCTTATCCTCATTTTTCAATTTCAATTGAGCTTATTTCATCGTCATTTAATATTTTGAAAATGAAAATTGCACTTTTGTTTACCCTTAGTAAAATTTACGAATTCTCTGGATTTAAAATTTATGGTGCGTTCCAAAAGTAATGGAATTATATTTTTAAAGTAATTTATTGAACAGATTTGCACAAACACTTTAAATTCTCCAAAGTACTGTCCTTGGGCCTCTACAGATTTTTTCCAGTGACTCTGCCATGACCAATACATGACCTGGAAGGCGTCTTCGGGGACCTCACGCAGGGTATTCTTCACGGCTGATTGGATCTCTTCTATGGACGAATAACGGGTTCCTTTCAGGGCTGCCTTAATCCGAGGGAACAAAAAGAAGTGTGCTAAGACGACTTCAGGACAATAGGGGGGGGGGGGAAAGGGTGGCACTTGGTATTTGGCCAGGAACTCGCGGACTCGTAGCGCGTTGTTTGTTGTCGTGATGGAGTTGCCAGGTAGCGGAGATGCCTTTTCTCGTCCTGATGACCTTTTTCATGAGTATTTCCAACACATCCACGTAGTAAGCAGGGTTAACTGTCTGTCCTTGAGGAAAAAACTCCTTATGGACCACTCTTTTAATGTCGAAAAACACAATGAGTATTGTTTTCGCTTTTGATTTGCTGATTCTTGGCTTTTTGGGCTTTGGGGACTCGTCGGTGTGCCACTCGTGGCTTTGACTTTTAAATTTAAATTATAAGGGTTTCGGAAAAGCAGTCACAAAGGTGTGTGGCGGGGTATGATAGGCTTAGATTGAAATAGACTACCCTTGAAAGAGAATAAAACCATATGCAAAACCAACAAATTCATGCAAATCTATACCCAAAAAGGCGATATTTATGCAAAAACCTTTATAAATTACACGCATGCAAATACATACACTATCAACTAACATGCACATACATCTACGAATATACTAACTCATGCTAAGAACACAAGTGTAATGGTCTCTTAGGGGATTTAGGCTGGGAGCCCCTTGAAATACGAAGAAAACAAGTGAGACTTAGGTCTTTTAGAAATATTCAGAACCAGAGAGTTTAACGATGACACAAAAGGAATTATATTGGCCCCACACTACTTGGGTAGATCAGACCACAAAGATAAAATAAGGGAGATAGATTCCAATACAGATAGATTCAAATACTCATTCTATCCCAGAACAATCAGAAATCATAAGAGTAAAACACCGAAGTCACTTTAGAAATATTAAAAACATTTAAGTTACAAGTCGGAACAATATTAAAAATTCAAAGATTGTGCATGTGTATGCTTGTTGATAGGTGTTGATAGGTGCTTGTTGATAGGTTTGCATGTGTGTGAAAGGGTTGGGGCGAAAGGGTTCTTGCTTGAATGTTTACCATGTTTGGTTTGTGGGCTCTAAATTTGTGGCTTCTGCATGCGGTTTTTTTCCCCTAATTTACGGGTGGTGCCCTAACACCCCCCGCCACACGCCCTTGCGGCGGCTTGTGGGATATTGAGTAGATGTAGATGTCTACGCAACGTTTAATCTTGCCGTGAAATGTACATGGAATAAATAAAATTAAATGAAAACTCTTATAGTCGTAATAAGTTAGCACCACTTGTCCAATTTTGTTGTGATGGTTTGTGAGAAAAGAAATTCCACAGGTCACACAAAATTTGTTTTCATTGCGGGACGAGTGGTGCTAACTTTTTACGGCTATAGGAGTTTACATTTTATTTTGCTAATTTACGATGTCGTAGAATTCAAGTTTTCCAGATTGTAAATAGAATGTCTTTAAACATTTTTATGGTGACCCTAAATTCCTTAAATCCATTCCTGCTACTTATTCTCGCCTCTGTGCAGATCCTGCGCTAGATGACTCACCTACTATGTACTAATCCATCTTCGAATATCTCACCTACTCCAATTCCTTTCCTTCTATTCAGATTCCATTTTTTTAACTCGTTATTATGAATTCAGTTTTTTCTCTTTTATTTCAATTCAAGATACATTACATCCTTGCGACACGTATCATTTCACGAACTCTTCTTGTTCTCCCTCGGTTTCGGCCGTGTCTGTTTGGCCGTCGACTTCGTATTGGACCTGGATTCATTTTAACCTCCAACCATCACCACCCTTTCGTCTTTTCTAATAGTTTTTACCCCAAGTTTTATAGTAAGTGAACGGAAAAGCAAGGCCGAGCGTCGAAATATACAGAAAGGAAGTTCATAGTTCTTTTGGGTCCGTAATTAAAGTTACGCAAATACCTCAGAAGCTTGCGGTGCCTTTGAAGGGTTCATCTACATAATATCCCGCAAGCCGCCGCAAGGGCGTGTGGTGGGGGATGTTAAGGGCATCGCCCATAAATAACAAAAAAAACCGATAGAAAAACCATAAAATTATACAATCCACAAACAAAATATGGCATTAACTCATGCAAAAACCCGTATAACCCACATGCACACAAACACACAAACTACCAGCTAACACACACATGCAAATATCCCTGATACCTTTGCAATTTTTAATATTGTTCCATCTTGTAAATTAAATGGTTTTAAAGTTTATAAAACCGCATTCCGGTTTCGCGTAGATGTAGCACGTGAGGAGATTCAAAGGGGTTGGTTGGCCGGCACGTGGGTCTTTGGGGTAGCGGAAGAAGATCGAGGACCGACCCTGGAAAACGCTGCTGGAAACAGATGAGAATCGGGCCTCCGTCCCCGTCGGTCGTTCAGCGGTTGGTTTGCGAGGCCAGTTGTGTTACGGTGCGCTTCTCTGTTAAGGTGCTGCGTCTCTGTAACCCCACGTGGGTCTTTAAAGGAGGAGGGCGAGCTTGGTGCGTGCGTATTGACTTTCTACCGCCGCCGACGAAGGCGGCGTGGTGGGAATTTCGGACACAGCAGCGAATGTGTCCGCGCGCGCGTGTGTGTGAGTGTGTGTGTGTGTATGGGCGCACACGTAGATGCGATGGGGCGGAGGGGAGTTGCTTGCGTAAGGGAGGGAGAAGGGGGAAGGAGGATAGGAGATAGGAGAGCAGCCAAAACTCCCATCCTTCTCCCCCCGCCACCCCCTGATTGATTTATCGACCAAAGTCGCCTCCATCGATCGCCTTGAATCATTTACCGAGTCCGCCTCCGGCCGTTGTACTTCACTTTCGCTTACGTCCTCCTCCGACCCCTCCCCCCCTCTCCTCCTCCCTTCTCGCCTGCCCCCCTCCGATCTCCCATCAACCCACTCCTCCCCGTTTCGGATGTGATGACCTTCTCCTCTTCCGACATCATCCCCACGCTACGAAAGTAGTACTTACCAAAAGTAATTCAAATGTTTCGTTTTTAGTATTAAGTAAGCTTTGTTCTGCATCCACGTCTAACGTTATTCGTCAACATCAGAAAAAACTTATGCGTCTTTAAATGGTTTTCTGCGTAATATAGGAATTATAGTAGTTGATGAATCTTGCCATATTACATTTGGCTGTGATTCGGATGACAAAATTGCTATTTGTTGAAATTAGACATATAAAGACAATATTAGAGAAATGAGGGCGTGTGGTTGAAGAAAACTCAATACTTGTTGAATAAATTAAAAGGAGAAAGTGTAGAGAGGAAGGCGAGATGGTGGAAGTATTCGTGAAGAGTCATGAAAAAGCAAGAACAAGAAGATTTTCATACATATCCTGGTACGGAAGTGGCATGCGATTGTCAAAGCTCAAGTAATATTGCGAATAGATATACAGCTACAAAATATCCCGCAACCCGCCTTAAGGGCGTGGGCGGGGGGTGTTAGGCCACAAGTCATGCATGTACAATCCCAATCATATCACCTCTACACAAAAATTTGTTTGATTGTGCATTCAAAAAATATAACACGAATAAACATACTTATAAGAACAAAGTATTCAATAACAGGATACGTTTTTTCAACTCATCCGGTAGAACTGTTAAAAAAGGAGCTATCAAATAAAAATAACGTACAGGAATTCGACAAAATATATGCAATACCATTTCTAACTATCTCCTACGCGATTGCTGTCATGTCTATTTTGATCTCTAATGGCAGGACGCAAAAAACACCTTTTGAAAACGCCTGTTGTACTATTTTTCTCCCTGATTTCAAGTACGCTGTCTGACTTACCATATTAATTCGGGGTCTGTAATACAACAGCCTCAGATAAGTGACCTGCTTCAAATTTACGTGATAAATTTAACCTATAGTTCTAACAACGGTCAACGAGTGATTCCCATTCTTATTCTTCCAATAGTGTCGTGACACTGCTGCCTTGTTCATAGCAAGTTTTCACAAACCAAGTAACTCTACGTTGCACTCGATCTAATTCCAATATTAAGCCTACTTCATGTGGATCCCATACACTTTCAGCACACTCAAGGTAGGACCTAACTTACGTGAAATAACAAAGCTTTTTGACCCTCTTATTACAATTCTAAAGTATCCTTTTAATGAATCCTAACTTATAATTTTTAATTCCTCAAATCTATAGAATACGGTTTCCCGTGGACATTTCCTTAGTTATCGTTACACCCAAATATTTTACCGATTCTAGGCTTGTTATGTCGGTTCCCTATATGGCGCATGTGTTTTCGGGTGAAATACTCTTCCTCCAAAAATTTATCGTAACACATTTATTCAAATTTTAGTCTAGCTCCCATGTCTCGCACCACTTTTGGATTGTATTTAGGTCGTTAGTTATTGATAATCTATCTTCATAACTGGATATTTCATAGAATATCACAGTATCGTCAGAAAATAGGCGAAATTTAATGAAAACCTTCCGTCCGATGTCATAAATGTATAAAAAGAAAAATAGCGGACCGATAACACTTCCTTGTGGGACACCCGATGACACGCTTACTGTGTGCGATGATACTTTATGCTATTACGACCCTTTGCTTGCGGCCCGTTAAGATTGACTGATCCAGTCCATCACACATTTATCTATCCAATGGCTTCTCAATTTTTTAAACAAGTTTTTGTGAAGGACTATGTCGAATTTATTTTCAAAATTTAGAAACTGATCGATCTGAACATTATTTTTTCCTGAGACCAAAATATTATGAACCAAAAGTTCCAGGTCAGTTCCGTAAGAATTACCGTTTCGGAAACCGTGTTGTGTTTTTGTGAGAAAATATTGAGAAACGAGATATACGAGAGAAAAATCGAAATACGTCAGAAACCAGAATATGGAAAAGAAAGAAAGCATTACATTTACTTTTTAGTAATTGCTTAGTCTAAAAGGTTTGATTCGATGTGAATCATGATATTGAAATCAATCCATCTATCTGTGGAAAAGGATGGTAAGTGTTTGGAGTGTGTCCTCACGAGGGACTTCCTTTAGGACCGGCAGGAAAAGAACAAAAAACCTTCGCGAGATATGGGATTGGAGGAGAAAGTCAAACATCTAGTCGATGGATAAATGAGTGGAGTGAGGACTGGAGTGAGGAGGAAGCTCTGATCAGCTGGGTGGACCGTAGAAGGAGACAGAAGGGCCACGGGCACATTGAGGAGGAGGAAGTGCGCACTGGAGGGGAGGGGGGATATGTGATCGACGGAATAATTGAAGGAAGAAGAATAAAGAGAGGATGGAGAAGGTTCTACTTAAGCGGTGGACACTTGGGCCTGGGGAATGGCGGAGAGTTAGGAGTGCAATGAAGGGGAGCAGATGGGTGGAGATAATTGCGAGATGATTAGCTTAGATTAAGATACACAAGAAACCTACACGTCCTTAGTTTTGACGATGAAAAATGTTGGTGTCATTGTGTAAAATACAATCTTATAAATTTAAATTAAATTACTGGTGAAAATTATTTATTAGTATATGAATTCAAAATAAATTAAATAAATCACCCACCAAACCGACCTTAGGGTTAAATACGGTGTTCATAGTTTTTTTTTAATAATTACATGCAAATATTTTTCTACATATACCTATGGATATATATATATATGTATATATATATATATATATATATATATATATATATATATATATATATATATATATATCATTCAAACATAGAAATAGGTATAAGGAAAGGGGATAGGAAAACACATAAAAGGCGAACTTCGTGATCTGCTCAAAAACCGCCTTCCCCACATGTCCTGTGTTCGCCTTTTATGTGTTTTCCTATCCCCTTTCCTTATACCTATTTCTATGTTTGAATGAATATTTGTGCGCCGTATGGCGGGATTTTCAAGTTTGAATATATATATATAACCACCAACCCCAAGGCCGGCTGGGTAGGTGATGTTAGACTTCACCCAGTACTAAGCCCGACGTCGTGTTCACACACCAGGATAGAGGGGTCAGTTCCTTTCCCTGTGCCGGTTATGGTTTCCCAGGGAGATCTGGTACCCGAAAAATCAACTAACTTGGGTGGAGCTGCAGGTGCCCAGAGTGCCTTGCCCAGGAAAAGAACCCGGGACCCTCCGGTCAGTAGTCCAACGTTTAAAGTCCAGTATTATGGATATAAGGATTGCTGCAACCTGAGGAGGGCCATTGGGGCTTGTGGAGTAGCACGGCCTCATGTCAAACTCATCGGGAACAAAAACTCAAGGATTTTTCACCTCGGGGATAGGCTTGATGCTCTGGACTGCAAAACTGCATCATTGAAGGGGTGATTGGGGAATTTGAAGGAGTATTTGAATCTAGTGGAACTAAACTAATTGAAATGTATGATCAAGATTCATGAAATTCCACGGCGTCTTACTAATATTTTGTGCAATTTTAAACAACCTTTGTATTCATGGTGAATTTAATGTTCAAATTTACTATGAAAGCTCGTAAGTACAATGTTTTATTTTTTATTACAATTTCCATTCCCACCTAAATGAACCAACACATTGATTGCACGGGATTGAACGCGGGATTTCTTAAGTACGGGGACCAACAACTGATACACTTATAAGCCCAAAACGACACTACGTATACATCCCAGCACCTCGCATAATTGGTTGGTTTTCATTTTTATTCCCTTTTTCACATTCAAATGACTAATTAATAAGTGAATTAACCTTTGTTTTGAATGAAGTCTTCCTCCAGCATGTACATAAATTTTTACGTTATTTGATATTTTATGCTGAATATTTTTTCCCCTTTTCCCTTTCTCTTTCATATCCTGCCTCATCACTCACCCTTCCCATCTGGTCCTTGCACCCCCTGTCACACTCCTTTTTGGTGGATGGCATGGTATTTTTGTCGATGTTGAACTCTATAAAATTCCAATTTCCAACATTTTTCTACCTGTCGATTGGCAAAATTCCCTCCTCATTATACTATGTCTGCTACATCACTAGTGACATTCGGAATGCCATCCATTCATTTTTCTTGTATCATACGACAATTATAAATATGTAAGGTTTAACACGTAATTTTGCTTTTTTCTGAAAACTTTAAAAACATGCCCACCTCTCTCAGGACCATCCCCTATAACTTTTTCTGGTCTACACCATTTATTCTAAATGGCAAATATGTTGAACAATTTAAAGAAAGAGAGTCATTAGTATTCCATAAATCAGCAACTCACATATTATTCCAATGTTAACGCATTTTTTATTAATTCTCAGCAAATCCCAGAATTCTCCGCTTCCCAACGCACCTTTTCAGGGTTTGCGGCAATCACACACGCGCGTCTCTCTCCGGCCGAGAGCCACTTTGCGCGAGAGGCGTCACCCCTCCCTAGACCTTCCCCTCCACCTCCTTTCTCCCATCCACCCCCCTCCCCCTCCCCCCTGCACCAACACTCCCTCCTTCCCATTGTGGACTTCTCCGCGTGAGTACTAGTTCATTGATGTTTCCCGCCTTCGTCGCGTGGGAGGGACTCCTCCACTCCTGCGTCCTGCTCGCTCACCTCCCCGCCGGCGCCTGTGCGGTCCATGGCACCCCATCTCCGTCCATCCTCCCATCCCCCCGATGCGCACTCGGATTTCGGTCCAATCATAAATGTTCACCCCACCTCTCCCCAAAAGGTGCGGGTGGTTGGCGAGACCCTGGGGAGTATTCCCTCACTATTATTATTAGTATTGAAAACATTCTGTCGGTCAGAGTAGGTTTCTATTACACGAAGGCATTAGAAACTGCTGCGTAATCGAAGCCCCGCGAAACACGATAGTGATGATCGTAACATCCCCTATGATGCAATAAACGTAGAGGAGCTAGGTTTGTGAAAAGTTTTTATGAACATGACAGCAGTGTCCCGACACCATTAGAAGAGTTAAAATGGAAGCCACTAGTTTACCGTGGACTTAAATATCCCAAATAAATAAATACAGGTTAAATTTACTGCATAAATTTGAGGCAGATTACTTATCTGAGGATGCTAAGGGCATATTACAGGCGCCCACTAAATACCTATATGGTAGATCAGATCCCCAAAGTAAAATCAGGGAGATTTATTGTAGAACGGATAGATTTAAAATCCCGTTTTTTTCCTTGAACCATTAGAGATCTTAATAAACATGACAGCAATCGCGTAGGAGATAATTATTATTGATAGTGTATACATAATATTTGTCGATATATTTTCTGTTTCTTCCTACATGTTATTCCTTATTTTCAAGAAACCCATCTTTTTAACTGTTCTACTGGACGATTAAAATGTACGTGTCCTGTTCTTATTGTAAATATTGTCACATGTGAGTACCTTCTTTCGCGTGATTAACATTTTTCAAGTGTATGATCAAACGAATATATGTGTAGAGGTAATATAGTTGCGATTGTGCATGACTGGTTGGTGACCTGATCCCCCGCCGCACGCCATTCTGGGGTATTTTATACATCAGATGTAAACCTTCCCCTTATTCCTCATTCCTTAAGTGCACCGTCATTCCGCCCAGCATTCATCACCTCTGGTATTTCCTCCACCTTGGTTACCCTTATTATCCTATCCTATTTCAGTCTTTTCATCCAATGGTAATGTGTGTTCATTAAAAATCTTGCATTTTATCTTTTATTATATTTTAGCTAAAACATCTTGAATTTTATTGACATTATCTCCGCTAGCGTAGTACGATGGGGCTAATGACACAATTTTAAAATAATCGTTAAAGAGATATCCTTCCAATTTATTCAAGAGATTTAATCTGTAAATTTGGCCTTCGCTCCGCGAGTGGTTCTCTGCCTAGCTCCTCCATACACTATACTAAGTTTATCATAACAACGTTTTACTAATCTAGCTCCTCTACGTCACCTCGATTCCGATTCGGCAAACGATTCAACTTTATGAAGAACCCATATAAATATATTCTAGATATATTCTAGATAAGATATATTCTAGGATAAAATTCTAAATGAGGTCTAACCAACCAAACAAGACATCACCTTTTAACCCTTGGTGGTGCTTGTACCTCCTGCCTTCTGAGGGAGACACACCTTTTTGGTGGATTGCAGGGCATTTATGAAGATGTTGATGAATGTACTCTACCCCTGTATTTCATTCATGTAGGACCAAATTGATTCAGGGATAACCTCTAAATATTCTCATTTGTGTGGAAGATCAGATCACATAAAACACGATTAGGTCTCTTTATTCATGATATCCAGGTATCGGGGGGAGGAATATTCAAGTTTATGTTGTATTTTTAGATTTCAGAAAAGCCTTTTGGTAAGGTCTCTCGTGGGGAAATTTAACATCTGCATAAATACTCCGCGATCCTCCAAAAAGGTGTGTGGCAGCGGTTGTAGGTGGAAAGGGGGGGGGGATCGTTACACAAACTTAGATATAATGATTTTAAAGAGAAGGTAACCAACTGGAATAAGGACTTTTTATCTAACCATATACAGAAACAGTCATTGATGTGTTGAGCTCATTTAGAATCGAAGCTAGCAGGAAAAATTTCTAGAGCACCTACTACTCTTGACATACGAGATGATCGTATATTAACTACGAGGGAAGGCTGAAAAGTAATGCACACTTGCCTATAGAGCGCGAACGACATGACCTTCAGAAGCATGCCAGGTGTCACGTGGAAGTCCCCCCGCCACACGCCCTTGCGGCGGCTTGCGGGGTATTATGTAGATGTAGATGAAGTAACATTCCCCCTCAATGAGTATATTTACGTCGGTACATTCATCCAGTGTATTTCAAACAGCGGATGTATGGAGACGTGTTTTAGCGCTTTGTCAACGCGAGTTAAACAACGTGCTGTTATCGAATTTTTAACTGTTGGCAAAGTCACTCCTGCTGAGATTCATTATCGTTCAAAGGCTGTTTATGGTGACGATGTCGTTGATAGTGGTAACTGATAATGGTCTACTGTAAATCGATGGGTAGTAAAATTTCGTGGTTGCGAGCCTGGAAAAGCCATAATTGTTGATGAAACACATAGCGGAACTCCGTTCAGTGCCACAGACGATGAACATCGCAAACTCGTCGAAGATTTGATTCAACATTACCGGCGAATCACTCAAAAGCGTATCGAAAACCATATTGGAATATCCAAAGAATGTGTCGGCTTCGTTATTGAACAATTGGGATACCGTACAATCTGTGCACGATGGATACCACGCGAGGTGGCTGTCAAGTCCTGGATTCGAGAAAAGTCGGAAGAGTTTTTCAATGACGAAATGAAAAAACTTGTTACACGCTGGGAGAAATGTGTTAGCCTTAAAGGCGAATATGTTGCAAAATAAATACACGATTTTGAAACTTAAAAATTGTACTTTAATGTATTTTTTTCCGACATTGTTATTTGTTTTTGTCGACGCTCTACAAGCATGCGTGCATTAATTTTCATCCTACCCTCGTGCTTAAGTTTCCCTGTTTAACCTGCAGCCTGAGATGACTTGCAGACTCCACAGCGAATTGCAGCCACTGCTGCACGGTGTCCTAATAGCCTTAGCCTTACTTATGCGCCGCAGTTATCGGATCTGTACATCTACATAATACCCCGCAAGCCGCCGCAAGGGAGTGTATCTGTAATCTGTACCTGTAGAGCAGTCAATCAATCAATTAGGAACACGAAATGTTTTTAGCTTTCTTAGTGTGTAATCACGCAATGCCACACACACTCTGCATTTATGGTACGGTTGCTTTTACTATGGGTTAATGCACGTAAACGCATGTAGGAAATAGTCGAGATTGCTTGGCTGGTGCCTTGCCACTGCATGCCGTACACCCTTGCGGCAGAATTCGGGTTGCAGGGTAGCTGTTCTATTCCTTCTTGACGGATTTGTTTCCGGGAGGAGACAACGCCCCCTCCGCATTAGACCAACGCGCCCTCTGCTCCCACCCCCTTCCCTTAACCCCACCCCCCGCAGCGCCCCCATATCCTTCGCTTTTCCCGTGAGCACCATCGCGGATATTCCCGAGCGGGGAAGAAGGGTGGCTGGATGGCTGATAAGAAGTGAAATGCGTCGCTGTTAAAGCCACTCTAACGAGGCACCAAATCCGCTGTAACGAAGGTCATTGGGCGATGGATGATCCGCTTCTAAAAATGGCACGGGAAGATAGCATTCGTTTCTACTTTCTTTCGAAGAAAAAAAGCCCTGGCCCCAGTCTTCCTCTAAGCCACTTCGCGGAAAATAGGTTTGCGATGCTTACGGAAGCAGGAGAACCACCACTACCGAGACGGAGGATTGGATTGCTGGATTTGACTAACAAATGGCATCCTGTGGAGGGCTTATTTGCGGAATTAATGCAAGACTGCAGTTGCGTGTCCGTTTGATGGTGGAGTATCCCCTCTCTATTTTTCAGTTCTGAATGACCTCTCCTACTTCGGTGGAGGCCTGTCGTATTAAACACAATTAATTTGCAAGTCGGGACAGTAATAAGCGCAGCGTAGACATAAGGTATATTCGTCGGTGCATATGTGTGCTGTTCGATATTATAGGGTGCATGTTTATTTACTCGGGAGAAAATTTGGCAAAAATAATTAGATAAAGTTCAGAAAATATCCGTCAGATTCGTTAAAAATTGTTATAATGAGGACACAAGCGTGACAGGTCTCTTATAGGATTTAGGCTGGGCACGATGGCAGGAAAGGAAATATAATGGCCCCATAATATTTGGTTGGATCAGACCACAAAGATAAAATAAGGGAGATAGATTCCAGTACAGATATAAATACTTACTCTTTCCCCGAAAAATCAGGAATCAGAATAGTAAGAAACCGAAGTCACTTTCACATTATTAAAAATATTTAATACACAAGTGGGAACAAAATTAAACATTGCAAAGAATTCAGGTGCATGTGTATGTTGGTTGGTAGTTTGTGTGTTGGCATCTGTGTTGGGTGTAAGGATTTTTGCATTGATGTACACCAAGTTTTGTTTGGGGATTGTATAAATTTGTGGATTTCGCATGGTTTTTTTTCTTAAATACGGGTGGTGCCCTAACACCCTCCGCCACACGCCCTTGTGGCGTCTTGCGGGGTATTTAGTAGTTATAGATGTACATTAATTGGCATGCATGTGAGTTTCAAGGTTTTTGCTATTATATATACGACTTTTTGGATATAGATTAGTAGGAATTTGTGGGTTTTGCATGATCTTATGTCTTTTTGTTGCACGTTCTTGTGGTGGTGGTATTTCGCCTTGCTACTTACTTGAATCTGCCTTGCACGTTCTTGGATAGATTTCTTGCTGCGTCCTAAGATACAATTGTTTGTTGTAATTAAGCGTATGTACTTGCATGCTTGTGGAGTGAAGGGAGGTAGATGTGTATTTGCATGCGTGTAAAATGATGGGATGTTTCTATGAATGTATGCACCACTGTGGATTGGGGTTTGCATGTGTGTGTTAGTTTTGAATGCGGTTTTTATTTTTTCCTTTTTTTGGGTGGTGACCTAACACCCCCCGCCACACGCCCTTGCGGCGACTTGCGGGGTATTATGTAGATGTAGATGATCTATGGAAGGGACAGCCCTAATAGATTGAGTAGGGGAGTTTTCATTGGAGTAAATTCACTACTTAGTAGCCAACGATATGAATTCGGCGAAAATGATATAGAGAGCATTTGCTGCAGCATAAAGGACTACAACGGCAAAATCCTAATCTTGTGCTCATAAAACATACCCGCAGATTCCATTATAAATGTTCTGCATTACCTCGACGACGATATATCCACTCATGGCAACAAACATAGCAACAATATTTTCTAGATCGCTGGAGATATTACAGCTACATGATAACCTGAAAACCGCCGTAAGGATGTGTGGCAGGGGGTGTGTCACTAGTATTGCATGCACAATCATTATATCTCTTCATAGATTTATCCTCATCCTCATTTGTCAATCATACCCTCGGACAAAGTGAGTCACCACGAAAGAAGCTAATTGCATGCAAAAATATTCAGTTACAGGACAATATTCAAAATACGAAGGAGCAAATATATCAAATTGGGTTATTTTAAAATTTGTGTGATGTATCTACAAATATATACACTACCATTACTAATTGTTCACTTCTCACCCACGGTCATTTCTATTCATTTTTATCCCTAATCTTGCGAGAAAAAAAAGTAGACATCTGTTCTGATGTCACTGTTCCTGACTTTACATGCGTGATCTGATCTACCACATTGTCTCTTTTGGATTTTACCAAAAAACCCCTTTTTTCCCCATCATGCCTAGATTGTCCAGGTTTTTTTTCCTTTCTATTCATTTCACGTTTTCCATTATAAATCACCTCTAATCACTACCCTACAAGCTACCGCAAGGGTGTGTGGCGGTGGGTACTAAGTCACCAGCTATTAATGCACAATCCAAATCATATCAACTCTACACAAATATTAGTTTGATCATGAACTCGAAAATAGTTAATCGCTCGAAAGAAGGTACTTGCATGCAAAAAGATTCAATAACAGGATACATATGTGTATTAACTCATTCAGTAGAACTCTTAAAAATATGGGTATATTAAAAACATAACATGCGGGAAAGAACATATCTACAAAATGTATACACTTCCAATTCTAATTATCTCTTACGCGATTAATTTCATATTTATTTTTATCTCTAATGGTTGGAGGAAAAACGACTTTTTGAACAAATACGTGCTATTATTTATCTCCCTGATTTTAAGTACGGGATCTGATTTGCTAAAATAGTCTGGTCCTTTAATATGTCTTTAACATGCTCAGATAAGTATTTAAACCTGTATTTTACCTACTATCAATTAGTACCTTCCATCCTAATTCTTTAAATAGTGTCGTGACATTGTCACCTTGTACATCAAACAACGTTTGACAAACCTAGCTGCTCTACGTTGCATTCGATCTAGTTACAAAATTAAGCCTTCTTCGCGAGGATCCCATACACTTGCAGCTTTTCAAGGTGGCGCCTAACTAAAGTGAAATAACGAAACTCCTTGACCCTCTCATTACTATTCCCAAGTGTCCTTTACAAGAATCCTAAATTTTTATTAGTATTCCGCAAATTTCACGAATGTGTTCTCCCTAAAATGTACCCGTAGTTATCGTTACACCCAAATATTTTACTGATTCTACGTATGTAATGTTGATTCCCTGTATAATGTGTTTCCCGGTGAATTTTTCTTCCCACAAAAATTCAAAAAAACACATTTATTCAAATTTATTTCTAGCTGTCATGTCTCGCACCACTTTTGGATTGCATTTAGGTCGTTAATCAATGATATAATGGTATATGCAGAGGTGGTTCTCGGGTTAGACTGCGTGAGAGTCTTTTTTGGCTCAACGTTTCTCTCCCGTAGCAGGGAGCGTCTTCAGGAGCGAAGTGATCTTTCGTGCTATTCCGCCGGTATATATACCTCAGTTGAGCCAAAAATGACTCTCACGCAGTCTAACCCGAGAACCACCTCTGCATCTCTCAACAGCTGCGAAAGCCTCCGATCTACGATAATGGCATATGATTGGGTATTTCCCTATGTATCACTGCATCGTTAGCAAAAAAAACGTTAAAAAAAACGTTAACCTTTGGCCCGATTTCAGAGTTGTATTAACGGAACAATAGCGAGCCAACAACACCTCTTTGTGGGAGAAATGCCCCTGCAACCGCTGTGTCCTAAAGTTACACGGATCATAATATAAATAATTAAGCGAATGATCGCAAGAAAAAAAGCAGGTCCCACCGAGATTGAACTCGGATCGCTGGATTCAGAGTCCAGAGTGCTAACCATTACACCATGGGACCGCTATGTCCTTGGTTCAAAAGTCCCCAGTTTACGCTTATTATTTAGCCTCCATAACTATGCTTCCACGCTGTACATAAACATACATTTTCACAATATCCCGCAAGGTGCCACACGGGTGTGTGGCGGGGGGTGAAAGAACACCACCCGTAAAACAATAAAACCATATCCCATTTCAAACTTTTTGAGGAACCGTTTCTTAACATCCTTACTCTGGGTCCCTGTCATCAATGCCCTCCTTGTGAAAGCTTTTTTCTCTTATGTAATATGGCCGTGCTCTACTGTAAAATTGGTTGAGGTTCATTTTTATTCCCTTCCTAAGTAAGTGAAGTTTGCAGTGGTTATAATTAAAGTTGTTTAGAAATAAGTTCTCTGCTAATATACTACTTAGCATCACCATGAACGTTCTTTCATGAATTTTGAGTTGACTCGTTTTCCTTCTTCCTAAACCTTTCAACATCCTCCCTCTCATTTATACCTTATCCTTTCCACCCGGTGGTGGTGGTTGTCACCCGGAACACACACACACTACTTTTGGAGTGTTTGTAAGAACGTAAATGCGTTGGGCCAGATTCCTCACCTTGGGTGGGAGAGAGTTTTGTATGGAACGCTCTTGTGGTGGTGGTGTTTCGCCTGGCTACTTGCTATAAACTAGCTGGCACGTTCGTGATAGGTTTCTTGCTGCATCCTAGGGTGGAATTATTTGTTGTAGGTAAGCGTATGTACTTGCATGCTTTTGGAGTGAGGATAGGTAGATGTGTGGTTGCATGCGCGTCGAATGATGGGGTGTTGCAAAGAATGTGTGCACTGTTGTGGATTGGGGTTTGCATGTGTGTGTTGGTTTTGAATGCGGTGTTTCTTTTTTCCTTTTTTTGGGTGGTGGCCTAACACCCCCCGCCACACGCCCTTGCGGCGGCTTGCGGGGTATTATGTAGATGTAGATGTAGATGTAGATGTAGATGAAATGCAGAATTCTTCTTCTTACATCCCAACTACTTTGACCATTTTAGTCCGCATCAGTTCCGAGATAGACAAAATGTTTCACTTTTTCTAGTTTATGAACCCGTATTTTAATATTTAACTTAGCCTTTCTCTTTCTCGGACACCGCATACAAATTTTATTGTTTACATTTAATCTCATCCCATACCTAACGCACTGATTTTTCAATGCACTTAGAATATTATGAAACCCCTTCGTTATCTGAAAGACGTCAGGTTGATCATTCGTAATTAAATTTAATTATGTCAATTTCCTACTGGCTTTCATTCCCATCTTCTGTACTTTAAATGCCTCTTTAACTGTTTCTTCCACATACATGTTGAACAACGCAGGTAATAGAGGGCACCCGTCTTATCCCTCTTCCTAAAACTGCCCATCCGGACTTTCCATCCGCCACTCGCTCTTTATCAGTTCGTGACATGTTCAGGTTGAGGAAAAGCCTCCTATTTCTCCAATTAACTTCTATTTTCTACAATACATTCATTAATACTACCCATTAGATTCTATTTAACGACATCCCGAAATCTACAAAATAGACAAATAACTCCTGATTTTATTTCATGTTTCTCTCTATTAGTGACATCATTACTGCTATGACATCACGTCTGACACTGCCCATCCTGAACCCAAACAGATCTACATTTACATTTACAAAATCCCTGCAAGTCGTCGCAGTGACAATGGCAGAACTGTGGCATCAAAAATAACTCTTAACAATAATATAACGATACAATAACATAATTTACTGCTTTAGGAAGTCTACAATTATCTTCTGGTCCTCCACTTTAGTTCAGTTTGTAGAATTAACTTGAGAAAAGCCTAAATCATCGGATATCATTTTTTATTCTCGAATTGTTGCGACCTAATCGACAACCACTTCGACCGGATCGAAATGCATTCGGCAGCTGACATCACATCCGGTAGAAGCCGAATTTCTCCGCTAAAACCCACTTTATTATTACTTTTTTCTTTTTCTTTCCTTTTCCTTAAATTAAGTTCCAGTAAATTTTGCAACACTTCTCTAATGTCTATATTTGCATGTGATATTAAAGTCGTTGGAATATTTAACCACTAGTTATCATAAATGAGAGGCCTACAGGGTTCGTCCGGAAAATAAGTTTATGATGCTCATTGTCTTTTTTGACAAAAGGGGAGTCGTCCTCTACGAATTTGTACCTGAACGACAAACCGTAAATGCTGCATTTTACGTCCAAGTGCTCGACAGGCTTCGAAAACGAGTCGCCCGCGCCCGGCCAGCGATCAAAAACATCTGGCGGCTGCATCACGGCAAGCGCCGTCTCACACCGCGCTTGTCATGTCGGACTTCTTGGCCAAGCACGGCGTGGCAACGCTGCCGCACCCGCCCTACAGCCCGGACTTGGCACCACCGGACTTCTTTTTGTTCTCGAAGATAAAGAGGAGCTTGAAAGGAACGCGATACGGGACTTTGGACGCCGTCAAAGAGGTCGTGACGACGTGTCTTCGAGAGGTTCCCGATACCTTCGCGGGAGCGTTCCAGCAATGGGAACGCCGCTGGAACAAGTGTATCGACTCACAAGGGTCCTATTTTGAGGAATATTAGCTTAAGATATGTAAAAGTGTAATAAATTTTTTTTCCTGAGCTCAGTACACTTATTTTCCGGACGAACCCCGTGCCACACTTCTTCATTGCCGCACCAATTGTTCCCTACTGCTGGGTTCGCTCAGGGAATAAGCTTTTCTTGAATGCTAATATTTAAGGATTCCGATTAAAAACTCCAAATTCTTGGGTTGATCTCGCCCCTACCATTCTAAATTCAGACATCAAAATAGATATGACAGCAATCGTAAAGGAGATAATTAGAATTGGCTGTACATCTATTTTGTCTGACAGATAGAATACAATAAGTAGAAGTAAAAGCTAAGCCTACACACATGGCCATTGCTCTAGTCTATGAGCCTCCAAGCAAACATGGGGAGGAAGAAGTGGATAGGGTACATCTACATCTACAAAGTACCCCAGAAGCTGCCGCAAGGGCGTGTGGTGGAGGGTGTTAGAACAAAACCCGAAAAAGAGAATAAACACGAATGCAAAACCAATAAATATAAGCCAATATACTCCCACAAAGGATTATATATTCATGTAAAAACCTTTATAACTTATACTCATGCAAATGCATATGCTATCAACTAACTGACTCATTTTCCTAAGAATAACCGAATGCTGGATCAGGTCATCAACGTAAAATCAGGGCAGTTTATTGTAGAACAGATAGATTTAAAATGTCGTTTTTCCCTCGCACCATTAGATATCAAAATATATATGACAGCAATCGCGTAGGAGATAATGAAAATTGGCCGTGTTTGTATTTTTCGATATCCCGCTTATTATTCTGTTTATTTAATCGACCCTTTATTTTTAACAGTTCTAAGACATGAGTTAAATACACGTATCCTAGAGATCGACGTGGTGCGATGGCTATCGTACTGACTTCTCACACGGAGGGCCCGGGTTCGAATCCTGGCGGCGTAGAATATATTTCAGTGGTATCTCGATTCTTACTTGAGGTGCTTTGTGGAGGACAGTATGAGTAAGTACGCCGTCCGTTGGATGGGACGTTAAGACTGCGGACCCATTGGCGTCTTTCGTTAAAAGTTGGCTAATGTCGACCCCAGGTTTCTCTCCACCCTTCATCCTTTCCTGTCTATCCTTGACCTTAATTGTCGGGCGCCTCCCCTGAATACTACTACTATACACGTATCCTGTCACTGTTGCATGTAAGTAATAAATTTCGTGTGGTTCTAATTTATCAAGTGCATTATCAAACTTCTATTTGTGTAGAGGGAACATGATTGGGATTGTGCATGAATGACTGGTGACCTTACAACCCCCACCACACACCTTGCGGTGGCTACCGGGTTTGTTGGGAGATGTAAATATTATTCGTGCTTCCAGTGTGTTCCAAACCAAATTATCCAGCAGGAATGAAAGTGCAGATTAATTAATTGCGTGCTGCAGCAGAATGGTAGAACCCATTCGCAGGGCACCAGAGACTTCGAGGCAGCAGCCCCTCCCCCCGAGCGAAATGCTCGCCCTCACTCGCGGGTGAGGATTCAACGAGGGAAAGAGAGCGCGCGTCACCGGCCGACGTCACCCCACGCCCCCACCCCCCCCCCCCGCTCGTCATCCGCGACCTCCTCCCTCCCCTCTTTTGCTATCCTCATTTTTTCATCGCCACCTGTTGCAGCTTCCGAGTGCTGGGGGAGGTGGCGCTGCCCGGGGGGGGTGGCGTCAGGGGTCGCGTGGGGGTTGGCTTATTCACACGGCGACACCCCTCCCTCCCACGCGGAGGCAACGCGGCCCTCCCACCGCCCTCCCACCCATCCCAAAAGAGGATCTCTCCCACGCACACACGCACGCAGGCACACCGCGTGGACCGCTTCACTCTCCAGCGCGAGTGGGAGGGGAGCGGCTCTTTCGGTCGGGGGTCGCGGGGGATGGTGGAGGGGAGTTGGCGGAATGATGGGCATGGAGTGCGAAACGTAGAAATTGGAAATTAACTTTAAAGGTGTGGCAGGATTTTCACTTCGGTAAATTTATGGAATCGGAGCACCGTCCCCTAACACGTGGAGCGTACTGTTTCCAAAAGTGCCGAAATTACTTGAGTAGATTGGACCACAAAGATGAGATGAGGGAGAAAGATTCCATTAGAGATGGATAAAAATACTCGTTCTTTCCTCGAACAATCAGGAAACATAATAGTTTGAAGCTAAAGTCATCATAGAAATAGTAAATTAAATTTACAAGTCGGGGCAAGATTGAACGGTGTGTAGGCATGAGGTATATTCGTACGTGCATGTGCATGCTAGTTGATAGTATAAGTATATTTTTTCATGCGTGTAAGTTAATAAGGTTTTTGCATGAATATACTATATACGCCTCTGTGGGTGTGAATTGACATGAATATGTTGGTTTTGCATGTGGTTTTATTCTGTTTTACGGGCGTGGCGTGAGATGCTAGGTTTTACCTTACACCTCCCGCCACACACCCTTACCACGGCTTTCGGAGTATTCATCTACTATATACAATTCTCCGAAAGCCACCGCAATGGCGTATTTCAGGGGGCATTAGGTCACCAACAATGCACGCACAATCCCAATCATGCCATCTCTATACAAATACGAGCATTAGTTTTCTCATGCACTCGAATGAAGTTAATGGCACGAAAGAGGGTACTTACATGTACAATATTTAATAACAGGATATGTATACTCATATCAATTATTCTATCTACTTTTACATCAATTTGATACCCCGCAAGGGTGTGTGGGGGGGGGTATTAGGACACCACCCGTAAAAGAGAACAAAACCACATGCAAAATCAACATATTCACTCAAACCCACGCAGACACAGAGGCGTATATGTCAATGCGAAAACCTTCTCAACCCACACGCATGCAAATACATTGACCATTAATCAACATACTTATGCACATTAATATTTGGTGAGAATCTATCCAATAACTTGGGAATTAGAATTTATTATGTATATGTAGATGACATCACGTATTATGTAGATGTAGTTGAAATAACATTGAACGTACTTGACTAGGAGTCTTCAAGGTATGTGGCAAGAGGGTAAAAAAGGAGAGACCTATTCTTTCTTCAATTGGCCTCATTCAATGCGTGCTGCTCGAATATTGGATCCTTACGAAGTCGGTTTGATTGCCGTATTAGATCGTCGCCAAATCAATGCGTTATAAATTTAAAGGCTTTACTAATTATCAAGTTGCAACAAGAAGGAATGTAACTTAAGGTTTATTATTTCAACTATTAAATATGAAGTTAAGATGTTAATTAGCCTTGATCACCGAAAATGATGACACGTAAGCAAAACAAAAGAAGAGGTTGATTCTTCATTACATAATTATTTATCTACATCTACATCTACATCTACATCTACATAAGTACCCTGCGAGCCACCAAAAAGGTGTGTGGCAGGGGGTGTAGCACCATGAGGGAAGGGTAAGGGTTGAGGGGGTTGGGAGTTAGGTGAGGAAAGGTGGGGGGAACCTGTAGGAAAAAAATATATATATACATATATATATGTATATATACACACATACATATACATACATACATGATCGTATCAGTATCTTAAAAGTGTCTCCAGATTTTTTAAGCTCATTGGAAGTTTTTAAATCTCAATAAAGTAAAAACAGTGGGCTGTCACTTTTTCTACATGTGAATTGAGGGGCGGGGAGCATGTGCTGCATGTTGATGAAATAATATAATTTTCCACTTCTTACTTTCAAGTTATTTTGAATGGTTTGTCTTGGTATGGTGGAGGTCTGTCGCATAAATGGTTGTGGTTTATTTTAATTCCCTCATTTTTCGTTTAACAAATAACTATTTTATTGGGCGAAATTAACACTTCTATTGAATTAAGTCTTTCTCAAGCATGTATATAAATGTGCACGTTATTTGATAGATTTTAGTAAATATTGTTTCCCTTTTCCATTCCTCTCCAATATCATTATCCATCCATTTTCCATTACGCATCCCAGCCGGTGCTTGCAACCCCCTGCCACACATCGTCTTGGTGGATCGGAGGGTGAAATATGTAAAATAGTATTAACATATAATCTTAACGCAATGAAAAGTTTGTACGATACCTATCAATTACAATGAAAAAGAAAATAGGAGGTCGAGATGAATATTTAAAATAGGATTAGTTCTCTCCAGAACGTCTACTGCATTAAAAAATCTGAAATAAAGAGCAGAATCGATAAATCGATATTTCACTCACCGTTACCCTTACTCACGACCTCTCCTGGGTGAGAGATATAAGGGGAATGTGTGGAAAAACTACCCAATAGTTAAGATTTATTAGAGGTATATTACGGAAAGGTGCCGATAAGGTTTAAAGGGCAATGTTAAGTCACGCTAGTTATTTTTATACAAGTGTCAATTTTACCCCCTTCATAAATTTCATAGTGTGAAAATATTCACCCCCATATTCATTGATTTCAGTGACAACTAATCAAGGTAAACAAAAAATACCGGGATCGTAAACTTGATGTTTATGGTCCCGGTATTTTTTGTTTACATTGATTCACGACCGTAGCTACATTCCTTGTTTATTTAAACTAATCAAGGGTTATTGATGACATATCAGCATGATTTGAAAAGTGCAGTTCCTGTGAGGCGCAACTTGCGCTTTGCGTTCATGATATCTTGGGTTTGGGAGAACGTAATGTTATAACCGGTTTTCAAGACTTAAAAAGAGCCTTCGACAAAGTACCTCAAAGACTAAAAGATTCCAATCTAGAAACCTTTGACAAAGTTGAAGCTGGTCCCTTTTGTGCCTTTTTCGCGAATGTTGCGCGGCTAATAATCTTTGGAAAGTTAGGTCTCGTTTGGGATCCCCATGGAGACATTGATTGTCGAATTGGATCGCATGCTGCGTAGAGAAGCTAGATTTACGAAACGTTGTTGAGATAAACTAAGTGACGAATTAAGATTAGTAGATATTGAAATTAAATTAAATTATTGACTTTGTAATTCCACACACAAATTCCAAAGTTACGCCGAAGACAAATAAGATTATTATAGACACTAAGGTCGGGAATCACTCACGAAGGAAAGATTACAGATTAAACCTCTTGCTTGAATTGGAAGCTAGTCTCTGTAGCGATAGTTTTTAATATACATGAGTTCTTATGTGGGAGTGATCATGATAATAGTATTAAGGAGATAAATTTTTGTGAATAGAAAATCAAGATGTTATTTTTTCTACAAACGATAAGAGATAGAATGACTGTATCTTACTACGAGGAAAAGGAAAGAGGAAAAACGGATTTTTTTCCATTCTCAGTAGTCTAGTATGATGATAATTAATAATAATTTGGCCCGTTTGATTAGAATCGGCCAATTTATTGTTTCAATTTTTTGATAGTTTCTTATTTTGAAACCCCCAACGCAATTTTGATATATCTATCCAATACTTTCCTAATCGATTTCTCGTGCAGATATTTACCAAGCTGTTGGACGTTATGCAAATATCCAAGGATAACTTCCAGTTCGCGTCTCTCCTCGGCATAAATCGGGCAATGAAGGACTCTTTGTGTATTACCGTGTCCTCCTCCATCATGTTTCACACGTCCCCTCCTTTTTTTCCCTATTTTCCTGAGGTATGATCTAAACTCCCCATGCCCTCTTAAAATTTGTGTAATTTCTTTGTTAAGTTTTACAGTTAAAATTTTAAACAAGATAGCGAGTTTCAGAAAAAGCGATTTGAATACGTACGTATTTAATTATCGAGGGATATGTTATTAAACTTTTTAAAAATTCCCAAAAATTTTGTTTCTTTGTTTCATTTATGGAATTAGAGCTGTTTCCCCATTGATAAAATCTTTCATTTTACTCAGTATTAATTGCTCCCAGTTATATATCCATGGCAACAGCGTCAACACATATAGGTTTCCAAATAAGCAGCATGGTGTGTTTCAGGAACGGCATTTTCTGTACACACTCTTGTTTAAATACTATCTTGTTTAAAGTTTTAAAATAGTCTATATCTACTCAATACCCCCAAGCCGCCGCAAGGGCGTGTGGCGGAGGGTGTTAGGGCACCACCCGTAATTAAGGAAAAAACCCGTATGCAAAGCCACAAATATATACAAGCCACAAACAAATATATTGTATGCATTCATGCAAAAACCCTTGCACCCCACACACATGCAAACACACAAACTGCCAACTAACATACACATTCACCTGAATACTTTGCAATGTTTAATTCTGTTCCGACTTGTACATTAAATGTTTTAAATATTTCTAAAGGGAAATAGGTTTCTTACTATCATGATTTCTGATTGTTCTGGGGAAGAATGAGTATTTGAATCTATCTGTATTGGAATCTATCTCCCTTATTTTATCTTTGTGGTCTGATCTAGAAGTAGTGTGAGCCATTATAATTCCTTTAGTGTCATCGTTAGTCTAGCATGTTGCCATAATATTAAACAGTACTTATCAATTCCCATCGCACTAACATGCATGCGCGTCGAATGATGGGATGTTACGATGAATGTGTGCACTGCTGTGGATTAGGGTTTGCATGTGTGTGTTGGTTTTGAATGCGGTATTTCTTTTTTCCTTTTTTGGGTGGTGACCTAACACCCCCCGCCACACGCCCTTGCGGCGGCTTGCGGGGTATTATGTAGATGTAGATGTAGATGAGGGTGGCAAGTGGCATTTTTGTTATCTCCGAGTGTGACCCTGCAGTTGTTATCCCGTATTGTCCGTGGGAAGAAGGAGTCCTTGAGTCTGCTAGTCCTGGCATCTATTTCTCGAATTTTGTACACATGATCCCAATGTATGTTGGAGTGCGAATAATTTTCGAGACCTCGGTGCTGAAACATGCGGATCTGAATTTATTTAGCAAGTTTAACCTAGCATTGAGTCGTCTTTCTTCAAATGATTCCCATCCCAACTCCATAAGCATTTCAGTGACGCTTTTCGTTTTATCGTAACAGTTTTCCACGAAACGAGCTGCCCGGCGTTGGACCTTCTCAATTTCCCGAATGAGGCCTTTTTCACACGGATCCTATACGCTACATGCATATTCTAAGTGGGGCCTTACAAGAGCGTGATAACAACGTTCCTTGACCTTGGAGTCACTTCTGCCGACAATGCGTCTAATAAATCCTAATTTTTTATATGCTTGCCCGCAGACTTTACGTATATGGGTCCCCCAAGTTAAGTCTTTAGTGAATGTAACACCTAGGTATTTCACCGTATCAACTACTTCAAGGTCAACTCCAGCTAATTTGTAAACGAATCCCGTGGATCTTTTAAAGAAATTTACCACCGAACATTTATTAAGATTTAATCTTTGGTGGCCTAGGGATGCCATGCAAGGTTTAAAGTATTTTCACTCACCCTATGCGTAAACGAGCATTTTAATCTATCAGTGACGGCGTCCCTCTCTCTTTCTCTCTCTCTCTCTATTCCATATTAATCGTCGATCTACCGTAACTTATCTAGTAACTTATAGGATACAAGGGAATAAAAATGAACAAAAACCATTTATGCGACATGCCTCCAACATAACAAGACAGCTCATGCAAAATGCATGCATGTTTTTCTTAATCTTAGGCCGCAAATATACATAGAGAAGGGAACAGTCTCAAATATCTCTATGCTGTACATGCCTGGTTTACAGATAGGGAATGGGACACATTCCCTACCTGCAGTGGTGTGTCACAATCCCTAGCTGTCTTTGGGGGCGAAGACCATGCGATAGTAGAATATCCTATTCTTACTTTTCATTTCTAATTTTCCCGCTATCGCAAAGATTTTGTATACATTTACAGGTGCTAGTGCATGCTATGTTAGCTGATAGTATATGTATTTGCATGCATGTAAGTTAAAATTGTTTTCATGTGAATTTATACGCTTCTGTGGGTGTAGGTTGGAATGGATTTGTTGGTTTACCATGCATTTTATTCTCTTTTACAGATGGTAACCCGGCATCCCTCGCCACACGTCCCTGTTGCGGCTTGTGAGGTTTTATGTAGATGTAGAATGAAGTCATTCGGGAGGAGTATTAAAATGCATGCGGGATTTCAACAAAATAACTCCTCCATTACCTACACTTATTACCCCCTTCGCTCCTGTGGTCATATTTATTTTGAATTCATCTACATATACACAATACTCCGCAAGGGTGTGTGGCGGGGATTGTTAAGTCACCAATCATGCATGCACAATGCCAATCATACCACCTCTAGACAAATATTAGTTTGACCATGCACTCGAACAAGGTTAATCGAACGAAAGAAAATACTAATAATACAACAACATTCAATAACAGGATGGGTATATTCAAATCGTGCGGTGGAATTGTTAAAAAGATGGGTTCATTAAATAAAAATAACATTCAGGCAAGAACGTGCGTCTCTAATGGTACAAGGAAAAAACGACATTATAAATATATCTGTTCCACTACATATCAATCCCTATTTTTGCGTACGTGTTCTGCCATAGTAAGTCGTGGGTAAATATGATTAATGCTATCAAGACGGTCATTTCCTGCTGCCATGTATGTGTCAAGAGGGAATAGACAAAACTGGGATACCGGGTTTTCTTGTGATATTTTGGGAATTATTTGGCACCGAATTCTTGCTCTAGATTTGACTACCGGGATACAATTAATGTGAAAATAATAGGCCACAGTAACAGGCAGATTGGAGATTTTGTTCTTCCCTCCCAAGGGCCGCATTCATTGCTAAATTTCTGGCCCCTTGCCTACATAATAGCCCGTAGGCCCCATGTTACTTCCTACGGTGTACAAGTATTGTGCAGCTTCAGCCGTTTGGTTTGAATGCGGTATTTCTTCTTTCCTTTTGGGTGGTGACCTAACACCCCCCGCCACACGCCCTTGCGGCGGCTAGCGGGGTATTATGTAGATGTAGGTGTAGCTGTTACTCTCCATCTGCATTGTCGAAGATAAGTAGACTATTATCACTAACCAAGTTGAACAACTTCGTTATCCTGAAATATGTCATCATTTTTTATAGCAATAGCTTTTCTTTAGAGTAGGAATTAACTCTGTAGTGATCAGAATGTGCCTAGAACAATCGAAAAGAAATTGACCTTTTATTGATGTTTTCGTAAAATTTTTCCGGTTTTTTAATTTTTGGCGAACATTGCAAATTCACTGTACGGCGAAGATTTAATACATAATTTCTTTTTGGCCAAACACAAATCTGTCGTTAAACAGTGGTGCCTTTAAAAAAAATACTTCCTTGAAGAATGCACCCAAGAATTTTTCTCTCCCGAGTAAAAAGAACGATACCCACAAAATGTTAAGACTGCCCATCATCCAGGCTCTCACGGGACCATGGAATCCTCCGGTGACGACGCGGAATGGCGCGAAATCCTATCTTCCTGCTGCCCCCATGCGGCGCGGGGGGCGCCGCAGCTGTCTCCCCCCCCCGCGGGTGCGATGTTGCCGGGATCGCCCGAGGCACGCACGCCCTTCCACTCCGAGGAACCTGCCCCCTCGCCCATTTGCGAAGATCGTCCTCCCCTCCCTTCCCCCACCCCCCCTAACTCTCTCTCTTTTGTCAGAGGGGTAGTCCCTCACCCTCCCGTCCCGTCCCCAGGGCCCCCCTCCCGGGGCGAGAGGAGTAAGCGGCGGAAAAACAGCGGGGGCGGGGGGAGGAGAGGAGGGGCGGCCAGGGTTGCCAACAGCCCCGGCACATGGGGGAGGGGGGGAAGACACACCGAAGCGGGGGCAGCGGGCGGGGGGGCAGCCATCGCACAGCACTCTCAGCGTCCGTCTCACTCGATCGGCGCGAAAAGAAAGAGGGGGCGAAGAAGTGAGCAGCGCAGAATGATGGCCCGGGCCCCAAATCTGGCCCAACGACGACCCCCTCCGCGGGGACCATGCATTTCGCTCATGTCGAGGAGGGGAGCGCCGTCCGATTTCGACGCGCGCGTTGAATGCGGCGACTGATCCAATGGCTCCAGCTTCGACTTCGACTCCAGCAGTAAACTCAATTACGGATTCGAAATATGAGAAAAAATTCCCGTTGAACACACCTGTTAGGATGGTGCAGTGCGCAAGGGATCTCTTTCTGACACAGAGGGAATTATTATTGCACCAAATTAAAAAGGGGGAAAAACTCCAATGGCCGTAATAAACAGTCGCAACTCTCGTCAGACCAAATTGCCGTGTTAGTTATCGCGGGAACCACGTAAGGGACCAACCACAACCTCTCGAGCAAGAACACCCTCTGTGGTGGTTTACGGGAAATTAATCCACGCCCGGGACCACACACAGCCCCAAACACACTGTCCTGTCTGGAATCCTGTGAGACCCCGTTAAAGATTCTAGGTGGAAATGTAATCCTTCACGAGACTGTAGGTAATACACCGTTAAAGGTACCAGGATGTTCTACAAGTACACACTCTGTGACTATCCACGAAGGACGAGCACAGACCAATCACACACAATAGCACTCAATAAACGCACACGCACTCAAAGGGCCCAACTTCTGGGAGAATATGAAAACAAGCAGAGCGCAGACGAGGATATATCCTCGTCTGCGCTCTACTAAAAATATACCTGGAAGAACAAAGTTATTTCTTTTCCCATATGGATGGCTACCACAAAGTAACTTCTCAAGCCTTTCTATAAAAATAGAGCTTTTTTTTCCTCCTTAAATTGGTAAAATATTTGGACGTTAAGATAACTAAGGATAAGTTCAAGGGAAAACACATTAGTAAGATTAGCGGAATAGTAAATATAAAGTTAAGATTCATAAAAAATATGCTTGAAAAATGAAATGGAAAGGTAAAAGAAGTTTTACTTAAATTACGTTATGTACCACACCTCTGGGAGCTGTGTCATTTCAATAGGCATGCTCCACCCAAGCTAGTTGATTTTTCGGGTACCAGATCTTCCTGGGAAACCATAACCGGCACAGGGAAAGGAACTGGCCCCCCTACCCTGATGTGTGAATATTCACACACCGTCGGGCTTGGTACATGGGTGAGCTCTACCATCACCTACTAAACCGACCTTCGGGTTGATTACTGTGTTATACTCGTACGCACATTGGTCGCGAATAGATCATGACACATACGCAAGGATTACTACAATAATTAAGAATGAGAATTGTGCCTATGACGCTATCCTAGGGACGCTGGATGTTACTGGCACACATTAGATTTTGAGCTATTTATTTTGCTATTTTTTGTTTGCAATTAGTTGGACAATTTTCACCGTCACATGCCCCTTGCGACATATCCTTCTACTTCCATGAGGTACCGTGCAAGCCTCCGTTGGGGTGTATGGCAGGGGTTGAGATAACACAAGACTTTTGTAATTTAATGTTAATGTAGATGAGGGGGAAAGGTATTTACCAGTGGATTTGTCTCACGGTTAGTTATATACATCTACTCAATACCTTGCAAGATGGCGCAAGGACATATTGCGGGAGTCGTTAAGTCACCATCCATGTATGAACAATCCCAATCATGTTACCTCTACACAAGTATTAGTTTGATCATGAACTCGAAAAATGATCATCACACGACAGAAAGTACTTACATCTACATAAGATGCAACTTACTTACATACATAACATAACATACTTACATGCAACAAGATTCAATAACAGGATACGCATATTCAAATCACCCTATAGAATTGCTAAAAAGATTGGTTTATTACATAATAAGCATAACATGCTGGAAGAAATATGCAGGATATTGACAATTAGGTAAACTGCGAATTCTAACTATATCCTGCGCGATTGTGGTCATATCTATTTTTATCTGTAATGGTTTGAGGAAAAAACGACATTTTAAATCTATCTTTTCTGCCCGATTTGACGTACGTGATATCTACATAAAACTCTGCAAGCCGCCGCAAGGGCGTGTGACGGGGGGTGTTAGGTCACCAACCGTAAAAGAGAAGAAAACCACATTCAAAATCAACACATCCATGCAAACCTATACCCTCATACGTTCATGCAAAAATCCTCTTAACTCAAACGCATGCAAATACGTATACTATCAACTAGCAAACAATTATACCTTATGATGCAGTAAAAAAATTATCCAACAACGTGCAAGCTAGAATTTGTAAAGTAAGAGGGCGTAAATCCACACCATGATCTACCATAATAAGTGGGGTCCTTTAATATGTCCTTAAATATTTCGCACGCCAGGCATTGTGTAAATGCGCGCACCTCGTTTTATTATTTTATATATGGAGAGCATAACTGCTGCACCACGTTAATTCTTCCATGGGGCACACGGAACGGACGAGCCTCCTTTTCCAATTCGAGGCTTTCGCCGGGCACACGAGGTTGCGAGGGGTGGAAGGGCCCTTGAGCAGAGAGCGTCACGTCGCGGCGGGTGTGGCTGCCCTGTCCGTGGATGCATTCTTTCGGTGGGGGGGGAGGGAGTGCAAGAGAGGGTGGACGGAGGGGACGGGGTGGGGAGGGAGGGGGGCGCGGAGAGGAAAGAAGAATGCTTGTTCGCGTCGAGTCGAATTTTGGCGATTGATGGCCCTCTGGCGATTGGCTGCGAGAGATAAAAGAACGAGAGGAAGGGAGGGAGGCAAGGGTCGCTCTCACCCCCCACCCAACCCCTCCCCCACTCTTACCCCCCCCTCCCCAGCGCCTCCGAACCGCGCGAAAGAGACTTCTTTTATTTTCGAAGACACGGTGAGTGAGTGCGTGCGAGTGGAATCCTCGCTATTGCTTCTTCCCATTGCCAACTCGGGGGCGATGGGGCGGCCGAGGGCGCTTCTTCTGCCCCAATGCGAGTGTCGCTCCCGCCCACTCTACTCACTCTCTCCCGTCCCGTTATTTCTCCAATTCCCCCCCATAAACTTCGCCCCGACCACAACTACTCTGCGCTCATGTCCTCCCAAAGTGGTCTCCTGCAAATGGAACTCTCAAAAACGGGAATTTTTGCCGCTGATCCCTTGAAATTTTTCGTCTCTATGGTATCCAGCGTACTACCGACAGGGTGCGTGGCAGGGGGTGAATCCAAAAGGACATGCAGTATGAAAAATTTCAATTTTTCTCTAATTTCAATTCTACATCTACATAATACTTCGCAAGCCACCGCAGGGACGTGTGGTGTAAGGTGACGCCTTTTTAAATTACACGCATGTAAATATCCATATTGCATGTTGGTATGTGTTTCATTTCCCATGCGATTTCATCCAGTTCTACTGCATGATTTGAATGTACTTATCCTGTTATTGAATATTGTTGCATTTGAAATTAATGCGGTTTTATTCTATTTTACAGATGGTGACGTAACACCCCCCGGCACACGGCCGTGCTGCGGCTTGCGGGTTTATGCGTAGATGAAATACGTGTACTATCAAATAACATTCACATACACCTTCAAATGCAGTAAGCATCTCTCCAATAGCGTGGCAAATTAGAATGGAAGAGTAAGAAGGAGAAATTCTACTCTTACCCGGACATGCAATTCATGATCTACGCCCAAAAGACACAGGTCTTGTAAAAATACAAAAAAATAATGAATATCATGGTATATATATATATTTTTTTTAGGTAATCTACCGGTTAAGGTAGGTTTTTGGATGGACAAAACTATCAAATAAATATTTTGTGACTCCCCACCTAGCAAACTAATCTATATCAGGTCCCTCTTCATCTCGGTGTACCTCTTTCCTCCCTTCATCCCGTCCAATATCCCTATCCTGTTCCTACCCTTTCCTCGCTTGCCCAACATTCTCCCCTCTATTACCTTCTTCAACATTCCACTACCGCTCAAAACGCCTTTCTTCCATTTTTCCTGCCTCCATAGGATTTCTCTCAACAAACCCCTCTCCTCACCCACCATCTCCAGTACTTCCTCATTTGTTTTCCTTTTGGTCCATTTCACCTTCTCCATTCTTCTCCACACCCACATTTCAACAGCCTCCAATCTACGTCTATCCTCCTGCTTCAGCGACCACGTTCATATCAGAGTTTTTACGATTCTTTTCTTACCCTCCCTACTCAACGTCCCCGTCATCAACTCCCTCCTCCTTGAGAAAGCCTCCTTGCCCAGCGCAATTCTTCTCCTTACGTCCCTACCACTTTGACCGTATTGGTCCAAAACACTTCCGAGATATGTAAACTGTTCTACCTGCTCTATTTTTTCCCTGCCTATTTTAATATTTAGCTTAGCCTTTTTCTTTCTGGAAAATCGCATAACCTTTGTTTTATTAATATTGATTCTCATCCCGTATTTATCGCACTGAACCTCCAATTCACTCAGCAATGCTTGCAACCCCTTGGCTAACTGAGAAATTAATGCTTGGTCATCAGCAAACCTAACCAATTTTACGAATTCCCCTCCGACTTTCATTCCTACCTCCAGTTCTTCCCATGCCTCTTTAATCATTTCCTCTACATATTCGCTGAACAGTACCGGTGACAATGGGCAACCCTGCCTTACACCTCTTCCTAACACTACCCATCCGGACTCTCCGTTCCCCAGTCGCACCTGAGCAGTCTGAGACATGTACAGGTTGCGGATCAGTCTCCTGTCCCTCCAATCCATTCCTATTTTCTGCAATACACGCATTAATTTTTCCCAATTCACTCTATCAAACGCTTTTTCGAAATCTATCTAAGATAATAACTTAACCTTGCTGTATAGAGCACCAATTTCACCCTTCTTCTGTGAATTTTCCATATCCTCGCATTGCGTTTTCCACCATTCTTCTTTTGCTTTATTTGTGGCCCTTCTCAATTTATTGTTAAACTCTTTGTACTTCATTTTGCCTAACTCTGTGCTTACATTTTTCCATCTTCTTCTCTCGTCCATCTTTGCAATCATCTCATCCGTGACCCAGGGTTTCCTTATCCTTTTCCCGTTAACGGTTCCTATAGTGTCTTTAGCGGCTTCCAATATCTCTTTCTTGATACATTACCACTTTTATTCGATAGTACTCAGTTCTTTACCGTCATTCATTATTTTTTCTACAGCCTGCTGATACTCCTTCCTCGTTAATCCATTTAATGCTTCTAAATTCCATTTCCTAACCCGTATGGTATATATTATATTTATATACATATTATATTTTTATATATTCGTATATGTACAAAAAATATAATATATATATGCAGGTCGCAGTGGTCTAGTGGCTAGAGCATTGGACTACTGACCGGAGGGTCCCGGGTTCAATTTCCCGGGCACTTTGGGCACCTGCAGCTCAACCCAAGCTAGTTGATTTTTCGGGTATCAGATCTTCACGGGAAACCATAACCGGCACAGGGAAAGGAACTGCCCCCCTTACCCTGATGTGTGAATATTCACACGCCGTCGGACTTGGTACATAGGTGAGCTCTACCATCACCTACTAAACCGACCTTCGGGTTGATTACTGTGTTTATGGTTTATATATATAGATATATAGATATATGTATGTTTATATATGTATATGTATATATATATATATGTATTATTTTTTTTCTTACAGGTTCCCCCCACCTTTCCTCACCTATTTGATAACCCCCTCATCCCTGACCTTTCCCTAATGGTGATACACCCCCTGCGACACACCTTTTTTGGTGGCTCGCAGGGTATTTATGTAGATGTAGATCATGTAATAAAATATATTAAATAATGAAGACCATGTAATTAAAATTTACATGCACTGTGATATTATTAGGTAATCTACCGGTTAAGGTAGGTTTTTGGATGGACACAACTATCAAATAAATATTTTGTAACTCTGAACAAAACCCAATCCAGCAACCTAATCTACATCAGGTCCCTCTGCATTTCTGAGTACTTCTTTCCTACCTTCATCCCATCCAACATCCCTATCCTGTTCCTACCCTTTCCTCGCTTCCCTAACATTCTCCCCTCTATTACCTTCTTCAACATCCCACTGCCGCTCAATATGCCTTTCATCCATTTTTCCTGTATCCATAGGATTTCTATCAACAAACCCCTCTCCTCCCCCACCATCTCCAGTACTTCCTCATTTGTTTTCCTTTCGGTCCATTTCACCTTCTCCATTCTTCTCCACACCCACATTTTAAAAGCCTCCAATCTACGTCTATCCTCCTGCTTCAGTGACCACGGTTCCGCACCGTACATAGCTACGGCACTGTGATATCTAAGTTCAATATTATTATTATTATGGGTAACCTACCGGTTAAGGTAGGATTTTGATGGAAACAAGTTTCCAAACGGTGCAGCGAAATTTCCCTTGTCTCATTTAATAGAGCAGAACCCGACATCCAGCCTTGCAATAGACTCTTCTTCAATTCCGCATTCTCTCCTCCTCTCTTCATTCCGTCCAACATCCATATTCTATTTCCACCCCTTCCTCGCTTGCCTAATATCCTCCCCCATCATTGTCTTCCACATCCCATTGCTAATTAGAACGCCCTAAATCCATTTTTCCTGGCTCTTCTTGATTCCGTCCAACGAACCCATTTCCTCCGCCACAAGAACTATGAATTTCTTATTTGTCCCTCGGAACACCCGCAATTGGGTACTCGGACTGATTGTGTCATTAAAGGAGTGGTGGAGAAATGTAATGAGAAAGTAGAAGAGAGAGGTGTTATTTCGCCTCGTTTGGAATGAACCGCAAGTATTTGGGATCCTTGGGAAAAGTGTTGGCAAAAATAATTTGACAAAGTCGAGGGAAAATCCGCCAGATTCTTCAAATATTTGCTACAACGAGAAGACAGGCCTTTTAGGGGAATTAGGCTGGGAGCCAGTTGAGATGCGTAGAGAATAAGCGAAACATGAGACTTTTACCGAGGTTCAAGACAAACGAATTTAAAAGTGACAATAAAAAAATTATTATGGCCTCATACTATCAAGGTAAATCAGACAACACACAGATGAGATAAAAGAGATAGATTGCAGCACAAATTGATCCAAATACTCGTTCTTTCCCCGAACAGTCAGGAAACATAATAGTAAGAAACAAGAGAAGCTAAATTAAAGACATTCGATTTATAAGTCAGGACCACATTTAGCGTTGCGTAGACATAAGGTATATTCGTAGGTGCATGTCCATGTTAGTTGGTAATATATGTATTTGCATTCGTGTCAGTTATAAAGGTTGTAGCATGAATATATACGCCTTTGAGAGCGTAGATTACCATGAATTTGTTGGCTTTACAAGCGGTTTTATTTTTTTTAAAGGTGATGACCTGTAGTATGTACTAACATCTACATCTACATAATACCCCGCAAGCCGCCGCAAGGGCGTGTGGCGGGGGGTGTTAGGCCACCACCCAAAAAAGGAAAAAAGAGATACCGCATTCAAAACCAACACACACATGCAAACCCAAATCCACAGCAGTGCACACATTCATAGAAACCTCCCATCATTACTTAGATGTACTCTATTCACTTCATCCTCCCTATGCTTGCTTGGCAGCTCCTAGACCAGAGCAATGAGCATGTGTGTTGCCTCAGGTTTTACTTGTACTATCAATATTCTATCAGTCGCTTGCTCTATTGTTACTTCACATCTTCCTACCTACTTATTCAATATTATTGCCACCCATCGCTGACTCTCTTCCCCTTCACTGTATTTACTCTATAACTGGACCGTGTCCTGTAGTTGCGAAGGCTCATTTCCATTATGGCGAACGTTATAAAAAATCTTGGGAATGATAATTGAGGTGGTTTCCTGTTGCCTTCCTCAATAGTGTTTTAACGTGACACCATCACTCAATTCCCGGGCAAGGCACTCTGGGCACCCAAGCGATGTGATTTTTCGGATACCAGATCTTCCTGGGAAACCATAACCGGCACTGGAAAGGGACGGGCCCCTCTACCCTGATGTGTGCCACACGTGTTTCACACGCCGTCAATAGGGCTTAGTACTGAGTGAACTCTACCACCACCTACCAAACCCACCTTCGGGTTGAATACTCTGTTTATGGTTTATTTTATTTTTATCCGCTTTAAAGAAACTAGGCTTCATTAAACGGGTGGTGGGGAAACGTCATGAGAAAGTTAAAGAGAGGTGTTATTTTGCTCTAGTTAGACCGCATTTGGAATATCCCTCAAGTATTTGAGATCCTTGGGAGAAAATCTGGCAAAAAGAATTAGATAAAGTCCAGAGAAAATCCCCCAGATTCGTTAAAAATATTTATGATAAGAACACAAGTGTAACAGATCTCTTAGGGGATTTAGGCTGGGAGCACCTTGAAATACGAAGAGAACAAGCGAGACTTAGACTTTTAGAAAGATTCAGAACCAGCGAGTTGAACGATGACACTAAAGGAATTATAATGGCCCCACACTACTTGGGTAGATCAGACCACTAAGATAAATCAAGGGAGATTGATTCCACTACAGATATATTGAAATAATCATTCTTCCCCAGAACAATCAGAAATTATAATAGTAAGAAACCGAAGTCCATTTAGAAATATTAAATATATTTAAGTTGCAAGTCGGAACAAAATTAAAAATTCAAAGATTGTGCATTTGTATGTTTGTTGGTAATTTCTGTGTTTGCATGTGTGGGGTGAAAGGGTTCTTGAATGAATGCTTACCATGCTTAGCGTGGCTTGTGGACTACAATTTTGTGGCTTTTGCATGCAGTTTTTTTCTTTCTAAATTACGGGTGGTGCCCTGACACCCCCCGCCACACGCCCTTGCGGTGGCTTACGGGGTATTGAGTAGATCTAGATGAATGGCCATCCCACTGGGATCGGATACCTATGCAGCCACCTCACTGAGGAACAGACGCAGCGTGGACTACCTTTCGTCTGGCTCCTAACCTTCGACCTTTCAGGCATGTGTGACCCTACCAAGAGAAATTATCATTGCTGACGCCAGCATAGCTCTAGGGGTCATCAGAACTCACCAGCACTTCCACCACGCCAATGGTGTAGTCCATATGGAGGGAAGTTCAATATTTATACTCTTATTACCATCGTCACCTTTAAGGGTCTTTATATACTCGGACATTTTCCTGCAATTACTAAATGTAAGACCTGACAACCTTAGGATCATTATCAAAGTAATCGCACAGAATTTTTATATTTAAGTTTGCTAAGGCGCTTTAGGTGATAATTTTTGTTTGCTTACAATGTTATAATTTTTCTCGTGTCTTTTCTAAAGATAAAGGTCTATACACAGACTTTTAATGTAATTATGTTATTCAAATATGACTTTTTTGTTGTCTTAAAGATCTATGAAACTCACCGTTGGGCAATCCTGGCTTGTTGCTTTCGAAATTTATTTTGCAATTAATGTACGACTCTATAGGTGAATGATTTGACGATAATACTGATTAGGGAAATAAGGAGCCAACTCCGAGGGTCAACGGCAACTAGGTCGCGAGCTACTCTCTAGAGACACAATCTCGGATTGGTGCAACAAATGAGAATTAATGCTTAACATAGACAAATGCGTAGTTTGGAAATTTTGGAAAAAAGGAAGTGGCGAACAGGACATAAACTACGAAATAGAGGGTTCAGTACTAACTACGGCCAAACAAGTTAAATATTTGGGGATTGATCTAATACCACGCCTTTCATGGGGAATACCAATCAGAACAATATGGGAATCCGCTTTAAAAAGACTCGGCTTCATTAAACGGCCGGTGGGGAAATGTAATGAGAAAGTTAAAGAGAGGTGTTATTTTGCTCCAGTTATACCACATTTGGAATATGCCGCAAGTATTTGGGATCCTTGGGAGAAAATCTGGCAAAAATAATTAGATAAAGGCCAGATAAAATCCGCCAGATTCGTTAAAAATATTTATAATAAGAATTTAATAATATAAAATTAGATAAAAATTATATTATATAAATTTAGTACTTAAATAGTATGTAAAATGAAATGAAAATAATAAGAGCCAAATCATTTTTTTCATTTGCATGGGAGGTCTTGGGAAATAAGTCGACAGTGCCATCCCTTAAAAGGAACGGAGGATAACTTAACATAAGGCTAAGTAAAAGCTAGCACATTTCGCAACTATTTTCATAGGTTCTTAATAATATTTCGCAGGAATAATTCCAATTGCTACCCCATCGCTTCCACCACTGTTTAAAACTGCAATCTCTTCTAATCTTTTTTAGTTTTTGTTGGGGAATCGACAGACAGCTCAGGTCATTTGCGTCATTAGGGATGGACAGGAAAGGATGAAAGGTGGAGAGAAACCCGGTGTCGGCATTAGAAAGGCGCCAAAGGGTCCGCAGCTTAACGTCCCATCCGACGGACGGCGTACTCACTTAAAAAGTGCTCTCCACAAAGCACCTCAAGTAGGGATAACACTGAAAAATATCTGCCTCCGCCGGGATTCGAACCCGGGCCATGGGAAGTCACGGCACCATCCCGGTCCCTGTATGACCTCCTTTGAAAATAAATACTTTTGACCAAGATTAAAAAATGAACATTATTTTTAGGATTCATAAAAAGAATACTTAGGAATTGTAATGAAACTGTTAAGGAGCATGAATGTATGCACAACTGTGGATTTGGGTTTGCATGTGTGTGTTAGTTTTGAATGCGGTTTTTCTTATTTCCTTTTTTTGGGTGGTGACCTAACACCCCCCGCCACACGCCCTTGTGGCGGCCTGCGGGGTATTATGTAGATGTAGATGTGCATTGTTATTTCACGTTAGTTAAGCTCCACCTAGAGTATGCTGCAAATGTATGGAATCCTCACGTGGTAGGCTTAATTTTGGAACTAGATTGAGTGCAGCATAGAGCAGCTAGGTTTGTGAAATGTTGCCACGAGCAACGTAGCAGTATCACGGCACTATTGCAAGCATTAGGGTGTGAGCAGCTAGTTGACCCTGGGCTTAAAAACAGGTTAAGAGTACTGCGTAAATTTGCGGTAGGTTACTTAACTGAGGATCTTAAGGACATACGGTTACAGGCCATCGCTTACTCAGGTAGATCTGATAACATACTTAAAATAAGGGAGATTAATATTAGAACGGATAGAATTAAAATGTCGTTCTTCCCTCGCACCACACACAGATTAAAATATACATGGCGCCAATCACGTCGGAGATAATTAGAATCGGCAGTGTACATATATTTTGTCAATATCCTGCATGTTATTATTTCATTTAATATACCCATCTTTTTAACAGGTTTCTCGTCCGATTTTCCGAATACACATATTCTGTTATTAAATATTATCTTATGTAAGTACTTTCTTCCGTGTGGTTTAAATTTTTCAATTGCATGATCAAACTAATAATTGTGATGAGGTAACATGATTGCAATTGTGCGTGTATGGCTGGTGGGTGACCTTATAACCCCACCACAAGCCCTGCGGCGACTTGCGTGGTATTGTGTAGATGTAAATCTTGATGATGATTGAGATGCTGCGAGGTGCGCATTAGTTTTTAGTCTACCCTCGTACAATCTTGGTCGGTGAAGGAAGGGGATTGGCTTAAATTGAACGGTGAAGTGACAGTGGGTTCGGAGAGAGGAATGGAAAGGGAAAAGGGAAACGGAAAGGGAAACCGACGACGAAGTAAGTATTGGGCACGGGAAGGGTGTAAGAGCGTGGTTGGGAGAAATCCAAAGAGGGCGGGGAAGATGTAAAGAGAGCATGGACATTATAATTGACGAAGGAATGCCGAACACTCTGATGGATTGAAGGACGTATCTAGTAATGTAGGTGTAGGAAGTACTGGAGACGTTAAATATGATTTTATGAGTGGAATTATCGAAATATAAAGTTGGAATTAACGGGAAATTAATTAATTCTGCCACAATAAAATATTTGCAAATTAACTGAAAATCATAAGTTGAAGGATGCAATAATAATTTGGAAACAAACCTATTGTATTAAGAATTTCAATCATAAGCATGATTTTCTGCGTGTGCCTACACTTCCATTTCTTTAAACCACCAGCATGCAGATTCCAATTTATGCAAGAAATGTACAAGGTCTATATAAAAAGAGTCGGTAGCAAATTTTCCTGATGAGTGCGTGTAGTGTTTAATTCTGACCGTCGGTTAAGTGTGCGCATGATAGCAGATCGTATTGGCATTCATAAGATGATAGCGCACACCATTACACAACCATGGGACCCTAAATGCCGTCAAAGAAGCTTGCACGCGTACCCTTAAGGATCTTCCGGAATCCGCCGACCAGGGTGGCTTCGAGTCGTGAAAAACCCCTCTGACAAAAGTTTGTCGGCAATTTCAAGGGATACATTATACTTTGAAGAATTTAGAGGCATTGTAGCATGATCTGAAATTTTCTTCTTTCTGATCTTTTCTTAACTTTTCACGTGACTTTTCATGTAATCTGTAATTGGACCTTTGGTTGGTTGGCCCTAGTTCCTGTAAACAACAAGAACCTACACTTTTTCCCCACAACAGCATCGCGCGAATCTCTTTGCTCACCACGTTGAATACGTTGGTACTCTAATTAGGCAATGAGACCGAGCGAGGGCGACCGCCGATTTCACCTGTCGAGCACCGTCGGGGGATGGTGCCCACAGGTGGGCGGGGGAGCGACGATGCTCTTATTGAGATTGTGATTGCTATAATGCGGAGAGGAGGGTAACCGTGGTGCATTATGGGTCCAAGGAAAGGGGCCTGTCTGTCTGTCTCTCCCCCTTCACGTCACTTAGTCCTTCCCCGCCGCCGAACAATGATTGGGGGCGTGAGATGAGAGGAGGGCACCACTCGGGGGAGGGGGGGGGGCTGTAAGGTGAGAGCTCGGCCCCTCCTCTGCATCCGCCGTGGGCGATAAAAAGGGCGATGGCAGGGGGTGAGGTTGGATGAATGGATGCACACACACACACACGCACACATGCACTGCCCCGATTCCCCACCACCTGCCACGACATGCACACACATCGGCAAAAGGGGGCGACCTCTTCTCTTCACGGCGGCCCCATCAGCGTCCTTGGGGCCCTCGCCGGATGCACCTCCCTCCGATAGGCCATCCCCCTCCTCGAGGGGCCCCGACACTCACTCCCTCTCTTTGATTGACGTCGGGACACGCCTGTCGTTGCTCACTTGTCTCCCTGCCCCCCTCCCCACTCCAGCGCACTCTCTCGTCATTCTGCTCATTCGGGGGGGGAGGGGATGGGATGGGGAGGCTGACGTCCTTGGAGGGGGGGCGGGGGTTGAATCGGGGGGTGTACAATGGAGGTGTCGGGTCTGGAGGGTTGGGGAAGGGGGAGAATGGTTCCCACGGCAAAGTGTGTGTGCGGGGGGCCAGCGATCCCCTTCCCCACCCCCGTTCCCCCTCCGGAATCTCCCTGATGCACTTGCACTCCCGATGCAATGGACCGCACGATGTGCCCAACGCAAAAAACGCCATCTCCGTTTTCCATATTAATTTTTATTTGGAATGACGGAATTAATTGCGTTTATGCACTTAAACGTACGCGTCCTGTTTTTCATTTTTTGTATTTGCAGCTACGATACGTTACGATAGGCAAATATGCTTTCACAATGAGGAGAGAATTAATGACAGGCACGTTCGACTTCGACATAAGTACTCCGCGATCCACCAAAAATGTGTGTGGCAGGGGGTGCAAGCACCAGGCGGGGAGGGAGGGAGATAGGGGAGGCCTGGGAGAGGAAGGAAAAACAGAAAAATATTCGTTGAAAAACTATCAAATAAGGTGCAAATTTGTATACATGCTGGAGGGTGACTTAATTAAAAGCAAAGGTTAATTCACTGAACAAATTAGTCATTTTTTTGCGAAAAAAAGGGAAGAAATGAATCAAAACCATTTAAACGTTGAGTAATGAGATTAAGAAAGGGCTCGTAAAAAATCTCATATGAAGCGTGTTTTTTTGCGGCGCAGAAACATGGTCATCAAAGCAAAGCAAGAAATGTGTGTGTGAAGAAGAATGGAGAGGGTGAAATAGAAATAAAGGAATATGAGCACCTACATCTACATGGTACCATGCAAGCCGTCGCAAGGGCGTGTGTTAGGGGGTTTTATGTTGCCACCCGTAAAAAGTAATAAAACTACATGCCAAGCAACCATATTCATGCAAACCTACACCCACCAAGGCTTATATATTCATACAAATACCTTATATCATATATATGCACCTAAAAATATGCGTATATTTTGTCTACGCAACGTTTAATCTTGTTCTGACTTTTAAATGGAATATCTTTAATATTTCTATACAGATTTAGGTTTATTACTATCATGATCCCTGATTTCCCGAGGAAAGAACGAACATTTGTGTCTTACTCCACTGAAGTCTATCTTCCTTGTCTCATCTTTGTGGTCTGATGCACTTTAGTGATTTTTATTGTTTAACTCGTTTGTTCTGAACCTTTATAAAAGTATAAGTCTTGCATGTTGTCTTCGCATCTCAAGTGGCTTCCAGCCTAATTTCCTTGAAAGGCCATTCACACTTGTGTTCTTATCATAACAATTTTTAATGAATCTAGCGGATGTTCTCAGGACTTTATCTAATTCTTCTACAACACTTTTTCCCAAGGAATTCCAAATACTTGCGCCATGCTCGAAATGATTTACCACCACCCATTTAATGAAGCCGGTTTTATTTATAGTGGTTTCGCTTATTGTCCTGATATGTGCTCCCCATGAAAGACGTGATGTTGGACCAACCTCCAAATATTTAACTCTATTAAACAAGTAAGTAAGAGGCATAGTGGGGGAGGAGGGATATTTGTTGGGAGAAACCCGAAGGAGACAGGAAAGATGGATGCAGAGCATGTTCATATGCAATCGAAAGTTGAAGACAGTGAAAGGTGAAAGCGTGAGGGAAACGGGAAAGGGAAAGGAATAGGAACTAGATGATTGCTGAATTGAATGAAGGGAAATCGAATGTATTTGTAATCAAAGAGCAGAGTATTGTGGTGTAGGATCATGCTGTCATGCTAGACGAGAATGATAAATGTGGATATGATCGAATCTTTAAGCAGGCGGAAAATGTTACGTACGACCATCTCTATTTTAATGCTTCAATTTCCATCAATTTTCCCCAGTTGCAACCTGTAACTTCAAGATATTTGGATTTGTTGATCTTTCGTGAGAATATAATGTGTCTCTCACATCATTCTTCTTCCGAGCCGACCTATGCGTCCTTAGGCAATGTCCTTAGGCTGTCTTTTTTACGATGGTACGGAAACAATGGTCGTCCATCGCCGCAAATGAGCCGGAGACGCCGGCCCGACTCCCCTCGCCCCATTCCCACTCTAACACGGGCACTCACTCCTCTGCACGCTCCCTCACCCCGCCACCACCCCGCCCTTGAAGTTCTCCGCAGGTTGCAGATGACCAATCCGCTCGCGCCTTCATTTCCGATCGGGAGAGTCTCACGGCAGCGTTCACCCGGGGTAAATCTTGCAAGGAGGGCTCGGGTCTGGGGAGGGCGGGGGCGCTTTGCCGTTAATTCCTCCGGAGCGGAGTTTGCTTGCACCCATTCTGTGCGCCCCCCCCGTGTGTGTGTCTCGTGGGAGAAGATGCAGCTCCGATTGGCGTCGATGGAACAAATGAAAAACACCCCCCGCCCCTTATATCATCATCCCGTTCGCATATCGTCTGCACCAGCCCACACACACACACACACACACTCCCTGCCGGCCCTTTCTTCGCCTCCCTCGAAGCGGACGAGGAGCTGGCCGCACGGGCCGCAATTATTCCCCCGTGTACTGCTGCATACGTCCGTGCAAAGGGTACGCGTTTTCCTCCCATTCTCCTTCCGCCTCTCTTCACGGTGGATCCGTGATTGGGAGCGCGCACGAGTGGCCTCCCTCCCCCAACTCACCCGTGCACAACAATGGCGAACGGGTGCAGTGGCGCGGCACCACGCTGCACCGCGATGGCCCTTTGTGATGGGCGCGCGCGTGGGATGCCCCAGGGAGCTCTTGTACTCGTACGTACGAGTATGTACGAATCTGATATCCATCCACCCCTCTCCCAGACACAACGAGAGGAATCGCACCAGACTCCCTCACTTGTTCTCCGTGAATTTTCGGACCCCCCGGCAGTGGGAGGGGAGAGGTGAAAGGAAGCGCTCGCTCATTAGGCATTGAGAATGGAAAAGGAGGTGCACTCGAAATTTTGCAACCATTAAATGTAGTGAAAGACTTTTGATATCGGTGGAGATTATCCGAGAAATAGGAGCAGAGTTCTTCGAGAAAGATTCCCATTACTGCCGGAGAGGCAAAAATACGGGCATCTACACAGTAGACATTCGCAAAAAGTACTGTGATGCCCTCTCCGGCATCTCAGGGATACTTCAGTCTGGTTTCAGGTGTACTGTGGTTTTCAATATTAAATACACTATTCAATATCTTACGTAGAAATAATCACAAAAATAAAATAAGGGAGTTAAGATCCCAGTACACATAGATACAAATACTCATTCTTTCCCCGAACAACCAGACATCTTAACAGTAAGAAACGGAAGTCATTTTAGAAATATTATAAACATTTATCCCACAAGTCGGAACAAAATTAATCATAGCAAAGACATCAGGCATATTGGTGTATGCGTATGTTAGCTGGTAGTATGTGTGTGGGTTGTAAGGGTTTTTTTATGAATGTACACCATGTTTTGTTTGTGGATTGTATAAATTTGTGGCTTTTGCATACGGGTTTTTTCTTAATTACGGTTGGTGCCCTTAAACCCCCCACCACACGCCCTTGCGGCGGCTTGCGGGGTATTAAATTGATTCAGATACGAAAAAGTGCTCAGATATTTCTGGGAAAAGAAATCGTTACCACCTTACACTAGGATATTCTGAGAAAAGAAGCAAGACAACCTGAGAGTCATGTTTTATACGTATATATATATATATATATATATATATATATATATATATATATATATATATATATATATATATATCGATGATGCGGAAGTACTCACGAGAGCAATATAACTTTTGGACGGCACAATAGAACACAGAATAAAACAGATAACACGTAAAAGGACACTCACACTGTAGATGATTTAAGCTTTCGGCCTACTCCGAGTCCTTCTTCAGGTCAGACTCTGAAGAAGGACTCGGAGATATGATACCTTGTATATGATGATGATACCTTGTATACCCCCTGGCGCCTAATCCTACCCTAGCGAGTAGAATACGTATTACCGACACCGGGTTTCTCTCCACCCTTCTTAATTTACCCCGCCAAGCACCACTATGACATGGATCGGGAGGTGATTGAACTAATGTCTTGCCGCTTCGATATGATATTGCTAAAGGTTTGTGCAAAAATCTGATAAACAATGGAGTGGACTACAACTACATTCCCTGAGGTAGTTATTGCAAAATACCTCTCCATGCACTCTAAAAGTTTTAGTAAAAATCCATGAACAATAAAATTAGGGTTACATAAAATAATAACATTCTACGTTACTTATGATCGAATAAAATTATATTTTTCTTCCCCAGAGTTGTCGTTAACAATAATTCTAATCTCTTATTTTTTGCAGGAAATATAAAATTCCCTTCCATCATATTTCTATCAAATAACTTATCCCTTCCTAATGGTTGAAATGAACTTAGCTGTCGTTTGCCTCCCAAATAACTAATGGGTACTAATACAACCACTTCGTCCTCTTCTCTCTGTATTTTATAAGGTGTGGTTCCAGGATTCTTAACTCCCGGATAGAGGACCAAAACAGTTTCGATTTTCGTATAACTGACAGTAACCTAGTTTCTTTTGAAATGTCTAAACGCTTCCCGAATGGCTTTCTTCGCAGTGACTGTACAGATAATGTCATCTAGAAAAATCTTTACTCTGCTTGTTAAATAAATCTCCGCGCATGTTTTCACTCTAGCGCGGCATAGCCTTTGACCTTCCCCTTATCTGTCCTAATGGGTTTTACTGTCCGTGGTGAAGTCGCTTGGCCACGGGCTATACCTCATCACTGCAGTCTTCCCCGCTAGGATTAATTAATTTGTGGAAACATTTTTCAGTACATATTATGAATGATTGGCACTTTACACACTCACAGCCAATTATTTACACTCTCTTCGTTCCTTAAATTTAATAAACAAATGCTGCAACTCAACAATATAATCCCATAATTACACTAATTTTCCTTATGGGATTCACATTTAGTGCTACACTTATGAAAAATATATGCCTATCATATCATTTAATAGCTGGTTTCTTTAAGAATTTCTGTATTTAAGACCTTCTCTGGTACTTTATTTGCTAAAAAGTCAGGATTGTTATTGCTCACCGTTGGTAAAGTGACAGGCTTATTTACGTAATATGTTCAATGTAAAAGAATGTAAAAGTGACCGCCATGTGAGTGTTTATCCTACGTTCTACGAATGTTTTTTTCCAATAAATGTAGAAGATATTTCAATCTCCACCGATCACAATTCCTCGTTCGTAATTTCCAGATAAGTGCTTTTCTTGGCACAATAGTATTGTGTAAACGACAGCGCTTGGATTTTTATTAAATACGTGAATGCGGAATATTATTTTACTCTGGTTGGACCTCATTTGGAATATACCGCAAGTATTTGGGATCCTAGGGAGAAAATATAGCAAAAGGAATTAGATAAAGTCCACAGAAAATCCGCCAGATTTGTTGAAAATTGTTATAATAAGAACACAAGAGTGACAGGTCTCTTAGTAGATTTATTCTGGGATACGAAGAGAACATCCGAGACTGAAACTTTTAAAAAAATTCAGAACAAACGAGTTTAAAAGTGACACAAAAAGAATTATTATGGCCCCAAAATTTTCAGGTAAATCAGACCAAAAAGATTAGATAAGGGAAGATAGACTCTAGTATGAATGGATACAAGTGATAGTTCTTTCCCCGGACAATCTGGAATCATGATGGTAAGAAACTGAAGTCACTAAGGAAATATTATAAACATTCAATTTTTAGGGCAGGACAAGATTAAACATTGCGTAGATATAAGGTGCATGTGTAGGTTATTTGATAGCATGTGTATTTGCATGCGTGCAAGTTAAAAATGTTTTCGCATGGATATATACGTTTCTGTGGGTGTAGATTTGCATGCCGTTTTATTCTCATTCACGAGTGGTGACCCAACACCCCCCGTCGAACGCCCTTGCGACGGTTTGCGGGGAATTGTGTAGATAAAGAATGTCTTCGGCTTAATTAGACTAGGATATTTCAGTTGCAGAATTGATCCCTGTGTCTGAGCACGGAGGAGGTGGTGAAATACGACTATATTATTGTTAAAATTTATCTGGAAACTACAATCATAGATAAAATTTCCTGGAGGTGAGGTTGCTGGTACATTCTACGGGTAGCATTTCCATATTTTTAACTAATCCCATGTGAAAATAAACCGTCTGATTGTTATTTTCGGTAATTCATTTGATTTCAATGAGAAAGATTTGGAGCCTTGAACTTAGCTACCTGATGCTCGTCTGCAAAACGTACACGTGTGGACCGTTTATATTATATTCATCTGTTCGCAAGCCGCCCCAAGGGTTCGGGGTCCACTGCAACTTTGTCATCGGTTGCACCCTACTCTGAGCTCATTCAATTCATTCTTTTTTTCTTGATATTCAAAGATTTATGAACGAGGAGCGATACTTAAAATTTATTCACGGAGTACATTCTCAGCGAGCGTAGGAGGAGGACATGGCGACGATTTACGAGGAACCGGACGGACCCGTTCGTGCACTCGGAAACTGATGCACTCCCACATATCAAGTGCTCCTCTCCCTTTGCTTTCCGTACTTTCTTCTTCCTTAGCATTTCATAAGGCTCTAATTCTCCTTCCTAGAGTAGCAGTAGAGTGGGGAAGGGCAAAGCGGAGAAAGGAATCACTCCTATACCTGTCTCATCGGATAGGAGGGATAAATGTATCTGATGACATCACATCGGAGAACGTCTGACCTGAAGAAAGCCTCAGAGAAGGTCGAAAGCTTAAACTTTCTGAAATATCGGTGCCCTTTTACGTGTTTTCTATTTATATATTTGGCTTCTATTGTGCCCTTCAAATATTGTGTGTGCGTATATATATATATATGTAACGCCGATGGGTCGCGGTGGTCCAGTGGGTAGAGATTTGGACTACTGAGCGGAGGGTCCCGGGTTCCGTGCAAGGCACTCTGGGCACCTGCAGCTCCACCCAAGTTAGTTGATTTTTCGGGTATCACATCTTCCTGGGAAACCATAACCGGCACAGGGAAAGGAACTAGCCCCCCTACCCTGATGTGTGAATATTCACACGCTGTTGGGCTTGGTACATGAGTCAGCTTTACCCTCACCTACAAAATCGATCATCGGGTTGATTACTGTGTTTCTGTTTTTATATGTAACGCAATTTTTTTCTTTTGGTTTTGAAAATTGTTTCGCCCGGGTGAGCGATGCATATGTTGAGTCGTTGAAAAAAGTTTTCGAAAACTCTTCTCATCATATCTTGCGTTATTCCAGCGATGGCATCTGTGATTGCCTCCTTAAGAGCTTCCAAGGTCCTTGGTCGAACTTTGTGAACGTCAGCTTAGAGATTTCCTGAAAGAAGAAAATCTCATGGGGTCAAGTCCGGGGAGCGACCGGGATCGCCTCGGATCAGGAGATCAGGCAGCCGGGATATTGCATGAACGAAGGGCGGTATGAGCCATGGGATGAGAGTTGTTTGAATGAATGAGAATTGTCGAAACCAAAAGGCGTCTGTGTTGGGTTGTTAGTCATCCAGTAACGACAATGTTGCTTATTTACTGTGGCGGAGAGGTGAAACCGCGCTTCAACGCGAGACTACAGCGCCCTCTTTGTCGCCACCACACTGTCATTGTTCTCAAAGAGCGTTTCTACGACAAAGCCAAGATGTTCACCAGACCGGGGCATGGTAACTATTGATAATTGTGTGCCATATATATATATATATATATATATATATATATATATATATATATATATATATATATATATATATATGCGGGTCGCGGTGGTCTAGTGGGTAGAGCGTTGGACTACTGACCGGAGCGTCCCGGGTTCGATTCCCGGGCAAGGCACTTTGGGCACCTGCAGCTCTACCCAAGCTAGTTGATTTTTCGGGTACCAGATCTTCCTGGGAAACCATAACCGGCACAGGGAAAGGAACTGGCCCCCCTACCCTGATGTGTGAATATTCACACGCCGTCGGGCTTGGTACACGGGTGAGCTCTACCATCACCTACTAAACCGACCTTCGGGTTGATTACTGTGTTTATGGTTTATATATATATATATATATATATATATATATATATATATATATATATATATATATTACCGAAAGGAAAACAAATGAGGAGGTACTGGAGATTGTAGGTGAGGAGAGGGGTTTGTTGAGAGAAATCCGTTGGAGGCAGGAAAAATGGATGAAAGGCATATTGAGGAGCAGTGGAATGTTGAAGAAGTTAATAGAGGGGAGAAGGTTAGGCAAACGAGGAAAGGGTAGGGACAGGATAGGGATGTTGGACGGGATGAAGGAAGGAAGGAAGTACACAGAGATGAAGAGGGACCTGATATAGATTAGGTTGCTAAATTGGGTTTATTTTGGAGGAACGAAATATTTATTTGATATTTGTGTCCATTCAAAAACCTACCTTAACCGGTAGATTACCAAATAATATATATATATATATATATATATCCCTCCCATGGACTACAACCTTGTCGTGGTGGAAGGGCTTGTGTGTTCCGATGACCCCTAGAGCTGTGCTGGCGGGAGTAATAATAATTACTCCTGGAAGGGTCACCCATGCCAGATAGGTCGAAGGTTAGGAGCCAGACGAAAGGTAGTCCACGCAGCGTCTGTTCCTCAGTGAGGCGGCTGCAATGGCGTCTGACCCCAGTGGGGCGGCCATTAAGTGATGGTGTCACGTTAAAAACACTATTGAGGAAGGCAACGGGAAACCACCTCAATTATCAGTCCCAAGAAAATATGATGGACGCAAAACAGAAATTGAGTCCTGGCAACTGCGGGACTCGGCCCAAGGGGCCGTGTGTCGTGCCCGGCAGCGGGGGAGGCAAGGCTTCCGCGGTCGTCATCCCACGAAATCCTTGCGGGGGAGAAATAACAGCAGCAGGACAGAAGATGCAGAAGAAGACGAAAGTAGTTAGAATAGGAACCTGGAACGTCAGGACAATGTTGAGGAGAGGCAAATTAGAAAATATTAAGCGAGAGATGGAAAGAGGTAACATAGATGTTTTAGGCCTCTGCGAGGTGAGATGGAAGGATAGCGGGGATTACTGGAGTGACAATTATAGAGTAATATACAGCGGCGGGGACGAGAGCCAACGAGGGGTTGCCGTAATTTTAAATAAAGGGGTAGGAAGAAGCGTAGTCAACATAGAGCAAGCGACAGATAGAGTTTTACTCGTAGAGATTAAAGCAGAGCCGACGAACTTGGTCATTATTCAGGTACACATGCCACCGAGCAACCACAAGGAGGAAGAAGTCGATAGGATGTATGATGAGTTAGAGGATATCATCGCGAGTGTTCCTGCAGGGAAACATTTGATAGTGATGGGGGATTGGAATGCGACGGTAGGCGAAGGAAGAGATGGTGGTGAGGTGGGGGACTATGGGTTAGGCACGAGGAATGAACGCGGGGAGAAAGCAATTGAATTCTGCAGGAGACAGGGGTTAGTCATCACTAACACATGGTTTAGACACCACAAAAGGCGTAGGTATACATGGAAAATGCCAGGTGACTCAGAAAGGTATCAGTTAGATTATATTATGGTTAGGCACAGGTTTAGGAACAGTGTGATAAATTCGCACAGTTTCCCAGGAGCGGATGCGGACTCTGACCACAATTTAGTTGTTATGAAATGTAATGTTCGTTTCAAGAAGATAAGGCAAGGGCGGCGGGCTAAAAAATGGAATTTAGAAGCAGTAAATGAATTAACGAGGAAGGAGTATCAGGAGGCTGTAGAGAAAATGATGGATGACGGTAAAGAACTGAGTACTATCGAAGAAAAATGGGAATGTATCAAGAAAGGGATATTGGAAGCCGCTAAAGACACTATAGGAACCGTTAACGGGAAATGGATAAGGAAACCATGGGTAACGGATGAGATGATTGCAAAGATGGATGAAAGAAGAAGATGGAAAAATGTAAGCACAGAGTTAGGCAAAATGAAGTACAAAGAGTTAAACAATAAATTGAGAAGGGCCACAAATAAAGCAAAAGAAGAATGGTGGAAAACGCAATGCGAGGATATGGAAAGTTTACAGAAGAAGGGTGAAATTGGTGCTCTATACAGCAAGGTTAAGTTATTATCGGGAAGTAAGAAGCCAAGATCTGTGCTAACAGTTAAAGATAAATGGGGTAAGATAATAGTTGAACCAGGAAAAATCCAAGAGAGATGGAAGGAATATATAGAAACACTGTATGGTAAAGAACTTAGGCCGACAAGGTTAGACATAGAAAAGGAACATGACGTAGAAGAAGATAGCTTAGATCCAGGCATACTCGACGATGTATTAGAAAGGGCATTAAAGGAGATGAAAGCAAATAAGGCTGTGGGGCTGGACAATATTCCTGTAGAAATGTTGAAATGGTTAGGGAAAGGTGGGAAGAAGGCCATATATGGACTGATTCGTAGTATCTATGAGGAAGGAATCTGGCCGGAAGATTTTGTGAGATCGGTGTTAGTTCCTATTCCAAAAAAGGCAAAGGCTTCGTCATGTGAGGATTACAGAACAATAAGTTTGATATCCCACGCAGCTAAAGTTATTCTCAGGATCATCAACAAAAGGATAGAGAGTAAGGAAAATGATTACTTAGGGGATGATCAGTTTGGGTTCAGGAAAGGAAGAGGTACGCGTGATGCCATTGCAGTAATGAGATCACTAGTCGAGAGGAATATAGAATACAATCAGGACGTTTTTGCCTGTTTTGTAGATTTCGAAAAAGCGTTTGATAGAGTGAATTGGGAAAAATTAATGCGTGTATTGCAGAAAATAGGAATGGATTGGAGGGACAGGAGACTGATCCGCAACCTGTACATGTCTCAGACTGCTCAGGTGCGAGTGGGGAACGGAGAGTCCGGATGGGCAGTGTTAGGAAGAGGTGTAAGGCAGGGTTGCCCATTGTCACCGGTACTGTTCAACGTATATGTAGAGGAAATGATTAAAGAGGCATGGGAAGAACTGGAGGTAGGAATGAAAGTCGGAGGGGAATTCGTAAAATCGGCTAGGTTTGCTGATGACCAAGCATTAGTTGCTCAGTCAGCCAAGGGGTTGCAAGCATTGTTGAGTGAATTGGAGATTCAGTGCGATAAATATGGGATGAGAATAAATATTAATAAAACAAAGGTTATGCGATTTTCCAGAAAGAAAAAGGCTAAGCTAAATATTAAAATAGGCGGGGAAAAATAGAGCAGGTAGAGCAGTTTACATACCTCGGAAGTGTTTTGGACCAACACGGTCAAAGTGGTAGGGACGTAAGGAGAAGAATTGCGCTAGGCAAGGAGGCTTTCTCAAGGAGGAGGGAGTTGATGACGGGGACGTTGAGTAGGGATGTTAAGACAAGACTCGTAAAAACTCTGATATGGAGCGTGGCTATGTACGGCGCGGAAACGTGGTCGCTGAAGCAGGAGGATAGACGTAGATTGGAGGCTTTTGAAATGTGGGTGTGGAGAAGAATGGAAAAGGTGAAATGGACCGAAAGGAAAACAAATGAGGAAGTACTAGAAATGGTGGGGGAGGAGAGGGGTTTGTTGAGAGAAATCCTATGGAGGCAGGAAAAATGGATGAAGGGCGTATTGAGCGGTAGTGGAATGTTGAAGAGGGTAATAGAGGGAAGAATGTTGGGCAAGCGAGGTAAGGGTAGGAACAGGATAGGGATGTTGGACGAGATGAAGGGAGGAAAGAAGTACACCGAGATGAAGAGGGACCTGATATAGATTAGTTTGCTAGGTGGGGAGTCACAAAATGTTTATTTGATAGTTGGGTCCATCCAAAAACCTACCTTAACCGGTAGATTACCTTAAAAAAAAATATATATATATATATGTGTGTGTGTGTGTGTGTGTGTGTAGGTTTTTGAATGGACACAAATATCAAATATAAATAATATAATATAATAGTGTTATATATATATATATAATATAAAATATTATATATATATATATATATAAACCATAAACACAGTAATCAACCCTAATAAGGTCCGTTTAGTAGGTGATAGTAGAGCTCTCCCATGTACCAAGCCCGACGGCGTGTGAATATTCACACATCAGGGTAGTTCCTTTCCCTGTGCCGGTCATGGTTTCCCAGGAAGATCTGGTACCCGAAAAATCAACTAGCTTGGGTGAAGCTGCAGGTGCCCAAAGTGCCTTGCCCGGGAATCGAACCTGGGACCCTCCGGTCAGTAGTCCAACGCTCTACCCACTAGACCACCGCGACCCGCATTTATATATGTATATAGATGATGCGGAAGTACTCACGAGAGCAATGAGTCTGACCTGAAGAAGGCCTCGGAGTAGGCCGAAAGCTTAAATCATCTACAGTGTGAGTGTCCTTTTACGTGTTATCTGTTTTATTCTGTGTTATATTGTGCCGTTCAAAAGTTATATATATATATATATATATACATACATAATATGTATAGATATAACTTAGACAGTAACACACAGCACGAGAACACATAAAAAGAACACTCACAATAATATCTTGATAATTTCGACGGACTCGAGCTCCGTCTTCTTCGGAAGATAAGATATGACTGCCTGTGACTCTATGTGACTGATATGACTTTATGTGTTCTCGTGCTGTGTGTTACTGTCTAAGTTTTTTATTCAACACTTGCGTGTTACTTCTAAGAAATCATCTCTCTCTCTCTCTCTCTCTCTCTCTCTCTCTCTCTCTCTCTCTCTCTCTCTCTCTCTCTCTCTCTCTCTCTCTCTCTCTCTCTCTCTCTCTATATATATATATATATATATATATATATATATATATATATATGGCACACAATTATCAATAGTTACCATGCCTCGGTCTGGTGAACATCTTGCCTTCGTCGTAGAAACGCTCTTTATATACACTCTTTATAAACACACTCTTTATATGTACACACACACACACACGAGGTGTGTTACAGAATTAAGGGTAATTTTTTTCATTTCGCGGGCTTGGAGAGCCCGATCGTCAATTTTTTTATTATGTTGGTATACATGTCTCTGAAGTATGATAAAACTTTCAGCTGTTTCGTTGTGAACTTTGACTGTGACAGCCACTAAGGTTAGACGTGTTTTATGAGCTCGGCGATTTTTGTTTGTTTAAAGAAATGGATCGAATAATTTGTATCAAATTTTGTCTAAAAAATGAAATAAAGTGGAAAAAAGTGTGAGAAATATTAACAAAGGTCTATGGTGAGTCTGCCATGAGTAAATCAAGAGTCTATGAGTGGTATAAGCGTTTCTAAGAAGACCGTTAAGACCTTGAAAATGACCAACGCCCTGGACGCCCCAAACACATCAACAATCGATGAAAACGTGGAAAAAGTGAAAGAAATGGTTATGAACGATCGCCGAATCACAATTAGAGAGGTCGCTGATGATATTGGCATATCGATTGGATCATGTCATGACATTTTATCCAATTTTTTGGGTATGAAACGCGTGGCAGCAAAATTCGTTCCAAAATTGTTGAATTTTGAACGAAAACAGCGACGGATGGAAGTTGCTCAGGAATCACTAGATGAAATAAAGGACGGTGCAGGATTACTGAAACGTATTGTAACAAATGACGAAACATGGGTTTATGGATATGACAATGAAGCTAAGGCTCAATCATCCCAGTGGAGGCATTCTGGCTCGCCAAGACCGAAAAAGGCTCGACAAGTGCGGTCGAACGTTATGCTCACTGTGTTCTTCGATTTAAATGGCACAGTGCACCATGAATCCCTGCCGCCAGGTCACTACCTACAAGTTCAACGCCGTTTGCGTGAAGCAATCCGAAAAGAACGCCCGGATCTGTGGAAAAACAATTCATGGATTTTGCACCACGATAATGCACCAGCTCACACTTCATTGCTTGTTCGTGTATTTTAGGCCAAAAACAATAATGTAACGATGACCCAGCCACCATATTCGCCAAATAAGGCTCCGTGTAACTTTTTCTCATTTTCAAAAATTAAGAAAACCTTGAAGGGCCGTCGTTTTACAGCCGTAGATGACATTAAAAGCACATCGCTGAAAGAACTAAAGGCTATCTCAAAGATCGAATTTGAGAAGTGTTTCGGGGATTGGAAGAAGCGCTGGCACAAGTGCATAATCTCCAATGAGGATTACTTTGAAGGTGACAACATCAATGTATAAGAATAAATAAATATTATTCGAATTCGGTGCATTTTCTTCTTTTGTGATCCATTATCTTATTTGAGAAATTTGACATCTTAAATCCATCGATGTTACTTTCAAATGCAATTGTCATAAGTAATCCTCTCTCTACTTATGTATTTCTAATTCAACCTACAGTAGTGTGATGCTTTTTGTTTGAAAAACACGCTGAAGAAGTGTCCGACTCAAATCGTACGCAAGTCTTTAACCTGTTGTCTCAGATTGATTCGCGAACAAAATTACTTCTGTTCCGGGATCGAAGTGGCCCCCCAAATGAGGTGGCCGCACCTAGGCGGTGCTAGTTGGTGGCAGTACCCTCCCTCCATGAATTGCCACTGAGCTTGTACCTCCGGCCTTGTAACCAACCACCAGATTGGCTGTAAACGACCGGACCAGAAGCGTCTCCGCGAAAGAAAGAGTGGTTGCGCGGCAAGCATGGTCGTCGCCACGGAGGCAATGCAGTTTCCCGGCCACCTCCCGAAAGAAAGGCGCAGGGTGCCCCAAGCCCCCCCTGCCTGCCTCATTTCCCTCCCTGCGTCCATCCATTGGAATCTGGGCTTCGTGGGATCGACAGGGCCGGAATTAGAACTGGGGGGGGTAAGGGAGGGGGCGAGAGAGAGAGAGAGGGGGAGATGAGGTCCAACCTCGTGACTCCGTGTCACGACTCAATTCCCACCTCTTCCCTCCATCCCCGCCCCGCCCCCACAATCCCCCATCCTCCCCCTCCCCATCCGCGAGTGCCGACGAAGAGAGCGGGACTGCCTTGCGCCGGGCATAAGCGAGCCTCCAACGAACCCCTTCGGCATCCCTCACACCAGATGACTTACTTCGTCTCGAAGCAACAATTGTTGGCTGGGAACCCCTTTTGATAAACCAGGAGGGAATCGGACATCTGCATCATTGTTCCTTCCAATTCGTCATTTATCGGTCAGCAATCGTAAAAAGGCAAAAGTTGCCTTTATCGTGAATAATGGTTTTGGACGAACCGGGAGCGTCACACCCTGGATAGTCTAGGTAGAGAGCTACTGGAATTTTGAATGAACGACTTACCATTTTATATTATTAATACATTTACATCTACACAAAACTCTGAAAGCCGTAGTAATAGCCTTAAGCTGAGTAATTCTGCGCTCTTTCGAGAAACTGATGTCGAAGGTGAATGGGGTTTGGGATGCAGTTAAAATTCCCATTGGTTTAAGCATTTGTATTAAAGTTAGACGGGTTGACCGTGGTGAATGATTTTGGAGGCGTATAGACGGGTTAAATAATAGATTGGGTATGTTTGATCTACATCTCACTTAAGCCGCCTCAAGGGTGTTATTCATTTAATTCGTCACACCCAGCTTTTTAACAGTCAAAAACATTATTCGAATATATGTATCCTGTTATTGAATATTGTTGCATGTAAGGGCTTTCTTTCGTGTGATTAAAATTTATCGAGTACATAGTAAAACTCATAGTTCTGTAGAAGTAACATGATTTGGTTATGCATGTGGTTTTATTCTATTTTACGGGTGGTTACCTAACACCCCCCGCCACACGCCCCCGCGGTGTCTTGCGGATTATTATGTAAATGTATATATCGAAGAGCGTATGGCGGGGGTGTTAGATCACTAAACGTGCACTAACAGCTCCAATCATATAAATCATGTTTAAATATAGACCATGTCACCAGCATACAAATATTAGTTTGATAATGCACTCGAAAGATGCTAATCACACGTACGAAAGTGCTTACATGCAACAATGTTCAATAACAGTATACGCATATTCATGCCACAGAACTGTTAAAAGGATGGTTATTAAAGTTTTCAAAAATTGCATGCAGGATATCGACAAAGTATTTTCTCTGTAAATTCTAATTATCCCTACGCAATTGGTATCATGTACATTTTAATCTCTAATGGTACGAGGAACAGCGACATTTTGAATTTATCCCTTCTGCTATCTATCTCACTGATTTTCAGTTAGTGATCTGATCTGTCAAAGTAAGTCTGTGAGCCTGTAATTCGACTTAAATATCCTCAGATAAGTAACCTGCTTCAAATTTACGCAGTAAATTTAACCTGTATTTACACCACGGTCAACTAGTGGCTGCCATTCAAATTATTTCAATTTTGTTGATTTATTCGAGAAATTGGAGCGGATTTTATTGACCTGCAGCCTGAATATTCTATGTGTCCGGAGACTCTCAATAGTTAGGGAGTCCATTATTCAAACGGAGTATCAGAGTAGATAGCGCGTAGGATACAGAAACACGTGACGATAGTCAAGAGTAATTGGAGTTTCAGAGTGTAGGTCTTCTTCTGGGTAAATAAGTATTTCTTTGGGGCTTTTATGCAAATAAAGTAATGCTAGCTTAACTTTCAAAAACTTAACACCCGTGGGGGCAGAAAGATAAATAAAAAATAAAGAAAGTACAGGTCAATAGGGTCAACATAATAATGCCAAAATTTTCTATCATCAAAAACAAAGTTGAGCATATAGTATATTCCAAAGTTTACGTAGGGGCTGACATATTTTTATGAGCGGAGAGCTTTCTAACCGCAAATGTTAAGCCTTAGATAACATGTATCGCACTTTAATCAGAAGGAGGCAAAAAGCGTAATTATAATTGGAGGTTATTTCAAATATTTTCCCAATAGACTGGGATAATTACTGCATTAATACCGCAGCGGAGAACCGCGATACATCGGGGTGTCACTTGCGCAAGGCGCTCAACAACCAATCAATGTACCAACTGATAAGAACACCGACAATGGGGGGAAAAATTTAGATCTCTGTTTGTGTGACATTGTTGTCGAACTAAGTGCATTGGTAACAACATCGTAAAACCCAGACGAAAGGTATATCCATTTGAGAGAGGTGTTTTCAAGGTTTTATTCGACCATGGTCAGTAAAACCTTCAATTACTGATTATGAAAACACAAAATCTGGATTTAAAATTGCATTTCCATTTGTAGCATACTATTTACAATGACAGCTCAAGGAAGAAACACTGGTGAAGAGAAATAGGTGAGCTAAATTGGTGAGGAACATAGAAGTTGAATTCCCCTACAATTGAAATCACGGCTTGCATCCTAACACCCCTCGCCACGCTCCCTTAGCGGGATATCGTATAAATAAAAATGTAGACAAGCCTATAGTAGCTAGATTTGTAAAACGCTTTTATGATAACCTGAATAGCTTATCCAAAATATTAGAGGAACTAGGTTGGGAATCACTCACGGAGCGATGGTTAAATTACAGATTGAAGCTCTTACATTATTTGGAAGCATGTCTCTATAGCAGTGATGTTGAAAATGTTATAATATTCCCATCTTACTACCGTAACAGAGATCATGCAATTAAAGTTAGAGAGATCAAGTGTAGAACAGATTTATTTTAAGATTTATTTTTTCCACGAACAATAAGGAGTCCAAATAATATCGTCCGACGGCACTAGGGCCATTTTCGGGTGAAAATTAGCCTGATGTGCCTTCACCCCCTGCCACACACCCTAGCAGTGGCTTGCAGGGTACTAACATATCTAAGATCTCTTTTAGAGTACTCTCTCCGTTATGTGTCGTGCTTAATTGGTTCTCGTTGCCATTTTCAACGAAAAATGTCACGTCCCTTCTCTGAACCTTTTCCTATACACTAAATAATGTCTGCCGAATCGAGTATTGCGTAATGATATTGTCTTAAGAGCAAATAAATCACGTCGGCACCGAAAAACTGACGACTGACGAAATAATAAATCTAAAGGTAATAATTGAATAACGGCAAAATGTTAAGCTAGCACATTCATAAGGGTGGCATGGTGCACCAGAAGAAATTTCATCAGAAATTTTAATCTTCCGATAAAATAAATTCAATGCATCCTTATAAAACCACTGCGACTTGCATCCCTCGTGTTATTCGCTCATTCGCTTTTACCCGCCTCGACACAAAACGGATAATTTTTAAGGGCCGAATTGGAAATCAAAGAAAGCCATCGGAGAAAGATTTTTCTTTTATGTGACTCGCACGATTAAAATGAATAAGAAGCGAAACAAAATGACGGTTTTCCCATTTTAAGATGAATGGACTTGTAAAAAATATGCGAGAGAGTGGCGAGCGTGTGATTGCACACGATGATAATGCCGCCCGAAGCAATCACGGAGCCCGGGGGCCGTCCGTCCGTCTCTCCCGGCGCGATGCTCCTCCCGAGCCCACCCACCCGCCACTCCGCCCCCATTCCACCCCTCCATGGGCTCGCGCCCCCCGCGACGACGACAGGGGGAGGGCGATGGTGATCACGCGGGCGAAAAGAGAAGCAACAAGTCGCTCGTGGGGAGGGGGGGCGGCTGCTGCGATGATGGGAGGGAGACGGAGCAACAACGAAGTCTACACAAAGCACCACGACAATTACAGGGGAGCGCGGGGGAGGGGGCGGGTGGGCGCTCGTGCGGAGGGGGGTGCATCACGACGGACGGAGGGGAGAGTCCCCGCCTCCTCCTCCCCCCACCCGCGGAAGAGTTGGGTTGTCGTGGGGGAAGGTCTGCATCATGACGCACCGGTGGGGGAGGAGGAAGTGAGAGGAGGGGAGTTGTGTGTGACGTGCCGGATCGGATTAAATGAGCGAAAAAGATCCCTAAGTGCTACAACAACAACTACGGAACATTTTTAAACGTGAGAGGAGGGATTGCTTTGATAACTTATTATGTATTCCAATTGAACAGTAGCGTATTTCAAAGGGAATGGTGCCGCAGAAAGAAGAACGTGTTCATGTTAGAGTGCTGCTGATTTCGCCAAAGATGTACGAGGTTAGGTAGAAAAATAATGCACACTTGCTTGTAGACCACAAACAAAATGATCTTTAGAAGCACTCCAGGCGGCATGTGGAAGTAACATTCCTCCTCAACACGCATGCGCAGATTTGAGGTCGTTACATTCATCCAGTGTATTTCGAGAAACGGAAATAGTATGTAGACCTGTTCCAGTGCTATGTCAACGCGAGTTAAACGGCGTGCTGCTATCGAATTTTTAACTGATGAAAAAGCGAGTTGCCCCGAGTTCAAATACAATACCAATAAATGAAGGAGAGACAAGCAACCTACTTCATATGAAAAAATGGGGAAAAAAATTAAAATTCAAAAATTAAGCTTTGCTAACTCTATTGGGAAAGAAATCACCACAATATGCTGACCTTTTTCGGTAGTAGGAACCAACGCAGCCGCAACCAGCAAAAGGTTTAGTGTAAGCAGATCATAAGAAACACAAAATGGATCTTTTTATTCACGATATCCTGTAATCGGGGCAAGGGAATAGAAATGTGACTACCGTACATTTAAATATCAAAACAGCTCCTAAAATAGTTCACACGAAATATTAACAAACAAGCTAAAATATTATGGTATCAATGACGAGGCATCCAACTGGATTAAGTGTTTATTTTCTAATAGTAAACTAAAATTATTGGTCTTCGCGTTGAGCTAAGATGGAGCTTATTGCTCACTCAGAAGCACAGTGGTTAATAGGGAAATAAGGACACTTTCAATTGCGTGCTTATCTCTAGCGGTTTAGACCATAAATTGGAGGGATTTAAGGGATGAGGATTAGAATTAGATGTCAGAAAAAACAAAACACTGACATTTTGGAATATTAATTATATAATATTCAATAAATTATAACGTATAGTATATGAAAATAGTTCGGATTGAGTTAACTTTTTTAAACAGATCAAATCCTTAGGGGGTCAGACTGACTCCAAACCTTTCATTGGATGCAAAACTTGAGAACACGAGTGGTATCCTCGTACAGGGTTCGTCCGGAAAATAAGCGTCTTGACAAATAAGTCTTTTTTTACAAAAGGGGAGTCGTCCACTACGAATTTGTACCTGAACGACAAACTGTAAATGCTGCATTTTACGTCCAAGTGCTCTACAGACTTCGAAAACGAGTCGCCCGCGTCCGGCCAGCGATCAAAAACATCTGGCGGCTGCATCACGGCAATGCGCCGTCTCACACCGCGCTTGTCGTGTCGGACTTCTTGGCCAAGCACGGCGTGGCAACGCTGCCGCACCCGCCTTACAGCCCGGACTTGGCACCACCGGACTTCTTTCTGTTCCCGAAGATAAAGAGGAGTTTGAAAGGAACGCGATACGGGACTTTGGACACCGTCAAAGAGGCCGTGACGACGTGTCTTCGAGAGGTTCCCGGTGATGCCTTCGCGGGAGCGTTCCAGGAATGGGAACGCCGCTGGAACAAGTGTTTCGACTCACAAGGGTCCTATTTTGAGGAATATTAGCTTTAGATAGGTAAAAGTGTAATAATTTTTTTTTCCTGAGCTCAGTACACTTATTTTCCGGACGAACCCTGTACACGTATGTGGATGAACCTTAAAGACACTCGGTTTAAATAAACGACTGGCGGAAGAAAGGTTATTTATGCGTAAGGATGAGATTTCATGAGAACGCATTTTGCAATGAACGGAAAATATTTGGGATATTTGGGAAGAAAGGTTAAGAAATGAAATGGGAGAAGTCCGCTTCGTTTGTTGAAAGGTGTCAGGTGAAGAGGGTAAACATTACGGATATGCTGGAGGGTTTAGGCTTGGAGCACAACAGATTCTCCAAAAGAGCATGCAAAACTTAAGACTCTGAGAAAGGTGCACGAGACCTGAGTTTTCTTATGACAAAGAGATAACTACGAGGGTCATCCGGAAAGTAGTACCCGTTCGTGAAATAAAGACACAAAAGTAAATATTAACAAACATAAAAAATTTTATTTGAAAGAGGATACTTTAAACTACTTCTCAACATAATCTCCAAGCAAATTAAGGCATTTGTCATAACGTGTGACAAGTTTCTGTATTCCTGCTGCATAGTCCTTCGCCGCCAGCTCATTGAGATACAGGGTCACTCCTTCTTTAAGTTCTTCATCGCTGTCAAATCTTTTTCCTGCCAAAAAGTCTTTAAGCTTTGTAAAGAGATGAAAATATGAAGGGGCCAAGTCCGGGCTATACGGTGGATGGTCGAAAGTTTCCCATTTGAATTGCTGCAAAAGTTTTTGTGTTATCCCAGCTGCATGAGGCCTGGCATTGTCATGAACGAGAATGACACCAGTAGACAATAGACCTCGCCGCCGATTTTGTATTGCCCGCCGTAATTTCTTTAATGTTTCACAATACGCATTGGCATTAATAGTGTCTCCATGGGCCATAAAATCAATAAGCAATACACCTCGTCGATCCCAGAAAATGGTTGCCATGAGTTTCCTGGTGGACAGAACTGTCTTGAATTTTTTTGGTTTGTTTGGTGAATGAGCATGATGCCACTCCATTGACTGTCGTTTACTCTCAGGTGATGCATAACAAACCCATGTTTCGTCACCAGTAACTATGCGAGTCAAGAAAGAGTCTCCTTCATCAGAATAACGTCCCAAAAACGTCAGTGCTGCAGCCATACGCTTGTTTTTGTGCTCATCTGTAAGCATGCGAGGGACCCATCTTGCACAAATTTTTGCATAATGCAGATGGTGTTTAACAATTTCATGAACAATTGTTCGAGAAACATTGGGAAAATGCTCACAGATGTCATCAATTGTGACGCGCCGATCGCTCCTCACGAATTCGTCAACTGAGCTCACCAGTTGGTCTATAATGACAGACGGTCTCCCCGAACGCTCATCGTCGTGTGTGTTCCCCCTCCCCATGTTGAAGTTGCGACACCACCGCCGAACAGACGACTCGTCCATTACATTGTCTCCATACACCTCCTTTAATTGGCGATGAATATCACATGGGCGAACGTTTCTTGCATTGAGGAATTTAATCACTGCCCTCACTTCACAACTGTCGGCGTTCTCATTTTTTTTAAACATTGTAAACAATCACAGAAACAACACAGGCAATGCTAGCGTCACGCGACTTGGCTCAGAGAAGGCAGACAAGCCACTGAAGCTATCTGACCTCGTCCAGCGGCTACTCGCGTCGTCAGCACTTCATACGGCACGAACGGGTACTACTTTCCGGATGACCCTCGTATTATGGTGATTTTTAATGGGGTTTCATATTTTCCTTCTCATGAGTGGATAAGGGAATAGATGATGAAAGTAAAATATTCATAATTTGTGCAGCGGATGGAACATGAATGATGTCCGGCCGTCCCCTTCCACGCGCTCTCTCGGCGAATCGGGGGTGTGTGTGGTGTGGGGAAGTGGTGGAGTAGAAGTAGAATTTCTGGTGCTCCTACACTTCCTGCCACACGCCCTTGTGACTACTCGCAGGGTGGGGTAGAGACGAATATGCATCTATGTAGATGTAGGAATTATATTCGAAAATTTGGATACAATATGAGAGCTTTTAGATACTTTTAAAGACAAGTGGATGTTCCTCTCGTATACGCAATCATAATACAATCAAATCAAAGCGGATGAAAAATTAAATAATAGACAAAAATGTAATAATTTAATGAAACATGTCAATTACTGGCTGACATTCTTCATTCATTCAAGGCATTCTTGTGTATTTGCGCGAATGTTTTTATGCTTCAACTAACACATATAAGTATTTTTCAAATGCGTATATGAAATGATATTTCTGAACGCATGGTTGGCGACCATTCAGCGCTCGCCCTACTCCCTCGTGGGATTTGTATGCATTGCTATCAAGCTAAGCGGATCGCAAACGCCTAATTTGTTTCTCAAAGGGATCATAAATTAACATTTTGCATCCATTTGTTTATTTTCATTCTTCCATCGGAATTCATAAGCATTTGAAGCTATTGTATCTAACCAGATCGAGTATTCTCAAATGCGAAGGCTATTCGAGAGAACGAGTTATCCTCGATAAGATTTTTTAAAAACCTGTGCAACAATGAAACGGGTCAGAGTTGAACATTTTTCAAAACTCAAAATAGATTGTTTAAATTTGCCATTTTGATGAAGAGACATTTAATTACCTCGAAATGTAAAATAAACACAAAAATACCTCTGTAATTAATGCTTGCTGGGGAATACCTATTGCTCTTGGCCAAAGAGGTCCGCACGGGTCATTTAGGTGAAATTTCGATTATATGACAATATTACGCATCATGTGTCATCAATATGTATCAAAACATAAATGCAATATAACATGAATGACACCCAGGTTACGTCATCGACATAAATACCCCGCTATCCACCAAAAAGATGTGTGGCAGGTGGTGTAAACACCAGGTGGGAAGAGGGGTAAAGAGTGATAAGGGAGGATATGGAAGAGGTAGGGAAATGGGAAAAATATGATAGTAAGTAATAACTAGGTATTTTACCGTATCTAGCACATCTACGTCAACTCTAGCTAATTGGTAAATAAAGCACGTTGATCTTTTAAAAAATATTTATTATGGTTTAATGACATTCCACATTTTGTGCACCATTTATTAATGCAATCAAAATCCATTGCTAGTATTAAACGGGCCTTATTCCCAGATATTTCCCGAGAAAACATGTTGTCATCTGCGAATATCCTAATCTTACGTTTCACTTCACGTTTCAAATAGTTAACAAAAATCAAGAAAAGCAACGGTCCGATTACACTTCCCTGAGGTACCTCCGAGGTCACTCGTACGCTGTCGGACCTATCGCCTTCAAGGAAAGCGCTCTGTTCCCGCTCTGACAGAAAGTCTTCAGCGTATTTTATTGCACCCTCATGTATGCACCTGTAAACTTCAATGTATGAATTGGTTTACCATGGGTGATTTATGAGCGATAAAGCACCAATGATATGTAGAACAGTTCAAAGTAAATATCAGGTAAATGAGCCTAAGCTGCGTTTTCTGCCCTTCCTAGCGCGATGCCCGTGTCACCGCCCCCATTTCAAGAAAGGGGTATTTCTCCTTCGGGAGAGGGTAGGGGGGCTGCTGTTGGAGAGCGGAAGTGGAGAGAGGAGGAGTGTCGAGTTGGGGCACTATGTGTGTCCTCCGGTCGGGAGGTTGAGCACGCCCGTTCCGAAACGAGAGGGTTGGCAGCACTGGCCGCGTGCGTGGAAGGGAGGGGGGAGTAGGGGAATCGGGAAGGACATATTCCCCGTCCTCCCCCGCCCTCTATGATCTGCCCGCCCGATTGCTTCGTGACCTGTTCCAATCCGATTCCTTCCCCCTCTCGCCCCCGCCCCCCTTCGTCGTGCCGCTGGCCCCACCCCACCCCCGCAGCCTCTTCTCCCCTCAGCACCCCTCCCCCCATCGTGCTCCCCGGTCGGGGGAGATGGTATCTCATCTCCATCGGAGGGAGGGTGAGTGAAGCAGCGCAATCATATTCCTCCTTCCTCCCAGTTGCAAGCGCGGACTGTGGGAATGAAAAAAAATCCGATGCGGGTCCAGCACATCACTTTCTCCTCGCGATTTTCCTTTTCATGACTTAAGATAAGGACGACATTACTAATTGACGGCAACGTATTGGATTGTTCAGGTCTGCTATTACAATTTTATCCGAGTTCTTTTGTAAGGCAAAGTGTAGGAATAAACCTCCAAAGCATCTCCTCTTATATTTTATCCTAATATTTGTAAATCTCTTTTCATCTCTCCTGAGATGGAGTGGTTTCGGCATTCACTCTGTTCAGGGTAATGCTTCCGCGCCGATTAAATGGGGTCCTATATGGTGACCACGCTCAAACGGACCAAAATAAAAATGTTAAAAACCTGCGTTTGAATGACGTCTCACAAATTTTCCTACAAGATAAAGTAAATGCCGTAAAGGATATAAAAAGATGATTCCATCGATGAGTGTTAAAACCTTTGAGTTCCAAGATAACAATTCAATTGTTAAATACTTTTATGGCATAAGAAAATGGCTGCAGGACTGAAATTTGTCCCATTTTTAATGAATAAGCAATCAATCTCCGCGCTCTGGCACACGTTGAAAATATATAGTATAACACGTCGTGCTTTGCCTGTTCCTAATAAAATTTTATAACGACATACTCTCAAGGTTAATAGTTTTTCAGCTACAGGGGCGGATAAAAGACCAACCAAATATACAATCTACATCAAAAAATACCTGACTAACAACCGCAAGGGGGTGTGGTGGGGAGTGTTACGACACCAACTATACAGGCACACAAGTAAATAAGTTTGTTCATGCATTTGAGTGTATATTTTTCATGCACAAAAAGTGGTACACAAGCAAAAATTCAAGTCTATATTTATCAGGCGTCAATTGGAGTATTTTTGTAAATCGTGGAATGCTTGTTTTAATGAATTTCGGGCGCTTAGAACATGTTATGATTAAATATCTTGTGAGGGAAGAATGAGCACCTAAATGTGTAAGTGAATATGTCTCTCATATTTTATCTCAATGGTCGTGTATACCATTTTTACGTTGTGCCATAATAATTCTCTTGGCGTCAAAAGACAACAAGGATGTCCTGTAAAACTTGTAAAAGTTTAAATCTTTCACTTAGTTTCTGCTACGGAGGAAAATCCACAAATAATTGCCAATAATATGGAGTGTGCTAGAGGTTGACCCCAAACCGAGTATGCAACATTAAAATTTATTTTTCTTTATGTTGGTCACGATGGATATGTAAAATGGTTTTAGTAATGTAAACAATGATTACTATAGGTACAGGCACTGCGGCACCCTAATATAAAACGAGCTTCCCCACACATTCAAAATTAGCTGCCAGCAACAAGATGGGCAGTGAACTAAAATAACGATAAATAAAACAATAAATCAGGATAAAACAATGATAACATACTAGGCTATTTGGAATTGTAAAATATATCCCTAGTGAACAAGTTTGGAATTATTCCGATCCCTTATGGATCATGGGAAAATAACATTTGTTCTGCATTTAATCTCTCGAATTTTATTGACAAGATTTCTCCTACGGCAATTCGATGGCGATTATAACACATGTTTTAACATCATCGCTAAAGAGAACTCATTCCAATTTACGCAAGAAATTTAATCTGTAATTTAGCCTTCTCTCCGTGAGTGAATGCCAACCTAGATTCTTAAATAATTTTCCTATATTACTCAGTTTATCATAATTGCATTTTACAAATGTATACTGCACTTTTTTGCACAAATGTACACTGCACTTTCACGCTGCACACGCTGCCTGATTTGGCAATCAATCCCAGTTCATGAGTATGCCACATTCTAGCAGAATATTCTAAATGGGATCTAACTAGCGAAAGATAGAATCGGTCAATAACTTTCTCGCCGCATTTCCCTAATACTCTTTTAATTCATTCTACTTTTCTCCTGGCTTCTTACACATATTCCCCGTATACGTTTCATCCAAGAGAATGCACGAGTAATTCTAAGTATTTAAAGTACGACTTAGTATTTGTAAATTAAGTTTAAGTGACGCATAAGTATTTGAACCAAGTCTCCACCTGCCTGAATATACATTAGCACATATACAAAAACATTCGTGCAACATATAGGCCTATAGCTGAACATAGTAACGCGTGTAGGCGTATACTGCATGTCAATAATGATTAATTCAATTATCAAATTGTTTTTCTTCATCTAAATATATTTATCTACAACTACATCTGCTAAATAACTCGAAAGTCGCCAACATTTGCGTTATATGTTCATTAATTGTATTTTACAATATAATATGATTGTTATCGAGGCAATGTTTTCCTGATATCTCTTTAACAGTATTTCGTGTGTCCACAGGTGTAAACTGGATACTTGGAACTCATCGATGAGTGCTATTTCCCTTCGCTCTGGCGAAGTGTCCCAAATTTCCGATGGGTATCTCAAGCAAAACATAAGCGGCGCGAGAGAACACCTCCTTCCCTCTCCTTTCCAATTCGAATTTCGTCCTCGCTAGCCGTTTAATGCAATCGTTGGACAGAATGGAGACTCCGGCGTGGGCACTGATGATCCGTTAAAATGAGAACGGGTGGGAGGGGGTTGGGGCAGAGGTGGACGCTGTTCTTCTCGTCGTCCGCAAACGTCTTCCCCCCCTGCCTCCAGGGCCCCAACGCCTTCCTCCTCTCCACAACATCCCTCGCTTCCCCTTCTTGGGACTCCTCACCCCCTACTCCCCACCCTCCATCCTAGGAAAGGCGTTTAAACCCTTTTACGCCTATTTTTTTCCCATCCTTAGGGGTGTTTGTGTGGAAGGGGGCTGGATTGGGGGTCGGCCCCCACCGCCGGGGTGAGGGGCAGTCATTTCCATACTCCCAAGCCACCCACCCCCAACCCTCCGCTAGATGCCCTCACTTTCTTCTCTCTCCCTTTCTCTCTCTTTTTTCCGCCTCAGTGTTGCGACGATGTTAAAGAGGAAAAAAAACAGAAGAGTTGACTGTCCCGAGTCCCGAACCGTTCGTCTCTCCGCTTTATCCGGAGAACCGGTTGTCCTGGTGCGCGAATCGCCGCTCATTCGTTCGGGTGCGCTAGGCGGGAATGCAGGCACGCATTTTGCGTGTCGTTCGCATCTGTGAACGCCGTTTTTTCGTCTCCTTTCCTTTTCTTTTGTTTTTTTTTCCCTCTCTCCCTCCCTCCATCCCCGCTCGCCCGTTAACTCCCCCACCCCCTTTGCGGGGAGCGCGCTGGAAACGGGTCCACGGTGCCGGAATAATTAAATCACGGAAGGGGTGAGGGGAGGCACAGCACAGGGAGGAATTCGAAGAGACATTTTCCCATCCGCTCTCTACACTGTCATTAAGACCTTTAGAGGAAGACCGGAGGAATCATTAAGACATTTTTGTTCACATGAACCCAAATATTGCGATTCTGATAAGTGAAAAGGGTTTAACAGTTATCAATATCTCCGAGTGCAGAATTTGAACGGAGGCCATCTAAATGAAACGGTAAAATCTAAATAATAAATGACTGGCACTATTCATTTTCATTATATTCTTCTAAAGGTGGAGCTTTGTCATTGAAGCCATATGCAGTCTCTCTGTTTCTCTTTAAAAATCCTTATACAAGGGAAGGCTGAAAACAAATGCCTGCATGCCTGTACCACAAACAAAATAACCTTCAGAATTAATCCTGGTGGCATGTGGAAATAAAATTCCCCCTCAGCACGCATGCGCAGATTTGAGATCGTTACATTCATCCAGTTTTTTTTTAGAAGCGGAGGTATGGAGACGTGTTCTAGCGCTATGTCAACGCGAGTTAAACAGCGTGCTGCTATCGAATTTTTAACTGCTAAAAATGTGACTTCTACTGAAATTCATCGTCGTCTGAAGGCTGTTTATGGTAACGATGCTGTTGATGGGTCTACTGTTAATCGATGGGTAGTAAAATTTCGAGCCTGGAAAAGCCGTAATTGCTGATGAAACGCAGCGGACGTCCGATCACTGCCACAGACGATAAACATCGCAAACTCGTCTAAGATTTGATTCAAAATGACCGGCGAATCACTCAAAAGCGTATCCCAAACCATATTGGAATATCCAAGAAACGTGTCGGCTTCATTATTGAACAATTGGAATACCGTAAAATCTGTGCACGATGGGTTCCACGCCGTCTCAAAGACGAGAGCAAACAAGACCCTCCTTATTCCCCCAATCTTGCGTCTTGCGATTTTTATTTATTTCCTCAACTTGAGAGACACCTCAAGGGTAATCATTACACCTCGGACGATGAGGTGAAGACAGCTCTTAATAACAGCACTCTGTTTAACTCGCGTTGACATGGCAATGGAACACGTCTCCATACTTCCGCTTCTCAAAATACATCGGATGAATGCAACGGCCTCAAAACTTGCGCATCGGTGTGGGGGGGAATGTTGTTACGCCTTAGAACATTTCCAAAAAATGCTATTTTCCTCTATACCATCTTTTTTTTAGATTCCTCCCCTCTTTAATTGTTCTCAATACTTCAAAATTGCTTTTCTTGTCCGCTCATCTTGTTCTTGATATTTTTCTTCAAATCCACATTTCCATTGCTTCCATCAGAGACCTCTCCATCTTTTCCAACGCCCAACTCCATGTGGAACTAATGAAATCCACAATATTGGCAGGGAGGACGAATGTGACTTATTATTCAGCCGTACACATAAGGTATTCGTCGATAAGTAAACGCTATTAGAGGAGAACTCAACTTCAGAAAAGTGTAGGTAAGTGTTATTGGACCCCTACTCTTCTTGCCATGAATTGCCGACTTATCTTCCCACGTTATCAGCAACCTTAGGTTACACATAGACGACAGCGATTTACGAGAATTTTATTAAATCTCGTACAGAGAATTAAGGATATAGATAGATTCTTAGGTCATTCTCCAGGAAATAAAAGCTGATACAAGTTTGGTGTAAGGAATGGAGTCTAGAATTGCGTATCAAAAACATATTGCGATGAAATTGTTGTAATGGAAAAGGTGAACAAACCATAAATTACAAAAAATGGTATCGAGTAATGCATTTCAAATCAGGTCAAAAATATTCCATTTTACGCTGTGTATATGCCCATCAGGCACCAGGAAATGTTTGTGGGCGGTTAGAAAAGTTTTCGATCTCAAAAACTTCAGAACAAAATGCCTTGTATCTTTGTTAGGTGGTCTGGTGAATTTGTTCTGAACATTTTCCAATTTCTGATTTGACCTTTACTCCCATGGATCCTAAGCAATAGTCACACATTCCAAATGCGGCCTGTCAGAAGCGTGGTACCACTGAACTCTTACTTTTCTATCTCATTTTTCTACAACTCGTCTGATGAAACCTAGCTCTATTAGAGCTTACCAGCATTTTCTTCCCATATGAGTAACTCATGAAAGGCTTGATACAAGAGTAACATCGAAATATTTGACCTGTTCTGAAATTCTTTACTCGATTCCATCTATGTTAAATTATACGCTTACATTTCTGTTACTTCAAAGTATGGGAACGGTAAATTTTCTAGTTTTTAGTTGTAATATCCACCCCTTAAACTACTTCGGCATCTATTGTTAATCGTTAGAAAGCAGCAGGCAACCTTTCGGTGTTCCTATTTCTCTGTTCATCGCAGTCGTCTTCGTTCAACTTAAGATTGCTATTGACGTGAGAACCTAAGTCATAAATGCATATTAATAATAGTAGGGGCCCTAAGACACTTCCCTGAGACACTCTTGAAGTTAAAAATAGTTGAAGTTTTATCGATAATTATAATTAAAGAGAAGTCGTCAAGAGGAAGACCAAGGAACAATTATCTGTAGACTGGAGACTGGAACTTGCTAAGTGAGCAGGAGTGTGATCATGTTCTGGGGAACTCAAGTGAATTGACTCTGTGTTATTCAATGATGTTTAATTTATCATTGGTTTACCTACTAAGGTAGGTTTTTGACCGACTGTAACCCCTCTTATTGGTTGAACTGATTTCCTTTTAATGTCCGGTATTATTTCCTTCTTCAGTTCTACGCATTTCCTATCTGCCTTCATACTGTCTGAATGGGTCTTCCCTTCCTCTAAGCACATATGCACGAATATATCATTCACCCTTCTATCACGGTTCACGTAAAACCCTCAAAAATCCCAGAAAATATTATAAAAAACCCCTCCACACACGTTTCCCACCTTCTTTGGTTTTACCCTTGCTGCCTCCTCTGTTCTCACGCCATATTTAAATAATTTTCGTCGTTGGGCTTCCCTCTGCCCAAATCAATTTCTCCGTTCTTCTCCAAATCCTCATCACAAAAGCCTTCAACCTACGCTCATTCAATAGCACGCCATCTTGCACAAGCTACATTTTATTTCTGTTTAGGCAATATTTACGATCATATTAAATGTAACTTTCAGCTCCTTCAGTTAACTTTACGGCCGTCTCTCCCCTGTGACAGTCCTCGAGAGCAGCATCAGTTGCGAGATCGTTTTGGAACTGATTCCCCGGCCGCCGCCCCCCATCCCCTTACCCGCAGACATCTCTCGCTCCCATAGAGCAACGGTAGGTCTCTTGAAAGGAGCACCAGAGCCAGAGGGGAAGGCCCTGGGGGGCCCTCGCTTGCTTCACTCACACACCATTCGGTGAGAGGGTGAAATTGATGCCCCTCAAACAGCTCACCCCCCCCCAGTCACTCAAGAAGAGAAAGCATCCCCTGCCACCCTCCTTCGCATTCTTTTTTTTCTCCTCCAAGGGGTAACGGCCGTTTCGGGGGCGAGGAACGGCGGATGGCCGTTGGGGAAGGCATCCCCCCAGAGAGGGTGGGTGCCGGAGAGAAGGGAACCCCCCCCTCGGGAGACAAATCTTCCCCTCCCACCACCACCCCAGCCGAGGAAACGCGCCACGTGGGGGGGGGCTGATCCCAAGGCATTTGAGGAGTGGTGGCCCCACGGCCACTGCTCACCCTGTCGAGGAGAGGGGGCCTTCAGAGTATTGCCATCTTCAGGACCCCAGCAATCATTCTCTATCCTTTCATAGGCGTAGTTCTTCTTTTACCAGGACTTAATTTATTTCACTAAGACCTCCACTACGATTTCTACGAATCCATTTTTTCTCTACTTCCTGACTCTTTGACCCGGACTCCTAGTTTCGCCTCCTTCTCATGGCGAGTCCCCTTCCATCTAATTAGTTTGGGTTCTCCAATTAACTCCGAAAAAAATTGCAAAGAATGCTTTTGAGAAAACATATCCCCGATATTTAGACGAAAGAAAAGCAGTTCAAATCAAACAGGAATTAGATGCTCATTAGCCCAAAAATAGGGAAAACACTTTGGTAACTGTTTTAGCCATGATTCATTTGCTAGCGCAGCATTGAGGAAGGTAGGGTCCATTGAACGAAAAGTGAGAAAATATTGGAATGAAAAAGGTTAGAAGGGCTGTTTTGTGTCGGTAAAACCCATAATGCAATACAAGAGAACTTGCGCCGAAGCATTTAATTTCTAAATTAAAATAATTACATAGATATACTGTCAATTTGACGAATTTTCGTAATTACACAGAAAGTGGCACATAATTGCAATTAATACCTTTTGATTAGAAGGTTACGTGCGCGAATTACACGCAAAACTACTTCATTAATTGCACCACTGTCAGGAATAAACGAAACAACTTTTAAGTCTGCACTGAGGCCGTCAAATTTTAGTCCTTCATTAAAGGTACAACCTCAGTGATGTTGGTCCTAACGATATACTAGGGCTGTCCAGAAAAGTTACCTCCGTTATGCTATTAAAAATACACTGGAATAAACCAAGAAATTTTATTATTTTCATCTTAAAACCACATACCTCTACCATTTTACGCACATTGGCCAAACAGATTCAAGCATTTGTCATGTCTCAAACCTAGTTCTCAAATTCCTTGAGCATAAAATTCTGCCGCCTGAGATCGCAGGCAACCGATGACGGTATCTTGAAGATCCTTGTAGTTGAGACGAGCACAAACTATGCGGTAGCCTAACTTTTCATCTACATCTATATCTACATAATACCCCGCAAGCCGCCGCAAGGGCGTGTGGCGGGGGGTGTTAGGCCACCACCCAAAAAAAGGAAAAAAGAAAAAGGAAAAAAGAAACACCGCATTCAAAACCAACACACACATGCAAACCCCAATCCACAACAGTGCACACATTCATTGCAACACCCCATCATTCGACGCGCATGCAACCACACATCTACCTATCCTCACTCCAAAAGCTTGCAAGTACATACGCTTACCTACAAGAATTAATTCCACCCTAGGATGCAGCAAGAAACCTATCACGAACGTGCCAGCTAGTTTTTCTTTTCAGTCGTATTTCCATACAACAGAGTCGTAGAAATCTGCAGAAAACTTTCTATAGATTTCAGATACCGTAAAACACCGGTTTTCACGAATTTCTCGACAATTTTCAGGTGCAGTTCATTGTTCACCACAGACGGGCGTCCACTTCTATTCGGGCGTTCACCCTTAAACGAACGACAACACTGACATGTCTGGCATGTCTCTTTTACGTCATCACAGTTGGTCGGAACAGAGAACACATTTTCTGATGAATGTCAGCATACTTCGAAGTTCTTTATCAGTAAAAATCTTATCACTGAACGACCTTCACATTTGGCGGGTAATTTCAATTGTATTTTTCATTTGGGCTCGCTACTGTAGACAACAGACAAGACGATCTTCCAACTACTGAATCTCTAGGCGTATTGACCTAGCGTGTGCATCAATGCAGTGACCATTCGGCTCCCTTTATTCATTCTCACGCTACTTGAAACGGAGGTGTCCCTCTAGACAGCCCTCGTATTTAACATAAGGGAAATTGATTACCAATGAGAGAAATAAAATGAATCCTTTTTCCCCCGAACATATCGTTAACACAGCACAAGGAAACATGAAATACGGTATTTTAAATTTTCCAAAAGTAAAATCGCAAGGTATTCGAATAACTACCAATCAAGCGGTAGGAGACCTGACATCCACTGCCACACGCCCTTTCGGTGGTATGTTGGGGAAGCTATACCTGTAGATGTAAATGCAATCGTCAAACTTGAGGATCGCTTCCCCATCAAGTTTTATTTCCTCCCATTTCTCTTTCTAGACAAAGTTTGGGAAGCCGTAGTTTTTCCACGTCTTCTGACGCTAACTTCTGCCAATATTCTCTCTTTCTTTTCTTGTTCCTCCCCTTCTCACGTATCCTTCCGTCGGACACTTCGGTTCTCATCGTGGCCCATCCCCCCTTCCTACCCCGCCTCCTGCCCCAGATCACCTTCTCCTCCCTCATTCCCTTCCTTTCCCTATGCTCATCTACGCTCTCCCTATCTTTTCCCACAAACCTTATTCTTTGCTTATACTTAACGTCATCAGATGACGACGGCCGAACCGTAGAAACGTCAATACATACTGTGAGTGTCCTTTCTTCATATTTCTGTGTGTTGAATATTTTGTATCCGTGTGTTTGTATGTTATATATGTATTATTTTTATTAGGTAATCTACCGGTTAAGGTAGGTTTTTGGATGGACACAACAATCAAATAAACATTTTGTAACTCCAAACAAAACCCAATCCAGCAACCTAGTCTACATCAGGTCCCTCTTCATCTCTGTGTACTTCCTAGTCTAACTACTTTCGTCTTCTTATGCGTCTTCTGTTACATATATATTAGATGACGCGGAAGTACTCACGAGAGTAATATAACTTTTGGACGGCACAATAGAACACAGAATAAAACAGATAACACGTAAAAAAACGCTCATATTGCAGATTATTTCAGCTTTCGGCCTACTCCGAGGCCTTCTTCAGGTCAGCCTGACTAATATATATATATATACAAACACATACATACATATATATATATAAGTATGTGTGTATATATATATATATATATAAGTATGTGTATATATATATATATATATATGTGTGTGTGTGTGTGTGTGAATAAAATAGAATATTCTTTTTGATGCACAAATCTGTGCATAATGAATTTGTCTGTCTAAATGCATTTATGTGCAACATGCATTTAATTATAAATGTTTTGCCTAATATCATATGCATATGGCCATGGGTTAAATGGAAGAAGGGACCATTAGGTCTCAATTTCGCCCAAATAATGACCCCTACCTATCTATCTCTGCTCTCTCCACCCCGTCATCACCGGAAGCACTCACCCCCTCTCTCGGAACGCCGGCTCCCCGAGCCTAGTGAGCTTCCCTTCCGAAACTCTAATTGAATTTGTTTTGTCGAGGGCGGTGGTGGGTGTGTGCCGCTTTTCTCGGAGGACTGCTTTTCGTGCGTGAAATTCTGATCAACCACGTAAATACCTCCGTTCTCATAATGAGCGCCACCGTTGCCGTGGGAGACCCATCCACTACGTAGACTCTCGAGAGTCATCTCCACGGTGCAAGCGGGGGGATGGTTTCCGGACTTCCATGGAGTGCATCCATCATTTTTTTGCGATTTCCCTCCGTTGTCGCACTTTCTGCTCGGCCCCTTCCCCCATTTATTTCCCTCCCACGATAAGAGAGGGGGGGAGCGTTCGAGGGAATGAACGAGTGGGAGCCATACTCGAAGAGAGCGCACGTTTGAAAGGAAAGGCGTGCTCCTCACCCCAGGCCATTATAGAAGAGAGGTCGAGCCTCACTTTTAGTGGATGAATAATTTTATTTCCACCCGGTCGACCATAGAAGAAGCTGCGCGCAAACTCACTACAGTCATTAAGTAGGGTACCACGAAATACTGAGTAACTTTAAAATATGTCGGTCCTCTTAAAATCATTTTTCAAGCAATCAGAAAAATAACTAAGAAATTTCACCAACAAATATCTCCCACACAGATAAATCAACTTGTTCCTCACATCGTGGGCAAAAAGTCAAAAGTCACGAATGGCGCAGAGACCGCTGGGTTGCTTCATTTATTGCATCATTGTCCGGAATTCATATTAAGAATTAAAAATCTAATTTCCCCGTCCCGAGTTCCCTCCTCATTCCAACATCATTTTTTAAACTCTTTTTGTCTTTTCATTCCAAGTTGTCAGTCAGAAGAAGCTATTTATTAGCTATTTTGTCCGGTGAACTGTCATTGTACGTGTAGACGTGTACTCAGTTTTATGGAGTATAGTATTCCATGCAAATCACGTGAAAATTATGAAACTCAATTTGGTGCGGGATTGTGTGGGATTGATATTTCAGACTGGTTTACGACGTTGACTGTCTTTCATTTCAATGTGTTCACCTATCCGACGATGTGTTCACCTATTGGTAATATAACAAACACATACACAAGTCTCCGAACCCAAGCTTTGCCCTTCATCTACATCTACATCTACATGAATCCCCCACTGGCCACCGAAAAGTATATGGTAGATATATGGTAATAAGGTAAGTATAGGTAAAAAGTAAGGTATATAAGGTGAGGTAGGGGTTGCGAGCACCAAGTTGGATGGGTAAGATACAAGGGGGAGAAGGAATGTACTAGTCTTCTTTGCATCTTTGTTATCGCGAGCATTTTCAACTAATGTTGGTGCTTTACATTTCTCATAAGAGCTATTATGCCCTTAGATTTTCGTCGAATTATTTTGCATTATTATTTTCAGCTTCTGATGCATATTTATTCTTCCATGCGTTCACGGATTTCCCGCTTTTACCGCTAAACCTATTTTTATGCCTTTGTTTTCTCCATAGATGCCTTCTTCTTTCGTGCCATTGCCTTCCATTTTTAGTACTAATTTTAATCTACCGGTCAGAGTTAGGTTTGTATGTTCCAAGAAAACAATTTCCAGTCAATTTCCTCAGAAAAATCGGTGTCTTCCAGGACCGTCCTGAATTTTGAATTCCGGAAATTTTTTAAAATTTCTTTCTTCTATTAATGGCTGATTTTTTTCTCGTCCTTTCTCCGATCCTAAACATTTCATTGTCATTTAATATGCCCGACACTCACTCTGCTATCCCACCCTTTGTCATGACACAATTTGGATTCTTTGATATCTTCGTAATTCAATAATGAAGATTATTATAAAAAATAGAGAATGTTACAATTGACGAAGATAAGGATATTTTCACGAAATAAAAGGGCAACACAGCTGGGACGTCCCAACACAGCTGTCTGCGGTCTTCAGACGTGAAAGAGCTCGATGCTGGTTTAAAAGCCAGTACGTTACTTTTAAGCTTTTAGCTAAATCATTATTTGTAGCTCTATATTTCATTTTGTTCTACATGATACCCTGAAACCTTATCGCTGATGTGCGTTGCATGGAAATAAATCAGAAACAAATAATCAAAATTAAATGTAATATAAGTAGACATTAATGATTAAGCTATAGAAAACAAAAAATGGAAATAATTTTAAAGCAACTTAACAAGTACTAAAATATCTAAATTTAAAGTATGATTCAACATGAACTAATTTTTCTGTTTACTGGTTCTTTGACATCTCCGTCACACACCCTTGTGGTGGTTTGAAGGATGTACATGTAGATAAGTACGCACCTTATAAGAGCTGCCATTTCCTCATAGTAATATTAAAAAAATGAATTTCCGAATGTAAAATAGGGTATTTTTTACAAATGGTTTTCTTCAGAATTGAGAAAGCATGCAAACATTATAAGGCAAGCAAAGTGCGTGTCACTGGTAGTACGACCCGCATGTCCAATGATCAACCCAACAACACTAATAATATTAGCACTGCATTGATGGAGTCAACGATGTCACGCAGGTTTTTTCCGACTTGAATTGCCGAAGATAGAATTGTTCTTTAAAATGAATCCAATTTGGATAAAAAATAAATATACGGCCATAAACATCAACGAAAACTTCAAAGGTTCGGTCAAAAGTGTTTAAATTTTGTCAGCGTTCGAATTATCTGGAAAAATTGATACGACTTTGATAAAATTCATAAAGAAATCCCCCGAATCTTTCTTTTGTTTCTCGTGTTTTACGAGGTGTGCTGCTTGAAGGGTTGCAACGAAATTGAAGTTAAATGAAATAAGAGGAATAACGGCTATAAGTTGAGCAATTTTTTTAGGTTAGATAAGGCTAATTTGTGTAAAATATTGCTTCCCGAGCTGCGCCATTGACATATTTTACGAACCCTTATTGTTCAAGGGAAAAATGGTAATGTATTTAATATGGAGGAAGAATTTTAGCAGACAATATTATTTAAGAAACATATTACACTGGTACATATACACTTCAAGCCACTGCTAGTGGATGGTAGGAGGTGATTCCTTATTAGGTGTGCAAAATCAAAATTAAGAATAAAAGAAAAAGACTAGGTATCATTTGATTATATCCAAATTAAGAGTTCCTTAAGTGTCATTTGTAAGTAGTTATGAAAAATGAATCAAAATGACGAATATAACTTACAAGATCCATTAACTACGAAATATTAATGTGCAATACTTCGATATGTAAGCGAGACGATATGCTTGCAGGGAGAACAATAAAATAATGGTTAGATGAATAGCAACAAAATAAAACCACGCACTAGGCTAATTAGCTTACAAATATTAGTTTTTTAACGCCGTCATTTGCGATAATTCTAATCCCTACTCTTCCCTGGGAAAAAGGACATTTCACGGCTGTCAATTCCTCAGTTGATCTCTTTTCACCATGTTACATTATCTCACATGACATAGTAGACCGGACTAGTAACACCTTGTTAAATATCACGAAAGAGGTCTACTTCCCATTTGCGTATGAGCTTCAGTCTGAAATTTAACCTTTGACTTGTGAGTGATTCTCATCCAAATTCATTCAAATTCTAAACACGCTACCATGCTTATCGTAACAACATTTTGAAAACCAAGTTCCTTTCGCAGCACACGAACTAATGCGACAATCATACCGATTTTGTGGAGAATCCAAATCTACTGGGAGCATATTGCTATAATTAACAATCCGACAGACTGATACAGTTTCTGGTTCTCTCTCATACGTATGCTCCTCTCCGCCCCACCACCCCCGAATTCCCCCGCGGCACACCCTCACCCGGAGATTCCAACGCGCGCACCGGTTGTGGCGTTGACGGCACTGCCACAGGGGGTGAGGGTTCCACTCGGGTTCCACTCTCTCCCCCTATCCTCTTCCCCTCCCGCCTCTCCACGCGATACGTGCCACCCCGCTCCCCCCACTGCCCTTCCCCCCCGCGACTGAAAGGTTGCGTGCGATATTGGAACGGGAGGACGAAAAAAAATTATGCACCCCTCTTTATCATCCGCTGACGATCGGGAGTTTTTAACGCTCATCACTCAAAAACTCGACACGCAAAATAAAAGGCTCTTAAAGGTGGTGGTGGTGGGGGGGGGGAGTCTCGGTGGAGAGAAAGGTTCCCTCCCCACTCTTCTCTCCTCGCCCCCCCACCCATACTCCCCCCCCTCCCCGCCCCATCGTCACCAGGCCTGTCTCCCAACCGTCCGCCTCCCCGACTTCGCCGTCACCGGCCAGATGCCGCCTCCAAGTGCAGCCGGCTGATGCAGCGTGCACCTCGCTGCATCGTCTTTCTCTCTTTGGACCTTGAGATTGAGCGAGCGCGAGGGTGTGTGCTTACCTGCAGTTGGCCTCGCGTGGGCGGTAGTTCTCATGCGGGGAGCGGAAGGGGCATGCGGGGGTTGGGAACCGAGATGGAGGGCCGAAAGTGGTTAGGTTAATTAGAGCGGAGTTAATTCACCACCGTTGATCTGAGCTGGCAGGGAAATTGGCACGCTAGCCTGTGTGTAGTCAAATTTCGATTTTTGGTGAAATACAAAATTTGTTAGTGCCACCTTTTCACTCCATTGAATTCGACTGAAGTAATTTGTTGCTTTAAGAACATTGATACATGAACGTGTTACCATTCAATTTTTTCCTCTGAAGATGACAGAAGGCAGTTGATTTATTCCCAACTGCTGTGATTGCCAACATATCAGTTCGTCCCAGTATTTTTAGTTTATTTTTTCAATGGACTAACGGAATATCTGGTATACACCTTGCACCTTGTTAACTATGTCCCTTGTGCTGCTATGCGCCTAGGGAATGACAACAAATATACGATATTAACGAGCACACTGGATTGAAATAGAGGACAATCATACGCTCGAATCCTTTGAATCAAAGGGTGATGAACAGAAAACGAAGTAAGTCTCCCACACACCGAAAGGGCTCACAAGCACCATGTTATAAATAAAGCCACAGCTCTGGAAGAAATCCCTGCTGGAATACTGGAGAAATTTGCTGAAGACATTCCATCTTATACAAAAACAGTTTTTTAGAAGTCGCTAAAAAAGGTTTAGAAAAACAAGAAACTGGAAACTAGCTCACAAAACACCGCTCTGCAAAGGCGGCCATAAGAAGGACCCCAATATTCACAGACCGATTTCTTAAACAAGAATTTCCTGCAAAATCTCTTCACATATTATTCTAAGCAATATAATGGCTTTTATAGACCGTTAGAACACGTCCTGCTGTAACCAACACGGGTTTTAAAAAAGCAGATCATGCAGAACACAAATGGTTCATTAATTTCATAATATCCTGAAAACGGAAAGGAATTGGGCAAGTGAGAGCGGTGCTAATAAGCCTCAATTAGGTCACATTTTTAACACTAGGTAATTATTTGGGATCGATGAGAAGAAATGTAATTTAAGGTAATTAATCATTCTCACAGAATATCTCCCCGAGTTCTTAAATATTGCCGCGAGAAGAGAATAAGCGTGATGAGTATGTTGGAGGATTCGTTCTCTGGGTTTGCAGGAGTTTTGTCATCCACAAAGTATCGTATGCCTGAGAATCTGATGTACCTCCGAGGCTCATGAAATAATCTGGTATACCGTGTAGCATAAATTCTCCCGGTTAAATGGATAAGTGGTGTTATATTGATTCTCAAGAGTTTTTCTTTCATCGGCTAGTTTGCTGTGTCTAGCGACAATTTTTAAATACGGATAATATTTGTACAAATATTGACAAAATTGTTTTGGTTGCATGTGGAGTGTACAAAACATTGAATATGCCAACGTTAGTAAATGAGTTCATTCCTTCCCATATTACTGCATGAAAGCGAAGCTTGGGTAGGTTAGGATAAGCACATATGTAGACCTAATGTGATGGGTATGGGGTATTTGGGGGTTCTTGTTATACTTGTGAGTAGGAATTACATGCTAGGGAATGTGTTGGTCGTGCAAAAATGAGGATAGGCTGCAATGGTTGAAGATATGTAAAAAAGTGTAATTTAAGCATTGAAAAATGGAAGGAAAATACTGTATTTTATCCGAATTTCCCTTGGAAATTTGGAAGAATTTTTCATTCACAGAAGTACTTTTTGGGTGGTGACCCAACACCCCCCGCCACACGCCCTTGCGGCGGCTTGCGGGGTATTATGTAGATGTAGATGTAGAAGTAGCATGCCTCCTCCTTTTAACCTGTTTTCATAACTCCGTTTCTTCTCTGGGAGAGATGTGCTACAGGTATTGGAATTGAAAGATCGCCTCGGACGGAGAGAATTCCGAGTCAACAAGTGTTCGATTCGTAGAAGTCACTTTCCCAGAAATGACGACATCACAATTCACACTTTTTTCAAAATCACAATTCCCATCGTCTATTGCTGAGCCGTAGGGTCACATTGACTGCAGCCTCACCTCCGTGGAATAGCTTCTTCTTATTCCCGTTTTAGATATAATCAAGTGTCCCTTTGCAAAATTACTGTGATACTTATTCTATAGTGGTTTACCCATCTTTTGATTGGTCTTTTGGGCGTACGCGGATCTATTGCTAATCTAGTAAATATGTTCTAAAGTGGCGCACTAGCCATCATCGTTTTAAAACAAGAGAGACAGCGACGATGGTATTATCATCTAAAAAGAATGGGAAAAGAGATCACTTATTTTCCTTTTACTTTACTTAGCTTCCCTTAACTAATGTGCGTTCACTTCGGAAATTATTTTCTTCATACACTACTCAATTTCTCAAGCAATTTATTCTATTTTTCTTAATGTCTTCATATTGGTGTTTCTAACATACCCTTGGTTTTTCTCGCATCTTCTCTCATTTCTGTGTCATCCGTCAACATTTTTGCGAACTTTAATTGACCAGTCATAATTTAATCCCTCGTAAGGCGTTATTGATGATATAACGCCTTAGTCTAAGTATCTGAAATATCACAAATCTCGTGAAACATGAAATATACGCAAAAAAGAAAATACTACTTCAAAATCTCTAGCGATGCCTCGAAACAATCGTAAATTAACGTTGTTAAAAGACTCAAGCATCTTATTTTATAAATTATTACGCAAAATAATATCTCAGGTGCACAAAAGTGACACTAACTGCGGTGCAAAAAAGCAATAAAACTACCGAGCATGGAAGGAGAAATAAGAGATAAATGTGATCTTGGTGATAAAAAAAATCAGAAATGCCGCAGCGGAGTATTAACGGGAGATTCAAACTTGGCGTGGCATTCGTCTTACGTCATTTTTGCAGTTCGATCGTCGTCGCTTGGACCTCCCATTGTATTTTCCCATCAAAATTATCAACCTAAACCGAACGCATTCCGAAAATTTGCACAGAGGATAGGAGAGTGTCATCCATTTCCGTCGCGACTTTCCCATTTTCATCGCCCCGCGTTGGCGAAAATGGCCGCCACCATGTGTGTCTGCGGGAAGAGGGGGAGGGAGAGAGGGAGAGAGTGTGAGTGAGTAGTAGCACCTCTTGAGTTCTCAGGGCGATTGTGGGGGATTCAAATGTGCGTCGGAATGGGGGAAGTGGAGGGGTGGGAACGACTCGTGAGAGAGAGAGAGGCGGAGGGATATCCTTTTTGGCCTGAGTTATGCCGAGTGGGGTGGATAGATGGGTGCATGTGTGTGTGTGTGTAGCGAGGGTTTAAATGGTTGGTTGGTTGCTTGTGAGGGACGGAGAGGGAACATAACGAAGGAGGAAGAAAAAAACTTCGTTCCCCTAAGAATGCCACCCTTTGTGGGCGGTGGATTTTAGGGGGGTGGGAAGAGGGAGAGAAGGGACCTCTGGGGTATTATGGATGGATGGGTGAGGAAGGGGGCCATGACGGGGGATGTAGACAGGGTAACCGTTTTTTTTCGTCCTATACCTTCCGCACCCTTGTGTTTGCTCCTCCTGTGTGTGTGTGTGCGTGGTTAAGGGAAGGGAAGTGAGGGAGGACGAGGAATCGAGGGGATTGGAGGGGGTCGGATTTTTTAAAAAAGCGAGAGAGGAAGGAGAGAGTCTTCTGGGGTGGTGCGGGGTCATAAAAGACCCACGACGCGGAAGTGCGTGCGTGGAGAGAGAGTGAGAGAGAGAAGGAAAGGGTTTCGGCGATGGGAGATTTTTTTTCTTTGCATCGTGTGTGCATAAATGCGCAGGTAAGGCAGCCACATGCATTTTCAGGTGTGTGGGGTGGTGGAGTGGGGGGGGGGAGATTTCGAGAGGTGGGGAGAAAGGCGGGTGGGAAAAAATTGAGCCAGGGCCAGTTCGCGTCGACGGTTACCCCCGCGAAAGGGATTTGATGTAAGGGGGACCTGAGTGGTAGGGGTAGCGATGAGGGTGCTGTGTGTGAATCCGCGCGTCGCGTACATCCGGGGAGAATGCGATGAACCCGCGGGGGAAAGGGGCCTTCGACGTCCATTGAAAACCAAATGGAAGAGCGGGGAATTCGTAAATAAAATCCTAGCAACACCATCTTCGTCATCACCGTGTTATCAATCCGAGGATTAGTTCGCAGCAACTCTCCTAATTGTTGACATTGTCCATCCGGACGAGGATTGGCGTGACAGAAGGGCATGCATGCATATCACTGTGAACGCCGGACTCTTTAAAACGACAGATATTAGGAGTCGAATGGATATAAGAACGTGCGAGAAGCACAACATATATGTGGCCAGGGGGAAAGAAAGTGCCCCAAAAACAACAGCAAGTAATGGTAGATATTCCTTTTAGTGGGAAATCCAATCTTTCCTTCCCATAATTCCTTACCTTTGTCTTCCGTATTCTGCTCATCCTCCTCCATAATTCCAAGCCATTCTTCATAATTGCGGCCCTCCATGCTCTTCCCTTTCCAAGATGCTCTAATTCGGCTTCCGCTGTCTTCATCCCACGAAATCCTTGCAAAGCGACAGCAGCAGAACAGAAGAGTGCCGAATTAGTCAGAATGCGGACTTAGAATGGTTGGACGATTTTGAGGGCAGGAAAATTAGAGCGAGAGATGGAAAGGGGAAAATAGATGTTTTAGGTCTGTGTGAGTTGAGATGGAAGGATAGCGGGGATTACTGGAGTGACAATTATAGAGTGATATACAGCGGTGGGGACGAGAGGCAACGAGGGGTTGTCTTAATATTAAATAAGAAGAAGCAGCGTAGTCAACATAAAGCAAGCAACGGATAGAATATTACTCGTACAGGTTAAAACAGGACCGACGAACTTGGTCATTGTTCAGGTATACATGCCACCAAGCAATCATAAGGAGGAAGAAGTCGATAGGATGTACGAACAGTTAGAAGACATAATCGTGTGTGTTCCGACAGGGAAACATTTGATGGTGATGTGGGATTGGAATAGGACAGTAGGTGAAGGAAAAAATGGCAATGAGATAGGGTACTACGGTTTGGGAACAAGGACTTACCGTGGGAAGAATGCAATTGAATTCTGCAGGAGACAGGTTCGTCATCACCAACACTTAGTCGCAACTCCATAATAAGTGTAGATATACATGGAAAATGCTTTTGGGGGTTCAGGAAGATATTAGTTGGACTGTATTATGGTTAGGCGGAGGTCCATTCATTAGAGCGTGATTAATTCGCATAGTTTCCCGTGGATGCAGACTCGTATCACTGTTTAGCATTCATCTACATCTACATAATACCCCGCAAGCCGCCGCAAGGGCGTGTGGCGGGGGGTGTTAGGTCACCACCCAAAATGGAGCGTAACGTCGTGTTCAAGCAATTTAAATAGAAAATACGGTTGAAAAATAGTATTATATAAGAAAAGGACAAATAAGAAGTATTATCAGGCTTCTTGGAAAGGAATAGGTGAGAAAAGGGAGCTCTGTACGATAGAAGAAAATTGGGAAAATAGATAAAAGATATTAAACAGGCACTGCGTACGATTTCTAAATGTTTTCGCCCAGGAGAGGAGCTGTTAGAAACGAATAGGACAAGAAACTAAGGTTTAAATAAAATAATGAATATATACTAGACTACCAAGAATAAAAAGTAAAAGTACCTTTCCCACCCTCTTCTAGTCGCTTAAAGTTATTCTGATGCTCTATCGTTCTTGGAAAAAATGACATCTTCAACTTGTCAGTTCTGCATTTGATCTCTAATTTTATTGCCACGAACTCTCCTCGCACAATGAAGCTAATACGTAATATGTTTACATCGTTTACGTTTTAAGAAAACGTCTTCCAAATTATGTAGTGCACTTAATTTGTGACAATAACTTTCTTTCCATGAGTGAATTCCCAGCATTTCCCTCAATATTCTAAATACGCTGCTAATTTTATCATTACAACTTCATGCAAATTTTGTTCCCCTACGCTGTAAGGAATCTAAATCGGAAATAAACCCTAGTTCATTGCAATCCTATACACTAGCAGCAATATCTAAAATATTCAATTCAGTCAATATTAAATGAATAAATATATAATTTATTTTTTATATACATATACGAGTGTACCTATCACTACTTCAACTCGACGTTCGGTATCATAATTGAGGATAGAGCTCACCTAGTACTATATTCAACGGCGTGTGTATAATTCACGCAATTATAATTTATTATTTTACCTTTTCCTGCGCCGCTTATGGTTTCACAGGAAGTTCTGCAGTCCGAAAAAATCATGAGGTTGCTCAGAGAGACGTGCCCGGAAATCGAACCCTCCATGGATTAAAAAACGCGAATTATGTCTATATATTAAAGATATCACGTTGAAATAATTCTAGCATAGTATTCGTAACATGGACAACGCTCTCGGTCTCTGCGGCATGGACGACAAAACGTCGCAAACATTTATTCGCGTGTGACTTGTCGTTTTAACTTCGATCACTTTCCTCGTGATTTCCTCCCTCTCCTCCTCCTCTTCTTCGTTTCACGCGACATTTCTCGGATCACTTGCCTACCCACCCCCTACCCTGGACCCCCGAACTGGAACACATCCCGCTGATGACGTGCGCGGGGGTTGGGGGGTCATTGGCGCCGAGAGTCGTGAGAACGGCCAACAGGGGAGGATGCCATTATTGGGAGGGGTGTGGGTTGCGATTGAGGAGAAGCGAGGGCTGTGTTGAAAGCAGCTCCGGGTCCCTCAGAGATGGCGGACGAAGTGGAGAGGGAGAGAGGGCGAGAGAAAGCGCGCGTTGCCTCGCTGGGGGCGGAATTACCCCAACTGGGGCTAAAGTCGACTAAGCAGTTCCGTAGTTCCGTGCCCCAGCTTACGTAGCCTAAGTCACTAGCGTTGCTTGGAGCGAACCACGGAGTTAAGAGGGGATGAGGGCGCTCCGCCCAGAGGGGCATTTCGCCCTAACACAGTGGTCTGGGTTCACCACTGCTGTGTGACGGACCGATGAAGTATTTGTCTAGTTATCTGCCTAATATTTATCTTCACAAAAATGATGAATTCGTGGGTAGAGTTCGATCGTCCCGAACGTGTCCTGATTAGCTTTTAACTATGTTTGTTCACTTTTGAATTTTGCCATTTCCCGAGGTGAAATTCATGTCCGTTTTCATTCGAAGGGCTGCTCATCTGAGGTATACAGGTATAACACAGGAGCTTACGGGTGGAAGTAGGAGGAACGAAAGGCTAACCACTGTTAATCCTTCTGGGACGCTCAAGATAGAACAGTAAATACTCACAAAGAACACGCACAAGAATGAACCATTGTTTAACTCCGTACTATTCTATTTTCCTTCTTTTCATTGTTTTTGTGATGTCAACATTATGTGAATAAATTGGTAACAGAACAAATCCACAGCTTCAAACTACGTCACAACTACAGGTGTCTCTGTATGCGTTCCTTGAATTCTCTTTAATCCTCCAACCCAAGAAAACCTCATGTATTGTACTATTTATTTCACATATGTAATTATTTTCACCTCTTCACCTTCAGACATTTTGTCACATCTCATGGAATCTCAAATCCTCTCATGGATTATGTTTTTGGATAAACTTTCATTTTAATATTGATTTTTACTCTATTTAGAACTAGTTGCAAATTAAAAACCCTCCACTTCTCTATTTGTCGTCATTTTCAGTTGATTCTGCTTCGTTCTTAATCATTCGGGACTGCCTGCATAATTTTTTACGATTACAAAAGAATTTCGATTACCAACTGTATTTACCAAATTTTCTACACAAAGTTTTCGCCAAAAATTTTGAACAACTATTTACACTAAGGTGTGTAATAACTTTTATAATGCCATTGTTCGTAGTATCAAGTAGTAGAGACACAGAAGAACTAGTATAGAAGCTTCCACTAGGTGGAGGGAGTTGACGACAGGGGGGTCAATTGCATAAATTTCGGAACGCACCCAGTATATTCTTCATCATTTCGCCTAAATGACTCATTTTCATGGGTCATTTTTTTTCCTTTTAAAAATACCATCTCAAGAAAAGACTGTCAGCATTTTCATTATCCTTGCACCTCGAGGCATTCCCTGAGAATGGTTATGTCACTCAAGGTTACTTGTCGTCCATTTTCGATAGCTTGCCGCATGTCAGACCAAATCCTTGTAACAGAACCCTGGATGCACGTTCATCATTCTGAAACAACTATTATCCAGCCTGAAATAACTACCACGGTAAACAGCTTACCGTTGTTCACACTCAACCGAAGGAATACCTGTACAAAGCCAGTAGAACTGCTGCTGTTGAACACCCATTTCAAGGCTTAAGGATTGCTATTCTAATGTAGCAAAAAGGTTATCGTATAAATGTGTACTTTTCCCTGGACTACGTATTATTGGATGGAAGCGAAATTTTCCTGTGTGTGCAGGAGTAAGCATAATAACGGATAAATACGGAGGGTATGAGGTGCATGAGAAGAGAGTGATGAGTATAAGAGAGGCAATTTGAGAATTGGGTTGGTTCTGAAATAATGTGGGTTAAATGCTGAAACTATTTTTTTCCTCAACTCAAGAGACCCTGCAAGGGTAATCATTACACCTCGGACGATGAGGTGAAGGCAGCTGTCAAGTTCTGGATTCGAGAAAAGTCGGAAGAGTTTTTTCATTGACGGAGTGAAAAAACTTGTTACGCGTTGGGAGAAATGTGTTAACCTTAACGGTGACTATGTTGAAAAATAAATATTTGATTATGAAACTTAAGAATTGCACTTTGATGTACTTTTTTGCCGGATCTTGCAATTTGTTTTTGTTCACGCTCTACAAGCATTTGTGCATAACTTTTCAGCCTACCCTCGTATTTAACAAAACATGAAAGAAGTGGGCTGTGATGGCTTGGTTATTTTGAGAGGAGTGATGGAAGAGTAGAACCCCCATTAAAGATACACTAAAGAAATGAGTGATTGATTCGATAGAGGCTACATATTTAGCATGATCAACAAACTATGAAAAACTTAAATGTTTTATCAATATTGATTATTCCAGGCTTGACTTTTTGGAACTTATCCGTTACGGAAAGAAGAATTCCAACTTTGTTAGTTCCACTCAATGATTTAATTTTACTGATTAGTAAGATACACCCTACGCAGTAGTACCGCCAACTGTATATGTATGTAGCCAAGAATAAGGAATGAACAGATGATGCCCGAATGTAAATATTTTGATTTTTGAGATAGCTTTTGCAGACTTTTGTGTGTAGTTGAAAAACCGCGCAATGATTTTTGCGTGATTAAGAGTTAACTTTACAATTCGTTCGGCCGTCTCATATTAATAATTTACATTTATTTCATTCGATTTACTAAATTAAGCGATTTTTTGTTCTAATTTCTCAATCATTTTCTCTCTAATCGGACAATCGGATCATCCGGTTTTTTATTTACTATAATTAAATGGTCACATAGTATTAAATTTCAACAATTTGAAAAATTAAATCTTATTTTATGGTATACTCCAGGGTATTTTTTGGTCATTAATCCTTGTCAGTAATTTTTTTAAGATATGCTTCGTGTCGTGTGTAGTTCATTTATGCGTACTCTTATTGCTAAATGTTTTACATTAATAAGTTAATCTTAGTATCATTTCAATATTTTTCCTACAATTAGTCTTTGCTGGAGCATTTTTCATTTTTATTGGGCTTATTACTTGGTAGGCTTGCGTAGTGAAATGGTGACTCCTTTTGCAAAGGTTTGGCGAACGACTTGTGATTACGCAGTTGCATTCAGGCAGACAGCTATATTTTTACTAAGGGCATTACTATATGCTTATACTCTCCAACATTACACACGATGATTATTTTCCATAATGTTTACAAAACCAAAAACCAAAATAAGATTTAGCAAGGACACGATCGAGGCATGGATACAAACACGATGGCAAAGACGATGATCTAAGTCACTAAATGTAGCACCAAACAAATAAATATGTCCTTACGTCCACCTTTCAAATATCTGTATCCATAAACATGATCAAATAAAGTTATTACAGGAATGAAATACATTCATGCGGAAGGCGCCAAATTTCTCCTGCATATGGAAAGCTCCGTCTTTTCCCACCTCCCGTTAATAAAACCCTAGTTTTTTTTCAACGGATAAAAGTGTACTCTCACAAATAAATAACCAATGCTATTGTGACCAACATGTATAATATACTCCCACCATCGCGATTATTCTTCTACTAGTTGTCTCGCTTCTAACACTTGGAATTATGGGGTCGCAATATGGCGTATTTAGGACACACTTATAGTGTCCCATATCCGGGGGTCCAAATAGGCGCCTATATTTGTCACCTTCTTGCTGTCTAACGAGTTTGGACTCCCTTCAAGATGTCGTCCTCCCTAAATTGAGTGATCTAGTCGCCTAAAAGACGAGTCTGGACGCAGCTGTAGTTCTAAGCCGACAGCGAATAGTAATGGTAGCGGAGTAAATTTCCTCTTGTAACCCAATGCGTGGTGGCATTTCTTGACAGTGTCCTCAGCGAAAGGAAGCGGCATCGATTTGAATTGGTGCGCATATCATAACCGTTAATTTCCTTAGCTTGAACTTATTGTTTTAGGTCGTCACGTGAGGCTTGGCCTCTTCGCCCGAAGGAGAAAAAAAGCGCGCGCGACACGATCTCCGAGGCACGCGTGCGCCAAAGGGCAGGCGCGCTCGCTTCGGCCAATGGAAGGCCACCCCCCTCCCTTTCCCTCCAGCCGTGCGTACGCGCCCCCGTGCGTAGTAGTAATTGTAGCAGTGGCCTGCGTACGCAACGTAGTGAGAGAGACACGAATTAATTTATGACGTCACCCGTGCCCAATTTTTCTTTTGCGACGGAGATACGGCACGCAGAGTGAGGGGGTAATTAAACATCCGCGGTGCGAGCAATTGAGCACCAGCGCGTCCCCCTCCCACCGCAGCAGGTGAGTGATTAGCAAAGACCGCGCCGGGGATGAATCGCATCCCGCCGGCTTACGTAGTATGCTCTTTGACCGAAAGACTAGCAGGTGGGCGAGTCCGGCCGTCCCGAGGGATTTCTCTGGGAGGCCAATTGGCGTGGATGCCAATTGCGCCAGCTCCCAGCAATAAAAATAGTAGCACTAGTGGCGCTTCAAAATGAAAGGATTTTTGCATGAATGTATACGCCACCGTGGCTGTAGATTTGCATGTATGTGTTGATTTTGAATGTGGTTTCGTTCCCTTTTACGGGTGGTGACCTAACACCTCCCGCCACACGCCCTTGCGGCGGTTTGCTGGGTATTACGTAGGCTAAATAAGGGAGACGACCGAAAGCCCTGGTACTGTCCAACTTGAGGGCGCATTTTGATAGAGGCGGAATTTTCCGGGAATAGAAGGAGAATGCAAGAGAGGGAAGCGCGGTGCCGGCACGAGCCCCGCTCATGAGCAAAGGGTCACTTGGTGCCTGTCGCTGACACACCTCGATGTCTTTCCGGGGAGACGGGGACTGAGGCTCTAGATATGCCCTCCACTCAATGGGTGGAGGGCATATCTAGAGGGCATATCTACTCCACGTAAACGGGTGGTGACTTAGCACCTCCCGCCACACGCCGCTGCAGCGGCTAACGGGCGTTTATGTAGATGTAGATTACACGTTTATGGTCTGGTCCCACGGAACTGAGACACTACATGAGTTCCTGAAAAACCAACACCAGAACATTAAGTTCAGCATGGAGTTGAAGTACACGACAGCCTGCCATTCCTAGCTCGACATCCAGATTCACCGCTAGAAAGACTGGGCCACCGGGTATACCGGAAGCCGGACACACACGGACGGACCTGGATCTGAATGGACGGAGTACTGAGCACGGAGTACAGATTTGTATACTCGTTCCTCCCTCATACCATATGCATATAGTAATGAACAAATTCGAACTCACGGACCCCGATATCCTCTCTGCAATTACCAAAATAAAATGAATTTCTGAAAGAGTAATGTATGCATGAATTGAATTTCGCACTTGTGTAACAGATGCCATAACACCCCGAGCCCTATCGTGGCTTGGAAGGGTGTTGCGTAGACGTAGATCCATTTACACGGGTGAATACGAGCATTCTAACTTTAGCTTAGACAACAGGGGAAATTCTTACCTGAAATATTTTGCCAGGTTTTTAAAATTTTACACAGGTGCTTTAAAATCGATCAACTGCGAATAATTTAGAAAATAATAAAAAGGTTTATGACTTCCATCCGTTTATCTAAGTTAAGGTTTGTGATATTGTTATTGCCTTTTTCCGAAACTGACGAGTGCGACGCTCTTCATATTTTTCGCGCAGCCTCCGCGGCGTGCTGTGACATGTGACCAGTCCCCTTCTCCACAGGATGCCTCCAGTCGTATTTAACCCCAGCAAAAGATAAAGCTGCTCCGTCCAAACTCATCATTTAAGCGCCTGAATCCCTAACATTTATGGAGGATGCCATCTTGAAAAAAGCCTTTCTTAGAACAATTAATTACGAGAAATAATAGCCGAAAGATTACCAAAGAGTAGAACAGGTATTCCAGGTAACGATATAAAACGATCAATGCATTTGAAATTAATTTATGTACTCGAACTACGTATTTTAAAGCAAAAACTACAAAATGGAGAACCAACAGAGGGGAAATAGTATTCGGTTAAATAAAGGTAAACTACATGTTGAAGTTTAGTTTTCTGGACGCTCCCAAGCGCCTATTACCATTAACACATCACGAGAATTTCTTCTGGTGTGCCCGAAAATATTTACTACCTCATTTCTTGGGAAAAGGAAAAATAATGCAAACTATAATCCAAACACATGGACCTAAGCTCCTAAATTGATAGAAGAAATAGAAAAATGTCAGCTAAAATGATCGATGCAATTGTAAAGTTAACTCTGACATTACGGAATACATCGCACAAACTGCTTCAAATGTCATTCGTGACAGTGGCAATTTAATTATTAGTATCAGATCAAGCTAAACCTTTTGTTCTCTTGAGGCTTCTTCAGTCGTAGATGCGATTTGCGCCTGTGCCATTCATCTGTATCTTATTACATCTTATCTTATGTTTATCTTGTCTTGGTTTATTGCAAAATATGTTGCCTTTCTTTAAGGATCCAATGTCTCAGTATCTACATTCCTATCTCATTTTTGAAAATCTTGTTCTCAAATAAATGGCAGTAATAATGCTACCTGTGTTCAGACTCGAGTGCCTTTTCGAAGGACGTCTCACCTTTGGATACTACTCATAGGTGTGCACCCTAATTATGGACCAGTTCACATGCAACTAAACTTATTGATCTCTTGAGGTTTCAGTCAGCTGTTTACGCATCATTTCACTTTCGCGGAACCGCGCGCGTGCCTCACGAGTCGTGCGTACTTCCCTTCCGTTCTTTAGCGAGCGTTCGAATGTTTTACAGCGACAAGGCTTACGCGTGGATCGAATGGGGGAGTTTAATGTATGGAGAACCCTGGTCAGATAGGCCGGCTACGTTCCCTCTCGGGCGGGCGGGCGGGCGCAGGGCGAGGGATGACGGCCCTGATCCGACGGAGGGATGGGTCCATTGACGAATCCTCTCTCCGCGCGCGAGCACATCGGTCGCCGCCGTGCTCCACACTTCATCCTCTTTATCGAGGGCCACTTTTTCCGCTCTGCGTGTATGCGTGCACGCGCGCGCGCGCGCCCGTCCGTCCGTCCGTCCGTGTATGCGATCGCTCCAAGCGCACTTCCTGCCGGATTAACCCTTCGCTCGCTCCCTCTACCGGCTCCATTGGGAAGTTGAAATACGAATGAATGAAAAGAATACTAAATGTTGACGTTTCTCCAGAAAATGTTTCACATTTGTTCAGGTCTAATCAAATATTCTACATCATCAGGTACATTTTTACAGATTATTCGTGCGTAGACGTACTGACTGGAAAAGCCGTTGAGTTGGACTACATCTACATTTACATATTCCCCGCAAGCCGCCGCAAAGGCGTGTGGCGGGGATGTTTGGTCATCACCCGTACATGCAAACCCATACCCACAGTGGCGCATACATTCTTCTTCTTGGCGCCATTGGGGATGGATGGGAAATAATGGAAGGTTGGAGAGAAACCTGGCGTCGGCATTAGCCTACTCTTAACGAAAGGCGCCAAGGGGTCCGCGGCTTAACGTCCCATCCGACCAACGGACAGCGTAATCACTCAAGGTGCTCTCCACAAAGCACCTCAAGGAGGAATCGGGACTCCGCTGAAAAGTATCTGCCGTCTCCAGGATTCGAACCCGGGTTCTCTCGGTGGATTTGCAGGGATGTGTTGATTTTGTATGTGGTTTTGTTCCTTGTACCTAACACCCCCCACCACACGCCCTTGCGGCAGCTAGTGAGGTATTATGTGGATGTAGGTGCAAAGCAAAATGATTGGCAATGATATGTAGAAACAGTGTTAGAGGGGAGAATGCTAGGCAAACGAGGGAAGGGCAGGAACAGCATAGGGATGTTGGACGGTATGAAGGAAGTACACAGAGATGAAGAGGGCTCTGATGTAGAGTAGGATATTGGGTTGTTTTGTTAGGAAAAACAAAATGTTTATTTGGTAGTGGTGTCCATCCAAAACCTGCCTTTGCCTTTAGATTACCAATAATTATTGAACAGCACAACCATCGTCACCCTGTGTATCATATTTGAATGACCTTTCAAGTGAAAGTGGTGACAGAGCGCGTACCTGTTCCATATTTAATCATCGGAGTTGATTCGACCCGAGTGGTGGTTGGTTGCGCTCCGCAATACGAATCGGCTTAGAACTTTTGAGGAACTCCTACCATTGAGCGAAGTTCATTTCTTGCCCGCTTGGGGGTGCTACGATGACGAAAAGTCCCCTTCCGCTGGGCTCTCCCTCGAGAATCGTCCCTTACAATGCCCCCCGCCCCCCCCTCCACTTTGCGCGCCCTCTTCTCCCTCCCCCCCTTTGCAAGTGACACTGACGTCACTTCCGGCCAGATCGCAGACCCTGGCGCTAGCGAACGAACGGAGACCCAGTCTCGGGAGGGATGCGCGCAATGGCGGCGAGATGCGTCGCATCCTTTCACCGGCAGTCAGTTAATACTTCTAATTGGTACTCATACAATAATTAGATTTACTTCAGCGGATATTTGTACTTCCTGCGGAAACCTCGGAAAGAGGTGAGAAGATGTTCTTCTAGTCATGACTATCCAGAGGCTTTCGAAAGCATAAAGTGTATTATTTCCGACCTATCAAAGTACCGAGAAGGCGCATCGGAAGGGATATACGATACATGGAGTAGCCAGTCATTAGCGAATACAGCAATTAGTGGATTTTAGCATTCCCTATTGTTTTCCGAAAGTACTTAAGATTGCAAATAAGAAAGCAGTTCGTCAAAACGGTCGTCTGGAGCATGGTACTCCAAGGGCCGGAGATATGGAATATTGGAAAAGTGGATCAACGAAGACTAAAAGCATTTGAAACACGCTGGAGGAGAATGATGAAGATTAAATGGACAGACAAAGTGAGGAACGATGAAGTGTATAGAATAGCAGAAGAGGAAAGGACCATTTGGAGAACTCTACGGCAAAGAAGAACTAGATGGATTTGACATACCTTTGGGCACAATACATTAGTTAGAAACATAATAGAAGGAAAGATCCCGCGGTTAAGGCCAAGAGACAAGTACATAGGGCAAATTAAGAAGGACGTAAAACAGGGAACCTATCAGAGGGTGAGGCAGTTAACACTAAATAGGGAATAATGGAGGGCTGCAGTAAACCATTATTAGGATTGAAATATTGATGATGACTGTTTTCTGGTACTCCGTCTTGCCGTCCATTTGCAATGAATGTTGTCATCACAAATTGAGCGAAGGGGAAATTAGTCCTTATTTCTGTCATCCCCTGTTTCAACTGCCTCAAACTTTAGTTTTTCTTTGGTCAACCAAATAACTGTCGCTAAAATATTCCTTTTGAATCGAGAAATAATTTGTATCCACCTAATAATATGGTTGTACTCGCGTTCTAGTGACAATTATCACTATAATGCCTAGTGGGTTTGTGTAATCACCCCCTGCCACACACCCTAGTCATGACTTGCAGAGTATCATGTAAATGTCACTCGTCCGTTGGTCCGGAGTGAATTTCCTCGGCCCGCCTCGCAGCACCCAGCGCCCCAAGCGACGGCGGGTTCCTTTCCCACTCTGCTTTATTCCACTTCTGCAACAGGTTAGTTCTAATAATATATTACTGTCGATGAGCAATTACGGCTGTTACCACGAAGTACCATCATTCAAGGCCCCTAGGGTAATGATCATGGAGAATGACGGACTCAGATACTGTTGCTAAAACAAATCTAGACACCACAAAAGATTGGATTCGTAGACGCCCAGAAGGTTTAGGATATGCTCTGTAATTAGGTATGATTGGCTTCTTCTGCAAATTGACTAAAGGGCAGGAAATTCTAGGAAAAGAGATCTTTATACAACTACACCCCTAAAATCTAGAAAATAAAGATAAAATAAGCGGACTAATTAAAATATCTAGAAACCGCAAAATGATCAGTCCTAAGATAGCGAAAGCACGCCAGGAATATTTACTGAGCCGAATTAAAGAAATCAGGGTACATCAAAGAAAATAGTGGAGAAGTATTCGGATGAAAACATCAAGGACGCTAGTTATTTCGTGTTGATCAGACAAAAATTGGAATGGTTTTTGGGATATTTCACGGAAGGAATTAGTATTGGAATCAAGATAAAAAAATAAAACAGCTCGGTTCTGATTACGTGTTGTGGAAGAACAGAAAAAAAAATCACATCAACATTAGATTGGGAGCGAACAGAAACACGAAGATTAAGGCATGACTTAATCTTTCAGATAACTACGTAACATTCGATTTTAGCGCCGATTTCCAGAAGGAATGGTATTACGCCGTATTCCATTGCTAGGCAATATAAATATTGAGGTGTAAGGCAAGTAGACTGCAGAACCGGTCGATTCAAGGGATCTTTTCAAAGTTGAGGGAAGTTGACTGACATGAAAATATGAATAGAAATTGGACAATAATCCAAAATAAACTGACAGCCCTGGCGACCGATTAGAATAGAATCTTGTTTTTTTCGCCTAGGTCGATACCACAGAGATAGGGAGCATCACGCACACCTATTCTATTTGTCCAAAAATAAAATGATAGAGAATCCCAATGTTTACCGATTACTCTAGTCCCTACTTGTTCGTGAGCCAGCAATGTTGGTACCTCTTGGTTTCTTACGGAACAAGATGCAGGTTTGTCGAGTAGGATAATTACAGCAACGATAATAGATTGCTATGCAACCATAAGGTACCCCAATTACAATATTGGCTAATTACCGGATACACATTTAGAGTTGAAGTGATATTTCTAATGGGTGCTCTGAATAACGCCGTAATAAACGTTTTCAAAACTTGAAAAATTTTCCTAGCTCCTTTGGCGTAAAAGAAATGGGAAAAGGAATGACAAGAACCATTCAATGTACAGAATATAATAATATCAATTTGAGAAACAAATATTTAGGAAAACACTCTTCCTATTACCGGGAGACACACAATGAGAACATTCGCACCACCGAAACGCTGTTAAGGACGAAGGGTGCCCTTGTGATTGTTTTAACACATAAAGTAAAGGTAACATAATCGCTGAAACATTCAGCGAAACCCGCTACACCCAAGTATATGCATGTACTCTTCTCGTTCCCTTTATTGGTACTGGTTTAAAGACCATGGCAGTCGTGCCCAACCTGTCGATCAGATCAGATATTTTTAGCCATCGCTGTGGTACGATGTTGATGGGATGACTATGGAATTATTGTCAATATTCCTTTCCCTGATTCCACACGTATGGATCTCGTAGGGTATGTATATTTTGGTAAAAAAATTTAGTCAAAATGTTTTAGTTGAATATTTCGACAACTCGAAGCTCGCCGTCTGGACGTCAGGGCTTAATCCGATTCAATGATATTATAGTATGCTAAGTTGGGAATCACTCACGGAGCGAAGGTTTACTTCCAGATTGAATCTATTGCGAAAATTGGAAGGATGCCTCTTTAGAAACGATGTTGAAAATATATTACTACCCCCATCGTACTACGGTAAGAGAGATCATGTCTATGCAGGCTGGGAGTCACTTGAAATACGAAGAAAACAAGCGAGACTTATACTTTTGGAAAGATTCAGAACAAATGAGTTTAACGATGAAACTAAAGGAATTATAATGGCCCCACACTACTCAGGTAGATCAGACCACAAAGACAAAATAAGGGAAATAGATGCCAATACAGACAGATACAAATACTCATTCTTACCCTGAACAATCAGGAATCTTAATAGTAAGAAACCGAAGTCATTTTAGAAATATTAAAAACATTTCATTTGCAAGTCGGAACAAAAGTAAACATTGCAAAGATATCAGATAAATTTTTAGGTCCATGTTCATGTTAGTTGGTAGTTTGAGTGTTTGCAAATGTATGGGTTGTAATGGTTTTTGCATGAATGTATACCATGTTTTGTTTGTGAATTGTATAAAATGGTGGATTTTGCATGCGTTTCTTTTCTTAATTTTGGGTGGTGCCCCAACACCCCCCACCACACACGCTTGCTGCGGCTTGCGGGATATTATGTAGCTGTAGATGTAAAATTAGAGAAATTAAGTGTGGAACAGATAGATTTAATATGTCATTTTTTCCACGAACGATGAGGGATCAGAATAACCTTTTTCGGCCGCGGTATGGGTCATATTCGGGTCAAAGTTAGTCTGGTGTTTATTAACCCCCTGCCACATACCCTAGAGGTGGCTTGTGTCTAAATATCTGAATGTATTTGCGTCGAAACTGAGATTTCGTGAGCGATTTGGCCCCCCTTCCAGGAATGATTCCCTATAGCTTCACAGACGCATTCCTCCTTCATGGGGGAGGGGGGATGTCTCCGCCGTGCGAGGCCCTTCGTGCGGCTAGCCGTTGAGGGATGGCTCGATCAGGTGCTCGAGGGGAGGTGGGCGGGGACGGTATTGGTGGTGTCGGATTTCTGGGCACCCGGGGGGGGGGATGGTGGTGCTCTGTCGTCTACGGGGTGAAAGGAACCCTCTCATCGTTGTTGCGACAAATTGCACCTCCCCCACCCCCTTGAGCATTGGCCCCTCCAACTCCCGGGTACCCAACCCCCGTCTCGACAACCACCCGGTTATTCCTGGTTCTACCCCCAACCCCTCCCCCCACCGCCAACCTCCTCCCGACCCGGAATCAACTTCCCCAGTTGGGGTGTGGTACCCGCGAGGGGTCGCCGTTTTCTCGTGGCCCGCACCGATTCCCGCCACGTCACCATGATGTCGACTATCGAACGACGAGGATCCTACAGATCTTCCCTCATGAGATACCGCGAGGGAGCGTGGCAGGCGGTGTTAGGCCAGTACTGCGACCCCACAGCGGTTGATGCTGGCGTTTTTTATATTTTTTAAATTTCAATTTTCATTTTAAATTTCATTTTAAATATTAATTGTTTGCACTGAAATATGAGTTTGAGTTTGCCTATATTTGTGTTGGCTAACGCCATCTCGCTCCCATGTTCGATTTAAGTGTATTATTCACATCCGGGAGATTTAAGTAGAGTATACATAAATCTATGAAGGATTCGTATTAGTTGGGAGGAGGCCGCGGAGATTAAGGTCCAAGTTTCCCTCGACATCCGATCGGACTTGAACCCAACCTATCTGCGTCCACATACACAATAACCCGCACGCACACCGCCGCAAGGGCATGTGGTGGAAATTATTAGGGTCCCAGGCACTAATATGAGTTCACTCTATATCCGTCTGAATGATTATTTGCTTCTAAATTCGTCCTTTAAACACGCGCTACAATTTCGGGTAAATTGCTGCCGCGTTCATTCGGAAGTGATGGTAGTAACAGTTATATAGTTTGCTGTGACAGAAGTAAGGATACCCCTACCTACGTTGGGATTGAAATTTCCTTCCCGTTATTTTCCCAGGTACTATTTACATGTTCGTGGTTTTTTTCACCAATTCTCACCGTGTTTTATTTTCGTGAACCAATCAACAATCAAGCCAATCAACATCGTCCTCGTTTCTGATTGGTAGTTGCATAGAAGATGTACACGTACGAAATGCCGATTTAAAAAAATTCGGAAGGATAATAAAAATATCTTTATTCAAAGTATGTGCGATTGCTAGTAAAACATTTTTCCCAAATTTGGGTCAATGTGTGGATACCACGCCAATATTAGATCTTTCCTTTTTTGCCGCGAACCATTCATCGAGCAATTGTTTCACATCTCTTTGCCGGTTTTCCCGGGTTTCTTGTCTGCAACATCGAAGTCATCACTTTTCAAACCATCGTTAACATGTTTGTATCTTGCGATGGAGCGTGTTCACCATAAGCTTCTCGAAGTACTCTCTATGATTCAGCAGCAGTTTCCTTCAAATGAAAACAAAAATTAAATTCTGTCCGTGAATGCTCTTTGTTTGGCGTAAATGTTAACACATTGAACACAGCAACACACAACAGTATGCAAATACTTTCTAATTTAACCCTCGTGCGTATCTGACACTTGTTGATGGCACAAGTGTCAAATCTTTATACCGCAAACTGCATAATTGGTACACCAACTGCTGTCTATTTCACACTTGCATTCCTGGTATAACTCGGGAGGAGGAAACGTATCAATCCACCCTTAACTCTTTCACGTACATCTTCTAGTATGCTTCTCTTACGATTCGAACACGTCCCGGATGCTACTCGTTGTTTGACGTGGCCTTTGGAGAAAGAGCTCTCCCTCTCTCTCTGCTTATCTTCCTCTTTTGCGACGGCGGGAAGAAAAAAGCGAGAGAAGAGACGTCGTTTCATACAGAGGAGGAAGTTGGGTATGGGATTTGGGAGATTGGGGGTCGGGCGGGGGAGGGAGGGAGTCGTCCTGGGAGACGAGGGAGGATGTTGGGGTAAGGTCAGGGAGGGTGAGGAGAGGTGGGCGTGGCGGGCGGGTGGGGGGAGGACCCTTTCCTACTCCACCCCCCTTCACACACACACACACACAGGGCCATTCCCCTTAAAAGGGTTGTCTTCCCTTCGCCCCCCTCTCACCACTCCACCCCTCCCCCTGGGGGCAAACCGAAAGAAGGAGGAGGGGACCCGAGAAGGGGATGTAAGACGCGCGTTGAAGGAGCGAGGAAGGAAATCTTTCCCCGAGACCCTCCCCCAAAACCCCGCCCCCCAACTCGAGAGGGGAGGCGGGAGGGGGGCGGAGGCAGAGGATGCCAAAGCCATCCACGGTGGCCTCCGCTATTTTACGAACGAATCCGCGATCACTTCTCACTTTTCAGAACGACGAAGGCATTTAGTTTGTATTTTTGGAATTCCTTGTCTCATTTCCGCCACCCTTATTTCTCTCGCTACATGGACCACATCATGGGATAAACTATATCGAAATTCATGCGGGGACATCTAAAAACGCAATTAGCTGAAAAGGAATATCCTACGAGTGTGGGCATAATACAGATTTTCTTGGAAACGGATGAATTGCTGGCAAACACGGAGTGAAGAGTTCAAATCTCTCTCTGGGCGTTTTTCTTCTGGAGGAGCTCAAACTCAAGTGAATGGAATTAAACCTCCGATATTCAGGTTAGGCCAGATCAATTCCAAGTTCAACAAATTGAAAAATAAATGTGCAGAAGTGAGATTTGAGAAAATAAACTCTTACGACTTTATAGTTGCGGATTCGAAAGGGTAGAAGAACAAGGATGAGTCAACTGAAAACCTTAGAACTCAAATATTTTTCATCTCATAATTTCTTCAATACAAAAGGTTCTCGCTCGTACAACTTTAATTTATAGTCTTCTTAGCGTACGATAGAAGTATTTCAGCGCTTCGAAAGTTCTGAAAGAAAACTAATGCACACATGCAGTAGGCCACAGAAAAAATGACCTTCAAAAGCTCTCCTGGTGGCATGTGGAAGTAACATTCCCCCTCAACACGCATGCGCAGGTTTGAGGTCGTTGCATTCATCTAGTGTATTTTGAGAAGCGGAAGTATGGAGACACGTTCTAGTGCTATGGCAACGCGATAGCCCTCGTAGCTTAAACTGCTCTCAAAGCCCACGCCGTCCACTCACGGTGTGTGACTGATACGGAAATAGCGCTGTTTAAGAAATTCTAGTCCAGACATCATTCCTAAATTGGAATATGTGCTTCGCCATTCTGAACTTTCATTCGCTCATGAATTTGTGTATGTTGATGACTGACCCACTGATACTCAATTCATGAATGAGACATCTCTGTTTATCCGTGTTGCATGTTGAAAGTGGAGTGCCCATGTTTACGCTATTGCTGTGCCGTTCTGTTGCGTTCTGGTATCATGCTGCCAATTGCAGGCCACTCATCAAACGATGGCTATTAATTACTGAGGGAAACTAAAATTGGATTTCATACGGCGCTTTTAAATTGTAGCGCAGTTTTATGTCTTCCACATGACTCCCTCTCGGGTAAAGATGAAATATTATAGAGCCAACTGAGTTGTTTTCACAAAATTCTTCCTAGGGCGGGCGTCGTAATGAAACATGTATTTGTCATTATTGAGAAAACCTAGAATAGCCTAAAAGACATGAAGCCTAGCCTAGCAGAATAGCCTTTCCTTGTTTATTAATGTCGCATTCCTGTGTTTGAATAACGCCCTGCACCTAACCCAATAACACCTTAGTATTTCTTTTCAAGGTACCGTGTAAACATAGAAGTGGAACTACAAACCTTTTAACAGAATAGGACTGAGAAGAATGCAACAGACGCTGTATAACTGGGAAACAGTCGTCAGGTATTTTTTTTATCAGATAAAATTTCGAAAATTATATAATTTTTGGATAGATTATGACGGCCAATTTACAAGTGATATCGTTTTCCTTTGAAATTCCTCCGAAGTTAATATTCCAATTTGGTCAAAATCGGAGGTCATTTTTAACAACTGTCAGTTAAGTAGACAGTAGCCCAGATTTACCAGTTAATTATCGGTTTCAAATAATTAATATACAGGTGTAGGCTTGCGGGCAATGGAGCGGATGTACGTGGAGTAATTTTCCTGACTTGGTCTACGTGTGCACGCGGATGAGGATGATTCTCACTTGCCCAATGAATGAGCGAGTAATAAGTAGGAATACTTACATAAAATAAAAGTAAATTACAAATAAATCGTTTTTAACCTTCACTCAGATGTGGAAAAATCCAAGGAAATCGCAAATGGAAGGCAAGACAACAAACACTTGGGGAACATCGACTGCTGGACACACCGGCTAATAGAAATAACTTTTCCACGAAAATAACATAATAAAGAGAGCTAGGAACGCCCTAAATTACTCTAAAGACTGCTGACCTAGCATACCCCATGTCCCTCATTCCCTTGACGGATTGCAGGTTGGATGAAAATGTAGGTGAAATGCTCTTTGTGTGTGTTGATATATGTTTGTAAATTCATGTGCTTATATAGACGCTCACCCGCGGTAGTTCCCGAGGGATATGTGTGACATAGGAGGGATGAGAGGGAGACCAAGTTTCTCCCATTAGACGCCGCCCCCTCCCCGCCCCAGCGCCCCACCTACCCACTGCGGGGGGCGCGGTCGCCCACCCACTCCGCGCCGCCGGCCGCATGACGCGGCGAGGGCGTCCTCGGGAACGGAGGGGCGGGCGGGGGGCGGAGGCATGAGGTTGGGGGGTGGGTGGCTGGAAGAAGAGAGAAGGAGAGAGAGAGAAAGTGAAGTCTCGTTCGCAACTCCAGGTGCCTGACGCGTCGATGTTACGATGCCATTATCTTATGTGGTCGGTGCCCGACTTAAACGTGCCGTTCGTGCTGGAGATTACTTACGTTGTGCTGCGTTAAATTCATTAATTGCAGACTCTTCCTCCTACTCCTGACAATGCCCACCGTATCCTTGCCATGAAGGTCTTTAAACAGTCCGGTTGACAGTTTTGTACCAAGACTCTTAGATTCCCCAAGGACTACAAACCTTGACGTGATGGAAGGGCTTGTACGTTCTGTTGACCACTAGTGTGTGCTGATGGAAGCAATGATATCCACTCCTGGTAGGATCACCCATACCAATAGTAGGGTCGAGGGAGAGGAGCCAGACGAAAGGTACTCCGCGCGGCGTCTGTTCCTCGGTGAGGGGTCTTCAAAGGACTCTTCGTTCTAACATTTTTTTTTAAATTTACTTCACCTTGCTCATTATACCAAACTTCAAATCAACTAACAAGTTGGCTACAGCTTTGTTGTTTGCCGTGGCGGGTTTATGTGGATTACCCAAGTCAGCCTTTTTTCTAATATTATCCCTAGGAAATTTGCCTTTTTGGACCTCATTATAGGTGTTGTACCGCAGTGGATCGGTGCACCTTCTCGAGCCTTTGGACGGCGAGAGAAGACGACGCACTCGTATTTATTAGGATTTGCTTTTAGTTTACAATCGTCAGCCCAATCCTCGAAGGCGTCAATTTGCAATTTGCGGTTATCAACCGTCCTATCGGTGTTTTTACCTTTGGCGACAGTGGTAGTGTCGCCTGCTATATTTAAAAATATTTTCTATATCTTTTTTGGACAATGCTATATTTTTCATGATCAACACATTATTATAATCTATGTTATTACATTAACTCTTACTCATATTAATGTGAGTTCTTCCCACAATATGCCCCTGAGTTATTCCTTTATTTTCACCAAAAACATGTTACGTTGTTTATTTACGCGATAAATTACAAGGTCTGTCTAAAAAATAACTAGATTAAATCTGGGAGGAAAGAAAATTATCGCAAGTCAAAGTACAAATTGCTAAAATTCTTCATGAGAGCACCCTTAGGTATCGACACATCAATTCCAGTGCCTTCGTCAGTCGTGGAATGCTTCCTATAAGGCATCAACAGGACCCTTGCTCAGTCGCCTTGTCATGGCCTTTTTGACATAATCCAATGGCCCAAAATGATACTCAAAGGGATTGTGTTTGGTCGCACTCAAAGGCCCCTGTCTCCTCACCAGTAAACATTTATTATAAGTAATTCGGGTCACTTTCACAGTGCTCCAAGGCAAGATTGTCCCACAAACAGTCTACGGACAGAACCTTGGGGACCATCTTGGCACACTTTTCTCAAGGCTGAATATTTTGTAACAATGCAATGGTTAATGTCCAATGTACTGTGGTTTTCTGAATATTGCACTCTTATGCAATCACATCCTGAAACTTGGGTTTCAATTAGAATTGAGCATGTGTCTAGCTTCTTGCACGTTTTCGTCACACTGTGTTGCTGATGGATGTCCACGGCATTCCTCATCGTCAACCTCCTCGTTACCCTCACAGAACATCTTAAGCAATCCGTAAACCTTCACTTGGGACATTTATCCATCTCCATAAGCATTTTTAACCATGGTCATGGTCTCTGAACCCAATTTTCTAAGATTAATTCACAATTTTATCGCATATCATTGCTCCATGGAAAGTGCCATCGTGAATTCGTGACACAACCCTCGACCAGAGTCCAGTCTAACAGCAATCTGCACTATGTCAGTGTGCACATTTAACTGACGTGGGTCGCATTGCTTTCTTGATATCTTCCATTGTCTTTCCCAAAAAAATCACCCCACTCCACCCATCTGAATTGGTGACAAAAATTATTCCACTTATTTTTGGTACGATCTCTGTATCAAGGATGGTCGCAAAAACTCACGTTATTGTAAATATTTGTTATGAAACTATTAAAAAAATTCTCATGAAAATGATTATAATATTTTTTTATCCTTAATTAGCGGACGAGAAGGCTTGAACTGGTATTATTAACCCTTCCGTTTGGAATCTTGCAAAGTATTATACATTCTTATAAGCACTGTTGGATTGTGGAGGTGTGCAGCGGGAATGACAATCGAACACTGTATGGCTTTTTCAAATTAAGGTCTAGGTCTGTGCATAAGTAGGTCAATCGTTGGGTATTTTCCCATCTACATCTACGCAGTACCCCACAAGCCCCCGTATGGGTGTGTGGCGAATGGTGTTAGGTCACCAGCCATGCATGCACAATCGCAGTCATGTCACCTCTACAAAAATATTAGTTCGATCATGCAATCGAAATTTTTTAATCACACCAAATAAAGTGGTTACATGCAACCACATTCCATAACAGGATACGTATATTCAAATTATACTGTAGATTTGTCAAAAATATTGGTCTATTGAATAAAAAGAATGTCATGCAGGAAGAAACATGTAGGATGTCGACAAATACACACGCTACCAATTCTAATTAGCCCCTGCGCGATTACTGTCATATCTATTTGGATCTCTAACGGTTCGAGGAAAGAACGACATTTTAAATCTATCCGTTCTACAATAAATCTTCCTGATTTTACGTTGGTGATCTGATCCACCATAGTAAGTGGGCACCTGTGATAACGGATGTCTTTAACATCTTCAGATAGGTAACCTGCCTCACATTTACGTGGTAAATTTAACCTGTATTTAAGCCAAAGATCACCTAGTGGCTCCTATCCTAACTATTCCAATAGTGTCGTGAAACTGCTACCTTGTTCATCGCCACTTTTCACAAAACTTTTCACTGCCCCCCGCCTCACGCCCTTGCGGCGGCTTGCGAGTTATTCGGTAAATGAAAACAAGCTGTTCTACGTTGCCCTCGATCTAGTTCCAAAACCTACCTCGTGAGGATTCCACACACCCGCAGCACACCCATTGTTGAACCTAACTAACGTGAAATAACAACGCTTCTTAACCCTCTGATTACAATCTCAAGTATCCTTTTTATGAATTCTAACTTTTTATTTGTTACTCCTCAAATCTCTAGAATACGTTTTTCCGAGAACATTTCCTTAGTTATCGTTACACCCAAATACTTTGCCGATTATAGGCTTGTTATGTTGAATCCCTGTATAGTGTAAATGTTTTCGAATGAAATACTCCTCCCCTAAAAAATTATTGAAACACATTTATTCAAATTTAATTCTAGCTCCCATGTCTCGCACCACCGTTGGGTTTGATTAGGGCCCTTAATTCCCCATTGCCAATGACGGCCGGGCATTGAGGGATCCGGGCTCGAATTCCGGTCAAGGTGGATGATTTTTACGCTTTGAAATTGTTGCATTGAAACATTAGTTCATTTGATTCTTAAGATATTATTGAATGAAACGGCTTGGGATGCACGAACGTTTATTCTACTACTCTTGGACAGAAATGCCGGCCTCGGTGACGGCGGGGTAACCTTCTCGTCTGCCATCCCAAGGGTCGCGGATTCGATTCCCGCGTGGATGGGTTTTCCTCCACCTTAGGCTCGGGTGTTTGTAATCGAGACGATTTATTTGTGTTCACTGTTAATAGTCCGATGTAAAGGCCTAAAAGTGCTCTTCTCGCACAGATGACATTAAGTGTTTGAAACCCGGGTCGTGAATAAATCTCTATTAAAGTGAAATTTGCATAGTTTGTCTCCTTTCCATCATGGATAAATTTCACAAGGTTAACCCTAATACCGTTCGGTTTGTTTAAGGCTATATAAATAAATAAAGGGCATAAAGGATTGGAAAATGATAACTGCGAAAAAAATAGAATATTTAAGCAAGATTAAGGTTGAATAAATAATTTTTAATTGACAGTTTACGGTGAAACTATGAAAAATGACGTAGCTGACGAACCCAAGGGCGCAGACATTAATGGAACTGAAAGTTTGCTGATAGGGAATTTTTCTAAAAAATTATCTGTCTACAGAAATCATAAAAAAAGTGACAACATAAGACGAATATATTATGAACGGAGTGCAGCGATGGACGGGGCTTTGTAGGTATGGTGTAAACATAACACTTGTTTGATGGTAAAGGTGCGGTTGGTAATTTTAAGTGTCATTGTATATAAGAGGAACAATAAGTTTGATATCCCACGTACCTAAAGTTATTCTCAGGATCATCGACAAAAGGATAGAGAGTAAGGCAAATGATTACTTAGGGGATGGTCAGTTTGGGTTTAGGAAGGGGAGAGGTACGCGTGATGCCATTCCAGTAATGAGATCACTAATCGAGAGGAATATAGGACACAATCAGGACGTATTTGCCTGCTTCGTAGATTTCGAAAAAGCGTTTGATAGAGTGAATTGGGAAAAAATAATGCGTGCATTGCAGAAAATAGGAATGGATTGGAGGGACAGGAAACTGATCCGCAACCTGTACATGTCTCAGACTACTCAGGTGCGAGTGGGGAACGGAGAGTCCGGATGGGCAGTGTTAGAAAGAGGGGTAAGGCAGGGTTGCACATTGTCACCGGTGCTGTTCAACGTATATGTGGAGGAAATGATTAAAGAGGCATGGGATGAACTGGAGGTGAGAATCAAGGTCGTAGGGGAATTCGTAAAATCGGTTAGGTTTGCTGATGACCAAGCATTAGTTGCTCAGTCAGCCAAGGGGTTGCAAGCATTGTTGAGTGAATTGGAGGTTCAGTGCGATAGATATGGGATTAGAATCAATATTAATAAAACAAAGGTTATGCGATTTTCCAGAAAGAAAAGGCTAAGCTAAACATTAAAATAAGAGGAGAAAAATAGAGCAGGTAGAACAGTTTACGTATCTCGGAAATGTTTTGGACCAACACGGTCAAAGTGGTAGGGACGTAAGGAGAAGAATTGCGCTAGGCAAGGAGGCTTTCTCAAGGAGGAGGGAGTTGATGACGGGGACGTTGAGTAGGGAGGGTAAGAAAAGAATCGTAAAAACTCTGATATGAACGTGGTCGCTGAAGCAGGAGGATAGACGTAGATTGGAGGCTTTTGAAATGTGGGTGTGGAGAAGAATGGAGAAGGTGAAATGGACCGAAAGGAAAACAAATGAGGAAGTACTGGAGATGGTGGGTGAGGAGAGGGGTTTGTTGGGAGAAATCCTATGGAGGCAGGAAAAATGGATGAAAGGCGTATTGAACGGTAGTGGAATGTTGAAGAGGGTAATAGAGGGGAGAATGTTGGGCAAACGAGGAAAGGGCAGGAATAGGATAGGGATGTTGGACAGGATGAAGGGAGGAAAGATGTACACGGAGATGAAGAGGGACCTGATGTAGATTAGGTTGCTGGATTGGGTTTTGTTTGGAGTTACAGAATGTTTATTTGATAGTTGTGTCCATCCAAAAACCTACCTTTACCGGTAGATTACCTAATAATAATGTATATAAGAGTACTTTGTCTCATACACGTACTTATGCACGCATGTGCATTGTGAGAGTGACCGTTGACCGTTGCCTACTAGAATAAATGCCTAATTGCCATGATATAAATTCTTAAATAATAATTAATAAATTTGTTAATGATTTTTTTGCAAGCCCATATCTAGAGTAGCTGAGCTATGTTCTTATTGTATTCAAAAACTCTTACATCAATAGGGCTGATATAATTTTAAACAATTATTTGGTATTCAATTGAAATTCGTCGAAATAATCTAAATGTGCGCATTTTAAAGACTGTCAGAATTAAGCGTCAATTCTATGTACACACACAGAAATTTGGCGAAAAAATATAAAGTTATTTTCCCAAAACAACGAATAAAATATGATAAGAGTCAAAGATTTCAATGTCCCATCTGTTGATTGGAGCTCAAATAGTTTTAAAACAGAGGGTTAAGGAATAAGAAACATCCTAGTCGGTATTAAATTCTACTATGTTAAGCTCCTAAAATCACCTCATCTACCAGGAAGGATAATATTCAGGATTTGTTAACTACGAATTAACCCAAAATTTTAAATATAGTAATTCTTAAAGAAATATGCGAACAGGGGGAAGTAAACGCTAATTTCTCCCAAAGTACGAAGTCTATCCAATAAATACGCAAACTGGTGCAATTTGGCGGCCATGACGCAGACTATAGTCCCACCCAATGGCGGCGCTAGTTGCCTGGGACTCAATGAGCCGTCTGTGCTTGGCGGATCGTCGAGCTGTGCGTATAGTGCCAGTTATGTTAGTTTCTGTTGTCCTTGTTTTTACTGTTTGTCGAAAATTAAAACTGACGAAATAGAGCAAACAAATCAGCATCAAGTTTTTGGTTCGTATAGTTTGAAATATGAAACTTAGAAAGTACAATTTCATTTGTTTACAGAGTGGCCTATAATGTCTAAAAATGAGCGTTACAGAGTTCATCTATTTTAATTTTAATAAACATAGGGAACACCGTAGTTCTGATCATAGCTTCCTCGATATCACGCACTCTAGAGACACTTCAAGTCATTCCAAGTGAGATATGAAATATTACACGGAAATGGCACACTGCGGAAGTTGCGAATCATTGCGACGGCAAGAGCTGTCAATATTAACAAAGATTCAATTAATATGGAATAATCTCTCTAACGAAGAACGGAACGAGGTTATTCCTGTTATAATATATCGCGGGCGAATACCAAAATGGGCCAATGAAAACGTGAAGGGGATTCAAAAGAAAAGAAAATTGCTGAAAATTTAAACGAGCCAAAAATACATTTTGACTCCATATAAGGGATGCCCGATGTGAGGGATATTCTGGGCCAACTCACTCGAAAAGAATAAATGCGAAAGAGTAATCAGCAGTTTGCAAAATGTCAAATTATTAAATTCCTTCTTTCAAAGGGTTTTCACCAATGTGTCATCGGACGTCTCCAATACCTTACCCATTAATTATTTCCGCCAGCCGATGCCCGAACTTGTTATTGCACTCAGAGGAATAGTAAATTGGCTGAAAAATGTTTACCCAAAAAAATCCTCCCGAGCCCGGCCAAAATCTAGCTCGCATATTTAAGGAACTACAGTCAAGAATAGCGCCGTATCCAGAATTCAAGTTTAAGAAGTCCCTAAGAGGCCACAAGGTCTCCAATGACTGGGACAAGCTGATGTAACACCTCAATTTACGACTTGTGACAGAGAAGAAACGACAGCTTACAGGTTTATCTCCCTCATATCCATATCATTTGAGGTGACCAAACATAATAATTGTTACTACGATAATGAGGCATCCATAGAGTCTAGATTTTTTAAGAAAACTCAACCGTTTTTCCTAAAGGGCAACGCTTGGTAGACAACTTACGCGAAATATTGTTAGAATTTTCGCTTAGGAAGAAATGTTCCTGTTGACGGGATTTTCTAAATTTTGAATAAAAAACCATCGACAATTGAAGATCGTGAGGGGAGAATGATGAACAAAATCATGATATTCTAATTTTTCCATTTAATTCTATTTCAATTTATCTAATGCTTCTCCATCTACAGGCACCCTCTAAGCCTGCCTGGACTAAGGTGTATGGTTAAGGGTTTCTACACTTACGGGGGAAATTATACATACTATGATGCGGAAGTACTCACGAGAGCAATATATCTTTTGGACGGCACAATAGAACACAGAATAAAACAGATAACACGTAAAAGGACACTCACACTGTAGATGATTTAAGCTTTCAGCCTACTCCGAGGCCTTCTTCAGGTCAGACTGACTGTCACCAAGCTTAACACCAAAATATCCCAAGTATGCACGTTTCACAAAGTCTGTAATATAGCATTTCTCCTATTTTCTTTTACCATATATTCCCCACAAACGTAACAAAACACATCAGGATTATTAACACAGCATCTTCGACTTGAGCTCATTTTTAGATGATGTTTTACAAAAAGTTACACTTTGAAGTAAAGTCCGTCCACCTGCTCCAAATAGCCAAGGGCAACTAATGAAACAAAAATGGCTGTCAAGAGAACAGAATACGTGGATGCCATCTAACGGATACCTTATGAAGTAATTTCGCCATCTTTTACCGAAGTCGATACAAACGATTTTTGTTTTTTAATCTCATTGGCCTACAATATAGAAATACTATATACATAAATCCTGGACAGGCCCAATTTTGATCACTAGTCGAGAGGAATATAGAATACAACCAGGACGTTTTTGCCTGTTTTGTAGATTTCGAAAAAGCGTTTGATAGAGTGAATTGGGAAAAATTAATGCGTGTATTGCAGAAAATAGGAATGGATTGGAGGGACAGGAGACTGATCCGCAACCTGTACATGTCTCAGACTGCTCAAGTGCGAGTGGGGAACGGAGAGTCCGGATGGGCAGTGTTAGGAAGAGGTGTAAGGCAGGGTTGCCCATTGTCACCGGTACTGTTCAACGTATATGTAGAGGAAATTATTAAAGAGGCATGGGAAGAACTGGAGGTAGGAATGAAAGTCGGAGGGGAATTCGTAAAATCGGTTAGGTTTGCTGATGACCAAGCATTAGTTGCTCAGTCAGCCAAGGGGTTGCAAGCATTGTTGAGTGAATTGGAGGTTCAGTGCGATAAATATGGGATGAGAATCAATATTAATAAAACAAAGGTTATGCGATTTTCCAGAAAGAAAAAGGCTAAGCTAAATATTAAAATAGGCGGGGAAAAAATAGAGCAGGTAGAACAGTTTACATATCTCGGAAGTGTTTTAGACCAATACGGTCAAAGTGGTAGAGATGTAAGGAGAAGAATTGCGCTAGGCAAGGAGGCTTTCTCAAGGAGGAAGGAGTTGATGACGGGGACGTTGAGTAGGGATGTTAAGACAAGACTCGTAAAAACTCTGATATGGAGCGTAGCTATGTACGGCGCGGAAACGTGGTCGCTGAAGCAGGAGGATAGACGTAGATTGGAGGCTTTTGAAATGTGGGTGTGGAGAAGAATGGAGAAGGTGAAATGGACCGAAAGGAAAACAAATGAGGAAGTACTAGAAATGGTGGGGGAGGAGAGGGGTTTGTTGAGAGAAATCCTATGGAGGCAGGAAAAATGGATGAAAGGCGTATTGAGCGGTAGTGGAATGTTGAAGAGGGTAATAGAGGGGAGAATGTTGGGCAAGCGAGGTAAGGGTAGGAACAGGATAGGGATGTTGGACGGGATGAAGGGAGGAAAGAAGTACACCGAGATGAAGAGGGACCTGATATAGATTAGTTTGCTAGGTGGGGAGTCACAAAATGTTTATTTGATAATTGTGTCCATCCAAAAACCTACCTTAACCGGTAGATTACCTAATAATAATATACATAAAACTTATTGACAGTTTATTTAAAATAAAAGGAACACCGCAGAGTGGTTATAAATTAGTATACTTATAGATTTATTTAACTTTGAAAATTATTTTCCGGAATATATCAAATATTAAAGCAACTAATCGTAAGATGTGCCATATCTAAAAAAGTAGAGCTGTTAAATAAAAACGGATTTCATATTTGGATTCATCTCTACAAATATAATTAAAATCACCACAAAGATTCCCGGCACCAAAAAAAATTTTTCTTGTAGGCCTGTGTAATTTTCCCCCTTGAGTGGTCGGATACAGTTATCCTAATGCCTTATTGTTCGTGGTTAAAGTGACATCTTAAATCCATCTAGTCTACGCCTAATATTCCCAATTTTAATGACAGGATATCTCCTACCGTAGTACCATGGGGATACCATCACTGCTAAAGACCTCTTCCAATTTATGCAAGAGCTTCAATCTATAATTTAACATTGGCTCTGATCTCGCTCTTCGCGCTGATTCTCAGCCTAGCTGCTCTAATATTTTGGATACGCTGCTAAATTTATCACAGCAACGTTTTACAAATCTAGCTCCTCTCCGCTGCACGCGATCCAATTCGGCATTCAATCCAACTTCACGAGGATCTCATTAATAGTAGCATATTCTAAATGACGCCCAACAAGGGAAATATAGCATTTCTCCGTGACCTTTTAATCACATTTACCCAGTACTCTTCTAATAAACCCTAATTTTTTTATAGCTTTCGGAAATGTTAGAGAGAGTAATAGAGGAAACGGGCAAGCTGAGGATCTGAATGCGGTAAGAAAGAGTCTCAAAGACGGGGAGCATCAGGGAGTCTTAGGAGAAGAGGAGCAACAGCAGAAGTGGAGAAGTGTACAAGTATCGGGGATTTTGGAAGAAATTATTAAGGAGAGTGATTTTCTTTTCGTGGGCGACTCCAGGCATTTTTGACGGCACCTTCCCAAAGGGGAGCGAGGGAGGATTTGGCGCATGCACGGAGTACATTTGTATTCTAAATGATGAAGCGAGGCGAGGTGTTGGCAGCTCATGCCAAATATTGGGTTAAGGAAGTCAGCACTCGAGAAATGGATTTAGGACCCACAGAGTCACCAAATTGAATGCGTAATTATCGACGGACGTCGTCTTCCGCCAGGTCTCTCATTCGCCAGAGGGAGGAGGATGGATCAATCAATCTTCTTTGTCTCTTTCACTCCTCCCGGGGCGGTCCCTCCAATCTCTGGAATGAGATCGGCGAGCTGGTTCCATCCGCGACGAGGATTCTAATATGAGAGTGCAGCAGGATGGAAGGGAGGGGATAGGAGGGAAATAGGGTGGGGGAGGGAAACGGGCGCCATTGAGATGGAATGCGAAGTACATTTCGAGAATATGAATAATAATGATGATGATGATGATAACGACGGCAGAAACAATGAGAGTAATGGGACACAAGAGACGGGTAAACAAATATTGGCGGCACTGACTCCATCTCGGGGCAAACGAAAGACAGATGAAGGCGACGCCCAGTGATTACAACCAACGCCATGTCGACGAGAAGAGGAGGAGGGGGAAGGGGAGGAGTGGGGGTGGGGCATCGGGGATATTAGAGGGCTCGTAATTACCACTCTCGCAATGTGCCCGCCCTCCCTGCCCCCTTCGCACGAGAGCCCCGCGTGTTGGATGGGGGGTGAGTGAGTGGTCCCACCAACCCTTTCTTCCCCCCCTCCCCCCGTGCGCCCAAATCGTCATTCCTTCGAAGTGGACAAGGGTGTCGAAAGAGGGATCTCAATATCTTAGAGCAGTGTCTCCTCTCTCCGATGAGCCTCGCCCCCCCCCACTTCAACCCCCTCTGTCTCAACCCCTCCGTGCATTCTCCCCTCCCGCTCCCGTGATTTCCCACCTAGCCTCCGCCCTTCCTCCCTGCGAAAACACTCGAGCATATTTCGCCCGGGTGGAATTCCAAAGGCGCCGTCCGCCAACTGTCCTCCCCGCCTCCTTCTGCACTGCCGCATAGGCGCAACGTCATACTGCCCATCAGAATATATCCACACCTTGCACTATGGCCCGCAGGCCGCCGCAATAGCGGGAGGTCAGTCACGCACAAATATTAGATAAATCATGCAATCAAATATTAATGGCTCATGTAAAAAAAAACAGTCGTATTACCACAGATACTTCGATACATTAAGGAAAAATTCATGCCTGTCAATAAATCATTAATTTTTTGCGTTAAAATAATTGTGTTTGATTGCTTCGTTTTCTATTTTATTATGAATGTTTATGGTGTTTGGACATACTGTGTACCTGAATCTATATGTGACGTTGCCAACCTCACTTTTTCCATTCCGGTGGTTGAATCTGTCTATGCGATTTCATCCCATAGTAGTTCCCTAGGTGTCGCAAGAAAACTCAGGTGCCATACATCTTTGTAAGAGTCCTCTTACCTTCTGTCTCCAAAAATGAAGAAGTGCAGAATATAATTCTTTCAACATGCCAGTTTACCTACTCACTTGTCGTGGTCAACTTAAACAGATCTAGCGGATTTTCTCTGAGATTTTTGCAATTCCTAAATTAAAGTTTTCTATGGATCTAGATAAATTAAAATACCTTTTTTTCTCTCACCATTAAATATCAAAATAAATAGGATACCAAACGCGTAAGAGATAATTAGAATTCGTGGTGTATATATTTTGTCGATATCCTGCATGTTAGCCTTTTTATAAAATAAACCCATCTGTTTAACAGCTCTCCGGCATGGTTTAAATATACGTATTCTGCTATTGAATATTGTTGATTGTAAGTGCTTCCTTTCGTATGACTAAAATTTTACTACCTAAGGTGTAGATGCAGATTCCAGATGTTCGCCTCGTATTCTAAATGAGACCGAACTAAAGCGGAGTGACACCTATCTCGTACCTTTTCATTACATGATCCTACAACCCCTACAATGACACCTACCTTCCTGAAAGCTTTTGTGGTTTTCGGTTTTGCCGGTTTCATGCGGTTCTTTTCATAACTAAGGGTGGTGCCCTAACACCCCCCGCCACACGCCCTTGCGGCAGCTTTTACAAGGTATTAAGTAGATGTAGATGTAAGGCTGACCCGCACATTCTTCTAATGAGTGTGCCAAATGAAAATGTCCTTAGTGCAACACTGGAATGTTTGACCTATTCTGAGATACTTAATTTGGTTCAAACTATTCTATAATTTACATCTTGTTTTCTCTTTTAATTCCAGATATTTAATACTGTACATTTTCCGATATTTAAATCTAACCTTTCCCCTCATAACACTGCGATATCTGATCTAAATCGCTTAGGAGCAACATTAACTAATAGTACTCATGAAATATATCAGCTTCAATGAACTCATCGATAACTACTTTTTCTTTTATGTTACATAAAATGTCCCTAATCCTGTTGACCACCTTCTTGCCAACACTAGATCTTACCTTTTGTATCAGTTCCTCTTGAGCGATTTTGCCGAAGGATTTCCTGAAATATTAAAATTGAAGCAGGCATTCGGGTGTTCCCTTCCCCTTATTGTGCAACATATGAATAATGGGACCAAAATATGTTTCGCTTGTTGCAACTTTCCCAAACTCGTGCTTGTGGTTCGCAGGGTGTGCTTTAAATGTCGAGAAAGTCTATTATATTACTGACAATGATATTTTCTATGATTTTTAGGATATCAATGTTAAAGAAGTCCATCTGTAATTACTGAAGTTCGACCTATTGTCGTCTAAATGCATAGAGGAGGTACCAGGGGCGGTCTTCCAGTCGCAGAAGAGGAGATATTGAATCTTGTTCAGTCGACTTTTATTTGCATTTTAGTACCATTAAAGCCACCGCCAGGGTGTGTGGTAGGGGGTGGGGGGCAAATACATACCAGATTAATTTTGACCCGAATATTTTTATCCCTACCGCAGTCGGACAATATTTTTCTGATCCTTTTTCGTTCGTGAAAAGAATTGCATCTTAAATCTATCTGTTCTACACTTAATCTCTCTAATTTTATTGACATTATCTCTCCTACCGTAGTGCGATGGGGATACTAGTACATTGTAAACATGACTGCTTAAGAGACCTCCTTTCAATTTATCCAAGAGATTTAATCTGTAATTTAACCTTCGCTCCGTGAGTGATTCCCAGCATAGCTAGCTGCTCTAGTATTTTGAATACGCTACTAAGTTTATCACAATCATGTTTTACAAATCTATCTTCTCTACGATGTACGCGATCCAATTCGGATCCAACTTCGTAAGGATCCCATATACTAGCAGCATATCCTAAATGAGGCCTAACCAGTGAAAGATAACATTTTCTTTTACCATTTCATCAAATTTACATCTACATCTACATAATACCCCGCAAGCCGCCGCAAGGGCGTGTGGGGGGGGGGGGGGTGTTAGGTCACCACCCAAAAAAGGAAAAAGAAATACCGCATTCAAAACCAACACACACATGCAGACCCCAATCCACAGCAGTTCATACATTCATAGAAACATCCCATCATTCCACGCGCATACAAACACACATCCACCCACATTTACTCCACAAGCATGCAAGTACATACGCTTAACTACAACAAATAATTGTTCCCCAGGATGCAGCAAGAAATTTACCCAGTACTCTTCTAATAAATCCTAATTTTTTGCTAGCTTGTCCACATATACCCCGAATGTGTTTCACTCAGGAGAGTTCGTGAGTGAAGGTAACGCTTTTAATCGAGTCTACACTTTCCATTTTGGTGTTCCCGATTCAGTAAGCGTTCGGGAGGAAATTGCTCTTTTCCAAATATCCATCATCATTCAGGCAAATAAATTTATCTTACCAGTGACTAAGCAGTCAATGTCGTTAACGTAAAGTAGGAATAAAAGAGGGCTTATATCACTTCCCTGGGGGACGCCCGAAGTGATTTCTACTGCATTGGAGCTAACTCCATCTAAGACTACTCTTTGTAGCCGACCAATAACAAGTCTTCTATCTAACCCAATATATTTTTACCTTTGCCTTCTTGTCTTGTGCGTGTATCGACTTGTAATTATGACCACCAATCCATCACATTTGCCACAATTACCCAATATCCTATTTCTATGCACTTTACCTAACAAAACTTTAGATAATTATTTTTATACCTTAATCTGATATCGTTCCACCATCTAAAGGAAGAACTCGAGAAAACGTAAGATGCTCACGTATGACGGCACATACCCTAGACGAACGAAACCTCGAATATCCTTCCTGATCCTAATGTATGGCATGCTCAATGCACCTTCCCCTCTCACTCCTCCCCCTCACATCCTCCGACACCATTCCTTCACCTTCTCCCGACCCATCCACGCCTCTCCGGGAGAACATCACTCCTCGGCCACTGAAGACTCCGAGGGATGACCGCCCTCAAAATATATAATTATCAGTGTCATTTTAATGTGCGCCATACTTGAATAATTGAAGCCAAAACCTTCGTACCTGCATCTTGCTGTTTCTCATGTTTTGTTTCACCGCGTGTACCAGGATTTTCCTTGGTGTGTGTATTTATATATATATATATATATATATATATATATATACCCCCACCACCTCCTCACACGCACACACACACTCGCGTACACGAGCAAATATGAAGCGAAGTGTGTCCATTAGTCGTAATGGACACTATCTTTGTCGCAGGCAAATGGAGACGCGGGCGGAGCGTGCTCCTTTCCTTTGAGAGTTTTCCAATCATCTTAATATTCCCGCCGAGCCGCCTTCCCAGAATGCACCCTCCTTCCTCCCCTCCCTCTTTCCCCTCCCCCTCCTCCGCTCCGCCACCCCCGAAGGTTGAGAGAGGGCGAAGGAATTGGCGGGGGTGAGGAGGGGCCCTAGAAGAAGCAGCTCCCCCTTCCACTCGACCCCGAGCCCAGAAACGCTGATGCATTTCAAGACGCGGTCAATGGGAACGGGGCGGTGGCCACAATCATTGCTATGACACCCAAGGATATGTGAGAGAACTTATTTTTTCCCACATCCGCCAAACATCCAAGAGTACAACATGCTCTCCCATTTACTACGCATAGTACAGAACTTTGCGATTATATTTTTTGAAATTAGCTTTCAATTTAAAATAAAAGAAACTGAGTTATATGGTCTCGTAAATTAATAAAATTAAATTAAAACTCCAAAAAGCCGTAAAAAGTCAGCACCACTCGTCCCGCAATGAAGACAAAATTTTTGACGTAATAATTTCCAGGAAAAGAAATTCCAAGACAGTGACCGACCACAACCTCTCGACCAGAACAGCCTTCTGCAGAAGTTTGCGGGAATGTTACTTCCTCGCCAGTGGCCAACTAGAGACCCAAACACTCAACCCAAAATGGGATGGTTAAAGGGAATCCGTTACGGATACCTAGGTTTGTGATCAGCTATACACTAAACTTCTTCTTCCCCGCCCCCTTTACTGTCAGTGGTTCTTCCAATTTTTGCCTTTTTGCCCCTACCGTCTTCAGCTTAGAGTATATATTGACAGTTTGTCCGTTTTCTGATTCACTTGCAACTTCTTGTTGCAAGTGCCTCCTGTTCTCAGTTCGCTGAGGAGGAATTAAATTCTGAAGCAATCCAGCATATTGTATGCAGTCTTATATAAAAAATAACTGAAGATGATACTGGTAAAATACTAAGAATTTATATTGATAGAAAACTTAACTGGGAGACCCACATCAGTCAGGCCTGTAATAAACTGAATAAAGCTGTTTGTATGTTAAACAAGCTCATCCTTTTCATTTCAAATGAGTATCGTTTAACACTTTATCATGCCTTCTTTTAATGCCATTTGAATTATGGTGTTTAGCTGTGGGGTCATTCCCCACATGTTAAACACATTTTGTTGCTGCATTCGCTCTCTTGCTAATATAACACCACGTGACTCCTGCGTCTTTTTTTATTAGGAATGGAATCATGACTGTATTTAGTTTATATATCTTTTAGACTCTGATTCACGTGAAAGTTAATCCAGAAATTTCTCAATTAAGATCTTACACAAAACTACACCACAAGGGGTAAAACGAATCTAATTACTACTTATGGTATAACTTTATCAACTTACAACACATTTCATAATATGAACATATGATTGTATAAATATCTGCTGACTCAGTTGAAATTTGACTGTATCCAGAGTTTCAAGAGTAGGGTTTACACCTGGTTACTTGCTCATCCACTTTACTCATTTGATGAATTCTTTTGTGACAATCTTCATCATATTTAAAAACTTATGTTTACATATTAAGTAAAATTTATATTGACGACATTTAATACGATTGTACCAAATATCAAAATGAATAAAGCATTATTATTACCCTCTTATCCATTCGAATGAACAATCACCGCTACTCCTGTAATTCTGCCTAACTCTCTTCTCTTCCCATCCCTTAACACGCAAATTCCTACAAACTTTCTTCGGACAGTGTTTCTCCCTAACCATCCCAGAATCCCTTTACAGTTTCAGGCTTAACGAAGTGGAATTCCTTCATAATGAGGATAGAAAAAAACTCTGCTTTTCCACATGAAACTATTTTTATGTGATATAGCTAAGTTTTTTCTCTACCCTCTTCCTAGAATCCCTACCGGATTTAGTAATCAATATAGAGGTGAGAACTCACGAATCCACGTACATTCCCGGTCTCATCGGTCAACACTAAATTCCTTTCCAGCATACATTACCCCCCCCCCTCCCTCACTGCCCTCGCATTTCTTCCCTCAAAAGCCTTCCATTCTGAACTGAAGGAGGCCTCAGAGAAGACCGAAAGCTTAAAATGTCTGAAATTTTAGTGTCCTTTTACGTGTACTCTATTTTATTTTTCTGTTCTATTGCACCGTCCAAATGTTACCTACATCTACATCTACACAATACCCCGCAAGGGCGTGTGGCGGGGGTATCATGTCACCGCCCGTAAAAGAGAACACTACTATGTGCAAAGTCAACACATCCATGGAAACCTACGCCTACAGTGTGGTATACATTCATGGAAAAACCGTTCCAACTTAGACGCATGAAGATACATATGCCATCAACTAACAAACAAATTCACCGTAGAATGTAATAAACATAAATCCAATAATGTGCAAGATAGAATTTGAAAAGTAAGAAAGCAAAATTCAACTACCACATGGATATGCAACACACAATGGACACGGGTAGGGAATCCCCCCACCCCCCAATGGACACGGGTAGGGAATGACTATATGACTATGTTAGCGAATATATTTAAAAACAAATTACTAATCTAGGTCTATACTCCTGCTTCAGTGACCATGTTTCCGCGCTGCACTTAGCTACGCTCCATGCCAAAGTTTTGACGAGTCTTGTCTTAACATCCCTACTCAACGTCCCCATCATCAACTCACTCCTCCTTGAGAAAACCTCCTTGCCTAGCGCAATTCTTCTCCTTATGTCCCTACTACTTAGACCGCGTTGGTCCAAAACACTTCCGAGGTGCATAAACTCTTTTACCTGCTCTCTTTTCCCCTCCTTTTTTAATATTTAGCTTAGCCTTTTTCTTTCTGGAAAATCGCATCACCTTTGTTTTATTAATATTGATTCTCATCCCATATCTATCGCACTGAATTTCCAATTCACTCAACAATGCTTGCAACCACTTGGCTGACTGAGCAACTAATGCTTGGTCATCACCAAACCTAACTGATTTTACGAATTCCCCACCGACTTTCCTTCCTACCTTCTGTTCTTCCTTTGCCACTTTAATCATTTCTAGATTATCAATAGTAATGTTATAGTCTATTCAAAAGCATGCATGAACTAATATTGGTGCAAGAATTCCTGGTACCCTTAGAATCCCACCCACAAGCCATTGCGGCGCATTGTGTTCACGTGAGTGTGTATGGCAGGGGTCGCCATGCCAGAAGTGAATGGAGTACCGGCTGCCACTGGCTGTTGTCTTCGTTTATGAAATGAACTCCCCCGCAGCAACATCCAAATGCCTCATCCCTCACAGAGTCAAGAGGGCGCAGACCTTTCGTGGGAGGGGGTAGGTCCTTCCAATTCCCTCCTCATCCCCTTTGGTACACACTCCCTCCCTTTCCGTCTTATGAGGAGGAGGGACGAGAGCCCCCCCGGCCGAAACCGAATGAATGGACATGTAAAGGCGAGGGGGTTGGGAAGGGGGGCGGGGAAGGGATGTGGTCGCCTTCGATAATTAACTCTGATCGCCGCTGGCGCCACTTCCCTTGACGTGGTTTCGCGTTTCCGGCGGGTCCCCGTCAAGCGGAGGTCAGCAGCCAGTCACTTTTTCGTTTGATGGGGTCGCTGGGTCGTCGTTGAACTCGATACGGGGGCGTTGTTCAATTTGTTGGCGGCAGGAATAAACATTGTGACCGCGTCACGGACAGTATTCTATTAGCATCCTAAGAAATATTCCCACTTAAATGAAAAAATATATTCATTTAGATCCTGCAGTCCCCAATATAAATTGGCCACAACATTGAAAAGAACAGAAACACACTCTACGATATATATTTCTTTCTACAGGTCCACATTAACAGTTATCTCCGCAAGACTCCTTCGTTTGAACGAGGGTAGGCTGAAAACTAATGCAGACATGCTTGGAGTACACTAAAACACGTCCTTCGGAAGCACTCCTGGTGGCATTATTGAAGTAACATTCCCCTTCAACGCGCATGCGCAGGTTTGAGATCTGAGTGGAGCACTAATACACATCTCAATACTTCCGCTTCTCATAATACACTGGATGAATGTAACGACCTCAAACCAGGAGGTCTTTGAACGGATGACCAAGAGCAGAGTCAAGTGTCATTCATAGATATATGAATTATATTATCTAATTTCCCATTTTTGAGGCCTGATATCTTTTAATGGGTTGATTGCTCATGAAAGAGCAGTGCTGTGCTTTTTTGGTCACGTTTATACAATGGATTGAGAGTCGTCTCACCGAATAGATATTAGGTATTAGTGACTGACGTTAGGGGAAGGAGCCCTTGGTGAAATGTGGCAGAGGAGAAGGCTATTGCTCCGCATCGCCACTCAAGGTCAGAAATTTCAATTACATACCGACTTTATCAAGATAACGTTTCCGTATGCATTCATACAAGGTAGTGATAATTCGACCGCTTACCAATCATCTCGAATGGAGTGATGAATGATGACATAAATGACTCATCGTGATACATACATACATAATACATAATTAGGACTTGATCGTCAGTCAAATGCTGATTTTACCTCCAACACATTCATTGTTTTAGTCCAAAGAATTTTGCAAAACTTCCAAAATAATTTAATTCTATTTTACGGAAATATGCACGCCTGGAACGGACACGAATGGGAGCAGATCGGTGCAGACGGAGGAAACGTAATCGCGCGCCACGTCCCTCAATTCCTCAACTTTTTTTTATTATTATTAGGTAATCTACCGGTTAAGGTAGCTTTTTGGATGGACACTACCAATAAATATTTTGTGATTCATAACAAAACATAATCCAGCAACCTACTCTACGTCAAGTCCCTCTTCATCTCTGTGTACCTCTTTCTTCCCTTCATCCCGTTCAACATCCCTATCCTGTTCCTGCCCTTTCCTCGTTGGCCTAACATTCTCCACTCCATTACCTTCTTCAACATTCCACTACCGCTCAATACGCCTTTCATCCATTTTTCCTGCCTCCATAGGATTTCCCCCGACAAACCCCTCTCCTAGCCCACCACTCGTAGCATTAATAACTCCTTAGCATCTAATGGCAAATCGGCGAAATTGAAAACTAGGGATATTATGCTCCGACAGGTGCACGCTGTCAAAAAAGGACACCCTGCTCCTGATCTTTCTTTAGTTTAAGCATTTGACAGTGATTTATTTCGCACTCATTTTCGTCTCACGGCGGAAGAGAGGCGATGTGATATTGTGCTCGAAAGTTTCGACTGGCTCCTTTGAAAGTTCCCTCGTTCCGGGCGATCTCGTCCCTCTATCTTCTTCTCCCCGTGTTGCGTCTGCAAGTAGTTCCCCCTCACCCCCAAACCTATCACCCGAGGAAGCGTCCGCGGAGCGCGTGCGTACGTGTGTGCGTGCAAGGCGGCCCCTGGCGAGGGACGGGAGGGAGGGAGAGACACTGTGCGCGGCGAAGACGCGCTCCCCTCGGAGATGCGAGGCGAGGGAGGGGGTGGACCGCCCCCAATGCGGGCCGCCCCCCACCCACCCTCTTCCGTCGGCCGTTTAACCGGCTTTCGTGCCTCCCCTCCCACCCACGCAAAGCGCCCGCCCCTTCCACCACCCCACCCCCACCCATCCCCCCTCCCCCCTCCACCCGCTTCCTCTCTCAAGGACTCAACCGGAGGGCAAAGGACCAAATGGGCGCGGGAGGGGCGGAGGAGGAGGAGGGGGGTGGAGAATGGACCCCTCCCCCTCCCCCCTCTACCTGGTGGTGACGGTCCGCTTAACTGTTCGCCTGTCATTATGTCACGCGGGCCGCGCTAAACTCCTCCTTCCTCCCCCTCCCCGCCGCCCCACCCCGCCACCACCCGCCCCTCCCACACCCCCGCCCTCCCCCCGGTGCCTCCCCCGGCCCATCCCCGTCAAGGGCAAGTGGGAAAGGCGGGAGGGGGAGGAGAGGAGAATCCTGAATCATGGGGGAGAGGGGGGGGGGGTTTGCCTAACTCGCTGCTGTGCTCTCCTCGCTCTGCGGGGCGGTGTGCGCGCCGGTATGGGCACCTCGTCGTGTCGAGAGTGCAAGTGCGCCCGGGGGCTCCGTCCGGAGGGAGGGAGACGCTCACTCCCCAGGCACCCATTCCTCATAGTTGTGCTATTAGTCAATCCACTCTCGATGAACTCTTTAACTGATCATTCAACTAAACCCATTTCGATTCAAACTATCAGTTGGTCGAACGAGTTCAAAGACAGTGAAAGTGAAAAGCATTTCTACAATTGGCAAAATATTTGTAGGATTATGGCTAAAGAAGACATTATAATTACATTATCCTCTTTGAGTATCATAAACATTTGCCAATTTTTTTAAATATTTTGTTCGGCATCTACTACATTTTTTACATGCACTCGTATTTTATAGCCCACGTCGACTTTATTAACTTTTGAGGAAGGATGTTTCGAAACAAACTATTCACTTGGCAGATTAAAGCATTTCCAAATGATTTCCAAATAGGTATTTCATTAAAAATTGATGTTGGAAACAAATATACGTTATAGTGCAAAAAATTTAAAACCTGGTGATTTGCAATGTAGGAAAGAAATAAGTGCTGACTTATGTATCATTATCAGAATATTCCGTGCGTGAAAACGAAAAGTACATATAAATTAAATATTAGCTAGAGAAACGACTATAATGACGTGATTCTATAATACTTTAGTAAAAAATGAGGTATTGACAGGTAGATTTCAAAAGTGATAGATTTAAGTTCAGAAGTACCGCAGGGTAATATACTCTTACTCTTCGTGATATACTTACGATAACAAACTAAAGTACGCATATAATTATACACGAACAATAACAAACTAAAGTTCTCACATAAGCAAAAATCTTAGTAATTTGAAGATAGCCCGGTATTTGTGGAGAAATAAAGGCACCAAGAGATTGTGGGACAATTTTGAGTAATTTTGACCGAATATCGGAGTGGTGTTCGGAAGTTCGGGTCAGAATAAAATTTTAATTGGTAAATGCAAATTGATATGTGACTGATAAACTAAAGTATAGCATATAAAATATTTGGGATCGAATCAGGCAAATAATAACAGGTTAAATACATTTGTGGTTCACTTTCAGTAATCTTTTCCAGGTTTATTCATATCAGTAGAATATGCGGTTCAGCTTGAAAGATATTGAGCTTCATTAGAAAGACTGAAGGAATATGTAATGAAACGGTAAGTGAGAGGAGTTACGCCATGTTACATTTGGAATACGCACAAAGTGTTTGGGATACTCGGGGAAAACGTTTAGGATTTGGAAAAGGCTCTGAGACAATCCATTAATGCAATAAAAATTGCAACAAGAAAAGAATAAGCGTGACGGGTATATTATTAGTAAACCGTCTTGGATGCAAATGGAATAAATTTACAATGAAGATATCTTAGTGAAGATGTTGCAATTAACATTATTCTCATTTTTGGAAAAATTTTGTATGTTTATTGGTAAATAACATTTAAGCAAAACGTAATTTAGATTATTCATGCCTCGTGAAGAATCGCTCTCTGCTACATCCCCTAGGGGTGGCTTGCAGGGGTAGATGTAGATGATTGTCGTATGAATTAGTTTGGGTGTTAGCATCATTATAAGAATGCAAAACGATAATTAATCGTAAAGAAAAAAGCAGGAAGGTTGTAGTAGGAGGCATCTTAACCAAACCTTCCTCAAGTTTACGGTCCCGGTAATTTTTTTTGTTTACATTGATTCACGACCGTAGTAGCTACGTTCCTTGTATATTTAAACATTCCTTGTATATTCAATTAACAAAATACATAGTAATACAACACTGCTATAAGGAAAACGAAATGTCGTAGAATTGGCAGGAACTAAGGAAAGGAGGACTAACTAAGGAAGGAAAACTAAGAAGTACCAAGTGGAATTAGAAAAAAATATTGGTGAAGACGGGGAAACGGGTAGGATAGAAGAAAGCATGAAACATTAAAAAAAGGGATATCAAAATCCTCAAACGAATTTATAGCAACTGCTAATAGGAAATAGGAAAACGATAAGGTAGCCATGGATTACTGACAACATGATTAAGAGGAAAAATGAGATGAGATGAAGGAATGAATAAATATGAAAGGAATCAAACAAGAATTATTCGGAAGAAATTACACAGACATTAATGATAAAGAGGCGGGACAATATTAGCGTGATAGAAGCGTAGTGGAAGACGGAGTAAGAGGATATGGAGATTTAACTTAGAATATTTGAATGCACTGTACAAAAAGGCAGGAAATCATCATGAGGAAAGAGAAGGGAAAATCCCGAAACTCAATTAAAGGAAAGGCAAAACAATTATAAACTGGACCAAGAAAAACTCCAGAGAAATGGAAAGAATAGATAGGGAATATGTATAACCCGGGTATTACGTCAGTAAATTTAGATGTACACGTAGGAAGAGAATATGACGAAGATTTGTTTAACTTAAAACCTGGCATACTAGTCCTTGACATAGAAAGAGCATTAAAGGATTTCTTATCGTTTGAGTTTATAAGCATATTTAGCATCCCCAAGGAGATAATTAAGGGTTCAGGATAGCGTAGAAGTAAGGGATGTTACGGGTTAATTATTAGGATTTATTTAGGAGGAATTTGGCTTGAGGAGTTTGTTACAAAAGTGTTAGTTCTAACACGCAAAAAAGGATAGGCGGCCGGATGTACAGAAACACAATACCCCACAAGCCGTCGCAAGGACGTGTGGCAGTGGGTGGTAGGTCACCAGTCATTTTCCATTTTTTCCCTCTCTTTCCTCATGTACAAGGCACCCTGCGATTCATTCAAAAACCGCGTGGACAGGGGGTCACCAAACACCATTAATGAAACATTCCTACACATATCACGAGTATTACATGGTTTCAAGCTGTTCCTGACAAAGAGGGCAAGAAAAGATTGAAAGAGGACAGGCAAACATGCAATTCAGACACTTATTACCGGTTAGTATTCTACACGTTCCAGATGGACAATCCGCAAATACAATATGGTTTATATACATTCGCGTACACCCCACCTGGCACAAGGGCGCACGGCGGGGGGACTTATGATGCCAAGCTTGGAGAGTTTTGTGGGATTTTAATCTTGCATACCCCAATTCCCGACAGCGCGTACCTATTGATGATGAGGACTAAAGAAAAATAAGTTAAAATTCACACGTAGCAAAATTGATTACCACTGATGAAAGGGTGGAGATAAGGGAAAACGAATACTTAGGGGATGATCATTTTCGAATACGGAAGTGGAGAGGTGCTGGTAATCCCATACAGGTCTGTAGCAGTAAGTCGGTAACTAATAGAGAGGAATATAAAATTAGAAGGGAATTGTATCAATTATAATGTATTTTTTCTATCGTGCATTTCGAGATAGCGTTGAATAGGGTGAATTGGGATGAATTAATGAATGTGTTGCAGAAAATAGGAATGGATTGGAGACATAGGTAAATTATCCGCAACCTGTATATGACTCAGACTGCTCGGCAGCGAGTGGGGTACGGAGTGTCCGGATGGACAGCGTTAGGAAGAGGAGTAAGGCAGTCAGGTGCCAATTTTCACCCGTGTTGTTCAAGGTACATGTATATGTGAAGAAAATGGCTGAATAGGAATTGGAAGAACTGAAGATAGAGATAAAAGTCAGTGAGGTATTCATAAAATGAGACATGTTTTCAAATGAACAAGCTGTAAATGAAAGTAGAAAAACTTTGTTACAATCCACCACTTTATTTTCGATACTACTAGTTTCGACGCTACGGCGTCATCCTCAGGTACAAATCTCTCCTCTGTACCTGAGGATGACGCCGTAGCGTCGAAACTAGTAGTATCGAAAATAAAGTGGTGGATTGTAACAAAGTTTTTCTACTTTCATTTATTAAAATGAACTTCCACAAAGTTGAGGCTGAAACTATTGAGATGAACAATCTGTATTTAGCCAATCAATCAACAGCCATTGGTGAACGCATCATAAAATAATTTTGGACAGTATGAGATGAAGTTCATTTCAAATAAAACAAGGGTTATGAGGCTATATAAAAGGGAAAAGCTCAGATAAAAGTTAAAGTTGGAGAGTCACAAAGTTATTCACGGATAGAGCAGTCAAGACTTTTAGGTACTGGACATATACGTTTTTACGATATCAATAGAGTTATGGCTCAAAAATTTGCATGGACGTGATTTTGACTATCGCGATAAATAAGGGCATTAGACAACGCCACTGACTGATTCAAGGTCTAGTTCTTTCTTTGCCTGATATTCAATCATAACTAAATCAATCACGTGCTTGAACATATGAACTTAAAGACAAGTATTTAATGATTTAGTGAACCTCAGCAATTATCCATTATATATACATACATGATGTGTGAATGTGCACGGTAGTTTGCGGTTTTGAGCAAATATATTATATATTCAAGTGCACGTATGAACAAATATTTGTGCTTTTATGGCTGTCGCTCTAACACCCCCTGCCCCACACTTTTGCGATGGTTTGCACGATTTTGTGTATACGTGTGCGATCCTACAAAATCCTCCAGACCGCTTTCTTACCTAGAGCAGGAGAGCGATCGGATAATCATCACCTGGAGGATTGACGGTTTTTTTTTAAATAAAACCACTTTGCTTTTCCACATAAACTTCTGTTTAGTGGAAGTTTAGTTTATGTGGAAAAGCAAAGTGGTTTTATTTTTAAAAAAACGTCAATATGAAGATTTTCCACCAAGTTACGCCAGAAAATGTTTTATTTATCATCTGGAGGGTTTTAAAAAGTGAACTCATGCGTAGAACGAACAGAAAACCTGGAAACCATCATCTCTTTAATGAAATCTGGATGCAGAAGTTTCGTATTAAGCTCCATTAATTTTAAGAAGACCACTGACTCTATAAACCCGGACTCTACGATCAAAATTTCGTTTATGTTCATAGATGATCGCTATCATTCATCAAACACTGACAGCCCGTACACCCAGATTTAAGTTTACTTTCAGTTTAGGTAGGCTTACTGACGCCTTTGAAATGAAGAAACGGGTCTGGCAAAGGGGATTGGCTTTTCCCTTTGGATTGCCAACTACATTTCAGAAAAACATACGCTATAGTGACGAAAGAGCTTGTGCTGGAAGCATATTGAGAACGTGATCGTAATGGAATATACAGTAAGAACAGGAGAAGTCAATGATGAACATTCTCGCTATTGAGGATCACCTTGTATTCCTCTTGACTTCACAAAGTACTGCAGGAGAAAAAATTAGTCAAATCCAAATATTTAGAGTAAAAAGAGAGGCCAAAAATGCCGCTTGATAATAACGTTATCAAGTTCTAAAACGTTTGGAGATAAATGGAAAAAGAATCGCGTAATTTGAATAATTCAAGTATAAGGAGTTAGGGTTAAACACTCTTTCTAAAATTTTCTGAGGTCGGAAATTATTCAGACCACCCACGTACATATTTTCATGTCTTGCGATGAATAAAAAGGGCTTGGGGAAAAATGAAAATTAATATAAGGAAGATCTAGGGAATAAGAGGCAATGGGCACGACAAGGCACCCTCACGAGCTACTATATATCTTGATGGAGGAAACATGGATATCAAAGGGAAAGGAGAATAGCAATTTATGGACACTTAGTGAAAATGAAAGATTAAAAATTAAACAATAGGACTTGGAAGTTATCTCATATTGAAAAGAAAATGGTGTAAGTGGTCTGAGTGTGGAAAAGGATTTGGGAGAAATGTGAAATTTATACTTAAGAAATCATGAAGGAACGGAAGGTGCTCAGGAGCAAATTAGTTGGTTTTCGGACCTATGGGGGGACAGATGATAAGAAAAGGAAACGCAGCAAGAAGCGGAAGGAGAGTTGGAGGAGGAAAAATGAACGCCGACAGTAAGATAAATAGTGGAAACGTCGTTAAACATTGTTAAACTGGTTAGATCTGAAACAGAAAGGTAGATAACAAACAAGTTCAAAAGTTACACTAAAGGAATTATTATGGCCCCTCACTATTTAGGTAGACTCGACCACAAAGATTAGATAAGGAAGATAGACTCCAGTGCAGATAGATTCAAAAACTCGTTCTTTCCCAGAAAAATCAGAAATCATAACAGGAAGAAACCAAAGCCACTATGGAAATATTAAAAACTTTCAATTTACAAGTCGGGACCAGATTAAACATTGCGTAGACAGATGGTATGTTCGTAGGTGCGTGCGTGTTAGTTGATAGTATATGTATTTGCATAAACGTAAAATATAACCGTTTCTGCATAAATATATACGTCTTTCTGGGTGTAGATAGGCCCATATTTGTTGGTTTTGGATGTGGTTTTATTCTCTTTTACGAATGGTGACCTAACGCCCCCCGCCACTTGCCCTAGCGGCGGCTTGCGTGGTGCTACGTAGATGTAGCCCGCTAAGTCTAAAAGACAAGTACAGACGTACAACATGGTTCACTGTAGGCGGGCAATTACGTCTGGAAAATTCTGCCATTCTGGTTTTAATGTATAGCATTTACTCGAATGATCACAGCATCCACAATTGCATTCAATTTCAAATTTTCATTGCTTATTATTTTTAGCCATTATTTGTGCTCTAAGCTTTTTTGATTTACTTACTTTATAATTGGTTTGATCAAAGATCGGTGTGAAATCGTCTAAAAGCAAGCGAAGAGGATGCGTTGGCACCTTCAATCGGAGGTCCTGGTACTTCAAATTTTCGAAATCCAATTAATAAATTGAGAGAGAGCTTTAGAAAAAAAGAGACATTGTTTTTGAGTAAATTCAAATATCAGAATCGCTGACATTCTGGCCATAGTCCCATCCTTCGATTCTTCTAAGTCAACCGCCTTACACCACCCTAGTTAGTCTATGCACGATTAATTAATTTATTTATTTAGCATTAGTGCGAAAACAGTACTTCGACCTTTACATCGGATTTTAAACATTGACATAGCACTTCAATGTAACAATTTCAGAGAGTAAAAATCATTCGCCTTGGATTTTTACACTGAAATGTTTGCATTGAAATGCATGTTAGCGGATGGCTCCGTTAAAAGTTACTGTTGCAGCATCTCCCGCAGTTTCTTGAAAATTGATGTAGCAATTTGACAATTACATACACCCAAGTCCTGGAAGGAGGAAAAACCACCTAGGTGGGAATCGAACCCGCGACCTCTGGATTGACAGACGAGGACGTCACCTCACCGCCATCGGGGCCGGCGATATTAATGATAATAGTGATAATCAATGGAAGATCTAATATGTTTGGCTGGTGCCCTAACACCCCGCCACATTCCCTTGCGTCCATTTTTCGAGCGTTGCGTGGATATAGCTTAACTAATACATAGGTCATCAATGTCTATCATGAGTAGCATGGGCCCTGTGAAACTTCCCTGCGGCACTCCTGAAGTTACTTCTGCCTCTAATGATCAAAACATGACGACGACCGCTGTTTGTTTAAGATTAAGTAAGAAATTCATGGCCCATTTAGATAATTCCTCGGTGATGCCATAGCTTTGTGTATCGATTTCTCCAGAAGGGCCTTGTCGGAAGTTTTCTTTTAATCTAAAAATATCCCCTGGTGTATTCCCTTTCCACAAGTTTAAGTTGTCATGAGAAAGGCCAAATTGTACTTCATACGACCTACTTTTCCTTAACCTGCCCTGGTTTCGGTGAGGTACGTATGTCCCTACTGCGGAGAAAGGACATTTTATTGCAAACAATGTTATGCTCAAAGTTTTTGCAGAATGTCGATAATAAAGCAATTAGTCTGTTATTACTGGAATTTTCGCGATAGCCGCCTTCATGGAAATTCTATAAATACACTTGTGGGTTCTCTTACCTTTTGCCGGCCCTGTTGGCGGTGGGGTAAAGCCCTCGCCTGCCAATCCAGAGGTCATGGTTTGGAGTCTCACCTAGGTCAGTTTTACTCCACTCAGAGCTCTTAAAACTGCCTCCTTCGCTTAACTCTCGTGGTGTGTTCGTCTATCCAAAGCGCTGTCTTCTGCGGTTCCTCGTTCGTGTAATGAACTCACGAACGATTGAGAGGCTACCAATAGAATGCAAGGACAGGCCATAGGTCAATGAAGTTAATCCCAACATATCAACAAATATAGTATACCCCAAACTACTATTTATGATTTCAATGCGGCTCTAAAACATTCTCTCACGGTCAACCCGCGGGACGATGCTTCAAATTCTTAAACTTACGCAGACATTTGACTTCGCCCCGACCCGCCTCACCAGGAATACGGCCATAGAATGCAGAATTCCTTTGGAGGCGTGGAGCGGGGCGTCGACACTGCAGACAATATTATCCGTAATTGGTGCGACCAGCGTCCCGTACAATTCGGTGAACTGTTTCTCTTTTTTCGTCTAATTTTCAAAAGTTACAAGTGCCTCGAGCATTAATACAAGATCTGTGCTAAAGGCATTGGGACTTATTTTTTCCCGGATAGACGTGCGGACGGGCGGCGGTTTCTCTTGGTGGGTTCGAGGGAGGGATACACTCGGGAAAAGTTGGAGCCCGGTGGCAATTGGCTTCCAGCCTATGCATAGTGCGGATCATTTGTTTGCGAAGCCACTACAACGTGACATCTTTACGCTCTGTCATAGACCGGTTATTGGAACAGCGCTACGTCATCAAATTTTGCGTGATTTCAAAACTGTGAAAGAAACACATGATATGCTCAAGTTGTTTCGGGAGGGTAGAGAAGATTTTGAAGGCGCCGAACGTTCAGGACGTCCTTCGGCCTCATAATCTGTAAGAGTGTAGGCTTTGTTGGACGGGGAATGAATATTAAGTGTTTGTGTTTTTTATGATGAATTTGGCATCCATAAAAGTGATGCGCATAAACTTGTTACCAAAAACATGGGCATGAGAAAGGTGTGCGCGAAGTTGGTGCCGCGAGTGCTCTCGGATAAACAAAAGGAAACTCGCACGCGGATCCGCCAAGAGCTTCTCGACCATGGGAGTGAGATTCCAAATTTTTTTAAGTTGCCCCATCAGAATTATTCCTCCTCCCCCGTCTCAAATCCAGACTGAAAGGACGTCACCACGGCTCGGTGGAAGCGTTACAGCAGACGGTGACGCGGAAGCTTAGCAACATTCCGGGCGCCGCCGACCAGAAGGCCTACGAGGCTTGGCGTCCACACACCGCTGGCAGCGGTGTGTGGACTTCGAAGAATTTTGAGCGAATGTTTCGATTCTGACGATAACTGTTTTCTTAATCGACTCAGTCCTACTAATTTTGGGACAGACCATGTATTTGTTTACCTTTCTATTTGAAAACCTTATTGCCTTCGTTTCGTAGCCGATGGTTCTCATGCCAATTGTAGCAGCATCTACGGCTTAAATCCTGGGAATCGGAAATATCTCTTCTCCGTTCTCCCTCTGGACCGTAGGAGGCCGGAGCCTTTGTCCGACGTGTGACCCCTTACCTCCCCCGCTACCTTTGTTCCGAGAATCCCCCTCCTCCCCCATTGCCCTTCCTCGTCCAACCTGACCCAGATGACCACCCACAGAGAGAGAGAGAGACCGGCGACTCTCGAATAATCTCGATTATGTCTCACGTGGATCCACATGCGGTGCTGCGCTCACTCGGTCCCGCACCGTGTTCGCCCCCTACCCTTCCCCTTCACTCACCGCCCCTCAAACGGCGCATGCGCACCGCCTCGAGTGATCTTGCAGGAACATTAAGCATTCAAACTGAATAATACCTACTTCAGAGCATGAGTATTCAATGATTGCAAATCATAATGCAGTTTCTTTGATTAATCGACATTTTCACAGTGGAGATATAATTCTCCAGGTCCGAAATAAAACAAACGGGGCTGTAGACTTCCGGCAGAGCGCGCTACAGCTCTAACAGCCAATGAAATCGGCCGGAAGTGGAGGAATCCGGGTTCGATTCCCGGCATTCGGGAATTAGTATTTCCCCGCTATGAAAAGTTTCGCATCCGCTAGAGTACTCAGCGTGACATCGCTTCAGTTTCATTGAAAAGAATTTATTTGAATGGAGGCATCAACCGCAATTTCACTGAATTGACCGACACTGTTGCCCACACCGATTACGTACCGTTGTTCTCAGCCGTTTGTATTGCCGATGACCCTCATTTTTTCCTTTCCATGCATTGAATTCACGTGAATCTGTTTCATTTGTCTACTGATTTGGAATCAGAGAATTTAAAGGCGATTTTCAATTTATTCAATGATGCCTTCGGATTTTGGAAGTGCATTCAAACCATGGAGTGGCGGGAACAAATTCCAAGAGGGATTTTGGCAGTCCCATCGAAAATTAGAGAAGGGGGATTTTCACCTTTGGTATTACTTCCTGGGAAAAGGAATGATAGAACACAGAGAAAGTAAATGGAATTTCTTCGGGAACTTGTTATGTGTGAATGTAACCTGCGATACACACTTACGGCAAAATCGGAAACAAGTACCCGAATATTTTTATTTAGAATCCAATATTTCATCATTTTATCAAGCGCAACATTTATTTCACGATGTCTGAGAGTTTGTGAACGTAAGCAAATATATATATTGTTCGTTCTTTATGTGTGTTCCTTTCCCCTTTCCTCATATCTATTTCTATGAGAATGAATATTTGTTCGCCGTACGGCGGGATTTCGTGTTTTAATTTGTATTTAGCCAATGTTGCTCGTCTCTTTTTCTGGCTATGCGTGCCATGAAACGCACCGTTCCTATCCTTTATGATGTTGTACGCTGGCTAACCTACTGTTCTTCTTCTTCTTGTGTTTGTCTATTTCTCCTTTGGTGGTTGTAACAGCTCCCTAACGCCATCTTTCGGGCAATAATTCGGAGCATTTTGGCGCTTTATAAGATCGCAGATTTCATGTAAAGTACATTTTCTCGATAGCTCAAGTGGTTAAAGCCCTCATAATCCCGTCAAGTGGAGAGATCCGGTGTTCAAGTCCCAGTCGAGGAAAATATTTTGACATTATCGGTCTGCTTGATTCTACCTGTCCCACTTTTCCTGTGTACGTCCTTTATGTATGTTCCTTTCCCCTTTCCTTATATCTATTTATATGTGAATGAATATTTCTTCGTTGTACGGCGGGATTTCGTGTTTGAATGTATATATATATATATACATATATATATATATATATATATATATATATATATATATATATATCGATGATGCGGAAGTACTCACGAGAGCAATATAACTTTTGGACGGCACAATAGAACACAGAATAAAACAGATAACACGTAAAAGGACACTCACACTGTAGGACTCGGAGTAGGCCGAAAGCTTAAATCATCTACAGTGTGAGTGTCCTTTTACGTGTTATCTGTTTTATCCTGTGTTCTATATATATATATATATATATATATATATATATATATATATATATATATATATATATATATATATTATTAGGTAATCTACCGTTTAAGTTAGGTTTTTGGATGGACACAACTATCAAATAAACATTTTGTGACTCCCCACCTAGCAAACTAATCTATATCAGGTCCCTCTTCATCTCGGTGTACTTCTTTCCTCCCTTCATCCCGTCCAACATCCCTATCCTGTTCCTGCCCTTACCTCGCTTGCCCAACATTTTCCCCTCTATTACACTCTTCAACATTCCACTACCGCTCAATACGCCTTTCATCCATTTTTCCTGCCTCCATAGGATTTCTCTCAACAAACCCCTCTCCTCACCCACCATCTCTAGTACTTCCTCATTTGTTTTCTTTTCGGTCCATTTCACCTTCTCCATTCTTCTCCACACCCACATTTCAAAAGCCTCCAATCTACGTCTATCCTCCTGCTTCAGTGACCACGTTTCCGCGCCGTACATAGCTACGCTCCATATCAGAGTTTTTACGAGTCTTGTCTTAACATCCCTACTCAACGTCCCCGTCATCAACGCCCTCCTCCTTGAGAAAGCCTCCTTGCCTAGCGCAATTCTTCTCCTTACACCCCTACCACTTTGACCGTATTGGTCCAAAACACTTCCGAGATATGTAAATTGTTCTGCCTGCTCTATTTTTTCCCCGCCTATTTTAATATATATATATATATATATATATATATATATATATATATATATATATATATATATATATATATATATAATATATATTATTTTCGCGCATAGAAATAGACATATAAGTAAAGGGGATAGGAAAACACAGGAAAGGTGGGGAAGGCGGTTTTGAGCAGATCACAAATGTAAAAATATTTTCTTATCCGGGATTTCTTTGATAAATGCAATGGTGTATCCATTTTAGCATTCTTCCCACCCTCTCACCCCCCAATGAAACTCGAAACAATAGTGTAGGCGTTTATCTGGCTCCTGGATTCTTGGAATTGCCCAGGTATTAATATTAGACATTAATTACCAAGATCTTCCCATATTTTCATCCCCTATCCGCCCCCAACACCTTCCATATTATTCCCACACTTCTAAATATCCCCCTCCCAACTCTTCCCCTTGCGAATCTTTCCCCACCTTTCCCTTCCATCCAGCGCTTTCAGTCCCTTCTTTTCCTCAGTTCCTTCCTTTTCTTCCTTGATAAACGTGTCTTTGACCACCGAAAATTCTAGAAGTAGTGAGTTTCTTTTCCTTTTTATGTGTTTCTGTGCTAATGTGTTTGTCCACTAGGTATAACTTCATATATATATTATTATTCACATCCGTGAGACTTTCACATAAGTGTTATATATATATATATATATATATATATATATATATATATATATATATATATATATATATATATATATATATATATATATATATATGTATATATATATATTATTATTATTATTATTATTATTATTAGGTAATCTACCGGTTAAGGTAGGTTTTTCGATAGACAAAACTATCAAATAAATATTTTGTGACTCCCCACCTAGCAAACTAATCTATATCAGGTCCCTCTTCATGTCGGTGTACTTCTTTCCTCCCTTCATCCCGTCCAACATCCCTATCCTGTTCCTACCCTTACCTCGCTTGCCCAACATTCTCCCCTCTATTACCCTCTTCAACATTCCACTACCGCTCAATACGCCTTTCATCCATTTTTCCTGCCTCCATAGGATTTCTCTCAACAAACCCCTCTCCTCCCCCACCATTTGTAGTACTTCCTCATTTGTTTTCCTTTCGGTCCATTTCACCTTCTCCATTCATATATATATATATATATATATATATATATATATATATATATATATATATATATATGTATGTATATTCGCAATTGTTGCTGAGGATTACTTTAAAGCACGCAAAGTTGTTAACGGCAAATAAATCGCATCCAAGGGAGGAGACTACTCGGACGACGTGGTGGGGACGGACGCTCTGGCTCTCGCGAGAAAATGGAGAGCAGAGAGCCATTGAGCATGGGCCACATACTCGCTCGCTCTCCTGCGATGCAGATGGCGGGCGCCCCCGCCCCCTCCACGCGGGGGATGTGGCGGGGGAGTACAACACTGCCACCTCCCCCACCCGCCCCCCTCCCCCGTCCGCATTTTCTGCGATCGGCCGAAGGAGGCAGCACGTCCGTCTTCGCTCTCTCTCTCCCGCGGTCCTTGGCCCCCCGCCCCTCCCCGCCCCCCCCCCGCCCCCACCGCCCTCTTTTGAATTCTGTTTGTCCTTCGGTGGACCGGTCACGCATTCACGAACCGCCCCTTTCTCCTCCCCCCCCCCACATCCAGCAGGCTCCATCGAGAGGTGGGGGGGAAGGCGATCTCGCTCTTCCTCTCCCTCCCTCGCCTCCCTTCTCGAATATCGTCACCTATCCCACCCTCCCTCCCCCCGCCCCGCGATGGCCCTGCACCCCCTCGGCCCCATATAAAGTGAGTCCGTCTCGCCTAACTGCTAAACAAGGTGCACGCAATACGCATAAATTCTCATGGAAAAAAAGGTCCCAAAACCAAAACTTGTGGAGGGTACGCACTTACGAATTACTTCTTTCGGGACATGAGATTATTAGACGATCCGGAGACCATCCATCTAAACCCACTATATATGTATATGTGGTCCTGCGGATTTTTAAAGGGAGTGAACGGCGAATTCGTTACACTCATGAGTAAACATCGCCTTTATCTTTAAGATTTTTTTTTCTGGAACTCCGATATAAAAACTGTTCGAACCCTCAACGAAGACAATCATAAGACTCTAGAGCACATGTAAACTAACTATTACTTTTCGAGGAAGAAATAGAAAAACAGATCTGAAATGTTAGAAAAAATAAAGTAGCAGGACCGGAGAGATAGAACTATAGAATTTTGAGGGAACTTGACGACAATATCTCATCATACGTACCACCAAATCACTTCCCAAAAGTCGATATAAGATGTCACAGTACCTAGAGACTAGTACATATCGCTCCCTCTGGACAAGTGCGGACATTGGCAGTACCGCAGTAATCAAAGGCCAAATTCATGGACATCGACGTCCTGAAAAACTTCAAAATATATATTAAGTATTGTCGGTGCAACCGTATCCTCGACAAATTTGCGACTTGAACGCAAATGAGTATTAGAAACATGGGCGTAAGTTAAATAGGTGGTTAATCCTCAAGACAGTGGAATTCATAGTCGAATTAGATCCGTATAACGTAGACGAGCGACGGAAATTTGTAAAGCTTAATCATGATAAACTCAGTAGCGTACCCAAAATATTAGAGCAGCTAGGCTGGTATTCAATCACGGAGCGAAGGTTCAAGTACAGATGAAATCTCTTGCATGAAATGGAAGTACGTGTTTTTAGCAGTGAAAATGTATTATTATCCTCATCGTACGTAAAATTCTAAGAGTTCATGCACATAAAATTAGAGAGAGTAAGTGTAGAACAGATAGATTTAAGACGTAATTTTTCCCACGAACGATAAGGGATCAGAACAACAATATCGGACCGCGCTAGGAGGAGAAGGGAAAGCCTGGTGTTTTTTCTTCATATCGTATAGTTTTAGTTATTATCCTTCTTGTTACCTAGAGCCTCTTTTGTACGCGTATAAAAGTATAGCTTACTTGTATACCTGAGTTTTTACGTTATCTGTGGCTATCATTATGAATTGTCCCTCCTGCATAAGTAGAATGCTACCTGATAATTGGTGACTACTTTGCAAGTGAAACAACCCTTTTTAATGAGTTGCCGTATTTGTCTGAATGGTGTAATCGTTGGAGTGGTTACCAAGAGTATAATATTCGTATTTTATTCAACGAATGTTACAATAAATTGTGTGTGTAGTCACCTCCATTCCACTTGCCCTTTCGATGGATCACAGGGTGCCGTGTTTTTTGAGGTTTTGGACTAGATGCAGTAAGGATCAACATCCAACAACTACATGGTTGATCTAACATCCCCTGTCACACTTCCTTGTGACGGCTTGTAGGATAGTGTATAGATGTAGATCATAAATATTATCGGAATTTATATAACTATTACAGCAAACTGAGTTTTTAATGTTGCATGCCTGGTCCTGCTATATTCAATTGCAGTGGCTTGTAGAGTGCACTTTTGTTGCAGATTCCCCCTTGTTAGGTCCAATTATAATGTCATTATGTAGTCGGTGTTTTTATAAATCCGCTTTACTTATGCTTTTTTCTAGATTTGAATTAAGATATCTTTGTAGGGATTAATCGCATGAAGAGCTTCTACCAGCCAATGCTGCCATGACCCTTGAGGAGGTTTTTAGGACGGGTTGGGCTTTTCCCTTCCATTCCCCACTCATTAGTCATGGCTCATAAGGGCGGTGCCGACGTATCGCGCCTCCGGTCTTGCCTTCCGGGGGCCCTGGAGCCGATTCGCACTGCAGGAAAGGCCAGGGGATGCGACGCCCTGGCAAATACACCTTCCCGAAAAATAATGTCGAATTCAATGTCTTGACACGAAACGAATGCAAGGAAGAGCGATTGAGAAAAAACTTGAGTGTCGACACCATCTCGCTTGGTGCCGAAAGACTTCCGGTGTTCCACCACCTACCTCGTCTTCTTTGGACGAAGGTTTCGTCTTGTTGTCTTAAGAAGGAATTGGCAGACGCAAATGGGAGCACCGGAAGGAGGATAAACAGCATCAGCGGACAACGAGACACCGGGGAAGTCTACTCTCTAGCGTTGTGCCTCTGGATTCGCTCGCACCTAGCAAGGTCCGCCAGTCCGTCCCTCTCCGTCATCCGGGGAGGGTCGGGTGAGAAAGGGATGGATTATGAGGAGGAGGCGGTTTTTCTGGTTGGATATGAGGAAGGAGTGGCTTAGGAAAGGTCGGAGGCCGGTCGTAGTTGGCTCCCAACCTTCGCGGATTGCGTATTGTTCGTTTGCGAAACCTCTATAACGAAACATCTTTATGATCCGTCACGAACCGGCTATTGGGACAGCGCTACATCATCAAATTTTGTGTTCAACTGAGTTTACCGGGAAAGAGACTAAAGGCGAGCTCAAGACAGATTTTGGTGATGATGCCATGAGTAGATCGGTAGTTTTTGAGTGCCACAAGTTGTTTCGGGAGGGTAGAGAAGATGTTGAAGAAGCCGGACGTACAAAATGCCCTTCGATCTCAGAAAGTGACGACAATCTTCCAAGCGTGAAAGCTTTGTTGGACAGCTTTCGCAGATTAAATGTTTGCATTGTTTCTGATGAACTTGGCATTCCTGAAAGTGATGTGCATCCACCTGCGACCGAAAACATGAACATGAGAAAGGTGTTTGCGAAGTTGGTGCCGCGAGTGTTCTCGAACGAACAAAATCAAGCTCGCACGGATTTGGCAAGAGCTTCTAAATCATGTGAGGATCCAAATTTTTTAAGTTGTCCTACCAGACTTCTCTCTTCCCCCGTCTCAAATCCGTGCTGAAAGAACGTCACTACGACCCAGTGGAAGCGTTACAACAGTTGGTGACGAGGGAGCTTAGCAGCATTCCGGGAGCCGCTTTCATGGAAAGCGTACGTGGCTTGGAACACCCGCCGGCAGCGGTGTGTGGATGAATAAGGGTTCTAATTCGAAGACTTTTGAGTGATTGTATCAATTCTGGTAATAAATGGTTTTTAATCGACTCACTCCTACTACTTTTGGAACCGACCTTGTATCACATCTCCTCGAACGGATTTATATATATATATATATATATATATATATATATATATATATATATATATATATATATATATATATATATAAATATATGTGAATGAATATTATATATATATAATATTCATTCACATGAGTGAATGAATATTATATATATATAATATTCATTCACACTTCATTCACATTGAAATAGAGATAAGGAAAATGGTAAAGAAACACATATAAAGGACGAACACAAGAGAGGTGGGGATGGCGGATGTGAGCAGATCCCGAATGTAAAAATATCTTCCTCGACCGGGACTTGAACACCGGATCTCTCCACTTGCCGGGCGGATGCTCTAACCACCTGAGCTATCGAGGAAGCGTACTTTCACATTGAAATCTGCGGTCTTATAAAGCGCCAAAGTGCTCCGAATCATTAAACAGAAGATGGCGTATATATATATATATATATATATATATATATATATATATATATATATATATATATATATATATATATATATATATATATAAACATATATAGATGGTATCGAGGCACTCAACAGGGCAGCATAACATTTGGACGGCGCAAAATAAATTTTTTTTTTTAGGTAATCTACCGGTTAAGGTAGGTTTTTGGATGGACCCAACTATCAAATAAACATTTTGTGACTCCCCACCTAGCAAACTAATCTATATCAGGTCCCTCTTCATCTCGGTGTACTTCTTTCCTCCCTTCATCTCGTCTAACATCCCTATCCTGTTCCTACCCTTACCTCGCTTGTCCAACATTCTTCCCTCTATTACCCTCTTCAACATTCCACTACCGCTCAATACGCCCTTCATCCATTTTTCCTGCCTCCATAGGATTTCTCTCAACAAACCCCTCTCCTCCCCCACCATTTCTAGTACTTCCTCATTTGTTTTCCTTTCGGTCCATTTCACCTTTTCCATTCTTCTCCACACCCACATTTCAAAAGCCTCCAATCTACGTCTATCCTCCTGCTTCAGCGACCACGTTTCCGCGCCGTACATAGCTACGCTCCATATCAGAGTTTTTACGAGTCTTGTCTTAACATCCCTACTCAACGTCCCCGTCATCAACTCCCTCCTCCTTGAGAAAGCCTCCTTGCCTAGCGCAATTCTTCTCCTTACGTCCCTACCACTTTGACCGTGTTGGTCCAAAACACATCCGAGATATGTAAACTGTTCTACCTGCTCTATTTTTTCCCCTCCTATTTTAATATTTAGCTTAGCCTTTTTCTTTCTGGAAAATCGCATAACCTTTGTTTTATTAATATTTATTCTCATCCCATATTTATCGCACTGAACCTCCAATTCACTCAACAATGCTTGTAACCCCTTGGCTGACTGAGCAACTAATGCTTGGTCATCAGCAAACCTAACCGATTTTACGAATTCCCCTCCGACTTTCATTCCTACCTCCAGTTCTTCCCATGCCTCTTTAATCATTTCCTCTACATATACGTTGAACAGTACCGGTGACAATGGGCAATCCTGCCTTACACCTCTTCCTAACACTGCCCATCCGGACTCTCCGTTCCCCACTCGCACCTGAGCAGTCTGAGACATGTACAGGTTGCGGATCAGTCTCCTGTCCCTCCAATCCATTCCTATTTTCTGCAATACACGCATTAATTTTTTCCAATTCACTCTATCAAACGCTTTTTGGAAATCTACAAAACAGGCAAAAACGTCCTGATTGTATTCTATATTCCTCTCGACTAGTGATCTCATAACTGCAATGGCATCACGCGTACCTCTTCCTTTCCTGAACCCAAACTGATCATCCCCTAAGTAATCATTTGCCTTACTCTCTATCCTTTTGTTGATGATCCTGAGAATAACTTTAGCTGCGTGGGATATCAAACTTATTGTTCTGTAATCCTCACATGACGAAGCCTTTGCCTTTTTTGGAAAAGGAACTAACACCGATCTCACAAAATCTTCCGGCCAGATTCCTTCCTCATAGGTACTACGAATCAGTCCATATATGGCCTTCTTCCCACCTTTCCCTAACCATTTCAACATTTCTACAGGAATATTGTCCACCCCCACAGCCTTATTTGCTTTCATCTCCTTTAATGCCCTTTCTATTTCATCGTCGAGTATGCCTGGACCTAAGCTATCTTCTTCTACGTCATGTTCCTTTTCTATGTCTAACCTTGTCGGCCTAAGTTCTTTACCATACAGTGTTTCTATATATTCCTTCCATCTCTCTTGGATTTTTCCTGGTTCAACTATTATCTTACCCCATTTATCTTTAACTGTTAGCACACATCTTGCCTTCTTACTTCCCGATAATAACTTAACCTTGCTGTATAGAGCACCAATTTCACCCTTCTTCTGTAAACTTTCCATATCCTCGCATTGCGTTTTCCACCATTCTTCTTTTGCTTTATTTGTGGCCCTTCTCAATTTATTGTTTAACTCTTTGTACTTCATTTGGCCTAACTCTGTGTTTACATTTTTCCATCTTCTTCTCTTATCCATCTTTGCAATCATCTCCTCCGTTACCCATGGTTTCCTTATCCTTTTCCCATTAACGGTTCCTATAGTGTCTTTAGCGGCTTCCAATATCCCTTTCTTGATACATTCCCATTTTTCTTCGATAGTACTCAGTTCTTTACCGTCATCCATCATTTTCTCTATAGCCTCCTGATACTCCTTCCTCGTTAATTCATTCATTCATTTGCAATCATCTCATGGTTTCCTTATCCTTTTCCCGTTAACGGTTGCTATTGTGACTTTCGCGGCTTCCGATATCCCTTCCTTGATACATTCACATTTTTCTTCGATAGTACTAAGCTCTTTACCGTCATCCATCATTTTCTCTATAGCCTCCTGATACTCCTTCCTCGTTAATTCATTTACTGCTTCTAAATTCCATTTTTTAGCCCGCCGCCCTTGCCTTATCTTCTTGAAACGAACATTACATTTCATAACAACTAAATTGTGGTCAGAGTCCGCATCCGCTCCTGGGAAACTGTGCGAATTTATTACACTGTTCCTAAACCTGTGCCTAACCATAATATAATCTAACTGATACCTTTCTGAGTCACCTGGCATTTTCCATGTATACCTACGCCTTTTGTGGTGTCTAAACCATGTGTTAGTGATGACTAACCCCTGTCTCCTGCAGAATTCAATTGCTTTCTCCCCACGTTCATTCCTCGTGCCTAACCCATAGTCCCCCACCTCACCACCATCTCTTCCTTCGCCTACCGTCGCATTCCAATCCCCCATCACTATCAAATGTTTCCCTGCAGGAACACTCGCGATGATATCCTCTAACTCATCATACATCCTATCGACTTCTTCCTCCTTGTGGTTGCTCGGTGGCATGTATACCTGAATAATGACCAAGTTCGTCGGCTCTGCTTTAATCTCTACGAGTAAAATTCTATCTGTCGCTTGCTCTATGTTGACTACGCTTCTTCCTACCCCTTTATTTAAAATTACGGCAACCCCTCGTTGGCTCTCGTCCCCGCCGCTGTATATTACTCTATAATTGTCACTCCAGTAATCCCCGCTATCCTTCCATCTCACCTCGCAGAGGCCTAAAACATCTATGTTACCTCTTTCCATCTCTCGCTTAATATTTTCTAATTTGCCTCTCCTCAACATTGTCCTGACGTTCCAGGTTCCTATTCTAACTACTTTCGTCTTCTTCTGCATCTTCTGTCCTGCTGCTGTTATTTCTCCCCCGCAAGGATTTCGTGGGATGACGACCGCGGAAGCCTTGCCTCCCCCGCTGCCGGGCACGACACACGGCCCCTTGGGCCGAGTCCCGCAGTTGCCAGGACTCAATTTCTGTTTTGCGTCCATCATATTTTCTTGGGAATGATAATTGAGGTGGTTTCCCGTTGCCTTCCTCAATAGTGTTTTTAACGTGACACCATCACTTAATGGCCGCCCCACTGGGGTCAGACGCCATTGCAGCCGCCTCACTGAGGAACAGACGCTGCGTGGACTACCTTTCGTCTGGCTCCTAACCTTCGACCTATCTGGCATGGGTGACCCTTCCAGGAGTAATTATTATTACTCCCGCCAGCACAGCTCTAGGGGTCATCGGAACACACAAGCCCTTCCACCACGACAAGGTTGTAGTCCATGGGAGGGGCAAAATAAATTAGGTAACACATAAAAGGACACTCATATTGTTGATTGTTTGAACTTTCGGCCTTCTCGCGGAGGCCTTCTTCAGGTCAGACTGGAAATTCTCGGAGAGAAACTATGGAGTCTGGGTAGGAGGAAAGGTACAGGGCATGCTGGGAATGGAATTAAAGATATAGCTATATATGTACATACTATATATAACGTCTTCGGAAAACTGATCGGTCTCAAATGTACCAAGAGATGCATACTTAAAGTCTAAGTCAGAGATTCTACGGGTATAAAATCATTCCGGAGAAATTCAAATCCTATGACTTAATCCAATAATTTATCAGAAACGGTTTAAACAGTTCTTCACAGAAATCGCAAAGCCATCAGCGCCAAGCGGACACTGAAACTAACATCCTGCCAACCCAATGACGTCGCTTTCGCCTCCAGACTTACCAGTCGGCGAATGTGAGAATGACATGCTAGAGGTTGCCATCCGGTTTTCGGATTATTCAACGAAGTATCTGCATGCTAAAACAATATTCTCGCAGCTCTTTAAAAGTCATTTTGGGCGGAGTTAGGATCAAGGTGTTGAAGTCGCTGGTCCTCCCGCGGCTCCCGACTCGTCGTCTTCGACACCCCTCGACCGCCACACCCGCACCACTCCAGTTCTTCCGATGCCTGTTTAACAATTTTCTCCGCATTTGCGTTGAACAGCACCGATGACAATAGACAACTCTAATCGTTCCCTAAGCAATCATGTGCCTCGCTCTCCATATTCTTATTAACGATAGTGAGAACCACTTTAGTGTTCCAGTAGTAATCGATAATTATCAATAATAAATATCCAAAATAGGTTGTAATGCGGGTTGAATCTACTGAGTTAATTTGAGTTCAGTCTCTTGTATAAGGATTTTAAAACATATTATAGATTCTGAATTACTATAGTAGATCGGATAATGTACGTAAAATCATGAAGATAGACGGTAGAACGGATAGATTTGAAATGTCGTTTGTCCATTGTCCATAACTGCTTGCCTTTCAGTGGTGTTTTGAGGCGCGGAAACATAAAAAATTCGGAGGAGTCCAGGCTGTACCGGGGCTGGGTGATTGTTGGCACCCCTGCTTTGACCAGGTAATCGGTGACGATGAAGACGCTGTGAGCCGGTGCATTGTGATGGTGCACTTCCAGTTGTCTGCGATGTCCGGCCGGATACGTTGCGTTTTAGTCCTTTGAGGACTTCCACATTTAATTTGGAGTTCACACTAGTTCCAGGTTCTACAAACTCGTGATGGATCTGTGGATGTCAAAGAACACGAGGAACATGATCTATACCTTTGATTTGCTCAACCTGGTTTTCTTCGGGCAAGGTGACTCTGACGTGTGCCACTCCGATGATTGTCTTATGATTTCCGGATCATATTCAAATAACCAAGTCTCATCAACCGGAAATGACATTGCTAAAAAATTTGGGATCACGTTTGCACATGTCGAGGTTTTCTCGGCACGTTACACCGCGGCGTGAATTTTGGTCGTCAGTGAACAAACACTTTTTGAATCTATTTTACGCACACCTTCCGCATGCCGATATTGTTCGTAACGATCTCATAAACTTGGGTTTTCTGAATGTTTAAGACATCGGCCATTAAACGAACACTTAATCGTCGGTCTCAGTTCAAGAGTTCCCTCACTCGTGTCACATTGTCGGCCGTGGTGGTCTTAAATGGCCGTCCGTGGTGGTCCTCGTCGTCGAACTCTCCCAGGCCTTCCAAAAAGGACTTGTGCTACCATAACACTTGCCGAACTGATAGGGCATCTTCTTTGTAAGCAGTTTTGATCATAGAAACAGTTTCCGTAGCGGTCTTGCCAAGTTTCACGCTCGACTTGATCGCAAATGTTTATTCTATCCAGCGCTGCATTTTCACTTGCACAAGAACAAACAACCACTCTCACAGACAAGCCCATCACCTCTCTTCGGATGCTCGGAGCTGACTGAACGCTGCTTAGCTGTGTTCCCCCACTATTAGTTTCGATCGGTCCGACGCACAGTCATGTCGCATTAAAATCACTGGCATTGTATTCAGAACATACTTTGTATAAATATACTATATATGATGCAGAAGCACTCATGAGATAAATATAACATTTGGACGGCAGGACATTAGAACAAAATATAAAATACATAACACGTAAAAGGACACTCACATTGTAGACTCTTTGAGTTTTCAGTTGAGTTTGAGCCTTCTTCAGGTGAAACTACCTATACATAAATATTATTATTATTAGGTAATCTACCGGTTAAGGTAGGTTTATGGATGGACACAACTGTCAAATACATATTTTGTAGCTCCAAACAAAACCCAATCCAGCATCCGACACTACATCAGGTCCCTCTTCATCTCTGTGTATTTCTTTCCTCCTTTCATCCCATCCAACATCCCTATCCTGTTCCTACCCTTTCCTTGCTTGCCCAACATTCTCCCCTCTATTACCCTCTTCAACATTCCACTACCGCTCAATACGCCTTTCATCCATTTTTCCTGCCTCCATAGGATTTCTCTCAACAAACCCCTCTCCTCACCCACCATCTCCAGTACTTCCTCATTTGTTTTCCTTTCGGTCCATTTCACCTTCTCCATTCTTCTCCACACCCACATTTCAAAAGCCTCCAATCTACGTCTATCCTCCTGCTTCAGTGACCAAATTTCCGCACCATACAGAGCTACGCTCCATATCAGAGTTTTTACGAGTCTTGTCTTAACATCTCCACTCAACGTCCCCGTCATCAACTCCCTCCTCCTTGAGAAAGCCTCCTTGCCTAGCGCAATTCTTCTCCTTACGTCCCTACCACTTTGACCGTGTTGGTCCAAAACACATCCGAGATATGTAAACTGTTCTACCTGCTCTATTTTTTCCCCTCCTATTTTAATATTTAGCTTAGCCTTTTTCTTTCTGGAAAATCGCATAACCTTTGTTTTATTAATATTGATTCTCATCCCATATTTATCGCACTGAACCTCCAATTCACTCAGCAATGCTTGCAACCCCTAATGCTTGGTCATCAGTAAACCTAACTGATTTTACAAATTCCCCTCCGACTTTCATTCCTACCTCCAGTTCTTCCCATGCCTCTTTAATCATTTCCTTCACATATACGTTGAACAGTACCGGTGACAATGGGCAACCCTGCCTTACACCTCTTCCGGAACACTGCCCATCCGGACTCGCCGTTCCCCACTCGCACCTGAGCAGTCTGAGACATGTACAGGTTGCGGATCAGTCTCCTGTCCCTCCAATCCATTCCTATTTCCTGCAATACACGCATTAATTTTTCCCAATTCACTCTATCAAACGCTTTTTGGAAATCTACAAAACAGGCAAAAACGTCCTGATTGTATTCTATATTCCTCTCGATTAGTGATCTCATTATATATATAAATATACATATATCGAAAATTGAATTATCTATTTCTCCTGTCATCTCTTTTGTCCTTCATCTCTCTTAATTCATCCCACTGATTATTTTCATTTCCTTCTTCGTAATACATTTTCATCTCTTTCCCCTTCCTAAATATTCTTCACAAATTCCATTTGTCTCAATGTGTGTGAAATCCTTCTTTTCCTTAATAATTTCTTCGTTCCATAAATCGTCACATCTGGTTTTTTTCATCCTCTACTCTGCTGTATTCTTCTTCATTTCTTTCTCTGTCAATCTGTCCATTTGATCTTCACCTTAAACGCCAAGTGCTGAAGGCTTCTATTCTCCTCTGGTCTGCATCTTCATGGTTCCTTGCAAGCAACCACCAGCATTTGTACATGTTGTAGGGGATGATTACAAATCGCACATGGTACGCTAAAATTAAGTTTAGAATAAATGTTAGTGTTTTTTTCTTATTGTTTACTTTGATCCACGATGCCATACACGCTTAATTAAATATTAAATCTCTTGCATAGATTGTAAGGAGGTCTCTTTAGCAGTAGTGATGTTGAAAATGTATTAATAACCCCATCATACTACGGTAGGAGAGATCATGTCAATAAAATTAGAGAGATTAAGTTTAGAACAGATAGATTTAAGATGTCATTTTTCCCTTTAACGATAAGGGATCAAAATAACATTGTCCGACCGCGCCCGCTAGGGGGAAAGGTGTTTTGGTGTGAAGGGTGGTCTGTTGCATAATCACCCCCTTCCACATACCCTAGTGGTGGCTTTGAGGTCCCTATGCATATGATAATAATAAGAAAAATACTTAAGGCGAGGTACGTACCCTTCTTCTGTCGGCTTAATGAACACACTGTCTCAGCAAGGGGAAATCTCTACTGCTAACTATTTAATTATCGTAGCAAGTATTTTTGCCAGACTTAGTACTTTGTTAGCCTTGATACTACTGCGCTGTTGTTCGATTCCTTTCTTGGGCAGGGTTATTTATCTCATATGTTCTCCCGGGATTGGTTTGTGCGGCCATAGCTTCAATTCATACGCTCTGGAAAAACCTGTTTAAAATATTTGCCTTTTTCACGCTGTCATTAACAATTTCGATGTTTTCTCACTTTAAAGAACATAAAATAGAACTTTTGCCTTGGCTTTCTCTAACGTAATACTGGAATTTTTTGTTTACATTAAAACCGGAATGACTTTGCATTACATATGCATTAAGATATTCGCAAATCATTTAGATTTTGAAGGTGCGCACGGCAATGGGACCTTGGGCAAACCTGCCTTGTCCCAAAAGCTGGCAGAAGGGCTTGTGGCAATGAATTTTTGGTCACTAGGCTTAAGAATAGTAGATAATTATCCTGTTATTCACACCGTGATATTTTTACCTTTCCCTCACCCCTTAAACCTGGTTCTTGCACTACCTGCCACACACCTTATTTGTGGGTAATTTTGTAGATGTAAGATGTACCTGTATATTAGTTCCTCCTACAAAGGCTTCCAAAATCTCGACACGAATTCAGGGTGAAGCCTAACCAATCCGTTTGTCAATTCTTTTCCCTTGTATATGTCCCCAACCATTATTGAATATGTCCCCAACCCCATTCGTTAGATGGACCCTCTCTTTCTTCAGGCAGATCCGTGCCCCATTCCCACTCCCATGCCCCATTCGGGATTGGGCGAGTGACGAAGAGGGCGCCGTTGCTTGAAAACTCGATTTCAAGCAAGTAGCGGCGGACGATGGCGCTCCACTGGGAACCACGAACGCCCCCTCCATTTGTCTGCATCCAGAGACACTCTCTCTCTCAAGCCCTTCGGCTGGGTGCAGCAAAGGAGCTGCCTGCTTCCGAGAATTGCCCATGAGAAAGATTCCCTTGCTTACCCGGCAAGTGCTCGATTTGTGCGGCGATAGGAGAGCGAGCGATAAGAGGGCCTCAAGGCCATCGCTGTTTGCTCGAGGCATGCACGCACTGGGGTGTCTAAAGATAGACAGACCAATCGTATTCTACGCGCAGACAGTGAAAGCGTCACTGGCAACCGCTGATATGGGGTTCCATTTCATTTTCTTTTTATGCATGCAAAAGTCTTATTATTAAGTAATCTATCGGTCAAGGTAAGTTTTGGATGGATACAACTACCAATTAATATTTCGTGACTGATAACAAAACACAATCCAGCAACCTAATCTACATCAAATCCCTCTTCATCCCTGCGTACTTCCTTCCTCCCTTCATCCCGTCCAACATCCCTATCCTATTCCCGCTCTTTCCTCGTTTGCCGTACAATCTCCCCTTTATCACCTTCTTCAACATTCCACTACCGCTCAATACGCCTTTCATCCATTTTTCCTGCCTCCATAGGATTTCTCTCAACAAACCCCTCTCCTCACCCACCATCTCCAGTACTTCCTCATTTGTTTTCCTTTCGGTCCATTTCACCTTCTCCATTCTTCTCCACACCCACATTTCAAAAGCCTCCAATCTACGTCTATCCTCCTGCTTCAGCGACCAAGTTTCCGCACCATACAGAGCTACGCTACATATCAGAGTTTTTACGAGTCTTGTCTTAACATCCCTACTCAACGTCCCCGTTATCAACTCCCTCCTCCTTGAGAAAGCCTCCTTGCCTAGCGCAATTCTTCTCCTTACGTCCCTACCACTTTGACCGTATTGGTCCTAAGCACTTCCGAGATACGTAAGCTGTTCTACCTGCTCTATTTTTCCCCTCCTATTTTAATTTTCAGCTTAGCTTTTCTCTTTCTGGAAAATCGCACAATCTTTGTTTTATTAATATTGATTTTCATCCCATATCTATGTCACTGAATTTCCAATTCACTCAGCAATGCTTACAACCCCTTGGCCGACTGACTAGCTAAAGCCTTGTCAACAGCGAACCTAACCGATTTTACCAATTCCCCTCCGACTTTTACTCCCACCTCCGATTCTTCCCATGCCTCCTTACTCATTTTCTCTACTATTGAACAGCACCAGTGATAATGGGCAACACTGCCTAACACTGCCCATCCGGACTCTCCGTTCTCCACTCGCACCTGAGAAGTCTGTTTGGTGTACCTTTGTCTTAACCCCCAAAGTTGCATATTAATACATAATTGGTATAAACATACATATTACATAATTATTGTTCATGCATATTATATATACATAATAACACATCAATTGCTTATAATCCAACATAATTCAATGTCACTTTATCTTGATTCATAAGTAGTTTGCATAGGCTTTTCCTCTTCTTACTCCTAGGTTGTCTTCGTTACTGACCTGGATGTTTTCTTTCAGGAATTATTCAATTGTGACTGAGTTTATCGGCAGTAATTTTACAATGTTTTTAGGAATGTTATTGGGTCTTCAATTATTTCCTCTGGCTGTCGCTGGTTTTCTGTGTATATTGGGCAATGAAGAATGCGGTGTTCGATCGTATCTTCGCCCGTTCTGCAACTGCATTCCCCGTAGAATAGTCTTTATACTTCAAAAACCCTGATTTTTAAATGAGTGAATTTCACGCTTCGTTTTGGGATAATTTAAGTGAGCCATACTCTCCGCCCTCCAAACTAGACTTCGGAGTGATTCCCCAAATTGGTGAATTTCAATTTCATTGGAATTGGAGGTTGACGTTGCAAAGGGTTTTGCATGGGAGGGTGAAGGGAGATGACGTCCCCTCACTCCCCACTGAGACGTACGGGTTACTCTTGCTGCTGCTTCCGCGCACAAGGGAGAGGGGCAGCGTGGGTGGGAGGGTGCGGGACCCATTCGGTTGGGGCAGAGGCAACGGTGCTGACGTCAAGGAGACCCGGGTGGGAGGGGAATGCTGGCAGTGAATTCAGTGCCCACCGGTGACGAGGCGCGTCAACCGTGAAATGCAGCACGACCCCCCGATGATGGCGATGATGGCGCGCGCATGCGCGCTTCCTCCGCGCGAGATTCGACGGAAGAATCGGGGGTGAGCGCGGCAGCCGCGCACGTCTTCCGGGGCGACCGGGTTGCGTCGGGCACCGGACGCCCCGGATGAGAGGAGCCAAGAGAGGGGGGAGAGGAGGAGGCGCTAAGGGCAACCGCGTAACAATTGCAAATGCGCCGATTACGGGATTCGAATTCCTTCCCGAGAGTCATTTGCGAACTGAGATCGCTTTCCGTGAAATCCAACTTATTTATGAAGCGAATGCGAATGCTTCCGTTCGTATTTCCCGCGGTTGTGGCGTCTCCGCCACTTTGACGGCCTTCGCAATCTCGCTTAGCAAATTGAAATCATCCACTGGCCACAAGACGGGAAGTGCCGGAATCTTTGCGACCCATTGGAATCTTCACCCTACGACTGCGAAAAGCATAACGGATCTCTTTACTATCGCTCGAAATTCCAATCGAGGTGTTGGATCGTTTGGATTTGAATTCTATTGGACGAGGATTTCGGGCATAACCAACATATCTTTTGATGCATCAGAAGAAGATTAATGCATATACACATATATAACTTTTGGACGGCACAATAGAACACAGAATAAAACAGAAAACACGTAAAAGAACACTCACAATTTAATGCAACAATTTCAGAGAGTAAAAATCATTCGGCTTGACCGGGATTCGAACCCGGATCCCTCGATATCCGGCCGAGTGCTTTAACCAATTAAACTACCGAGACGTCCTATTACACTCTGAAATTATGGGGGCTTTAAAGGAACAAGATATTGTGACGAAATACCGTACATACAATGTCACAGGTCAAAGATCCGGGTTCGAATCCCGGTCAAGGCGAATGATTTTTACTCTCTGAAATTGTTGCATTATAATGCACATAGCGGATAACTCCGTTAAAAGTTACTGTTGCGGCATCTCCCGCAGTTTCTTGACTCATAATTTAGATTATTTGAGCTTTCGGCCTACTCCGAGGCCTTCTTCAGATCAGACTGAGAAGTCTTGAGGGGAGAGGGTCTGGGGAGAGAAGGGGAACGGAAGGTTTAGGGACTGCTGGGAAGGGAATTAAAGATGGCGGTTAAGGGTGGGAATTTTAAATGATCGGAAGTATAGGATGTATGCGGATTCGCGAGTTCTCACCTCTATGTTGGTGGCTGAATCGGGTAGGGATTCTAGAATTGTTAGGGAAAAGCATTCGTTGAATGATAGGTTGTGTGAAATTGCGTGTAAAGGGATAGGAAGAGAAGAGAGTGAAGCAGAATTACAGGAGTAGCGGTGATTGTTCATTCGAATGGATAAGGGGGTAATGCATTCGCCAATGTAGAATGAGGTGCATTGTTTGTACGACAAAAGATAGATAATATTTTTCGAGAGGCAGTACGCGTGGGTACGGGATGAAGGGACAATGAGGGGATGTGGGGAGAGGGGAGCAGATCTGTATAATATATATTTATATATATATATAATTTTTCCGCAAATTTCCTCGGGTCCCAAGGTAAATTAGCGCTGAATGCTATGCTCGATAGTTGCTTCACCTTCTTCACTAGTTGAAGTATCTGAAATTTTATTTTGGAGATATTTATTAGAGGCTTAATAAATCGAAAGTAAATGCAATGAGCAGTTGCACTTTCCGTCCCTGCAAACGATAACATGATGAACAGATTTGACCACCGAAATAACAAGGGCGAGCACCTGACCAGGTGCTCACCCTTGCCTTGCGCGATACACAATCATTACAACATCGAATATAGGCAGACGAATATATCGAGTCAAAAATTTACCGTAAACATTAAATCAAATAGACTCATTATTGGATGATTTAGACAGGAGCGTATAGCACTACATAATAACTCACAAGTCGCAGCAAGGACGTGTGGCAGGGGGTGTTAGATCACCAGCCATTCTTGCACACTCACAGTTGTGACAACTTTACACAAATGTTAACTTAATTTTTTCAGGTAATCTACCGGATAAGGTAGATTTTTGGATGGACACAACTCTCAAATAAACATTTTGTAACTCCAAACAAAACCCAATTTAGCAACCTAATCTACATCAGGCCCCTCTTCATCTCCGCGTACTTCCTTTCTCCCTTCATCCCGTCCAACATCCCTATCCTGTTCCTGCCCTTTCCTTGCTTGCCCAATATTCTCCCCTCTATCACCTTCTTCAACATTCCACTACCGCTCAATGCGCCTTTCATCCATTTTTTCTACCTCCATTGGATATCTCTCAACAAACCCCTCTCCTCACCCACCATCTCCAGTACTTCCTCATTTGTTTTCCTTTCGGTCCATTTCACCTTCTCCATTTTTCTCCACACTCACATTTCAAAAGCCTCCTATCTACGTCTTTCCTCCTGCTTCAGTGACCACGTTTCCGTGCCGTACATAGCTCTATGCTCCATATCAGAGTTTTTACGAGTCTTGTCTTAACCTCCCTACTCAACGTCCCTGTCATCAACACCCTCCTCCTTGGGAAAGCCTCCTTGCCTAGCGCAATTCTTCTCCTTACGTCCCTACCACTTTGACCGTATTGGTCCAAAACACTTTCTTTCTGGCAAATCGCATAACCTTTGTTTTATTAATATTGATTCTCATCTCATATTTATCGCACTGAACCTCCAATTCACTCAGCAATGCTTGCAACCCCTTGGATGACTGAGCAACTAATGCTTGGTCATCAGCAAACCTAACCGATTTTACGAATTCCCCTCCGACTTACATTCCTACCTCCAGTTCTTCCATGCTTCTTTAATCATTTCCTCCACATATACGTTGAACAGCACCGGTGACAATGGGCAACCCTGCCTTACCCCTCTTCCTAACACTGCCCATCCGGACTCTCTGTTCCCCACTCGCACCTGAGCAGTCTGAGACATGTACAGGTTGCGGATCAGTCTCCTGTCCCTCCAATACATTCCTATTTTCTGCAATACACGCATTAATTTTTCCCAATTCACTCTATCAAACGCTTTTTCGAAATCTACAAAACAGGCAAAAACGTCCTGATTGTATTCTATATTCCTCTCGACTCGCGTACCTCTTCCTTTCCTGAACCCAAACTGATCATCCCCTAAGTAATCATTTGCCTTACTCTCTATCCTTTTGTTGATGATCCTGAGAATATCTTTAGGTGCGTGGGATATCAAACTTATTGTTCTGTAATCCTCACATGATCTAGTCTTTACCTTTTTCGGAATAGGAACTAACACTGATCTCACAAATCTTCCGGCCAGATTTCTTCCTCATAGATACTACGAATCAGTCCATAAAGAGTCTCCTTCCCACATTTTCCTAAGCATCTCAATAGTTCCACAGGAATGTTGTCAACCCCCGCGGCCTTATTTGCTTTCATCTCCTTTAATGCCCTTTCTATTTCATCGTCGAGCATGCTTAGACCTAAGCTATCTTTTTCTACGTCATGTTCCTTTTCTATGTCTAACCTTGTCGGCCAAAGTTCTTTACCATACAGTGTTTCTATATATTCCATCCATCTCTCTTGGATTTTTCCTGGTTCAGCTATCACCTTACTCCACTTATCTTTAACTGTTAGCACAGATCTTGCCTTCTTACTTCCCGGTAATAACTTAACCTTGCTGTATCGAGCACCAATTTCACCCTTATTCTGTAAACTTTCCATATCCTCACATTGAGTGTTCCACCATTCTTCTTTTGCTTTATTTGTGGCCCTTCTCAATTTATTGTTTAACTTTTTGCGCTTCATTTGGCCTAACTCTGTGCTTACATTCTTCCATCCTCTTCTCTCATCCATCTTTGCAATCATCTCATGGTTTCCTTATCCTTTTCCCGTTAACGGTTGCTATTGTGACTTTCGCGGCTTCCGATATCCCTTCCTTGATACATTCACATTTTTCTTCGATAGTACTAAGCTCTTTACCGTCATCCATTATTTTCTCTACAGTCTGCTGATACTCCTTCCTCGTTAATCCATTTATTGCTTCCATCTCCTAACCCGCCGCCCTTGCCTTATCTTCTTGAAACGGACGTTACATTTCATAACAACTAAATTGTGGTCAGAGATTGCATCCGATCCTGGGAAACTGTACGAATTTATCACACTTCCTAAACCTGTGCCTAACCATAATATAATCTAAGTGATACCTTTTTGAGTCACCTGGCATTTTCCATGTGTACCTACGCCTTTAGTGGTGTCTATACTATGTGTTGGTGATGACTAATCCCAGTCTTCTGCAGAACTCAATTGCTTTCTCTCCCCGGTCATTCCTTTTGCCTAAACCATAGTCCCCCACCTCACCACCATCTCTTCCTTCGCCTACCGTCGCATTCCAATCCCCCAGCACTATCAAATATTTCCCTGCAGGAGCACACGCGATTATATCCTCTAACTCATCGTACATCCTATCGACTTCTTCCTCCTTGTGGTTGCTTGGTGGCATGTATACCTGAACAATGACCAAGTTAACTTGATTATGCACTCGAAAAATGTTAATCACACGAAAGAAGGTACTTACATGCAACGATATTCAATAACTGGATGCGGATATTCAAATCATGCTGGAACAATGCTGTAAAAGTTGGTACATTTTTTGCTAAATATCATGCTGTGTTGTATATCGGCAAAATGTATGCAATACCAATTCTAATCATCTCCTTCGCGCCTTCAGTCATACCTATTTTGACCTTTAATGATACGAGAATAAAACGACATTTTGAATCGATACATAGCACTATCTATATCCCTGTTTTTTATGTACGTAACCTGATCTACCATTGTAAGTCGCGACCTGTAATATTGTTTCAACATCCTTGGCTAAGTAATCTGCCTCAAATTTACACATAGAATTTAACCTGCATTTAAGTCTGCGGTAAACAAATGACTCCCATTCTAATTCTACCAATAGTGTAGTGACACTGCTGCCTTGTTTGTAATAACTTTTCACTAATCTAGCTTCTCTACGTTCCACTCGAGCTAGTTAAAAAATTAAGTTCACCTCGTGAGGATCCCCTACACCCGCAGCGTAGTCAAAAGGGGGGGGGGTCTAACTAACGTGGAATAACAAAGCTCCTTGACCCTTTTATTACAATTCCCCAGTGTTTATGAGTCTAGTTGTTCACACTTCCAACATGCCTTCTTACCGCGTTCGGCAACCCTCCCCTCTCCCTTCCCCGCTTCACCCCTAGCCACATTCTTCCTCCTCGTCCACGGCCTTGTCAACATCCACTCCACCCCTCCCCCCATTATCGCCCCCTCCACACACTTTTTCTGGCCTCTTTGGATTCCAGCTCGAAACTCCCCGCCACCTCCCTGCATTTTCAAAACTTAAGCTCAAAACTCTCAGTTTCACTTATCGTCCCCATTCTTCTCCGTTCACCCTCATCTCAAAAGCCACTGAACTCGGCTCGTGCTCCTGTATCGTAGAGACCTGGTTTCGGACGGCATCATCAATGCGTTCCACGTTATCAGTCTTCTCTAATCTTTCCTTGGTATATCGCTCGTTAATTGCCATCTTAAAAATATTTCTTGGGCAACGCGCAAATAATTGTGCGAATACCACATCAACCTCTCTTCAATAAATTGCTCATACACATGAACTGATTCACAAGACGTAGTTTATTTTTGCCGATTCCTCCATCATCATCATGATATAGCGGACTTCTTCCGTGAGATGAAAAACTTATCTCAACTAAATTTTTAGTTAAGTATCATAAGTTAAAAGTGATTTTAAATTAATAGTGTTTATTTTAAATTTTCATCATACTACGACCGACTTTCGGCAAGGCAGGATATTTTTTCTAACTGAAAGAAGAATTTATAATTGGTCCCCACGTTACGGTAACCCTAGAAGCGAAGGAGCCGTCGGCAAGGGTACGCGGAAGGCGATCAAGCCCCCCCCCTACCGCACCCCGCGACCCCGACGGCGAATCCTCAGTCGGTCACATCGCCACAGCCGCACGCTACACTCAGCGCCGCACCAAACCGCTCGCTCTCCCTCCCTCTCTCTTGGCTGTCTCCTCCCTCCCACAATGCCTTGCGTCACATGCACGCACAGCCACACACGAGCACACGATCGCACAAAGCGTCAATTGGCATAACGAGCATTCAAACATTGGTTTCCTGGTCTCTCTCTCTCGCCTCCCCCCCTCCCGAAGGCCAACGACACTGCGAGCCACCTCTCGATCCCCTCCCACGCCCGCCTACGCCCCCTTCCTTCCCCACCCCGTCGCCCCTCTGGACCCCCAAAGGCGATCGTCGTCTCCCTCCCCAACACATACGTTCTCCGCCCAATATTACGGGTGCGTTGCATCGTAATTACCTCCATTGAACTGAGACATACGCACTTCACACTTTTCCCTGATCACTTTCGCGAACTTAGCTCTCACTTCGGCCAATGTTCCATTGAGGTCATCAATGCTGGTCAGTTCTCTCCATGTCTGTGATAATCCCTGATATATTAGTTGCAAATATACGGAGTACGTTTACGATACGATTGCCTAACCTCCGGTCGGCGATTTAACTAATTGTAATAACGAGAATTAGACAATTATGGGCAAAGTGTTTCAAATTAATTGCAACTTTCGGCCGGAATTCCACATTAGGAGTTGCTCCAATCAATTGACGCTAGTTTAAATCACCCAGGACAATAATTAAACTAATGCTATTTTTCAAGCTGGGCCGTGCTTCGAGAATTTGAATAACGTCAATAATGGAGCCATCTGGCCTGTGGAACTCACCCACCTGCGTGTTTCTTTGGTCAGTCCCATTCACTATGCACAGCTTCATCTCTAACTATTGTCGTCTACGACGAAAAAGGTATGTACAGAGCTTTTTACTGGCCTTGATAAACTAAATCCATCACCTATTTTATTATTCTTATCCCGCACAGACTCTTCATCACCATTAAGCTTTACAGACATTACCACTGTGTTCAATACCTTCGGTAAACTAATTTTCCGTACATATTACTATATCAGCCATCGTGGTCTGGAAATGTTTTTCACGTCTAATGTCTTATTTCTGGAAACTGCGGAATTTGAATGTAATAAAATTAAGACAATCGTTTTTGTAAATTTGTGGATATCTTGGGAAAACCTCTTCGTTTAGAATTGAGTTGGTTAATAACTTGTGTCACAAAGATCGTATCAAGTCTGAAAGCTTTTTAAAGATTTCCTTTCCTCTTATAATTAAATACCAAACGATTTGGCCAACCGTCTAATTTACCCTCGACTCTAAAAATTCCAAACTCATTAGTGTACCCTATCGCCCGACAGCGCTTGAGCCTGTTAAGAGGTGATGATGGCAATGGCCTCCGCACATGCCGCTCCACGCCGTCTTTCCACCATTTCCACCACAAAGACCGTCCAATGCTCTCCGCCTGCGGAGAGGCGCCACACCTTCATCGGAAGACATAGGCCTCGATCCGCCGCCAATCGCTGTCTGCGGCCGAGCGTGGAGCCGGAAGCACATTACGTACATTGCCCTGGAAGAAAGATCTGGCACCGGGACATATCACACAACTTGGTTGAAGCTGAGGGTGCCCAGAGGCGGCAACCAGACTCGAACCCAGGCCCTTGGGTCCTCGGCCAAGGGATCTATCCTTTGGTCTACCACTTTCCCTATTGATAAGGAATATGTGTAGAAAAGACTACATAGATACAATAAGGGAGATGCGAGATTCCAGTACAGATACGATACAAATACTCATTCTTTTCCCGAACAATCAGAAATCATTAATTGGAAGTAACCGAAGTCAATTAAGAAATATTAAAAACATTTAACTTACAAAACGGAACAAAATTAAACATTGCAAAGACATCAGGTATATTTTTAGGTATATGTACGTGTTAGTTGGTAGTTGGAGTGTTTTGTATGTGTGTGAGTTTTGTAAGGTTTTAGCATTAATGCATAATGCTAAAACGTTTCCAATGTTTTGTTTGTGGATTGTATAAAATTGTGGCTTTTGCATGCGGTTTTTTCTTAATCACTGGTGGTGCCCTAACACCCCCCGCCACACGCCCTTGCGGCAGTTTGCGGGCTATTAAGTAGATGTAGATGGATATTCTTAGCCCCTTTAGTAAACTAGAGGTGCGAATTAAATTTCTTTTCGATACCAAATGACCCATTACAAACGATTCTAAACCCGGGGAAGTGTCCTAATTTCCGCGGTTAAGATTCTAAATCCCATTACTTTAATGCGAAGACCTCTCGAAAGTGCCCTCTGACGTCACAGAATATCATATATTCCACGTGCATTGCTGTCGTGCTTGGCTTGGAGGAGGTTTCCTTTTCGAGAAGAGGTCCACATCACATTTGCCAACTCAATTGGACTGCTGCAGCATCCGAGGACGACCACCGCTGATGGCGGTCCTCCCCCTCAGCCCCCCCCCTACACTCCCGCGTCATTATGTTGCGCCCCTCCCCACCCCCTGGGTGACGTCAGCCACCCCCTCTCCCCGCCAACTCCTCCTCGCCCCCTCCAAGGACGACACACACTCCTCCCTCGGAATAGTAATTGAATGGGATTCCAGCGAATCATCTCTCCCCCTTCCCATCCATCCACACGTCTCGAATGTCACGGCTCACGCACACACGCACACACTAGGGGCACCGGTGCGCGGTGGCGTCGTCACCCCTGTTGGTGCACTCATCTCCCTGGGGCGATCGGGTGCACCAATGAATGGTTCTTTACGAAGGGACATCTGCACCTAAAAGGGCACCATTTGATTCGTCGTCAAAGAGCGCGATTCCACGCAAGTTGCATAAAAAATTATTTACTTTAAGAATTTATATCGTTGCAATTAGGTAATTTTCCTGGTGGCACGGTCAAGTCTGGTCAACGGTCACTCTTACAATGCACATACATACACACACACACACACACAAGAAGAACAGATATGAGACAAAATGCTCTTCTTATACAATGACTCTTCTAGATTATCAACCACTCTTTTACCATCACACAAAGATTCGGTTTACACCATACGAGTACATAGTACACACCGTCCATCGCCCCTCTCCGTCTATAATCACCCACTCTTCAACTTCATATACCGTTCAAAATCATTCACCGATAATACATCATTCACTTTCGCAATACAATTCCTCAATCCACCCACATCACATACATACAATATCTTAATAAGTACAATAGTATAAAAATCACTTATCAATGCAGTTTATCACCCAGTGGCTGCTTTACACTCATTCTTAAAATTCCTAAAATTGGATGGAAAGGGCCCAAACAAACCTCCAGGCAGCTGGGTCCCTTCTACAACAGTTTTGTTTTAAAAAGAGTATTTTTCTCATTTGTCTTTTGCGTTCTTATTTTTATTTCAAAACTTTTCGTTTCGTCGTTTTTTCCCTTAAAGTTTGGTTTTTCTTTCTCTTCCATAAATCTTCCCACGATTCGTCATTTTTAACAATTCTATAGTACATCGCGCCTAAGCTACTCCATTTCCTTATATTTTTAAAGCTTTCCCATTCCACTATATCCAACATTTTCGTGACACTCTCTGTTCTTTTGTGAATTGAGTCGCTTGTCAGAGGCAGACGTTCAAATCAAAAAATCAGCGAATATAAACAAAATGAAGTGCATGAATGCGATCATTAAAAAATGACTGGATCATTTAAATGACAGATCATATGGCCATAACTATAAAGTGCTACATCTCTCCCTGTTGAACCACGCGAGTGGTAAGAGAAAATGTAAATATTATTACACCAAAAGGTCGCATCATGTAAAATAGGTGATGCGACGCAGGACGTGTTTTGATTGGGCACCAGTTCCAGAATTCGAGGGGGGGGTATCGCATCAGAGCAATGGGAATCAGTGATCACCGTCGAGTGCTTTATGAAAACAAAATGCATGACGTGATTTATATAATTATGATAAAAAAGATAAAAAAGAAACATAAAGATTATTTTCTCTGTGCACACCCTCTGACACCAGCACAGGCTCCGTAACCACGCCAAAAACCTATCTCGAAGCTCAAAAAATAACTAATTTAGGTGAATTAACCCATTTCATGAATTGACTCTGCTACTGAATATCACTGAATATGAATACTGAATATTTTTCACTTTTTCATTCTTCTCTCATACCTTCCCTTATCCTTACCACGTGTTGCTTTAACCCTCTACCACACTCCTTTTTGGTGGATCGGAGGGTATTTGAGTGGATGTCGAAACCCAGGTACCCAAACTCATCCGAAAGTAATAACTGAGTAATAGTTAAGGCGATATTTACCTAACTCTAGATATTGCTTTACTGTGATTGAAACTATGGGCAAAATATTGATTTCGGTGAAGCACTTCTTAATATATAGGTGATGGTAGAGTTCACCCAGTACTAAGCCCGACGGCGTGTGAAATTCATACATCAGGGTAGGGGGGCCATTTCCTTTCCCTGTGCCGGTTATGGTTTCCCAGTATCTGATTTTTCTGTTACCAGGATCTGGTATCAGAAAAATCACATAGCTTGGATAGAGCTGGAGGTGCCCAGAGAGATTTCCCCGGGAATCGAGCACGGGCCCTCCGGTCAGTAGTCCAACGCTCTACCCCATGAACTACCACGACTCACAGATATATATTCTCCAGTAATCGTTAAAACCATTTACACTGTCAACAAACATTTTATGCTAACCAGGAAAAATATTTCCACATTAAATTGTCGAGGCATCGAAAATAAAAGTTGAAATATGGAACAAATCCTTGAAGTACAAAGGCTAACGTTGAAATTCATCTAAATACACCCTGCAAGCCAACGGGAAGGTCTGTGACAGGGGGCATTGCCACAGAAAGTTCTACAGCTCGCAGAAGGTATAGTAAACTGCGGAGATATTCCAATAAAAATCAGCGAAATTTTGGTTAATTAGCAAAAACTAAGAGAAACAGTGTTAATCGACGGTCACTCTGTCTCAGGGAGACTTAAGGCCAGCAGCCACTTGGTATATCACACCGATTCGATGTTGTCATAGAATGGACTGCCGTAGAACACTTGAAATGGTTGACCATTAGAACCTTGTCCCACCGCCAGCAAAAGAAACGACGAGGATGGGATTCGAACCCACGCGTGCAGAGCACATTGGATTAGCAGTCCAACGCCTTAACCACTCGGCCACCTCGTCCTCACATATAGTATGAAAAGATTAAGGATTTACTGACTCATCGGTGGGAGGACGAGGGGCTGATCAAAGTCTCCTCCGTCATCCCTCCAGTGTCCTCGCTTGACCCGTGGCCTCAGACTTGTGCTCCCACTGATGGACACCGTTTATAAAACATGGTTTGTCCATAAACCAACCTCCGTTATGCTATAAAAATACACTAGAAAATACACAGACAATCACTTATTTTCATGCCAAAACCACATATCTATAATACCTTTCCCACATTATTCGCCAAACAAATATGAAAATTTGTCGTATCTCTGGACAAGTTTTCAAACTTCTGAAGCATAAAATTCTGCAGACTGAGATCGCAGACAACCGATGACGGCAACTTAAGTTTCTCATGGAAATGAGCAAAAATCATGTAACAGCCTAACTTTTCAGTCGTGTTTCCACGCATCATAGTCGTAGAAATCTGAGGAAAATTTTCTAAAGATTTCAGGTATCGTAAAACACCGGTTTTCAGGAGCTTTTTCATGAATTTTCAGGTGCAGTTCATTGTTCACCACAGACGGGCGGCCACTTTTGTCTGTCATCATCATGCACATATGCGTTCACTCTTAAACGAACGACAACAATGACTTACGACTCTTGTTACTCATCACATTTGGTCAAAAACAGAGCATAAATTTCCAGATGATGAATGTCAGCATTCTATGAAGTTTTTTATCAGTAAAAATCCTATCAGTGAACGGACTTCATATTTGGCGGGAATTTCAATGGTGTTGTTCATTTTGATTAGCTATTATAAACAAACGACAAGCGGAGCGACATTCCGATCACTGCAGCTCGAGGCGTACTGACCTACTGCGTGCGTCAATAGAGCGACCATTCGGCTCCCACCACTAACTATCACGCTACACGAAAACGGAGGTTACTACCTGGACCACTGACACATGCGTATAGGCAACTATACACTACCCCGAAAGTCCGCAAGGAGGTGGCAGGTGGTGTTAGTTCAACAGATACTTCACTTCTACACTAATACTTTTTTCTTATAAAACGATATATTTTACTGTGTGAAATTTTCACTTCCTTTGAACTAAAGTTTCCGCCGCGTATATTTTAATATGCACGTTTTGTGGAGGATTTTTAGTAAATGTTTTTCCCTTCCTTTCCCTCACCCCTTACCTATCCCACCTGGTTGTTGCACCCACTGCCATGCGCCTCTTTGGTGGCTTGGGGAGCACTTATGTAGATGTAGAAGACTTCCAAGCACTCGCTGCACCCCGCAATCGTAAGAAAGGGCATTCGTGCCGTATTGAATATTATATAAAATACCAATTGCAATTACTCCACTGACTACAATAAGAACACTGATAACGATTTCCATTAAGAAGGGGGGCCTTATATGCAACACAGTCAACAACTATCATGCAGGATGGACAATTGACAAATGAATGATTGCAACTAAAAACGTATCCATGCGACGCACCTCCTTCCGACCTGAAGACGCGTGATTGGAGATCTGTGGGACGCAAGCGGTAGAGTGAGTGGAGGCCAAATGTAGCTTGCATGTTCCTCATTAATTTCGCCAGTTCGCCATCCATTTCCTTCATTCTGTCCCCTCCCCCCTTGTGTTATTGTCGCGAATAGTGCACGGGAAAAACGAATACTTAAATGCATCCGTTCGGCAGTCTATCTCCCTTATTTGGTATGACAATTGTATGTCCTGCTTACGTAATTGTGGAACTGAATTACGTCGGATATAAAATAACGCAATTGGTACATTTGCCATTCTTTTTATCTAGTTGTGAGTCTTAGCATATCTACAGGCTCTTATCCCATGTCTTCGGACTACGTACATCAAACCACGAAAGAAATTAGTGAGATTAAGATTATTATTGAAGAACATGACTATTGGGCTTGCTTGAGACACTAAATAGGGAATTGTTAGGTCTCCATACTATCCCGAGAGATGGAAATCCACACCAAGGATAAAATATGAGAAATAGAGTGAGAAACGGACAAACCCAAATGGCCATTCTCTCTCTTTTGCAATTCGCCATCGCAGCGAGAAGAAGTTTAAGTGCTCCGGCTCCAATATTCAAAGAGCCTGATTTCAAATTGATATGCCAATTGCGAAAACTTGGCATTCACCTGCATTTAGATAATAGAGGGTTGTGTTCTGACTCCTCTTGCCAGGCGTAACTCCTTGAGGACTATGCAGGCGGTGGCGCTTGCGTTGGTGCATGCGTGTGATCGAGTGGGGAGTGGTTAGGGCTGACACCATACAGGGAACCAACATAACAAACGTAGAATCGGTGAAATAATGAAGCGTGACGATATCTAAGGATATATTCTGGGGGCACAATCGTGAAACTTGCGGAATAACAAATCGACATCGACATGATTACCCCGTGATCCACCAAAAAGGGGCGTGGCAGGGGGTGCAAGCACCAGCTGGGAAGGGTCTATCTAATTAATCTAAGCTATCAAATAACGCATAAATTTGGACACGTGCAGGAGAAAGACCCAAGTCAAAATAAGGGTCAAAGCACCCAACAAACTGGCTACTTTTTTTGTGAAAAAATGAAACAAAACCACCCATACGAGAGGCTTCAGCCCAAACAAGACAGATCAAGGAGAACTGAAACAAATGAAAGGTTAAGGTTCATAACAAAATCACTTGGGAATAGTAATCAAAGTGTCAAGGAGCTTTGTTATTTCATGTTAGTTAGGCATCACCTAGAGTGTGCTACAAGTGTATGAGATACTCATGAGGTAGACTTAATTTTGGAACTAGATCGAGTGCAACATGGAGCAGCTAAATTTGTGAACAAGTTGTTATGAACAAGGTAGCAGTGTCACGACACCATTTGAAGAATTAGAATGGGAGTCACTAGTTGACCATAGACTTAAATACAAGTTACATTCACTGCGTAAATTTGAGGTAGGTTACTTATCTGAAAATGTTGAACACAAACAGGTATTACAGGCCACGACTTACTACGGTAGATTTGATGACAAACGTAAAATTAGGGAGATAGATTGTAGAACGGATAGATTTAAAATTTCCTTTTTTCCTCGTAACATTAGAGATCAAAGTAGACAAGGTAACAATCGCCTCGCAGATAATTAGTATTGGTAGGTTATATATTGTGTCGATGCCCAGTCGGTTTTTTATTTAATATGCCCATCTTTTATAGTTTCTCGAACAAATTGGATCAAATTAATATTTGTGTAGAGAGGTCCTGATTGGGATTGTATATGTATTGCTGGTGACCTAATGGCCATAAGCCCTTGCGGCGGCTTGCGGTGCATTATGTAGAGGTTTTGTGTGGCGATCCGAAACTACCGCCACTTGGCCACTGTCCTAAGCACAAACGGTGTGCTTCGCTCCCTTCATCGACGTTGAAAAATCCTAGAATGAGAGCGCGGTTTCGCCTTGCGGGGCAGGTCGCGTTTCCTCGCGCTTCTAGAGGGGGATCCATTGCTTCGGGTTAGGTCCCTAGACATCGGGAATCACTCAGTAGAGATAAAAAAGGTGCTCTCGCAAGTCAGTCGCAGCCGGGTCTGGGGCGGGATAGGCCGGTCCAAGGGGTGAGTGAATATTTTCATCCGTCGCTGGTCACTCGAGAGGTCGGCTGGCGTTTGCTATTGTATCGTTTCAATACAGAGCCTTTTGTCAGGCGAGTGCAGTGTCATTGGTAGACGCGCATTGCATTGTGAACTGTGATGGATGGCCGATGAATACAAATGGGAGACAATTGAGCTCGAGTGTCGTAATGTGCACTTGATGTAATGGAATTTTCCTGGCGAAACGTGCACCAGATATAATTCAGTTCTGGTGCGGGTCCATCCGGGATCGCTAGACTGATTGCTGCCACGCCTCTTAAGTCAGTGATTATTAAATTTCGAACAAAAGCGTAGCCTGCGAAATTCATTGTTATTTTAGCAATGCTATTTCTTAAGGACGTCTTAGTTAGAATTTATGGGCTTTTATATCCGCAAATTCATTCAACTCTGAAGGAATGCCATTTGCTACGTCAGGCTTGAACGTATAGTTGGAAATGTAGTAGTCAAACGGAAATGCTTAGAAACTTGGATCAAGGAAACCTTCAACTTGGATTGCGTTATTTTATTCGGCCATATTTACGCGGAGGAGTTTTTAATTAAGCATTACTGCACAACCATTTGAGCGAAACAATATAAATGTTTTCAAAGCGAACACCGCGCACCATATTCTGAAGCCATAGCATGTTTTATTGCGTGAGAACTCACTACGGTTTAATTAATACGCAACGTTGCCACCGGTCCCTCAGCTTACCCTATATATAGAAAATGTATGAATCCCTAAACGGAAGTTAAAAAGCCAAATGTTTGAAAAATATCCCGAGTTTTCCACATGTGTAAAATCGGATATAAACACGTATACGAATATTATCAACCGATATCATTAACATCCCTGTTTTGTAACATGTTCGTGCATATGATTGAAATAATACAATGCTCTTCCGAGTTAAATATAGCCTTTTTTACAAACACCTTCCCTGAAAAGAGGAGAATGTGATTTTAAAACATTCCACTCACCTTAAAACCAGGGAATTCTAGAGAACAAATGGATGTCGTATCATGAGACTTCAAAAAATGAATTTTCAAGTGCATAACGAAACGATGCACCACTGCATTTTGTGGAAAACATGACAATGTAGTGAATTAGGATTCGTGGTCGAAGAACAAACTTAAAATAATTATAATGATGAATTGAAAAATAAAACCACTTTGCTTTTCCTCATAAACTATGTGTGGAAAAGCAAAGTGGTTTTATTTTGTAAAAAAGTCAATATGAAGATTTTCCACCAAGTTACGCCAGAAGCTTTTTTTCTTTATTATGATGAATTTAGTGTCGATTTTATGAATGAAATCTCCCATACAGTGTCCCACAAGGAAGCGCAATCGGTCCCCTTATTTTTCTCATCAAAATCAATGGATTTATTTGTAATTTATTCTGGGCTTGGGCACAATTATGGTGAGTAAATTCGTTGGAGAGGTCGAGTTGCTTATTTTGCCACGGAACGCCCCGAATGAATTGCCCATTCAGCTGCTCATCCGAGTCTCCCACACTTCAGCGCCATAGCAACTCCCTTCTCGTCCACCACCCCCTCGCGCGCTCTCTGTGTGTGTATGTATATGTATACACCGTGCATCTATCGCGCTCTCTCTCTCTCGAGATGCCCGTTCGGTCGCAAATGGCTTTGATTGCGTTCAATAGAGCTGAGTCAATCCCCTGGCGATCACTTTGCCCTTTGAGGCAAGGCCGTCGACAGAGGGGCCTTTCATTGATGGTCCAATGCGCGACAGTTGTCGTGTCGGCGGCGGGGAGGGTGGACGGAGGCCGGCCGCCGTCTCTTGATCCTCGGAACGCGCTTTGGAGGGGCAGTGGGAACGCGGAAGGGGCAGAGGGTGGAGAGGCGACCTCCACATGGTACTCTAGGTAATTGAGTGTGTGGCAGGGGGCTACTGCACATCAGGCATGCAACATAGAAAATTAAATCTTGCTTAACTGTGAGTAATTAACGGAGAAATTATTTTTTAAAAGATGGAAATCAGGGCTACAAAAAATAATTAAAATTCATGTGGCATCCGAGTGGAAAAAAAGTATCCTATGAGAATGCGAGACGAAATGCTAATGTTGACTGTAATAATATAAAGGTTAGAATAATAGATAAAAATAAGCTGCGTTGCATTAGAAATAATGTTTCCTTGGAGTTAACACTGGTCATTATTATTATCACGTATCCTTCTTAATAAAACGATATCTTAAACCGGTCAGTTCTATAGTTTATACATTTTAACTTATTTTCAGGATATTTCCCACTGATTATTACATCGTGCGTAGTATATTTTTAACATCACAAAAGTTAACTTCCTCCAATTCACCAAAGTGATCTAATCCATAGTTTGATCTTCTGCCTTTCTGTGTGTCTCCCCGCCTAGTTACTCTAATAATCTAGATAAGTTTTTATGTTTATCACACCCCCTTTTTGCAAATCCTGCTCCACCTGGCCCATCCCTAATTCCGGTTGTCAACCCGAGGGACGCGGAGGGAATATGTTTCCGAGTCCAGAGGAGACTCTTGGCGATACACGTCCGTGCATTCGATCGCGTGCCTCTACACACGCAACTAAGAGCGACAGCCGCGGTTTCGGCAGATGCCTCTCCGATTCCCATTTTCGCCATCCACCCTACCTCATCCGCCCAAACCCCCTCCCCCATCCCGCCCGCCCGCACGTTGCGCGCGACGCTGTCTACTTGTCTCACAGTCAGTCCCTCGAGGAAGAGTCTTTGAAACCATCAACTCTATGATGCTATACAGGGACAAGATGTTTTGTAAAGCGTCTCTGCGTACAGCCCGAATGAGAGACGCGAAGTATCATTTCCTGAGGGGAATTTCCGACATAGAGGCACGCCTAACCTCTCCCGCGATCTCCCTCCCTATCAAGCGTAGTGTCCCCCAATCATCCTATGCATATTTATGACATTTCTTTTGGTCAAATAAACAGTGCAAGGGAGATGATATAGATGAAAATAATCGTATCAAATAATTTAGCGAATAGAGGGCATGGTTTTAATGGTGTCGATAGATAATAAGGCTTGGGTTTAAGGGGGCGTGGTGGGGATTGGAGACACTAAGATAAGCAGGACGCCGCAGTTATGTCTGATGGGGCTAATAATATAGCATTAAATACAAAATTGATAGAAGTATCTATTTAATCTAAAGATATCAGGATCAGCAAAGATTGTTAGCACTGACACTATTTGTTCAATGTGAAGAATTAGAACCAATTTCTACACTATAATATTCTTATATCAAGTGATTTTAATTCTAAATAATAAAATTAGAACGTGTGACGTCTTATGAATTTCTAATGATCACTTCTGAGACTATTAACAAATCATAATACCATTTTTAACAACCGTATTTTGTTGTAACGGCAAGTAACGCAAGTGAATGAATATAAATGATAGCTTTTTAGGAATTCCTTGGGTTTAAAATAACTTCTTGGAAAATATACTTATTTCAGCCGTTCTCAGGAAGTGCTGATCTTGATCTTTGACATTTTCTGCATAAATTTTGATTCAAAGCAGGCAATGGAGCTTATTTCCAAGAAAATGTATGAAAAACCCATGAAACGCCCAAATTTCCACCATTATTACCAAATGTAGGAGATGTGAGTTTAGATAAACGGTCAACGACAAATTTTGTAACCATATCTTAGATGGGTTCCCTGTTCTCGCAATGCTTCCAGCCGTTGTGCACAACACAGATTGTATTGGCTCTATCTTCGAATGTCACTTGCTCTCATGAGATTTGGAGGGCATGACACAGTGTTGTTAGTTATCGGCTGCAGGGATAGGCCTTCCTAGGCTCTGATTGTAATGTGTAAAAGGCGATTACATGCTATACAGTTGGCCTGAGACTATTAGCGATTATTAACTCCAACTCCCGTCGAGTTCTTCCATTCTCATCGACTTTTAACCTTCAACAAGAGGTATTTCTCTTTTGTGGAATACTTTTAACTTGGCGTAACGTTACAATGATCGCATTCTACTAAAATGTAAAGTGTTTTTTAAAAGAAAATTCATCTCAACTTATGGCGGACAAGTTCTCTTTCTGCAAAAAAGGAAAATTAAACTTTTGACAACCTCTCCATAAAAATTTGGGAAAAGATTCAAATCCAAAGTTCAATCTTTCTTGCATGTGTAAAACGAAAAACTTTCCGCGTTGAATAATTTTTTGTGTGAATCTTTATGAGACGAAATAACTGTACGGTGAAAAATTATAATTGAAAAGTTAATCTTTTAAAAAGTAATGTGAAATAAGTAGACTGGCGGAAATGTTATTAAATTTATGATGCATGCAAATACCACACAATGTCAATGTTAAACTATTACATCAACTTTTCGTATCACTAAGTATTGAAACCTTCCACCTAGGTTTCTATTATATTTTTAATATGTCATCTTAATGGCAAATCATAATCATTTTTTTGACAAATATGTCAAGGAAAAGATGATTTGGATCAAGAGTAGTCTAGTGGGTAATCACCCCCTGCTACACACCCTAGTGGTGGCTCGCAGGATACCAATAAAATTAGTGATCGCGATAATGCGGTGGATAACTTACAGGCTTCCTACCGAGAGGGCCCGGGTCCGAATCACGGAAGCGAGTGATATTTTTCAGAGGTATCCCGATACCTACTTGAGATGCTTTGCGGAGAGCATTTTGAGTATGCGACGTCCGTCGGAAGGGACGCAAAACTGCGGACCCCTTGGCGCCTTTCGAAAAGAGTAGGCTAATGCCGACGCCGGGTTTCTTTCCACCCTTCCTTTCCTGTTGTTGTTGAAAAATGTTTTTCCACGTGAGTTCGCACGATACACAATCATAAATAAATCAAACCAAAGCTCCAGAATATAGTATTAATCAAAGAATAATATGTAATCATTTAATCAAACGTACCAATTATTGGATGGTGTGGCGAGGAATGTACACGCGCCTGTGCATGAATGTTTTGGCATAATAACATACATACATATATTATAAGGTAATCTACCGGTTAAGGTAGGCTTTTGGAAGGACACAACTATCAAATAAATATTTTGCGACTAGAAACTAAACACAATCCAGCAACCTTCTCTAAATCAGGACCTTGTTCATCTCTGTGCACTCCCTTCATCCCGTCCAACATCCCTATCCTGTTCCTGCCCTTTCCTCGTTTGCCTAACATTCTCCCCTCTATTACCGTCTTCAATTCCCGGGAAATCCTCTCTGGGCACCTGCAGCTCCACCCAAGCTATGTGATTCTTCGGGTGCCAGATCTTCCTGTGAAACCATAACCCGTGCAGGGAAAGGAACTGGCCGCCTACCCTGATGTGTGAATTTCATATGCCGTTAGGCTTAGTACAGAGTGAACTCCACTATCACCTACCAAACCGAACTTCGGGTTGATTACTGTGTTCATGGTTACATATACATAACCGTATATATATATATATATATATATATATATATATATATATATATAACACTTTGGTCACTTTTTTGAAAATCCCACGAGCGTGCAATGTAAATTGACTAGTCGACACAAGCACAGAAACTAAAACACATAAAAAGGGACTCACTGGGTCTCGAATTTTCGTTGGTGCAACCACCTTTCTGGTGGTTGCCCCACCAAAAATTCGAGATATATATATATATATATATATATAACTTTTGGACGGCACAATAGAACACAGAATAAAACAGATAACACGTCCAACAGGAGTCTGACCTGAAGAAGGCCACGGAGTGGGCCGAAAGCTCAAATCATCTACAGTGTGAGTGTCCTTTTACGTGTTATCTGTTTTATTCTGTGTTCTATTGTGCTGTCCAAAAGTAATATTGCTCTCGTGAGTACTTCCGCATCATCGATATATATATATATATATATATATATATATATATATATATATATATATATATATATATATATATATATATATATATATACATATATAAATTCACTGATAGTCATAACAAACACAGAAACCAAAACACACAAAAGAGGGACTCACTGGTTCTCGAATTTCGGTGGTCCAACCACCTTTCTCAAGAGGAATTAGGAACAGAACTGAGGCAGAGGAGTATATATATATATATATATATATATATATATATATATATATATATATGTGGGTCGCGGTGGTCTCGTGGGTAGAGCGTTGGACTACTGACCGGAGGGTCACGGGTTCGATTCCCGGGCAACTTGGCACTTTGGGCACCTGCAGCTCCACCCAAGCTAGTTGAATTTTCTGGTACCAGATCTTCCTGGGAAACCAAAACCGGCACAGGGAAAGAAACTGGCCCCCCTACCCTGATGTGCGAATATTCACACGCCGTCATGCTTGGTACACGGGTGAATTCTACCACCACCTACTAAACCGACCTTCGGGTTGATTACTGTGTTTAAATATATATATATATATATATATATCCCTCCCATGGACTACAACCTTGTCGTGGCTTGTGTGTTCCGATGACCCCTAGAGCTGTGCTAATGGGAGTAATAATAATTACTCCTGGAAGAGTCACCTATGCCAGATAAGTCGAAGGTTAGGAGCCAGACGAAAGGTAGTCCACGCAGCGTCTGTTCGTCAGTGAGGCGGCTACAATGGCGTCTGACCCCAGAGCGGCGGCCATTAAGTGATGGTGTCACGTTAAAAACACTATTGAGGAAGGCAACGGGAAACCACCTCAATTATCATTCCCAAGAAAATAATGATGGACGCAAAACAGAAATTGAGTCCTGGCGGAATTGCGGAACTCGGCCCAAGGGGCCGTGTGTCGTGCCCGGCAGCGGGGGAGTCAAGGCTTCCGCGGTCGTCATCCCACGATACCCTTGCAAGGAAGAAATAGCAGCAGGACAGAAGACGCAGAAGAAGACGAAAGTAGTTAGAATAGGAACATGGAACGTCAGGACAATGTTGAGGAAAAATTACGGACGTCAGGACAGGAAAATTAGAAAATATTAAGCGAGAGATGGAAAGCGGTAATATAGATGTTTTAGGTCTCTGCGAGGTGAAATGGAAGGATAGCGGGGATTACTGGAGTGACAATTATAGAGTGATATACAGCGGCGGGGACAAGACCCAACGAGGGGTGACCATAATATTAAATAAAGGGGTAGGAAGAAGCGTAGTCAACATAGCGCAAGCGACAGACAGAATTTTACTCGTAGAGATTAAAGCAGAGCCGACGAACTTGGTCATTGTTCAGGTATACATGCCACCGAGCAATCACAAGGAGGAAGAAGTCGATAGGATGTACGATGAGTTAGAGGATATAATAGCGCGTGTTCCTGCAGGGAAACATTTGATAGTGATGGGGGATTGGAATGCGACGGTAGGCGAAGGAAGAGAGGGTGGTGAGTGGGGGACTATGGTTTAGGCAAAAGGAATGACCGGGGAGAGAAAGCAATTGAGTTCTGCAGAAGACTGGGATTAGTCATCACCAACGCATAGTATAGACACCACTAAAGGCGTAGGTACGCATGGAAAATGCCAGGTGACTCAAAAAGGTATCAGTTAGATTATATTATGGATAGGCACAGGTTTAGGAACAGTGTGATAAATTCGCACAGTTTCCCAGGAGCGGATGCGGACTCTGACCACAATTTAGTTGTTATGAAATGTAACGTCCGTTTCAAGAAGATAAGGCAAGGGCGGCGGGTTAGGAGATGGAAGCATTAAATGGATTAACGAGGAAGGAATATCAGCAGACTGTAGAGAAAATAATGGATGACGGTAAAGAGCTTAGTATTATCGAATAAAAATGTGAATGTATCAAGGAAGGGATATCGGAAGCCGCGAAAGTCACAATAGCAACCGTTAACGGGAAAAGGATAAGGAAACCATGGGTAACGGATGAGATGATTGCAAAGATGGACGAGAGAAGAAGATGGAAGAATGTAAGCACAGAGTTAGGCAAAATGAAGTACAAAGAGTTGAACAATAAATTGAGAAGGGCCACAAATAAAGCAAAAGAAGAATGGTGGAAAACGCAATGCGAGGATATGGAAAGTTTACAGGAGGGTGAAATTGGTGCTCTATACAGCAAGGTTAAGTTATTATCGGGAAGTAAGAAGGCAAGATCTGTGCTAACAGTTAAAGATAAGTGGGGTAAGATAATAGTTGAAGCAGGAAAAATCAAAGAGAGATGGAAGGAATATATAGAAACACTGTATGGTAAAGAACTTAGGCCGACAAGGTTAGACATAGAAAAGGAACATGACGTAGAAGAAGATAGCTTAGGTCCAGGCATACTCGACGATGAAATGGAAAGGACATTAAAGGAGATGAAAGCAAATAAGGCCGTGGGGGTGGACAAAATACCTGTAAAACTGTTGAAATGTTTAGGAAAATGCGGGAAGAAGGCCTATATGGACTGATTCGTAGTATCTATGAAGAAGGAATCTGGCCGGAAGATTTTGTGAGATCGGTGTTAGTTCCAATTCCAAAAAAGGCAAAGTCTATATCATGTGAGGATTACATAACAATAAGTTTGATATCCCACGCAGCTAAAGTTATTCTCAGGATCATCAACAAAAGGATAGAGAGTAAGGCAAATGAGTACTTTGGGGATTTCAAGAAACTGTAACAGTAACTTTAACGGAGTCACCCGCTATTTAACGGAGTCACACGTTTCTTGAAATTTGTCTAAGGTATGAACAGCCTAAGTGTTTGAAATTGGCTTTATTAACATCGTGGACTGTGGCGCGTCGCGCACGACTACGAATGCCTGTGAGATTGTATGTACGGTATTTCGTCATAACATCTTGTTCCTTTAAAGCCCCCAAAATTTCAGAGTGTAAGAGGACGTCTCGGTAGCTTAAGTGCAGTTAAAGCACTCGGCCGGATATCGAGGGATTTTCGAAAAAGCGTTTGATAGAGTGAATTGGGAAAAATTAATGCGTGTATTACAGAAAGTAGGAATGAATTGGAGGGACAGGAGACTGATCCGCAACCTGTACATGTGTCAGACTGCTCAGGTGAGACTGGGGAACGGAGAGTCCGGATGGGCAGTGTTAGGAAGAGGGGTAAGGCAGGGTTGCCCATTGTCACCGGTACTGTTCGACGTATATGTAGAGGAAATGATTAAAGAGGCATGGGAAGAACTGGAGGTAGGAATGAAAGTCAGAGGGGAAGCATTAGTTCTGTCAACCAAGGGGTTGCAAGCATTGCTGAATGAATTGGAGGTTCAGTTGGATAAATATGAGATGAGAATCAATATTAATAAAACAAATTTTATGCGATTTTCCAGGAAGAGAAAAGCCAAGCTAAATATTTAAATAGCCGGGGAAAAAATAGAGCAGGTAGAGAAGTTTACATATCTCGGAAGTGTTTTGGGCCAATACGGTCAAAGTGGTAGGGACGTAAGGAGAAGAATTGCGCTAGGCAAGGAGGCTCGTAAAAACTCTGATATGGAGCGTAGCTATGTACGGCGCGGAAACGTGGTCACTTAAGCAGGAGGATAGACGTAGATTGGAGGCTTTTGAAATGTGGGTGTGGGGAAGAATGGAGAAGGTGAAATGGACCGAAAGGAAAACAAATGAGGAAGTACTAGAGATGGTGGGTGAGGAGAGGGGTTTGTTGAGAGAAATCGTATGGAGGCAGGAAAAATGGATGAAATGTTCATCTACATCTACATATATAGTATACCCTGCGAGCCACCAAAAAGGTGTGTGGCAGGGGGTGTAGCACAATGAGGGAAGGGTAAGGGGGTTGGGGGTTATGTGAGGAAAGGTGGGGGGAACCTGTAAGAAAAAAAATATTTCTATGTATATATATATATATATATATATATATATATATATATATATATATATATATATATATATATATATCGATGATGCGGAAGTACTCACGAGAGCAATATAACTTTTGGATGGCACAATAGAACACAGAATAAAACAGATAACACGTAAAAGGACACTCACAATGTAGATGATTTAAGCTTTCGGCCTACTCCGAGGCCTTCTTCTGGTCAGACACCTGAAGAAGGCCTCGGAGTAGGCCGAAAGCTTAAATCATCCACAGTGTGAGTGTCCTTTTACGTGTTATCTGTTTTATTCTGTGTTCTATTGTGCCGTCCAAAATTATATATATATATATATATATATATATATAACTAAATATATATATATATATATAACTAAATATATATATATATAACTAAATATATATAACTAAATATATTTATTTATATATATATAACTAAATATATATATATATATATTTCCACACATATATACACTTACATATATATACATACACACACACATGTATACATATCCTCGCGCAGTCCCTAACCTGTACGTTAAAACTTATTGCAATGAACTAAGTCCTGGGGAATTTCGGCTACAAGCATTCTGGTCCCTTATCGTTCTTGGAAAAAATGACATTTTAAACCTGTCAGTCTTGCAGTCTATTTCTTTGGTCTTACATTCGTGATCCCTTCGACCGTAATACGTTGGGGTTCGTATTATACTTGATGTCATCGGAAAAGGGTTGTCACCTTCAAAGTAGTCCCCACTGGATATTATGCACTTGTGCCAGCGCTTCTTCCAATCCTCGAAACACTTCTCAAACTTGATATTTAAGATAGCCTTTAGATCTTTCAGCGATGCGGTTTTAATGTCATCTACGGCTCTAAAACGGAGGCTGGGGCATCGTTACAGTATTGTCTCTGGCCAAAAATTAACGAAAAAGCAATGAAGTGTGAGCTGGTGCATTATCGTGGTTCGAAAGCCATGAATTGTTTTTCCACTGATCCGGGCGTTTTTTTCGGATTGCTTCACGCAAACGGTGTGGAACTTGTAGGTAGAACTTCTTTTGATCTGGCGGCAGGAATTCATGATGCACTATGCAATTAAAATCGAAGGACACAGTAACATAACATTCACGTTCGACCGCACTTGTCGAGCCTTCTTCGGTCTTGGCGAGCCAGAATGCCTCCACTGGGATGATTGAGCCTTAGTTTCAACGTCATATCCATAAACTCATGTTTCTTCACCTGTTATAATACGTTTCAGCAATTCTGCATCGTCGTTTACTTCACTTAGTGACTCCTGAGCAACTTCCATTCGCCGCTGTTTTTGTTCAAAATTCTGGGACGAATTTTGCTGCCACGCGTTTCACGCCCAAAAAATTGGAAAAAATGTCATAATATGATCCAATCGATATGCCAACATCATTAGCGACCTCTCTAATTGTGATTCGCCCATAATTCATAACCATTTCTTTCACTTTTTCCACGTTTTCATTGATTGTTGATGTGCTGGGGCGTCCAGGGCGTTCGTCATCTTCAAGGTCTTCACGGCTTTCTTGGAAAGGCTTATGCCACTCGTCAACTCTTGATTTACTCATAGCAGACTCACCATTGGCCTTTGTTAACATTTCACACACTTTGTTACACTTTATTTCATTTTGACGCAAAATTTGACACAAATTCTTTGATCCATTTCTTTTAGCAAACGAAAATCGCCTAGCTCATAAAACCCGTCTAACCTTAGTGGTTTTCACAGACAAAGTCCACAAGGAAAACAGCTGAAAGTTTTATCAAACTTCAGGAGCATGTATACCAACATTATAAAAAAGTTTGACAATCGGACTCTCCAAGCCCGCGAAATGAAAAACTTCTCGTCATTTTATTTAACACACCACATGCACCAAGGCACATATATCGTGCATGTATATTTAGGTACTTCCTTTCTGGTCATTAGGGTGAGTGGTTCGAATCCCCTCGGATGACTCTATATCTGCGCCCCTGCAGTAATTGATTGGCATTTTCTTTTTCGATGCCTTTTATAATTGTGTGTGTTTAGCCCGTATGAACTTGATGAAGTGTTACGTGAGCTTTGAAAACTCCCTTTCAATCTACTTTTCAAATGTTCCGCTATATCTTGGACAAGTAAGCCCAGTTGTGTTTTTAAAGATGGACTCTTTCTCTTGGGTTGGATATAGCGAAGTATTTTGCTACATAATCCATTCAATATTGATTCGCATCTTGAAATCTTAGTGTATCCATCACATTTTTGTAATACTAGAACCGTTTCGCACATTGGGGACATATTTAGGACACATCGCCGTCCAATTTTTAAGTCAGGTAATCCCGCGAACGTCACGCCGATGACCTTATTATACCAGAGCACCGATATTCCGCGCTCCGGGTTGAAGTTGTTATGGCCTGTTTAATTGTTTCGATGAGTGGACGGGGCGAATGGCAAGCTGGCTGGAGGGAGGGAGGGGGGTTGAATTCCCCCTACACTCCATTCGGTGCGGGGGTGGGCGGGGAGAGCGCCCGTCGTCTCTCTCAAGACGATATTCCTCGCGAAGAAGGAACCGGTTCCTCCTCCTCGAGCTCGTGCGTTCGTCTGTGCGTGCGTGTGCGTATTATTTCGCCTCGTCGGTTTCACCCTCCAAACTAAAACTCGTTTCCCCACTCAGCCCCTCTCTTCCCCCACCCCTACCCACAACCCCTCCCCCCACTCCAAACCTCCTACCCACCCACCCTCGCTCTTCAAATCTCTTCTTCGCCTCGGATATTGTCAGCCGCCATGCATTTCGGTGCTCCCATGAGCGCCCGCTCCCTCCGCACCTCTACAGAACTCACCAAACACCGTCTGACTGGCACCCGGTGCGGGAGTTGGCCCTTTGCGCTCGCGCGAGCGCCAGGAGGCAGGGCCGGGTCGGCGCTACGACGCGAACGCTGAGAGCGACGAGTTGACCCGTGCTGCAAATTGGCAATGGCACGTCCTTTGATATACGAATAATCTGAGCAGGTTAATTTTCCCAGGTCTGTCTGTGACCTTGTTAATCTTTGGAAAGATAAAAATTGTTGATATTATATATTGGTAATAAACATCAAATTTCAAAGGCACCATATAACGCTAACCCTCCGCGCGTCTTACCACCTTGTCGTGTTGAGACGCCCGGTAGCCACAATGATCCGAGAGCAATGCCGGCGGGAGGAAATGCTCCCGGTGGGGCCATCGTTGTCGGTAAGGTCGAAGGTATTGTTAACCTTAGAATTAACCGTATATTTTAATCTTAGTTTTATGCTTCCCGTTTCTCACAAACACACACGCACACTAATGAAATGTTTATTGAAATTCCAGGGTATTTGATTGGTGTAAAACGACCGGTTAAGGTGGATTTTGCCCACCGGAACGGTGAATTTTGCGCCCGCAAGGGCCTTCATTGACTCGACGTGAGGAGAAGAGCAGAGAGTAACCCAGAAAGCAGCGCCTGACTCATGTAGAGCGGCTGCAAACAGCGTCTGACCAGAATGGACGATTGAATCAAGCTAGGCGATATCTGCCTGCGTGGAAAACAACGGGAAACCCTATTATTCCCGAGAAGCTCGTGGACAATATGAACTCCTATGTACAAAAATCCGGAGTTTAAACTTCCTGTCATCTCGGGAAGGGGAATACATTTATTTACACAATACCCCGAAAGCCGCCACAAGGGCGTGTGGCGAGGGGTATTAGGTCATTACCCGTAAACTAGAATTAAACCACATGCAAAACCAAATCAGGCTATCTCTACACAAAAATTGTTTTATTCATGCACTCGACAAACCCTAATTAAACGAAAGAAAGTACGAGTACTTTTTGCAAAAATATTCGATAACAGGTCACGTACAATCAAACCATGCCGTAGAACTGTTAAAAAACTGTTAACTGTTGTAGTATGATGTGGTACTGAGCAGAGACATTACTTTACAGAAAGAGGAAGTAAAAAGAATATAGAGGCCTTAGAAGTGCGGATCTGAAGGAGGATGGGAGTAATTAGTTTGGAGGATGGAGTGAAGAAATGGTAAGGTCATTTTTGTATGAGGAAGGAGTGCCTGCTGAAGACTACGTTAGACTGAATGATAGAGGGAAGGGCTACCTCAGGCATACGATGTTGGACGTGATTAAAATTGGGATAAAGTGTGAAGAAATGAAAATAATGACTCAAGACATGGAGATTAACCACGAGAGAACCTGCCACGCGGCAGAACACTCAAAGATGATGTTGATAGGATAATATGAAAACTATTCAGGGTATAAAATTGAGGACTGTGTCGGGTAGAGAATCTGTAACAAAATCGGAAGGAGTGAAAACCAAAATAACTTAATAAAGACGCATAAGTATATGTGTAAAGAGATTGGCGCAACGGTGACTAGATCGGGGGGACGAACTCTCGAGAACTCACGAAACGAAATACTCATTACTGACACTGACTGAACTGTGTCTTCACGAAATAATATTTTTCCATTTTTCAATGGCTCAAATTAACTCCAACGATTTTGAACAAACAAAAACATGTTTGTTCAACATTTTTTATGAGTCCATTATTTTTTTAACATCAGTTAAGATTTGTGAAGATCAATTTTAGTTACACCAATATATAATACTTAACCACCCAGGTCAGTTCGTATTGAATATTGTTGCTCGTAGTCAGCCTATGTGCTCTTTTGACATCCAACCCCTCGACGAACACTTCGGAATGTAAGTCAATTGGTCATTTTGAGACGCGTTAATCAGGATAGGCATGATACCAGAACGTAACAATACGGTGCAACAATAGTGTAAACATGGCCACTCCACTTTCAATATGCACCACAGAGACACAGCGATCTCTCTTTCGTTTCAATCAATATAAAAGAGGGATATATCTAAATTCATGGACGAATGAAAGTTCATAATTCATTAATTCATCCATTTCACTTTAACAATGACACCTGGACTAGAAGTTCTTGAACAGTGTTAGTTCCGTATTCCCTCGACCAGATGATGAGTAAACCGTATTTTAAAGGTGAGGGCAGTTGAAGCTATGTTTTTTTCTATAGGTATCCGTGAACTTTCGAAGCGCTGAAGTACTTCTATCGTATCCCATGAGGAATTTATATGACAATTGTATGAGTAAGAACCTTTTGTATTCAAGAAATTACGAGATGAAAATTATTTGAGTTATAAGGTTTTCGGTTGTCTCTCCCTCGTACGCCCACCCCTTCGAATCTGCAATTATAAAGGCGTAAGTGTTTATTTGCTCTAATCTCCCTTCTGCGAATTTTTCCAATTGGTTGAACTTGGAATTGATCTGGCCTAGCCTGAATATCGGAGGTTTAATTCCGTTCACTTGAGTTTGAACTCCCCAGAATAAAAACGCCCAGAGAGAGATTTAAATGCAATTCACATCAATATTTATACGCTGGTTCTATTTCCTTTGGACGACCTCAAAGACTTTAGTTTCCACTAGTTATATTGGATTAATCGTCCTGCATACTGCTTCGCGATTCGAAATTTTAAATATGTTGGCGAGGAAGACGATTTAAATCTACATAATTAACAACCGATCCGATACAAATCGCATTCAATCTTAAATAGAAAAAAATACACAAGCACTATTTGTGGCGAGGCCCTAGAGAACCTAGTAATAATCAAATGTATAGTTGGAAAACGTAACGATGAGAAAGTGAAGGAGACGTGCTAATTTTTCTTTAGAGAGGCCCCAAATAGAGTATGCAGCGAAAACATGCCAATCAACTCAAAGAAAAACACTGTGCATAGCATTGAACGAGGTACAGAGAATTGCCGCCAGATTCGTGAAAAGTTGGTACGAAAGAATGCAAAGCGACATATATTTACTACAAGATCTGAGATGGTACCTTTTAATTAAACCTATTGCAAAGACACCAATCGTGCATCTGACATAGAAGATATGATTTAAGACCCCCAATTACATCCCCCGGATAGACAGTTGTCACAAAATAAGAGAGATTTAATGCCAATCAGATATATTCAAGCATTCATTTTTCCCGGCCACTATTCGCCACAATTGTTAATAGAACAAGGGTAGGCTGAAAACTAATACACACATGTTTGTACACCACAAACAAAATGAGCTTCAGAAGCACTCCTGGTTGCATGTGGAAGTAACATTCCCCCTCAACGCCCATGCGCAGGTTTGAGGCCGTTACATTCATCCAGGGTATTTTGAGAAGCAAAAGTATGGAGACGTGCTCTAGTACTATGTCAACGCGAGTTAAAAAGCGGATTGTAATTGAATTTTTAGCTGCTGAAAGAGTGACTCCTACTGAGATTCATCGTCGTTTAAATGCTGTTTATGGTGACGATGCTGTTGATAGGTCAACTGTACGTCGATGGGTAGTAAAACTCCGTGGTTGCGAGCCTGGAAGAGAAGAGAATTGTTGATGAAACTTCTTTTTACTGTGTTTTGGGAGTTATTAGGGGAGGCGACCGACAGCTGAGGTCGTTTTCATCATTAGAAATGGATAAGAATGGAGCAAGGGTGGAGAGAAACCCGGCATACTCAAAATGTACAAAGGGGTTTTGATATTCCCCATCCGACAAGAGGCATACCCACTCAAATTTCTCTCGACAAACTACCTCAATTAGGGATCGGGGTACCACTGAAAATAGGATTCGAACCCGGCCCGAACTTTTGGGAGGGAAACTGACTATTAGTCACCACAACAAACACATAAACTATATGAGCCACGAAACGAAACAGGCACGATCAAAACACATCGGCACACGCATACACGTAACGCACAAAGTATAACATCCGCTCCTTCAGAAGTTGAGATTCCGCACACATAGATTAAGCAGATAGTTTAGCACCAAACACTCTAAATACATCAATAAAAGATAGAACACTGATCACAACGGCTACATTTCAGCAGCAACATTCGTGGGCCGTGAGTAGGGTGCAATTACGAGGGCTGTCCAGAAAATGACACGTTTTTAAATAAAATATGAACATAGCGACAAAACAGTTTTATTACATATATTTAAAAGGAGCATTCTTAAATCTTTTTTTGTACTAAGTTTCCATTTAAATTGAGACAGTTATCATAACGAAACAATGTTTTCAATTTTGTCTCTAAAGAAATCTGCCACGTTACATTTTAACCACTACACCAGCATGCAATTCTGCATCATTGTCAAAGGTCTGCGTTTGCAAGCCACGGCTATTTCTAGAAATCAGTAATCGTAAATCGACGATCGTCACGAATTTATTCGTTGCTTTTCACCGTCAGTTCATCTGTCACGCGGCTGGGCCCACCACTGCGGTCATCATCGTGAACATTGGTGCTGCGGCTTTTTTTAAAGTGAGTGCACCACTACGTCACTCCGCCTTCACTCATTATTCCGTCTCCGTACATTTCACAAAGTTGCCTTTGAATATTTCACTTGGTTTGTGGCTTTTTGCCAGTAAAAATCTGATCACAGATCGCACTTCACAACTCGTGGGATATTCTATTGCAGCGCACATTTCGACTGTTCGCAATGTGAGCAAAGTAGAACAACCACAGTCTGCACATTATGCCATAGCAGGACGAGTACTGAGTGTAGGGGCGTTTAGACACCAAGGTGGTGACTCTAGTCCTACCCACCGACACGCTAGATCGAAACGTAAGTCACTTTCTGGTCAGCCCTCGTAGATCGTAGAGAACAAGTAGGCTGGACAGATTTTGGCAGGAGCTCGTAGAAGCACATCCATTCTTTTCAACAGCTTTTCTCACCTCGTTTTTCACTTCATCTTTTTATTCTCCTTTACGAGTGGTAACCTAACACCCCCCGCCACACGCCCTTCCGGCGGCTTTAGGGTTTAAGTAGATGTAAAAGGGGAACAGTCGAGCATATTGGGCACTTCTCAATTTCCCAAATGAGGGCTTTTTCCGTCGGATGCCGGATGATGATTTTTGGGTGGTGGCCTAACACCCCCCGCCACACGCCCTTGCGGCGGCTTGCGGGGTATTATGTAGATGTAGATGCCATGCATTGCACGCATATTTTAAATGGTGCCTCACGAGAGAATGGTAGCAACGTTATTTGACCTACTATCGCACTTACTATATTCACCTCCAAGCAGTAAATCACGCCTACTGAATCACAATTTTTTATTCACTTACCCGCATATTTTATGTATGTGGAGGCACCATGATAAGTCATCAGTGACAGTTACGCCAAGGTATTTTATAGCATCAGCTTATCCTACTTTAACTCCAGCAAATTTTCAGGAGAAACCCGTAAACATTTCAATGAATTTTACCGCCGAACATTTGTTACGATTCATTCCAATCCCCATTTTCTACACCACCTCGAAATACGATGACCTCTTAGCCCCCTTATTAGTATAAATCGATCCCCTTCCCCAGACATCTCTCATTTTTCTAATTATACTATTCACTTCGTGATTGAAATCGTTTACAAAAATGAAGAAGAGCAACGGTTTGATAATACTTAATTCCTTAAAGAGTGAAGAGATAGGCAGGACATATGTAAGTTATGAAAGATTTTTCAATACCAACTATGGCAGATGAAGTTACATACGAGGGTCATCCGGAAAGTAGTACCCGTTCGTGCCGCATGAAGTGCTGACGACGCGAGTAGCCGCTGGACGAGGTCAGATAGCTTCAGTGGCTTGTCTGCCTTCTCTGAGCTAAGTTGCGTGACGCTAGCATTGCCTGTGTTGTTTCTGTGATTGTTTACAATGTTTAAAAAAATTGAGAACGCCGCCAGTTGTGAAGTGAGGGCAGTGATTAAATTCCTCAATGCAAAAAACGTTCGCCCATGTGATATTCATCGCCAATTAAAGGAGGTGTATGGAGACAATGTAATGGACGAGTCGTCTGTTCGGCGGTGGTGTCGCAACTTCAACATGGGGAGGGGGAACACACACGACGATGAGCGTTCGGGGAGACCGTCTGTCATTACAGACCAACTGGTGAGCTCAGTTGACGAATTCGTGAGGAACGATCGGCGCGTCACAATTGATGACATCTGTGAGCATTTTCCCAATGTTTCTCGAACAATTGTTCATGAAATTGTTAAACACCATCTGCATTATGCAAAAATTTGTGCAAGATGGGTCCCTCGCATGCTTACAGATGAGCACAAAACCAAGCGTATGGCTGCAGCACTGACGTTTTTGGGACGTTATTCTGATGAAGGAGACTCTTTCTTGACTCGCATAATTACTGGTGACGAAACATGGGTTTGTTATGCATCACCTGAGAGTAAACGACAGTCAATGGAGTGGCATCATGCTCATTCACCAAACAAACCAAAAAAATTCAAGACAGTTCTGTCCACCAGGAAACTCATGGCAACCATTTTCTGGGATCGACGTATTGTATTGCGATCGTATTGCTTATTGATTTTATGGCCCGTGGAGACACTATTAATGCCAATGCGTATTGTGAAACATTAAAGAAATTACGGCGGGCAATACAAAATCGGCGGCGAGGTCTATTGTCTACTGGTGTCATTCTCGTTCATGACAATGCCAGGCCTCATGCAGCTGGGATAACACAAAAACTTTTGCAGCAATTCAAATGGGAAACTTTCGACCATCCACCGTATAGCCCGGACTTGGCCCCTTCAGATTTTCATCTCTTTACAAAGCTTAAAGACTTTTTGGCAGGAAAAAGATTTGACAGCGATGAAGAACTCAAAGAAGGAGTGACCCTGTATCTCAATGAGCTGGCGGCGAAGGACTATGCAGCAGGAATACAGAAACTTGTCACACGTTATGACAAATGCCTTAATTTGCTTGGAGATTATGTTGAGAAGTAGTTTAAAGTATCCTCTTTCAAATAAATTTTTTTATGTTTGTTAATATTTACTTTTGTGTCTTCATTTCACGAACGGGTACTACTTTCCGGATGACCCTCGTATATATATATATATATATATATATATATATATATATATATATATATATATATATATATATATATATATATATATATATATATATATATATATATATATATATATATGTAGAAATGTTGAAATGGTTAGGAAAAGGTGGGAAGAAGGCCATATATGGACTGATTCGCAGTATCTATGAGGAAGGAATCTGGCCGGAAGATTTTTTGAGATCGGTGTTAGTTCCTATTCCAAAAAAGGCAAAGTCTATATCATGTGAGGATTACAGAACAATAAGTTTGATATCCAACGCAGCTATAGTTATTCTCAGGATCATCAACAAAAGGATAGAGAGTAAGGCAAATGATTACTTAGGGGATGATCAGTTTGGGTTCAGGAAAGGAAGAGGTACGCGTGATGCCATTGCAGTAATGAGATCACTAGTCGAGAGGAATATAGAATACAATCAGGACGTTTTTGCCTTTTTTGTAGATTTCCAAAAAGCGTTTGATAGAGTGAATTGGGAAAAATTAATGCGTGTATTGCAGAAAATAGGAATGGATTGGAGGGACAGGAGACTGATCCGCAACCTGTACATGTCTCAGACTGCTCAGGTGCGAGTGGGGAACGGAGAGTCCGGATGTGCAGTGTTAGGAAGAGGTGTAAGGCAGGGTTGCCCATTGTCACCGGTACTGTTCAACGTATATGTAGAGGAAATGATTAAAGAGGCATGGGAAGGACTGGAGGTAGGAATGAAAGTCGGAGGGGAATTCGTAAAATCGGTTGGGTTTGCTGAAGACCAAGCATTAGTTGCTCAGTCAGCCAAGGGGTTTAAAGCATTGTTGAGTGAATTGGAGGTTCAGTGCGATAAATATGGGATGAGAATCAATATTAATAAAACAAAGGTTATTTGATTTTCCAGAAAGAAAAAAGCTAAGCTAAATATTAAAATAGGCGGGGAAAAAATAGAGCAGGTAGAACAGTTTACATATCTCGGAAGTGTTTTGGACCAATACGGTCAAAGTGGTAGAGATGTAAGGAGAAGAATTGCGCTAGGCAAGGAGGCTTTCTCAAGGAGGAGGGAGTTGATGACGGGGACGTTGAGTAGGGATGTTAAGACAAGACTCGTAAAAACTCTGATATGGAGCGTAGCTATCTACGGCGCGGAAACGTGGTCGCTGAAGCAGGAGGATAGACGTAGATTGGAGGCTTTTGAAATGTGGGTGTGGAGAAGAATGGAGAAGGTGAAATGGACCGAAAGGAAAACAAATGAGGAAGTACTAGAAATGGTGGGGGAGGAGAGGGGTTTGTTGAGAGAAATCCTATGGAGGCAGGAAAAATGGATGAAAGGCGTATTGAACGGTAGTGGAATGTTGAAAAGGGTAATAGAGGGGAGAATGTTGGGCAAGCGAGGTAAGGGTAGGAACAGGATAGGGATGTTGGACGGGATGAAGGGAGGAAAGAAGTACACCGAGATGAAGAGGGACCTGATATAGATTAGTTTGCTAGGTGGGGAGTCACAAAATGTTTTTTTGATAGTTGTGTCCATCCGAAAACCTACCTTAACCGGTAGATTACCTAATAATATATATATATATATAATATATATATAACACTCACAAGTTTTTTCTTAATAATCTCGACGGAATTTAGCTCCGTCTTCCTTGGAAGATACAGTAGTTCCTGTGTAAGTACATACGAATAGTACCTCGCATATATATACATAGGTATGCATGTATGTATTTGTGAATATGTATGTGCACATACAAACACGAAAACCCACCACATGGCGAACACATATTCATCCACATAAGAAAAAGGGATAAGAACACACATAAACACGAACACAGGAATGGTGGGGAAATTGGAATCGAACAGATCACAAACGTAGATAAGTTTCCCTGACCGGGACTAGAACCAAGCATCTTTCGACTTGCTGGGCCGATGCTCTAACCACTTGAGCTATCGAGAAAATGTAATACACACTGAAATCTGCTTAGAGGGGTTAACTCAACCACTTCCCCTGTTTTTTTTGGCCAGGAGGTGAATTAACAAGGACACAAGAGGAAAGGATAGTAGGGAAAGCAATCATACAATGACTTCATTACTTCGCAAATACATCTCGCTTATATATATATATATATATATATATATATATATATATATATATATATATATATATATATATATAACAGCTTATATATATATATATATATATATATATATATAACAGCTTATATATATATATATATATATATATATATATATAACAGCTTATATATATATATATATATATATATATATATAACAGCTTATATATATATATATAACAGTGGTTCGCGGTAGTCCGGGGGGTAAGGCGTTGGACTTCTGACCAGAGGGCCCGGGTTCGATTTCCGGGTAAGTCACTTTGGGCACGTGCAGCTCCACCCAGAAGGTTGTGGAAATCTACGTGTGAAGGGATAAAAAGAGAAGAGACAAGAGGCAAATCACAAGAACATCGGAGACGAGAACCAAAGAGAAAAATATTTCAAAATACTATCACGGCGAAACATATTCTAGTTTTTATTTTTTCCCTATTTTACAGAAGCCAATAGATATCATTGCGCCACGGTGTGCACCATATAATTTTCATGGTGAGAGAACAAAAGATATCCGTAACACTTTATTGTTAATGATGTCACTTTATTGTCCTTGATTTATAAATGGGTTGCGGCATTACCTTGTGTCCAATCGTCTCGCCTCAAATACGAGGTTTCCCTGCACACAATTATGCCATCCATAATGAAGTTTTCCCTCATCTTATCGAAAACATATTTAATTAAGAGTCTTGTTATCGATTCACTTTCTCTGTAAAATATTCTTTACCCGGTAAATATTTTACTGCATTTAACCCTGCACCATTCACATGTAAATTACTTCATAAATGCTCGGCGGATTTTGTCACCCCTCACGCATACCAAAACGGGGTTAATGTTTAACCTCCCTTCATCTTTAGAATCTCATCATTTCGGCCTCATTTCAATCGATCGCCAATCCTTCAGTCACACTATCAATCATTTTAAAAACATAGATAACTGATATTGGCAAAAAATATCAATAATTTTCAAAATTTTCAATCATTTAATATATTTTTTTATTTGGTAATCTACCGGTTAAGGAAGGTTTTCGGATGGACATAACTATCAAATAAACATTCTCTAATTCCAAAAAAACCCAATCCAGAAACCTATTCTCCATCAGGTCCCTCTTCGTCTCTGTGTACCTCTTTCCTCCCTTCATCCCGTACAACATCCCTATCCTGTACCTGCCCTTTCATCGCTTGCCCAATATTCTCCCCTCTATTACCTTCTTCAACATTCCACTACCGCTCAATATGCCTTTCATCCATTTTTCCTGCCTCCATAGGATTTCTCTCAACAAACCCCTCTCCTCACCCACCATCTCCAGTACTTCCTCATTTGTTTTCCTTTCGGTCCATTTCACCTTCTCCATTTTTCTCCACACCCACATTTCAAAAGCCTCCAATCTACGTCTATCCTCCTGCTTCAGTGGCCACGTTTCCGCGCCGTACATAGCTACGCTCCATATCAGAGTTTTTACGAGTCTTGTCTTAACATCCCTACTCAAAGTCCCCGTCATCAACTCCCTCCTCCTTGAGAAAGCCTCCTTGCCTAGCGCAATTCTTCTCCTTACGTCCCTACCACTTTGACCGTATTGGTCCAAAACACTTCCGAGATATGTAAACTGTTCTACCTGCTGTATTTTCCCCTCCTATTTTAATGTTTAGATTTTTAATGCCTCTTTCTTTCTGGAAAATCGCATAACCTTTGTTTTATTAATATTGATTCTCATCCCATATCTATCGCACCGAAACTCCAATTCACTCAGAAATGGTTGCAACCCCTTGTATATATATATATATATATATATATATATATATATATATATATATATATATATATATTCATTCAAATAGAAATAGGTATAAGGAAAGGGGATAGGAAAACACATAAAAGGCGAACACAGGACATGTGGGGAAGGCGGTTTTTGAACAGATCACGAAAGTAAAAATATTTCCTTATCCGGGATATATATATATTTATTTATTTATTTATATTTACATATATATATATATATAAAATCATAAACACAGTAATCAACCCGAAGGTCGATTTAGTAGGTGATGGTAGCTCGCCCATGTACCAAGCCCGACGGCGTGTGAATATTCACACATCAGGGTAGGGGGGCCAGTGCCTTTCCCTGTCCGGTATGGTTTCCCAGAAAGATATGGTACCCGAAAAATCAACTAGCTTGATATATATATATATATAGAGAGAGAGAGAGAGAGAGAAAGAGAGAGAGAGATTAACTTGCAAGAAGCGTAAATGGTTCATAGGTCTTAGGGCACCAGCTACTCATACATAAATACAAGATCATACATGTCTATGCATGCATATTTTAAAACATATATTACAAATACATGCAGCAACATAAACATGTTCTATACAATATATAACACAGGCCAACAGTGGTTTTGGTGCCGGAGCTTTTAATGTTGATATAAAGAACAATTGGGGTGCTGAATCTTATTATGACACTAGTTTTTTCCTATCAGCTATAGTTTTCAAGATATATATATGTTGGTACTTACGTAAAAAAATCTTCTACATGCTGATATGGGAATATTATATTAATAACACAGGCCAACAGTGGTTTTGGTGATGGAGCTTTTAATGCTGATTTAAAGAACAATTGGGGTGCTGAATCAAATTATGACACTAGTTTTTTCCTATCAGCTATAGTTTTCAAGATATAGATATGCTGTTACTTACGTAAAAAAAATCTTCTACATGATGATATGGGAATATTATATTAATAATAAAACCCACTAAATATAAAGACTTGATTTATTTCTAGGGCTGTTAAATCACCCACAAACACAACAGAATTTTACAATACAATTGAACACAAATACTAAAATTTTTACTGTAATAAAACAAATTGAAAAGAAAAAAAAATACATAGAAACATCACTCAACATATCGGAAGATTCATTTGCGCGATTTTCTTGAGTGCACTTTGTTCAAACAGTCTCGTTTTAAGCACCAGCAGTAATCTGCCATCATATGGTTATCCCATCTTCCTTGGTAGCGAGCTTCCATTGTTTTTATATCCTGGTGAAATCTTTCACTTTGTTCTTCACTTGTGTCTTCTAAATTTCTAAGAAAATTGTCTAAGTGGCTGTGTAGGTAGTGAACTTTTGTGCTCATATTACATCCAAGTGATTTGAAGTTAATGAGCATATTTTTTACCAGCTCAATATAATTTTCACTTTTGTGGTTTCCTAGAAAATGTTTTATGACCTCAACAAATGACATCCAACTAATTTTTTCAATCTTATTCATTGACTTGACAAAAGCAGGATCCTTTGTAAGAGTTCTGATTTGTGGCCCCTCAAAAATACCAGCTTTAAGTTTTTCAATACTTATAAGGGGCATCTTTAGTCTTATGTAGCCGAAGCATGGTCCATCCTTGTCAAGAGCCTTTACAAATTGCTTCATTAGGCCTAGTTTAATATGTAGAGGCGGTAAGATGATTTTCTCTCTTTCAACTAAAGATTCAGCAATGATGTTTTCTTTCCCAACAACCAAGTTTTCTCTCTTAGGCCACTCCTTCTTAATCCAGTGGTTATGTCTGTCCCTGCTATCCCAGAGCCACAATAAACAAGGATATTTTGTGTAGCCACTTTGCTGCCCAAGAAGAAAGTTCACCATTTTTAATTCTACACAAATCACCCAGCGATGTTCCTGGTATTTTATTTTCTGTAAGACCAATGCTATTGTATCGTATTCTTCTTTCATTTTAGTTGAATGAGCGATTGGTATTTCGCCAAACCTGTTACCATTGTGAAGAAGTACACATTTTAAACTACGCTTGGAGCTATCAATAAACAAACGCCAATGACTAGCATTATATTGTGATAGTAGTCCCATTTTTTCCAAAAGACCCTTAACGTCTATACAAAATGTAAGATTGTCTTCTTGAGTAAAGAAGGGTAGCATATCCTTTTCTTTTGTGCGATAAAAACTTATTTTTGTACCGGGTTGCAGTAAATTCTTTTCTTGCAGTCTTGATGCTAGTAGTTCGGATGCTTCCTTCGATAAGTTCAGTTCTCTAGCAAGATCGCTTAGTTCATCTTGATTAAATAGTTAAGGAATTGTTGATACCCCCTCGTAGTCACTGCCACTATCGTCAATAGAATGAGAAATGTTTTCAAATAACTCAAATTCTTCCTTAGATATATCTGGTAACGTCTGAAATATTGGGATCGGTATTTCTTCTGAATGGGGTACCGGGCGTCTAGCTGAAGGAAAATCTGGATATTTCCACTTGTGGCGATTTTTTCGATTTATTCCCGAAACATTTACTATGCAAAAATAACAGTCGTCAATATGGTTCACAGGTTCTCTCCACACCATTGGCACACCAAATTTTAGACTTTTCCTTTGTCCTGTTGTCCGTTGCCGCAGATGTTCAGTACATGTTTTACACACAAAATGCGGTGCCCATGTTTTATCTTGGTCACCAAGCTTAACACCAAAATATCCCAACTATGCACGTTTCACAAAGTCTGTAATTTTTTTCCTATTTTCTTTTACCATATATTCCCATGCATACTTATAGATTTATTTAACTTTGAAAATTATTTTCCGGAATATATCAAATATTAAAACAACTACATCTACATCTACATAAATACCCTGCGAGCCACCAAAAAGGTGTGTGGCAGGGGGTGTAGCACCATGAGGGAAGGGTAAGGGTTGAGGGGGTTGGGGGTTAGGTGAGGAAAGGTGGGGGGAACCTGTAAGAAAAAAATATATATATATATTTTTCCATATATATATATATATATATAATAATAATTAGGTAATCTACCGGTTAAGGTAGGTTTTTGGATGGACACAACTATCAAATAAGCATTTTGTGACTCCCCACCTAGCAAACTAATCTATATCAGGTCCCTCTTCATCTCGGTGTACTTCTTTCCTCCCTTCATCCCGTCCAACTTCCCTATCCTGTATATATACACATATATACACATACATATATATACATACATACATACACACATGTATACACATCCTCACGAAGTCCCTAACCTGTACGTTAATACTTGTTGTAATGAACTAAGTCCTGGGGAATTTCGGCTACAAGCATTCTGGTCCCTTATCGCTCTTGGAAAAAATGACATTTTAAACCTGTCAGTCTTGCAGTCTATCTCTCTAGTCTTATATTCGTGATCCCTTCGACCGTAATACGTTGGGGTTCGTATTATATCCTTGATGTCATCGGAAAAGGGCCCATCTTTAAATGTTTTTAATAAGTTTAATCTATATTGGAAACGCCGCTGTGTAAGAGAATCCCAACCTAAATTGTCTAGCAAAGTGGATACGCTGCTGCGTTGGTCATAACAATGTTTGACAAATCTAGCTTCCCTCCACTGATCTAATTCCGAAATCAATTTTATATTATGAGGATCCCATATACTGACAGCATACTCTAGGTGGGGCCTGACCAAGGCAAGGAAACATCGTTCTTTCACTTTTTCATCGCATTTCTACATCGCAACTAATCGTAAGATGTGCCATATCTAAAAAAGTAGAGCTGTTAAATAAAAACGGATTTCATATTTGGATTCAGCTCTACAAATATAGTTAAAATCAACACAAAGATTCCCGGCACCAAAAAAAAATTTTTTTTGTAGGCCTGTGTAATTATTGACTCACTACTATAATATACGAAAATATAGGCGTGTCCTGCTATTCAGTATGTTTGCGTTTCGCGTGGGTATAATGAATATACTGTAATTGTGTTTAACGCAGTCTGTCTTTCCGTCATATTGTCTCGGTGGTCGAATCCACTACTGTATGATTTTTGGCCATAATAATTTTCTCAGCGTCAAAGGCAACTCCTGGTGTCCAGTAACTTTCTAAAAGTATTTTTTCCTGCCTTCTTCATGAATCAAACGACTCCCAACCTAATTCCCCCAAACACACCCGTCACGATTACATTTCCTTGAAAAAAGAAAGCCTCTCCTTGATGGGCGTTAGTGTTTGAATCGGTGAACTTGACGCAAGGCGGCCGAAATGCCTAGTTTCGTTCTTTACCGTGACTTGGTCAAAAAGAGTCCGGCGGTGGGGAGAGGAGGGGTGGACAAGGAGAGTGCGGGAGGAGAGGGAGGTGGCGCGAAGGAGAGCGACGCGCGAGGGCTAGGGGGCGGGTGGGGGGGGTTGGAAGGAGGGAGCACGAATGGAGAGTGACCTTCGGCTGCCCCGGCCACTAGACTTCCTTGGGCCTAGGAGGAACGGCATTCAGTCGAAGGTCACCATTCGTCGTCGTCGGCGGATATCTGAGTTTCGTCGGGAAGAAATCGTTAATTACGCCAGGAGTGCCAACATTTCTTTCGAATCCCAATCCAGGATTGATAGAATAAAGTCTACCACGAAACCACGGCGCAGATAGTTGCAAAGTGCGGCAGTAGCATCCACGTTTGCAATTAATACCTCAAGGGTGTGTGGCGGGGGGTGTAAGGGGGAGAGCAGCCATTACGTTTTCTTTTCGATTTGCCAAAACTCTTCTGAGTTGTAGGATATCCGATGTCAGCTAACCCACATATTTTGCTAATGAGAGTGTACCCAATGATAAGTTGAATGTCAGTGTTTGTTGTTGCACAAGTATTTGATCTGTTCTGATATACTCAACTTCATCTCATATACTTCATAACTTACGCATTATTAACCTTTAATTTTATTCCCAACTCTAAGTACTCTACATTTTCTGATATTTCATTCATGCCCCACACTCATATCTGGTCTTAATCGCTGTCAAGGAATCCGCAATTTGCTGGTGTTTTTCCTTGCGAAAAACGCCCTGTAGGCTGTAAATACTCTAAAATTGTTGCTATCGTGTGAGTCGAGGTGGTTAAATCATATTAAGAAGTGAAGAGATCCTTTAAATCTTCCCTGTAGTACTCCCGTTTTAATATATTTCTCCAATAAACTAAAGCCATCGATGACTACATTTTATTTACGGTTAGATAATAAGTCTGCAATGTTATTACCTATTAATATCATATTATCTCAGATGGTGTATCAATTTCTTGTAAGAGGCCTTCAAGTACTCTTTCTAGAATTCAAAAATACAGTCTCCACCAAATATGTCTTATCGCTGATTTCAGGATATCATGAATAAGTAGGCTCATTTGTGTTTCGCATGATCTACTTTTCCTAAATTATGCGAATTACTGCAAAGATGTCCCTGGTGTCAAGAAAGGCCATTTTATTTCATCGGGATCTTCCCTATTGCCGCCTTAATAAATGAGAGGTATGTGAGTTAGCATCCGGTGGTGAGGTGAGTCCTTCTTTCGACTCGTAAAATACTGTTTTTAGGTGCGATGTCCTCCACAAGTTCATCCAGTATTTTAGCGGTGATTTCTCCCAAATCATGGGCTTTCTCTTTCCTTCTATGATTGGGAACTTTTTTTACTGCTCCCTGAAACCCGCTCATGAGCTCTTATGGCTTGTGGTGGACTACGTCTTGGGTATTCTACGGTGGACGTTCTGAAAGAATTTGTCTAATGCCCGCCCTTGTTATCTCTTTCAATTTCTCTATCTTCTGCCTTTAAAAAATGTGCAGTTGGACGTTTCCTTGCACACTTCTCTTCAATGAGCTTGTTGTTTAGCCGAGTGGCTAATGGTTGTCCTCTAAATATTTGCATTTTATTTAATAGGACGTCACGTCTTTGCTCATAAATGTAATCGTTCTTCCCCGACAGTCTATCAGCATCTAATCTGAAGGCTTCTTTTGATTTTCATCATTACTCTTTAGTATATTTTTAAACTTCATATGAGCTTCACTTACTGTTCTTGTCTCGTTAACGCTGCAGTGACTTCGTCGTATCAACTTGGTTCATTATTATTGTGTTAGCCTCTTTATGAAATAAGTTTTTCTATATTCTCTTGTGTAATAAATAAGAGCATTTTCTAAGTATGTTCTGCGTCAACATTTTGTTTCCCACCGGACTGATTGCAGTTCGTGCGGTAACTTCTGTATAAGAGAATTGAAATGTCCTTTATTAAATGGATATACTTTTGCTTTTTCTTGATCACTTCAGCAAACTTGTTTTTCATTCATAAAAATGTAGCCTTAATTGATACCCTCAGTGATGTCCACATTTGCAAATATGTCGAGTTTTCTGTCAACTCTCATATGACAGGCCCGACAGAGAAAAAATATGAAACATGATTCAGAGCTATAGTGCACCAAAGAACTTCTGAATAGCAAAATGAACAGTTACGGCATTCTATGCGAGGTTAAGCTAGGCACGAATGCTCTTCGTCTTTTGATGTATCACATCTACATAAATACCTTGCGAGCCACCAAAAAAGGTGTGTGGCAGGGGGAAGTGGAGCAAGACGTGAAGATTGTGTCTTTCCATTGCTGTTAAAACTTGAACCTAGAAGAAGCACTGAAACAAGTCATAAAAATTAATTTGGCACAAAAATTAGTAAAACTATGTTTCTGGCTATGCAGACGTGGCGGTATTATGAAACAGATGCAAAAGAAGAACTTATTGAAATGACAAAAAACTCATTAAAGAAAGCCAGCAAGGAGGAATAAAAATCAATGGCTCAAAAACAAGATTCATGTATTGCGGCAACGATGAATTTAAGGCATTCATTGTTTAAGATGATGCTTTTGAAAGATTGAAGTCTTCTTATATTTTGGGTCCTATATCATATGCCTATCCTAAGATGCAAAATGGAATAAATCCATGCGGTAAATACCTATAACCACCAAAGAGTTTGTTAACATCAACGAAATGACCATACCATTCAAGTCATGAACAAACGGTAGCACTTTTTTACTAGATATTTATTTAATTCACGAATGGTTTCGATGCACTGCATCATCTTCGGGCGTTTTATTTATACCACACAAAACTCAAGAGTCATACGCATCATTAGACCAATACTATTGTATGGAATTGAAACTTGGAGACTGGATAAAATTGCAGGTATTCCACCAAAAGAGGACTTTTGAACAAAGGACACGCGGATGACTAAGTACAACAGAGAGAGAAAGGGATTTGAGGGCAGAGGTAAGGAAGAGTTAAGGCTGAGAGAGATGTGCGGCCAACGTAGTAATAAGGAGTGAGGATGATGAAGCAGGTCTGGAAAGAAACTCTCAGGAGGGAGAAGACCTTGGAAACACCAGATGAAGTTAGACGTGGACAAGATGAGGGCCACTGTGGAAGATGCTGGAGATGGGGGGAAATGGAGGCAGGCTGTTGTTGAAGAGGCCAAATACACGTAGAGACCACATCGGGTGGAAGTTGTTATGAGACTGAATCTAATTGGTAATGAGACTCTATCTAATCGAAGCTGAATCATACGATAGACCACCACAGCCACAAGTTCAACATCACTTCAGCAGGCTAAGGATGCAAACCAAATCTATAAAGAGAGGAGATCGTCTTGGAGTCGGTCGTTGTCAACATCGTGGGTGCCCTCCATATCGGTCCCTCCCTCCCTCTCGCCAAGCATTTATCCTTACGCATTCAGTCGTTTCATTTGTTCTCAAATCGCCTATCCCTCCTCATTTCCCATCACTTCGTTAACAAGGGTTCGCATGGTGGGTGGTAACCAACGGCGAATATAATTCACCACCGTCGCGTCGCATTGAACTGACCTCCGTAGGAAGAGTGGGGTGGAGGTTCCTTGCCCCCTCGAACTCCCAGGGCGAAGGCAGGAACGGCACAGAGGAATCCCTTTTGCGAAAAAGTAAAATTGTGAATTACCACAAATATTTATTGCGTAAAACGTGCTTCAAAGCTAATTAATGCATTATCATCGGGTAAAATAAAAAAATGTTTCAATTTCCAGAATGAGGCATTTATATGGTATCAGCGCGAACTGGAGGAGGGACTGTTGGAAGGGTGGGGGAGGCGGCGGATGGCAGCACCCACCACCACTCGCTGTGCGCGGGGATTGTGGTTGGGAGTCTGGCTCCAAGAGAGGAGGATGATTGACAGAAACAGTCATTCAAATTTCTTCTCGTCTTATTCACGGCTTCCAGGACATCTTAGTTTCCGGTATTTAACTTCATAATGCAGGATTACGGGAACAGAATTCGCTGGAATATAGGGATTCCGTCTTCGATGCCTAGCCAAAAGCGATGGAGATATATCCGTCCCCTCTTGTTCTTCTACTCTTCTTCCTCCGGTCTCCCCGTGCAGAACACTCCTCAAGGATCGATTGAATTTTAAACGGAGGTCTACATGTTTCTAGTCTTCAGCAGTACTACATATTTTTCATGGGGAACTGGGAGAATGTAAGGACAATTTTTCATTATGTCTACGGAAAAGGCTGGCGATTTTATAGCCAATTTTCCCTAGGAATGGTGACATACTCCATTCAGATTGGTGTCTTGGCGGAGTACGCGGGGGGAGGGGGAATGCATTGAGGAAGTATTCTTATACATATGTATTTTCTCCCACAACTCCGCCAAAACTATTTAAGAAATGCACAATTGATCACTTACCTCATTCTGGACTTGTTAAACTTGCACTGTACCCGATTTATGCATATATTACGAAGTTACGCCTAATCTATACAGTTTATTGAATGTGTTTAGTATTCTTATTACCCTCAGAGCCACCGCCAGGGTATGTGGCAGGGAGTGAATGAATGCACACCAAACTAATTTTGACAAAATTTTTTTGGGAACCAGACACCTTAATCTATCTGTTCTACACTTAATCTCCCTAATGTTACTGACATCATCTCGCCTACCCCAACTACGATGGCGTAAAATACATTTCCACCACGATTGCTAAGAATGTACTTAATTGTTTTTCTCATTACATTTCTATTTCGTGTGTAGCCAATGCAACTGCATGCAGCGGTGTGTTCCACGGGTAATGAATGTCACATTCGTCTCCGGAGATCTGCGGATATAGACCACGATGGCGTCCGCCCCCGATCGCTAGGCACAGCGGTGTCCTTGCCAGAGAAGCGGCGCTCAAGACGAGAGTTCAAAGTGAAGCGCAGCGGTGGTCATTGCGAAGACAGTGAGCACCACAGCGTCGCTGTGGAGGATTGCCTCGTCAACTGACGCCGGTGGGGCGTGTTCATTCCTTAATGGCCCGCTGAAATTCGATTTAAAAAAAATTGTAATGAAAATGCATTTTTCATTTTAAGGATAAGAAACATTTAGAGGAGAGGGGGTCGCTGTACAAATGCAGCGTTTTCATTGCATGACCGCCAGGTATGATGAGATTTGTTCAGATTACACGTAAGTAATTATCTCTCAGAACACACTAGAATTTCCTTCGGTCATTAAACAAGCAGCAGCAGTTTGACAAAATAAAAATAAACTAAAGGAGGCGAAACAGTTTCCAAAAGGATATTGCGATAAATCTTTAAAGGCATTGAAGACTCGGGGAACTTTTTTAAGGTTTAATAAATGATTTTGAAAATAATAACTTTTTTGAAGTAAATTATATTCGATTAAGTTTCAAGTAGTGCCACAAAAGTTTCATATCCGAGGAGTGCACCAAGTTTTGAATGAAACATAGGCCGAGATAATAAGACTTTTTCTTCACAATTTCCGTCGTGGAGGCACATTTGCATTCTCCTCTAAGGGGATGGATATTGCATTGCCCCCACCCTCCACATGAAGGGAAGGGGCGTGGGCACCTGATGGCGGTCGAACTGTTAAGGAATTTCCATCACGCATGCTAATAACTCTTCCATTGCTGAATCCCACTTATTTTGGATGAACATCGCTTGGAAGATATTTGAATTATCGAGGGAGAGTCATTGTACTAAAAAACTTTCCAAAACTCCGCTTTCAGGTTTCATTTTTGTGATTACAGCAGTTTTGCCATTTAGGTAATTTTTCTTTTACTTCATTGCTGTTCCCAGTTATGTATATCCATGGCAACAATGTCAAAAAATGCATAAATTAAAAAAATATGACGTGTTTCAGGAGATGAATTTTCTATTCAGACATCTTGATTGAATGGAAGCTACCAACACCTATCAATCGTCGAGTGATTTGGTAATAAAACATACAAACAATAGTTAATTTTTTATTATTCTTTAATATCATTTCTTTCTTTTCAACACTCGCACAAAACATTCGAATTCAACAGTCATACAATAACATACATACTCTCACTTTTTTATCAGTTTCCACATGAGGTCATGTTCAATTTTTTTCAAATATTAACACCCTATTTATTTATATATATATATTCTTATATGCATATGTAATATAGTACGGTACATGAATTTCTTCTTGCTGGTACACACTTATAAAAAATCCCTGAAAATAAAAAACCTGTCCGCACTACATCCGAGATACAAAAAACTGAACCTCAATTAATCTCATTGATATTTCCAGTCGCGTGGACCCTCCCCCACACACGCACCACCCCTCCCCAGCAACCTCGCCCACTCCTCCCGGAGAGGGGGGCCGTGCGAGGGGCCGCCAAGCTCCTCCCCCCCCAACCCACCACACCCCCCGCCCCCGCATCTCCAGACTGAGAGACAAAACCTCCTGTTATTATGTTCCGTCTTTAGTTTATTTTTTGAGATATGCTTCCTTAAAAAAATTTGAACGATATAGATTTTGTCTTGCCGAATCCCCTCCTCCTTCCACTCAAACAAACACTCATCTATGTTATTACTTTACTGATAGAGAGATTCCCGGAGACGGCACTTCCCCGTGGGCCTCGTGTGAGTGGCCGAAGGGTGCGCCGAATGGTGAACAACAAACAGCCGCCTCATCAAAAGAGCCCATCATCCCTAAGCACTATTTGTTTCTTTAAATTCATTATTACTATTTATATTGTTGAATGAGGTAGTTGCACTGCACAAAAAACTATAAAAAATTAGAAAAAGGATCACCTTTTTTGCATGCTTGCAAAATTAACCCGTCCTTTTTTTTGATTGGAAATCGGGTCTAGTTATAACTTTTTTTGGAAAAAATAGCATTCTTAAAGTAATTAACAGTTATCGTTAGCTCTAAAATGGTCAGGGAGGAAGGCCCCTAAAATGTTAAAACGCCAGCCGTGCTGTGTGATTCGCGGACGCGATGGCAAGGAGACGGGGACGGCGAAAAGGCCGAACGGGTAGATGGAAGGGGATGGGGGTGGAGAAAGGCAAAGGGAGGAAGGGAGGTTGAGGGGGTGCTGGAATCACCGCTGCTCACACGGAAAGGTCGACACGCACCGGCCCGACTAACAAACAAAATGAAGAGACATGGTGGTCACACAAGTCTACACAGAGAGCGTAAATATAATTATTTACACCCACATAAACGTGAAATTTTGAACATCTTTTATGATGAGTGGATCACAAAAAATAAGATGAGAGAGAGAGCAATGATAGTACGTGATCATACGCAATAAAATAATTATCGTTGGAGAAATTAAATTACGGTGTTCTCATTGGGGGATCAAAGTATTTTTTGCCGTCACTCATTGACGTCCGTCTCTCGCACACACGCACGCAAGCGTGCTCACACACACACGCACAAACAAACAAGCATCAAATACGCAGGCGCGCAACAGGGCATACAGAGGCGCAAACACAAAAAGACTATAATACACAATGAGAGAGCATGAGCTCCTCCCTCCCTCCTTCCTGAACCACTTCCGAGCAACGTGAAATAAAATAAAATTATTAATAATAATAAATTTAACAGTTTCTGGGCAAGAAATGCTCGAGAGATGGTGGGAGATATTATAATTAAAATAACAACAACACACACATGTGAATTGGGGTCACGTTGGAAAAAAAACAAATATTCACCCCGTCGTTCCTCCTCTCCCCACCCCTTTCCTCACCCCCGCGAGCGACTTTAGGGTCAAAATCAAGATGGCACACACACATGTACATACACACAATTCCGCAAATGCACAAGGGACACGTGCGGAACGAGAAAGCAACGCAAAAAATCCCCCGGACAATGAAGGGAATGGCTTCCCCGATCCGATCCATTTGCGATGGCAACCTCGAGGGCATTTTAACGACAGCCTCATTCGAAAAACACACCCCTCCTTGACGTCACACATGCATATAAACATGCGTTTCAGCACATCAAAGCCGTGCGCGATTGACACCTTTCGCGCGATATTGATTGGAAAATACTTAATAATGATGACGATGGGACAAGAATATGTGGGCATGCATGCATTTGAGAGGGAATAGAAACACAAGTCGTGTAGCGTCGAAACAACACACTATATAAACAATCAAAAACTCCCCTTTTTTTACGAAGACTTCCCTGGGCCAACACATTCATCCAACTTACACGCTCGCACAAACACTAAAAAAAAGAAAAAAACAATTTTCGTTTTTTGTCACTTTACAAATCCCTTCCACACTTTTTTTTAGGTTAACAGAAACGGAATCCAACTCTTTCATCGAAAACATTTATCGTCCCTTACATTTTAAATAAACCCACAGAAATGATGACGACGTGGCGAAGAAGCGATTCGATGGGTCGCCGAAGGCCAGATTCGCCCCCCTCCCCTAACCGAACGAAAAATGCCACAGGGGGGGGAGGGGGTTGGTGTCGGGCACCCTCCCCCGCTGAAATAAGCACTCGCTGCCCTCTTTAACATTCTCTCCCTCCCCCCCCCACCCTCCCTCTGCAGGGCCTCCCAATAAAGAGAAGAGAAAAAAAACGAGGACACAGTAAATGCATTTATAAATTGGGTGCAGACATATTTCGGACTTTTCTTCAAATCTTGCATCAAACGTCAGGCGTTAACAACTACAACCATCAACCAACTCACCAAAAAACTTGTTTAAATTTTGTACGTTATTCGGGTAAGAACGGTTTATACATATATATTTTTTGCAATTTTTAAGGTCTATTTCAATAGATATATATATTTATATATTCATAGATAATTTTATTCTTACACTTTCTCGCGTCAATTGCGGGGTGTGATTGAAAATTCACTTCGAGAAATATATATAAATATTTTAAGTAAATTGCATGGTGTCTGCTTGGATATGTCGATTACATTTTTTTTAATACACAAATTTGCAAAGTGAGCCGAGTGCCGAGGCGTCAGCCGGAGGGCACAGGCGCCGCCGCGCCCGAGTTCGTCCCGCTTTGCCCGTGGGGTCGAGAAGGCCGGATGGACCATTCGGAGCGGCCGCGTCCCGGCGGCGCCCTCCGGGGGGCCCGGCGGCCCTCCCCCACCGCAACAATGTGTTACATGATAAAAAGATATGGTTCTTGAGGCTCGCACCACAACAAATCTATATAGTTACCAATAATGAAAACCTTTCTCTATGACCTGGTGCAACCGTCGCGATAGGACATTAACACGCTACAAACGATTAATACGAGTCAAAGAGCCGACAGAAATCAACATCCGCAAAGGCATTCCACCTGAGATTGATTGATTGATTTGATTGACGGGAGGAGTTTTGTAAACGGGAGGTTTTTGATTGCGTTTTGTTTTGTTACACCGGCGATGCGATCGAGCGGCCATCTCCCGGGAGAATGCCGAAGAAATCCGAAAGTAAAGATTTTGCACACACTACGTACGCCAAGGGATTTCAAAATACGAAGCTTTGTACAACCCCCCGCGGGTTCAAGGGTTCTTCTCTCCTTTACGCTTTTTTCAATGGCGCGGGTCCCACAAACCACCGATAAAACGCCACACAAAGACCAAAAAAAAAAGACCGCGCTCAGCTGACCGCGAGAGGCAGCAGGGGTGGGGAACGAAACGCGACCATCCAACCCGGAGATTTCATTGCGCGGGAGCGAGGTGATAATAAAAAAACACTGGTTGCTAAATAACAGTTATCGATCTTGAACGGTCTTTCTCTCTTTTTTCTGCTTTCGATCGTGTTGTGGGAGGAGAGCTTCCATACACAAAACAAACCTCTCGAACCGGAAGACGGGTGCAGCCGAAATACCCCCCTCGTGTCTGCATTTGCCGCCGTCCAGGGTGCGGGGGTGTAGGAGAGCGGGGGGAGGAGAGGTGGGACGGGGTGTGTGGGTGGTGGTGGGGAAAGCGTTTGTGCCGGAGGCGGCGGATGTGATATCAGCCCGCCGCGACACTGCCAGTGTCGGCGAGGGTTCAAGGGGTGGAGGAAGGACCGGAGGGGAAAGTGCTGCTCTGGACACGACGGTGGTAACTCGGCGGGCGCTCCCGAAGGCAAACGCTTCTCCAGGGCAGGGGCGTTCGGTTCGGCACTTGGGGGACTCCTCCGAGGAAGGAGAGCGTTCGCGCTCATTGAAATCACTGTTGAACCAAGTGCGTTCGGTTTTCAATGCGTTCAACTACGACCGTATTTCATTCCCTTTCAGTTCGCGCGCAGCTCCTAACCGCCTCTCCACCTCCTCTTCTGCGAATTCACACACATCTACGTTAAATTAATATATATGTATATATATACACGCACCCTCCTTTTGGCGTTCTCGCAAACTCCCACTTGTTTCAACTTTCAAACCGTACATGCTCAAAAAAACGTCCTCCCTCTCATACACACATTAAATTTCCTAACTACGCATTAAGGTTATAATTTCTCTCTCTGTCTCCCGAAACAGGATGAACCATCCCGGAGTAAAACTAAAAATTAATTTTATCTCCATAAGCTATTTACAACAACCAGATATGACGTATTATTACTATTATTATCAACACCATTCTTCATCATGCTAGTCCTCCCAAGGCTTTTTAATACTGGCCATGTTTGATGTATTCTACCGGGAGGGATAGGCAGCTCTCGAACGTCCCATCCCCATTTGACCCTTCCGATCAAAATATGGTTGTCGGCACCACCGTTGTTTCAAACTGTGACAAGAGCAGCGTCAGTATTAAGAAACAGTCAGTCTATTGCTCATGATATAATTCTCTAATCCCCTGCCACACTATCACGGAAGTGCTCTCAAAAATCGAAATGCGGAACAATCAAGCATTTTTCAGTGGTGATTGTCCGAAGAAAACGAGTGTGTTAAGGGATAAGAAGTCACGTGACTAACATGCGTGAACAGCATTTTGAGGAGATGCCGATGTTCGAATTCTCTGCACGCCGTGAGACAACATTCCGCAACAAACGGGTGCACCATTTTTTAAAGATTACTTACATTATTGCTACAGATTTATTATTTCACCAGTCCACACCCTAAAAACTGTGAAAGACGAATAGTTATAAGATGACCCCCCTCCCCGCCCCAGAACCATGGGAACATAAATAACTCCTCTTGTCGGCGTACAAAAATACGGAGCCCGTCTTTTAATAAGTCCTCCTTATTGCTCTCAACACCACCAAGTCACGCCGGGTCACCAGCATCGGGCGACCGACCGGCTGACGAGTCCTCGACGGACGTTTCGCCACCAGGATCTAAAGCCCACTCCCCTGAGACCAAAAAAAGCCCATCAGAAACGAAAATGGTCGGGAAACGCGAACGCTCACTCAAGACAGACAATCGAAACAGGCGTGAGGATTGCAACCGGGGAGAGGGATTGACCAGACCGAAGGAAGCCGTCGATTGAAACTAACCCAGCTGCAACATGTCATGCCGGGAAAAGTCGATTTAGAAGAAGACTCCCTCGCAATGAGAAGGTTCATGAAAGCACAGCACCATATCAGTAAAGAATGGGTGCGGCTGACAATTATCGTGAAACGTTTAAAAACAAAATCGTAAATTACCGAAAGGGAAGACGCGTGCTCAATCTTACTCTTTAAATGGCGATAAATAGAACGGTGCACCATTGATTGGCCCAATTATTGGATGTGTTACGATACGACCACTCACAACTGTTCTCCATCTTAGCACCGGCCTTAACATTTTAACATCAGCCGGCAACACTAACCAGAGCGAGGGAAAGGGGAGCTACTCTTTTGAACGGAGGAGCCGAGGACAAGAAAGGAAAAAATAAAGAAGGTACCCCCCCCCTCCTCTTTCCTTCCGCCGCCCTCTTCGCACGACCGCAGTCTCTGCTCCTCCTCACCCTTTAAAAACCCCCTCGCACAAAAAATACGCCCACTTAAAAAAATATCGGAGAGGGAAGAAGGAAAACAAGGTGTAGTGTATATAAAAATCCCGCGGGGATTTTGTCGGATGGCTTGGCGGAGTCGTGACACAGTCCCATATAGCCCATCTCTTCAAACCTTCTCACCACCCTTGGAGAGAAAGAGGAAGGAAGGAATGCCCTACACCCCCACCCTCTTCTCTCCTCCCCTCTCCCCCATCCACTCTCTCTCTCCGAAGGGCCATTATCGATCCCTAACTCCCGAGAACGAACCCCAACCCCTTGCCCCCCCCCCCAAACTCCTCCACCGACCCCCCTTCTTCCCCCCCTCGCTCCTGAAAGCACACGACACGGGGGAAGGGGGACAGGGGGTCCTTCCTGCACACCCTTCGGCACACCGCCACCACACTGCCCCCCCCCTGGTGGCAGGCGGAGAGGGGGTGGGGAATCGGGGATCGATATGACTTCGGCCCCCAAACTCCCCTCCCTCCTTCTCCCGCTGCCCTCCTCGGGAGAAAGTGAAAGTGATTCCCTCCCTCTCTCACTCGCTCCTTCGCATATAAAAAAATCCCTTGCAGTCCCTCTCGGCGGAGAGGCGGTGGTGCATGCAGCAGTAGGGCCTCTCTCTCTCTCTCTTTGAAGGGCGGGCCGGAGGAAGGAAGCGAAAGTGTCCTCTCCCAAGACTATAAAGATTCCTTCACTCCCGAGAAGATTTTCTCGTCCGAATCTCATGAGCACACCCCCGTGCCTCTTTTCACGATAATTCCTTCACTTACACAGATTTTTCTTTTTTTAAATTCCTCATCAATGCCTACCCAACAGTTAAATGGGAAGGGATTTTGTATTTTTGTGCACACAATTCTAAAAATGAGAGAGGTGTCGGTCTCACAAGTCAAATTTGGACAATTTCGTCTCACTTAAACAGTCATTACTCATGCCTTTTCGTCGGCAACAAAAAAATAATAAACTTACTTAAAATGTTCACGTTCAAATGTTCAACCTGCGGGTTCCCTGCGCTGCGACCGTCAAATGGGAAAATAAATCCTCATAAGACCTCAACGATGCGTCGTTGTCATATCTTGAGTGAGCATGCGCCAGTATATATAAACGCTGGTGAATGGCAGCGTTTGGTGCCGATGGGGCCTTTCGCATGAAGCAAAAACACGCACTCGTCCAGTAAACATATCTGCCACGAGTAGCAGGATGAGAGTGGGTGCGCTATGGGTGTGGATAAGACGGAAGACGCGGAACAGCCTGATATGAATTCCCCCACAGAATAAATCTCGAGTTACCTACCGCATGCCAAAAGACACAAAGGAAGTCCTCCACAAAACAAATGACCACCCCACCCCTCACGCAATTTGCAGTGAACAAATTTGACGTCACGCCCCACTGACAAAATCATCCAAAACTGCCAAAAAGGAAAAGTCTTAATTCGGACGAACACAATTTTCTTTTTCATTCACCGAAACAAGAAACGAGAAAATATGACAAGTAAACAATGACAGTGGAAATAATTTTTCGATCAAAAAAAACCAGTAGATATAATAATGAGATCGGAGTAGTAAAAACAAAAAAAATATGTGCCGGAGGTACTCCTGATTAATCGGACACAAAACTTATACAAGGGAATGCAAAAACTTCTGAAAGTATAATACCTAAAGCGCAAGAAAAAGGCCTAAAAAACATATATCATAGACAGTTACACGATAGAAAAATTACCTTCTAACTGAACGTCACAAAGTGCTTCTACAGCACGCTACACCTAAAAAAAAAAATGTACAGTAAAACAGTCATTTCGCGGCCAAAAACAAGGCGCAGGCCTCCAGAGAAATTGGAGATTGCCTAAAAAAGACTCCCAGTTTTTCAAAAGAAACAAAGGTATATATAATACAAAGTATATCACACGACAGTTGCTTCTTAAGTCAAGCAAACACCTAAAATACTGGAAACACTCAAATAGTTTCTCACCACAATTGAAAAAATAAAGAGAGCACCGGCATTTTTTAACACTTAAAATGAGGAACTACAAGAGACTGCTTCGTCTTCTTCCATTGCTCGCAAACTCCCGTAGATTTGAGGCATGCATAGAGAGATGTCTAACCGCACGACAGGGCGAAACGGCGGTCAGTGCACACACGGTTCTCCATCGTTTCAGGTGCAATGTTCATTAAAGCAGACTCGGGGATGAGAGGTTATACTTAGGAGGAACACAGTGCGAGAATCGGTGGGCACACATTGAAAAGACATCCGTCCTTAATTTTGCAGCGATGGAAATGATGCCGAATGCCACACTGCGAGGATTGTACACTTGGCTACCGTGACCATCAAAGTCAAAAACAATAGCATAACGTGGATTCGGGGGGCTAGGAGGGCCAGGGAGCGAACTGCTGTCTCCGCGGTGGCGGGGACGAGGAAACATCATACCGCCTGCTGCTGCAACGGCGGCGCGTTGTTCTGCTGCTGGATCTTCCGCTTGTGGGTCTCGTTGTGTTTGAGCATGTGGTCCTTCCGGATGAAACCCTTGCCGCACGACTGACACGAGTACGGCTTCTCTCCCGTATGAAGACACATGTGCCTCCTCAGGTCCGTCTTGTGGTTGAACTGCTTCGGGCAGATCTCGCATTTGTAGGGTTTGTCCCCGGCGTGCTTGGTTAAATGCTCCTGGTACAGGTACTCGGCGGGAAACCGCTTTCCACAAAGGGTGCACTTGAAGGGCTTATCGCCCGAGTGAAAGGTTTTGTTGTGTTGAGTCAGGTAACACGCCTTGTTGAACACCTTGTCGCAGTCGATGCACTTATGCAGATCACCGTTCGTCGTGGCGGGGGCGGACGTGGACCCGCTGCCTCCCCTCGCGCCCCTGGACTTGTTGGTCGTCGTGGTGATCTTATCGCTACTGGCCGGGGGCTTCTTATCCGGGAGCAACGATTGCTTGGGCGACTGAGATCGTTCTTTCTTGATGGTCGGCTTCACCTGCACCTCCGGGTCAACGGAAGAACCGGACACCCCCCCCGAATCGTCGGGGGTCAGAACCCCACCACTCTCCGCGATCACCAAACCGCCCTCCGCGGTGGTGTCCATGTCGAAATCATCGTGGCCATTCATTGCCGCTCCACCATTTGAGCTACCATTGCCACTGCCTACGTTCTGGTGGACGTTCGTATTGCTGGTACTGACATAGTCCGGCGCTGCATCGTCATAACCGAGGTTGTGATGTTGATGCTGCACCGGAGCGTGTTGTTGGTGAATGTGCAGACTTCCTCCGTATGGATGATGTTGCTCCATCGCCAATAGGTTGCTCATGCTGCTGAGCCCCCCCACGTTCTCACCCGCGTGGTGCGGGACCAATGACTGTTGCTGTTGCGCGAAGCCTTGGTGAAACACCAAGGCGGCGGACGACGAGGAAGGTGGGTGTGAGATCTGAGGATGAGGAACCACGGTGCCAAAGGGAGGAAGCCCGTTAGGCATCCCGTGGTACTGGTGGAACTGATGGGAGAAGCTTGGCAGGGGTGCCTGCTGAGATGGTGGGCTCAAAAGGTGAAACCCGGTGTGGTTCTGTAAGGGCGAGGGCACTGAGGGAGGGTATGCTCTTTGAATGGACACGGGGAAGGGTGAGGAACAATTGTCGTCGCTTGGCTGATCGTCACTGGCTTGGTGGACGGCCTGGACCGATTTGGTATGGCCGCCGTCCGGACTACCACTCGTGCTGGCTGCTGTGCTGTTGCTGGTAATCGCTGTGGTAGTAGTAGAAACGTGGGGGGGCAAGCCGTTTGGGAACGGCGATCTGATCTGCGGAGAGTGGGGTTGATGCACACTCTGCTGTTGCGGCTGCTGCATGACGCCCTGTGGATGCTGCTGCATCTGCTGATGGTGGTGGTGCGACTGCTGCTGTTGCATCTGGTGATGCATCATGTGCATCGGCTGCATGTGGTGCTGCTGCATATGGTGCAATGGTGATGTCGACGCCATCATGGCGCCCTGCGTCGGATGGTGATGCAGGGATTGCTGGGCCACGTGGTGTTGAGGCGGCCTGCCCCCGCCCGGGTTGGCGGCATACATCATGCCGCCCATTGGCGCGCCCATCTGACCCTGGGAAGGGGAGGACGGGCTGGAGGCCATGGGCGGTGGGTGCATCGCCACCGCGGGGACGAGGGGTGGGGGCGGAGGCGGGGGCGGGAGCGGTCCAGTAGCCCCAGGGGGCCCGTACGAAGGATGGTGGTGGCCGTTGCTGTCCTCGCACGCAGAACTGCGAGAGGACTCCTCACCACCAAGGCTGGCTGCCGGACTGGGGGTCGCCGAAGACGAATCGCCGCCTCCTAAAATCCCCGGGGCAGTGGACCCACCGCCACCGCCCCTGGAATTCGAAGTCGAAGCAGGAGCCGGGCTGCCAATGGAATTGGATCCGCCCGAATCGTTGTGCGAGCTACCGCCGCTCGCGCTCCCGCCGCCTCTTCCCTTGGTTGTGGTCGTTGTCGCAGGGTCCGCTCCCCCTGCCTGCTTGATCGCGTTCTTGTGCAACGTTGTGTTGTAGTGCCTCTTAAGGTGTCCACTGCTAGTGAACCACTTGTTGCAGGCAGCACAGTTGTACGTCTTGGGCCTCCTCGCCTCGTTAGATTTCCACGACTGGTTTGATGGCGCTGACGTCGTGGTGGTAGGCTGCTGAGACGGTTGCTGGGCCTGCTGGGCCGGGGGCTGCGGCGGCGGTGGCTGTGGTGGGGCGGCCGGGGGAGGAGGAAGGGCCCCGCCCGACGGAGAAGCCGAACCCAGCTGCATGTGGTGAGGGGCGTGTGGCTGATGAGGGAGTTGTTGGAGAGAGGGCAAGTGGTGGTGGTGGTGATGCGGATGATGGTGGTGCAGACTAGAAATATCAGGAACGTGGTGGGGCGCCGGGGACACGGGTCCAGGGGGCGGCGGCGCCGGGTGCATTGGCGGCACGTGACCACCCAGGGGGTCCGTGTAAGGAGAGGGCGCGAGAGGCAGATGCGGGGGTGGTGGGTGCAAGTGGTGCGGGGGGTATCCCAGGTGGGAGTGGTGAGGGGACGCCAAAGGAACTAAACCGTCGGAACTAAGATATTCTGAGGATGACACGGGGGTGGCACCGAGTCCCATACCTCCCATTAACTGGTGGTGATGATGGTTGGGATGGTGCTGGTTTGGGTGGAAAAGCTTCTGATCCAGCGGATGGTGCTGGTTCAGGAGGTGGTGCTGAGGATGCGGCCCTCCGCCGCCCCAGACCGACGAGGGGTGGCTGTTGTTCCCCGTCTGGGAGTCCGGCGGCTGATAGACGTGCACCTTGTGCGAGTCCAAATCCAGGATCTCGGCGGCTTCGTGGCCACCCTCCTGTTTGATCGCAGGGTAGTAGGCGCCCCCGCCGCCACCTCCGGACTCCAGGTAGCCCGCGGACGAGGGCGGGGGAGGCGGGGCGCCCCCGCCGCTGGAGGACGATGAGGACACGGGAGAAGGGTGAGACCTTCGGGAGGAGGAGGAAGTGGGGGCGGACGGCCTTTGCTGGCCGGCC